>CM033472.1:81163604-81788037 GCA_019447015.1 Hymenochirus boettgeri
TAGATAGCAGAGTTCGACGATAGATAGAGAGAGTGAGACAGATAGATAGCAGAGTTAGATAGATAGATAGCAGAGTTAGATAGATAGATAGATAGATAGCAGAGTAGACAGATAGATAGATAGCAGAGCAGAGTGCAGAGGAGAGGGGCAGATAGATAGTAGATAGCAGAGTTGACAGATAGATAGATAGATACGCAGAGTTAGATAGATAGATAGATCGCCAAGTTAGACCGATAGTAGCAGGCGATAGGGCGCACAGAAGGATAGATATGCTCGAGGGGAGATAGATAGCTGGAGAGGGGTACACCTAGAGGGCGAGCCGCACCGCCGACCGGCGTAGCTGTGGATGAAAGATAGCTAGATAGACGGTGAGAAGGCAGAGTTAAGAAGAAGATAGATGCCGCGTTAGACAGCTTAGATAGATCGATCGATGAGATAGCCGAGTTAGCCCCCCCCAAAAGGGGGGCCGCCGGACCGAGAGAGTAGTTCGGGTCCGGGCTGCGCCCTGAAGGATAGATAGCAGAGTTAGAGAGCTAGATAGAGAGTAGATAGATAGCAGAGTTAGATAGAAGATAGATAGATCGATAGCAGGTTAGACAGGATAGATAGATAGATAGCTAGCATCGTAGACCGATACGATGATAGCGAGTTAGACGATAGATAGATAGATGCCGAGTCTAGGACAGATAGTAGATAGGATAGCAGAGTTAGGATCAGATGAATAGATCGATCGCCAGCGTTAGACAGCTAGCTAGCTCGCAGAGTTAGAAGCTTGATAGCCGAGTTAGACAGATAGATAGCTCGCTAGGATAGCTCGCAGATTTAGCTCGCCTTCGCATATGCTCAGCTTGTCCCTTCCTCATTGTGACGCTTAATCCGAGTATCAGGGATGCCTCGACAGTAGCAGAGTTTAGACAGTAGTCGCCTCCCAGTACAGGGTGAGAAGAGTAGCGGCGGGAGTCGCATTGACGGCTCGTATGTGCGAGCGATAAGGGAAAAGTGACTGGTTGTCTCCGCCAATCGCCCGCCTATTACATGTAGCCGTGAAGGGAGTAGCAGAGCAGATTCAGCTCTCGGTGCCAGTGAGGATACGGCTTACGGGCTTCTTGCGCCTACTCTGTTTCGCATGTCAGCAGCTATATCCCAGGTACATACTATACCTGGGCCTCGATAGTAGCTACAGACGTCTCGTGCCGCGAGAGCGAGAGTGAGAGAAGACAGACGTAGATGCCTAGAAAAGAGTTTGTGATGACAGATAGTAGGATAGATAAGATTAGCAAGAGTTAGAAAGGCATAGCATTAGATGAGGAGGAGTTAGACAGATAGATAGATAGTAGATAGCAGATCGAGAGAATGTGAGTCAGGAGATAGCAGAGTTTTAGATAGATAGATTAGATGCCGAGATATAGCAGAGTTAGATATAGCAGAGTTAAGATAGATAGCAGAGTTAGATAGATAGCAGAGTAGATAGATAGCAGAGTTAGATAGATAGCGAGTTAGATAGATAGCAGAGTAGAAGATAGCAGAGTTAGATAGATAGCAGAGTTAGATAGATAGCAGAGATAGATAGATAGATAGATAGATATAGATAGATAGATAGATAGCAGAGTTAGATAGATAGATAGATAGCAGAGTTAGACAGATAGATAGATAGCAGAGTTAGACAGATAGATAGATAGCAGAGTTAGACAGATAGATAGATAGCAGAGTAGACAGATAGATAGATAGCAGAGTTAGACGATAGATGATAGCAAGAAGTAGGACAGATAGATAGTAGCCCGAGTTAGACAGATATGATAGATAGCAGAGTTAGACAGAGATAGATAGATAGCAGAGTTAGACAGATAGATAGATAGCAGAGTTAGACAGATAGATAGATAGCAGAGTTAGACAGATAGATAGGATAGCAGAGTTAGACAGATAGATAGATAGCAGAGTTAGACAGATAGAGATAGTAGATAGCAGAGTTAGATAGATAGCAGAGTTAGATAGATAGCAGGAGAGTTAGACAGATAGATAGATAGATGAGATAGCAGAGTTAGACAGATAGATAGATAGATAGATAGATAGCAGAGTTAGACAGATAGATAGATAGATAGATAGCAGAGTTAGACAGATAGATAGACAGAGTAGCAAGTAGATAGATAGATAGCAGAGTTAGACAGATAGATAGATAGCAGAGTTAGACAGATAGATAGATAGCAGAGTAGACAGATAGATAGATAGCAGAGTTAGACAGATAGATAGATTGCAGAGTTAGACAGATAGATAGATAGATAGCAGAGTTAGACAGATAAGATAGATAGATAGCAGAGTTAGACAGATAGATAGCAGAGTTAGACAGATAGATAGCAGAGTTAGACAGATAGATAGCAGAGTTAGACAGATAGATAGCAGAGTTAGTTAGACGATAGCTAGCAGAGTCGATAGATAGATAGCAGATTTAGACAGATTAGATAGAGTAGATAGATAGCAAGAGTTAGGACAGATAGATAGATAGCAGAGTTAGACAGATAGATAGATAGATAGCAGAGTTAGACAGATAGATAGATAGCAGAGTTAGACAGATAGATAGATAGCAGAGTTAGAAGATAGATAGATAGCAGAGTTAGACAGATAGATAGCAGAGTTAGACAGAGTTAGAACAGATAGATAGCAGAGTTAGACAGATAGATAGCAGAGTTAGACAGTAGATAGCAGTTAGACAAGATAATAGCAGAGTTAGACAGATAGATAGCAGAGTTAGACAGATAGATAGCAGAGTTAGCAGTAGATAGCAGAGTAGATAGATAGATTAGCAGAGTTAGACAGATAGATAGATAGATAGCAGAGTAGACAGATAGATAGATAGATAAGCGGTTAGACAGATAGATAGATAGATAGATAGCAGAGTTCAGACAGATAGATAGATAGATAGCGAAGCGTTAGACAGATAGATAGATAGATAGATAGCAGAGTTAGACAGTAGATAGATAGATAGATAGATAGCAGAGTTAGACAGTAGATAGATAGATAGCAGAGTTAGGACAGATAGATGCAGAGTAGATGATAGACAGAGTTAGATAGATAGCAGAGTTAGATAGATAGATAGCAGAGTTAGACAGATAGATAGATAGATAGATAGATAGATAGCAGAGTTAGACAGAGTGTAGATAGCAGAGTAGATAGATAGCAGAGTTAGATAGATAGATGCAGAGTAGATAGCAGGTTAGATAGCAGATTAGATAGCAGAGTTAGATAGCAGAGTTAGATAGCAGAGTAGATAGCAGAGTTATAGATAGCAGAGAGTAGATAGCAGAGTTAGATAGCAGAGTTAGATAGCAGAGTTTAGATGCAGAGGTAGATGCAAGTTAGATAGCAAGAGTTGATAGATAGCAGAGTTAGATAGATAGCAGAGTATAGATAGATAGCAGATTAGATAGATAGCAGAGTTAGATAGATAGCAGAGTTAGATAGATAGATAGATAGATAGATGCAGAGTTAGATAGATAGCAGAGTTAGATAGATAGCAGAGTTAGATATATAGATAGCAGAGTTAGATAGATAGATAGCAGAGTTAGATAGATAGATAGATAGCAGAGTTAGACAGATAGATAGATAGAAGAAGCAGAGTTAGACAGATAGATAGATAGATAGATAGCAGAGTTGAAGATAGATAGATAGTAGATAGCGAGGTAGACAGATAGTAGATATAGATAGCAGGTTAGATAGATAGATAGATAGATAGCAGAGTTAGACGATAGATAGATAGATAGATAGCAGAGTTAGACAGATAGATAGAAGATAGATAAAGCAGAGAGACAAGATAGATAGATAGAAGATAGCAGAGTTAGAACGATAGAGATAGATAGATTAGCAGAGTTAGACAGATAGATAGATAGATAGATAGCAGAGTTAGACAGTAGATAGAGTTAGAGAGAAGATAGCAGAGAGATAGATAGAGAGTAGAGTTAGATAGATAGATAGCAGAGTTAGATAGATAGATAGCAGAGTTAGATAGATAGATAGATAACAGAGTTAAATAGATAGCAGAGTTAGATAGATAGATAACAGTTAGATAGATAGATAGCAGAGTTAGATAGATAGATTGCAGAGTTAGATAGATAGATAGATAGCAGAGTTAGATAGATAGCAGAGTTAGATAGATCGATAGCAGAGTTAGATAGTAGACAGAGTTAGATAGATAGATTGCAGAGTTAGATAGTGATGCAGAGTTAGATAGATAGATAGCAGAGTTAGATGATAGCAGGAGTTAGAATAGAGCAGAGATAGATAGATAGATAGCAGAGATAGATAGGTAGATAGCAGAGTTAGATAGATAGATAGCCAGAGTTAGATAGATAGATAGCAGAGTTAGATAGATAGATAGCCAGAGTTAGATAGATAGATGAGAGTTAGATAGATAGATAGCAGAGTTAGATAGATAGATAGAATAGATAGATAGCAGAGATAGATAGATAGATAGCAGAGATAGATAGATAGATAGCAGAGATAGATAGATAGATAGCAGAGTTAGATAGATAGCAGAGTTAGATAGATAGAAAGCAGAGTTACCATTAAATAATGGAGCTGAGGTGGTTGTGGAGGATGCCGAAAAGGCTAATCTGCTAAACCGTTTTTTTACATCGGTTTTACTGTTGAGAATCCTTACAGTAGGGATTGTAGCAATATGCAGGGAAAGAAATGAAGAGTTTTCACATTGGATAACAGAGGATATGTACGGAAACAATAGACAAAGTTAATATCAAAAGCGCCAGGACCAGATGGATTGCATCCTAGGATTTTAAAAGAGCTTAGTTCATTCTAGCTAGACCACTGTTCTCATATTTTCAGATTCGCTTTTGTCTGGGACGTGCCGCTGGATTGGAAAAAAGCCAATGTAATACAATATTCAAAAAAGGTAGTCGTTCACAGCCTGGAACTATAGACCTGGAAGCCTAACATCAGTGGTAGGGAAGGTGATGGAAACTTTAAGGGTCATATCCTTGACTTTGTCTCCAGAGATCATCTATTTAGTAGTAGTCAGCATGGATTTATGAGAAATAGATCATGCCAGACAAATTAATTGGTTTTATGAAGAAGTGAGTAAGAAGTGGACTCAGGCAGCAGTGTGTGATGTGGTATATTTGGATTTTGCAAAAGCTTTTGATACTGTGCCACATAGGCGACTCTGTATAAACTGAGGACTGTTGGCCTTGAAGAAAACATTTGTTCATGGATAGAGAACTGGTTATTGGACCGCAAAACAGAGAGTGGTGGGTTATAGAGCTACATCATGTGGGCTAAAGTTCTAAGCGGAGTGCTCAGGGTTCTGTACTGGGGCCGCTTCTGTTTAATCTGTTTTAAATGACTTAGAAGGGGGCATTGAGAGCAAGGTCTCTGTGTTTGCTGATGACACTAAATTATGCAGAGCTTTGGAAACTTCCAATGATGTGCAAGTGCGGCAAGCAGACCTAGATAGATTATCAAAATGGGCAGCAGAATGGCAGATGAGATTCATGTAGATAAATGTAAGGTGATGCATTTGGGATTTAATAATCCTGTGCATCTACACCATAAATAACTCTGTGTTAAGTTCATCTGTAATGGAAAAGATTTGGAGGTTTGGTAGATAACAGACTTGCTGTAGCAAACAATGCCAGGTAGCAACAGCCAGAGCTAGCAAGATATTGTCTTGTATAAAAAGGGGAATAGATTCCAGAGAGAAAAATATTATTCTCCTCTTTACAAGGCACTGGTAAGGCCTCATTTGGAATATGCGGTGCAGTTTTGGAATCCATATACAAAAGGGACATCTTGGAAATTGAGGCAGTCAGAGGAAGGGCAACTAAATTAATAAGGGGAATGGAGGGGCTTGAATATGCAGGCAGATTAGACAAGTTATGGCTGTTTACATTGGAGAAGCACACGTTTGCGTGGGGACATGATAACCTTATACAAATATATTAATGCCATACAATGAACTCTCTGGTGCATTGTTCAAAATAGGTCATATCAGAGGACACGTGGACATCCTTTAAGGTTGGAAGAAAAGAAGTTTCATCTTCAGGTTAGGAAGGTTTCTTTACAGTGAGAACGGTGAAACTGTGGAACTGTCTTCCAGCAGATGTGGTAATGGCAAGTTCATGAATAGCTTTAAAAAAGGCCTGGATAAGTTCTAAAACCAAAAAATATTGAGAATTACTGGTATTAATGCATATAGATCTGGTTGTCCAGGGATACTTTCTGATTGCAGTTTGGAGTCAGGAAGGAATTTTTTCCCCCTTTTTAGATGGGGTTTTTTGCTTCCTCTGGATCAACTGTTAGGTAGGGTTAAAAAAAAAGTGAATGGTTGGACTTGATGGACGTCTGTCTTTATTCAACCTTAATTACTATGTAACTATGTAGAGTTAGATAGATAGATAGATAGCAGAGATAGATAGATAGATAGATAGATAGAGTTAGATAGATAGCAGAGTTAGATAGATAGCAGAGTTAGAAGAAGCAGAGTTAGATAGATAGACAGAGTTAGAGAGATAGCAGAGTTGATAGATAGCAGAGTTAGATTAGATAGACAGAGTTAGATAGATAGCAGAGTTAGAGTAGATAGCAGAGTTAGATAGATAGCAGAGTAGTAGATAGCAGAGTTAGATAGATGCAGCGTTAGATAGATAGCAGAGTTAGATAGATAGCAGAGTTAGATAGATAGCAGAGTTAGATAGATAGCAGAGATGAGATAGATAGCAGAGATTAGATAGATAGCAGAGTTAGATAGATAGCCAGAGTTAGATTGATAGCCGAGTTTAGATTGATAGCAGAGTTAGATTGATAGCAGAGATAGATTTGATAGCAGAGTTTGAGATAGCATTTGATAGCAGAGTTTAGATTGATAGCAGAGTTTAGATTGATAGCAGAGTTTAGACTGATAGCAGAGTTTGATAGCCAGAGTTTGACTGATAGCAGAGTTGACTGATAGAGAGTTTGAACTGATAGCAGAGTTTGACTGATAGCAGAGTTTGACTGATAGCAGAGTTTGACGTGCAGTTTGACTGATAGCAGAGTTTGACTGATAGCAGAGTTTGACTGATAGCAGAGTTTGACTGATAGCAGAGTTTGACTGATAGCAGAGTTTGAATGATAGCAGATTTGACTGATCAGAGTTTGACTGATAGCAGAGTTTGACTGATAGCAGAGTTTGACTGATAGCAGAGTTTGACTGATAGCAGGTTGACTATAGAGACAGTGAGACACCAGACAGTCAGTGTAAGGGAAGGCCGGGAGCGCAGAGGCCGTCTGTAATGTTCCGCGCCGTCGCGCGCGTGACGTCATCGCGCCGGCGGAGTCCGCCGGGGAGTCCGGAACTAGGGGCACAAGTCAGTAAAACATTCGGGGCACTTTGCAAAACATCCGGGGCACGTGCCCCGAATGTTTTAACGTAGATACGCCACTGCAACATATACTTATCCCCCACCGTAAAAAATCCCTAAAAATGCAAAAAATATATTAAAGAGTCACTATACTCACTCAAACAACTTTACATTATCTGAAACTACAATTTAAGAGAAGTAAAATGGTGGTATTCCCATATTTATCTGTGCTTGCTTTGTTATTAAATTATTAATGTTTGGTGAGTGCTCCAAATTGGTCCTACCGTCCCTTACTCACTGCCTCCTTGTTCTGCACAGGCCTTGCCATGGAAACTGCTCTGCTTACAGATCTCCCTCTCCCCCCTGTCTTCTTTTCTCTGATGATTCTCTTAATTGTTGCAGAAAGTGTACTGTCAGACAGCTAAAGATTCTAGTAAGAGGGTCAGTAATAGGGCACATATTACAATCTCTGCTCCTGGAGTGATCCCTGTAAATGCTGTGATTAAAATGATTATTTCTTAAAGGAACGGTAAACCAAAAAAACAAGTGTTTTCCAATCGTTTCTATTATTCACAGGGAGGTGAGAACGCTTATTCTCACCTCCCTGTGAATAATAGTTTGCTCAGGGGACACAGATGAACTTACCTTACCTGGAGCTCCACTCGCAGGTCCTTCTGATCTGACAGCCGCGCTGTCCTGCTCTCCTGATCGCGCACCTATCTTTTGTATTGGCGCGCATGCGCCCAAAGATAGTCGGGAGACGGGCAACGCGGCTGTCAGATCAGAAGGAGCGAGTGGAGTGCCAGGTAAGGTAAGTTCGGCTGTGTCCCCTGAGCAAACTATTATTCACAGGGAGGTGAGAATAAGCGTTCTCACCTCCCTGTGAATAATAGAAACGATTGGAAAACACAGTGTTTTTTTTTTTAGCAGGTTCTTTAAAGGGCATCTATAGTGGGAAAATTAACTTTTTTTTCTTTCTTTCCATGTGTTCTATAATTCCCCATAACCCCCAGAGTGTCTTCACTTTTTTCAGATTTCCTCTCTGTACTGAGTTACACCAGTTAGAAGAATAGTGATTGCATTCCTCTACTCATACTTGGACTGTCAATCAAATCCCTGTGACGTGATCTCCCCTCCTTGCTCTGTAATAAACATAGAGATAACAGCATTAGCAGGGGGAGAGAGGTAGCTTTGATGTTAGATATAAGGCTGCACTTGTCCCCCCTTCTTAATAGCTTTCACTGATTGATGATGGGTCACAAAGTGAGAGATCGTAAACTGTACTGATCTCCTTCTTCCCTGTCTCCAGGACAGCTTGCTTTCTATTGGCCACTGTGCGTGGGTGTGTTTTTCAGGATGTTGAACTTTTAACTCCTACTGCACATGATAAGCTTGTCGGTTAGCCGGAGTTGAGACATGGAGGAGGTAACAGAGGGGAGGGGGAAGGGGGGGGGGGGGAAGTGCTGCACACAGATCTGATACCATGGTTAAACAGAGTCACTGACATAGATAGGATTAAGGCAGCACAGAGTACATGAATTTAACTTTGCAAAGGGGCAATGTGTTTTTTTCACTATAGATGCCCTTTAAGATCTACAGCTCAGATTTAAAATACGAAAAGAAGTAGTGGAATCTTACTGTACCTAAAGGTATAATTTTTGAAAATTTGATTTTTTTTTTTATAGATTAGAGTATAGATACCCTTAAAGTTACAATATACAATAGTGAGAATTTTTAAAAAGTGTGACAGTTTAAAACCATACTACGGTAGGTTTATTTTAAAAAGAATACAGCCTATATCGGAGAGACCCTATTACAGCATATAAAACAACCCTACATTATTATAAAGACAGTACAAACTATTCTTCTGTTTGAGAATATGTTATGTATAAATACAGTGAAATAAAATAATATTAAATGTTGTCAAAAGTTAAATAGATATGGAAGAACCCTGGTTAATAACACTTAAGAGTACTTTATGAAAGATCGACAAATCACATTAAACGGAGCTCTCACATACCTTTCAAACAAGCCTAGATTAATGTATCTAGCTTCTCTGGATCTTAAGTTATAGTTTTGTAGCTTTACACATCCTAATCTGTCCTCACAGCCTGAGTCTCTGAGACAGGCGCATGATGAGCTATGTAAAAAGCCACACCTCAAAAAATATAAATATCTATACGGTGGTTTGCAAAAGTATTTGTCCCCCTTGAAGTTTTCCACATTTTGCCACATTACTGCCACAAACATGAATCAATTCAATGGAATTCCATGTGAAAGACCAATACAAAGTGGTGTACATGTGAGAAGTGGAACGAAAATCATACATGATTCCAAACATTTTTAACAAATCAGTAACTGCAAAGTGGGGTGTGCGTAAATATTCAGCTCCCTGAGTCAATACTTTGTAGAACCACCTTTTGCTGTAATTACAGCTGCCAGTCTTTTAGGGTATGTCTCTACCAGCTTTGCAGATCTAGAGACTGAAATCCTTGCCCATGCTTCTTTGCAAAATAGCTCCAGCTCAGTCAGAGTAGATGGACAGTGTTTGTGAACAGCAGTTTTCAGATCTTGCCACAGATTCTCGATTGGATTTAGATCTGGACTTTGACTTGGCCATTCAAACACATGGATATGTTTTGTTTTAAACCATTCCATTGTTGACCTGGCTTTATGTTTAGGGCACACACCACTTTGCAGTTATTGATTTGTTAAAAATGCTTGGAATCATGTATGATTTTTGTTCCACTTCTCACGTGTACACCACTTTGTATAGGTCTTTCACGTGGAATTCCAATATATATACACGTACAAAGCACTCCAAGGACTTAATCTCCAAACAATTTATTGTAACAAAGTAGGTCTGAGGCCTACGCATTTCAGCCCAACATAGCTGGGCCGTCTTCAGCTATGTCGGGCTGAAACGCGTAGGCTTCAGACCTACTTTGTTACAATAAATTGTTTGGAGATTAAGTCCTTGAAGTGCTTGGTACGTGTATAGATATTGATTTATTTTGCCTTATAGCACCTTTTCCGGCTTGGGGCTAGCTTTATAAAATAAGCCGTGCCCCCCCTGAACTTTTTTTGGGGGGCAGGGCGTATGATGCAGCTGATAATACAAGTGGGCATCCTCAAACCTGAGAATTGAGCGCAGAGAAGCAATGGTGCTGGTAATGTCACAGCTCACAGTGCTAGCAGGAAAAAAAATCCCCTTTATACAGCTTTAAGTTTGCAAAGACTGCAGTTAGAAGCATGATCCTAGTCATTTTAAAGGTGAGTATACTCTTTTTTAATAAAAGGCACTTGTATAGAGACCACAGTTCCCCTTTAACTAGTTACATTATTATTCATTACTTTATTTCACTGTATTTGATACATAAAATGTTAAGTCTTGATGGTAACATTCATCTGTGTCCCTTCTGCAATGGATGTAGAAAAAGTTACCTTTTTAACATGTAATTTGCCTTGGTTCCCATCTTTCTTAGGCACACCCACTGTTTTAGTCAGTGACAGTTACATTTCTCAAGCCTGCCCAGTTCTGAGCTAATGCATAAACCTCATATTACAGTCCATTACTAACATAAAAGTATGGAATCTTCACAAGGGGGCATGTTACCGAAGCCAAGAGGTTTAGCCAGAAGGTGCACATGCATGGTTTAAATGCTTAAGTTGTACTGGAAAGCAAAAAAAGGCAATGGTCTGCCTCGGCATGAGGTAGGACGCGTGTATAACCATCTCTGCTTTGAGAATATCCTGACCTTATCCTGGGGAGTTCTATATAACCCACTCCAACTACTTGGAATCTACCCTGGTTATATACTGCCCTGCTTGGTGACCAAATGGCACCCCCCAAAAAAGGCAAGTGAGGCAATCCTAGGCTTGACAAATACCATTGGCACATGTAGTAGGACGTGGTGCAGGTCCAAGCAGTGCAGGAGCCACAGCCCCAACTACCAATACACCACAAGTAGCAACTACTGACAAGGTACTTGAAGCCATTTCGTAATGCCAGGCAACATTAACATCTAAAAAAGAGGAGGTTAAGAAAGATATACCGTATATACTCGAGTATAAGCCGAGGTTTTTAGGTTTAAAAATCAACCTAAAAACCTTGACTCGGCTTATACTCGAGTCATTTGAAAAATTACCTTGATTCCAGTTGCAGCCGCGATTCAGGAAGGAAAGCCGGCAGTTCCAGTAGTTCTCGCGGGTGGCGATGATGTCATCGCGCACGCCAGCGGGATGACGTCATCGCGCAGCCGCGAATAACTACTGGGAACTGCACAGAGTGAGGGGCAGCGGAGAAGAGCTGAAGACTGAAAGACGGCGGAGAGCTGAAGATTGAAGACTGAAGGATGAAGACTGGACAGTGAAGAGTGGAGATATGAAGACTGAAGGGATGAAGAACTGAAGACTGGAGAGATGAAGACTGAAGACTGGCCAGGTACGGTAAGTGAATGGGGGGGCTCTAGGGTGGCCATACAGTAGCACCCAATACCTTTCTACTATAGGTGTTTGGAAACTACAACTCCCAGCAACCGAAAGAATGCTGGGAGTTGTAGTTTCCAAACCTCTACAGTGGAATGGTTTAGGCAACTTCTACCCTCGGCTTATACTCGAGTCAATCATGGGTTACCCATTTTGGAGGCAAAAATGGGTACCCGGCTTATACTCGAGTCGGCTTATACTCGAGTATATACGGTATTCAAATTCAGGCAATCCAGCACCAACAAGATGGCCTGGAGAACCACTAAAAGAAGGAACTATCTACGCTTCGTGGGACTCTCTAAGAAGGCGAAGGCCAGAGGGGGCAAACCAAGCAAAATTCCTGGAATCTCTCATCGATAGTTATGGAAGGAATAGTTTCTCAAATATGTTTGCAATGTGGTGAGCACACCAACTGATGTGGTCCACTCCTCCAGAGACACTTTCTTAGTAATATTCCTAAACTAAAGAAATAGAGATGCAGTCCTACGTCAGGTACGTGAGGCAGGAAACATTGCCTTCCAAAATATTTCCATTGTAGTGTACCCAAATTTTTCTACCAAATTTCAAATCTGGTTGCCAAATTTACCGAGGCGTGAATTGCCCCCACACAAAATTTTAAATATGCCATGTTGTATCCCACGCATAAAAAAAAAAAAAAAAATCTACACTACCAAATTTGGTAGATGATTGTTATGAGTTAATATGAAAGATGATTGGAGACACAAATTTCCAAATTTTAAAAGCTTAGTCCTGCTTTTTTGAAACATGATTTCATCTCTAGAATTGATATAATAGTCCTCTCTAACCAATTACTTCCGCAAGGTATTCTTTCATTCTGGATAACACTTAATTGGCCAAATTCCTTTCTGGTGAAGAGTGGGACACGGACACACACACAGACACAGACACACACACAGACACACTAAAATCCTTTAAACTTCATTTTTGTTCAAAGTTAAGACAAACCAAATTAAGAGGGAATCCTCTGCAGATTCACGAACATCTAGATCGACACTTAAGAAGGCTGAGGCGAACATATTATCTGACCAGTCATTCACTAATTCTACAGCCCAGAAAAAGCAAACTAGTATAACTATTTTACAGGACAAATCTACAATTTTTTTTAAAAAGTACTTTGAATATGGGGACAGGTGCAGGAAATTTCTTGCATATAATGTAAACCACCTACATAAAACATAAAAGGTATTTCACTACATTCCCAGTCCTATCAACTTATTAAGGAACCTCGAAAACAAATTTGTTTCTTTCTACAAGGACCTGCGCTCCTGTAAACTCACGATTACCTCACCTGACCCATAGCCATATTTGCAAAATATCCCATTTCCACAGTTGGCCCAAACTCAAAAGATTATGCTAGAAAAACATCTAACTTTTTTGGAGGTTCAAGTGACCATATCACATCTTTAGACATGCAAATCCCAAGGTATGGGTGGCAAAATATTTGTACCCCCTAAATAGGAAAATTCATGTCCCACAGTTACAAGAACTGTACATGTTTGAGACAGACAATCTGTCTGACTTCTTCCATGAGAGAATCTCTTATTATTCCCAAACTGGGTAAGGACCCTCAATGCCCAGAATCATATTGCAACTTCTCGCTTTTAGAAGTATTAAAATTCTGGCTAAATAACTATCTTTACAATTAAAGGGTATCTCCACTGGAAAAAAATGACATTGGCTATTATAGCAGTTTATAGGTAAACTAAGTCATACCCGGAATCTTAGGTTACTCTGTTCCATATGTGCTCCGATCAGCTGCCTTTATACTGTACAGCTGCAAGATTCCTCTGCCTGACGTGCCCGCCTGCCTCCTATTTTGCCGACGTGCCCTCCCGTTGGACATGCGTACTAAGTCCCTTCTGTTGTGTGTGTGTGCGTGTTCCCCTCCCTAGAAGGATGATGGACAGATATAGATAGATAGACAGACAGATATAGATAGATAGACAGACAGATATGGATAGATAGATAGACAGACAGACAGATATAGATAGATGATAGATGGTATTGGCTTTTTGTTTCTTGCTCCAAGGAATAGCATCTCCCAGATCCCTCGGCAATACAGCTAGTGACAATCCCAGCATCCCCTCTGAAATACACCTTCTGTCTCCCAGGCCCCCCTGCAATACAGCTAGTGACACTCCCAGCATCCCCTCTGAAATACACCTTCTGTCTCCCAGACCCCCCTGCAATACAGTTAGTGACAATCCCAGCATCCCCTCTGAAATACACCTTCTGTCTCCCTTACAAACACACACACACCTTCCCCCCATTTGATTCCTATAAATTCTATTACTTTTGCGATTGTTAAAAAAAGTCTCCTTACATAAAGCTGTGTGGTTGAACCTTATAACTTCCCCCCTCTGTCTCTCAGACAGGAAGGAAAGGCTTTGTTTACATCAGGCATCACTGGGGTCAAGTGGGTGTGGCAGAAATCATGAATATGCATGTGATGATGCACATTGACTGACAGCCTGCCCAGCACAGTAGCAGACACACCCCCAGGAGCTACACAGCTTCCAGAGGCTGCTGCAAAGGAACAGAGCTGATTTTTGGGGAAAAAAAGGTAGGAGGGGGGTTGGGGGAAGGTGAACTTTCATATAGGGGGAAAAAACGTTTTTCCATCAGTGGAGATACCCTTTAAATAAATAAAGTTATTATCTCCCTAATAATTTTGAATTTCTACGCCTGACCAGGGGACCCTCTTTAGAGCTAGCTCCCAAACTGATTCATAAATGCGGATTATATTCCCGCCTTGTGAAAAACTGGACTGGTCTAAAAATCAGATTTTACCCATTGACAGAAAACAACCTAAAAACACAACCACGCCGCTTCACCTTGTTTGTTCAAGTGTGATCAAATATTTAGGCAAGTACGTATCTAACAGTCTACAGGATTTTACTCCATTGAATACTGAACCCATCATTAGTCTGACTAAGGCCAAAGTTCAAATATGGTCCAAACTATCTCTGGGTATACTCAAGTTACTCTAGTAACTTGGTAGATTAACTTAATAAAAATTATTCTGTTTCCAAAGATATATATCTATGGCATTCCTCAATCCTGATCCCCTTAAATAAAATACAATAAAAGACTGTATGCTCAGGTCCTTTGTTTGGGGGAGGCCAGGCACAAGGTGTTTTGGGCAACCCTTGAAGGAGAATTATAGTGTGTATTAAGATTTTTCAGAAACAGTCAAAATAAAAAGTACCTGGGGTAGGATTGGTACAGTGCATCCAGAAATTATTCACAGAAAGTATCACTTTTTCCCAAAATAAAACTGATAAATCAGATGTACCATGAAGCTCAAAATTGAGCTCAGGTGCATCCTGTTTTCCCCTGATCACCCATGAGATGTCTCTGCAGCTGTGATTCAGGTGATTGGGCATGATTTGGAAAGGCACACACCTGTCTACATATATAAGGTCCCACAGTTGACAGTTCATATCAGAGCACAAGCTAAGAATGTCAAATGAATTGTCTGTAAACCTCAGAGACAGGATTGCCTTGAGGCCCAAATATGGGGAGCAATCAAGGGAAAAGGGCCTTAGTCAGGGAGGTGACCAAAAACCTAATGGTCACTCTGTCAGAGCTCTAGAGGTCCTTTGTGGAGAGAGGAGAAACTTCCAGGACAACCATCTCTGCAGTAATCCACCAATCAGGCCTGTATGGTAGAGTGGCCAGACGGAAGCCACTCCTTAGTAAAAGGTACCTGAATTACTCTCAAACCATGAGAAATTCTCTGGTCTGATGAGACAAAGATTGAACACTTTGGTGTGAATGCCAGGCGTCAGGTTTGGAGGAAACCAGGCATTGCTCATAATCAGGCCAATACCATCCGTACAGTGAAGCATGATGGTGGCAGCATCATGCTGTGAGGATGTTTTCAGCAGCAGGAACTGGGAGACTAGTCAGGACAAAGGGAAATATGACTGCAGCAATGTACAAAGACACCCTGGATGAAAACCTGCTCCAGAGCGCTCTTGAACTAAGACTGGGGCAACCGTTCTTTTAGCAAGACAACGACCCTAAGCACACAGCCAAGATATCAAAGGAGTGGCTTCAGGACAACTCTGAGAATGTCCTTGAATGGCCCAGCCAGAGCCCAGACTTGAATCCAATTGAACATTTCTGAAAAGATATTAAAATGGCCGAGCACCGACGCTTCTCGTCCAACCTGATGGAGCTTGAGGGGTGCTGCAAAGAGGAATGGGCAAAACCCAAGGATAGGTGTGCCAAGCCTGTGGCATCATATTTCAAAAGACTTGAGGCTGTAATTGCTGCCAAAAGGTGCTTCGACAAAGTATTGAGCAAAGGCTTTATATTTAATCAATTTGCCAAAACCGTAAGTACATTTTTTTAACATTGTCATTATGGGATGTTGTATTTAGAATTCTGAGAAAAAAGATTAATTTAATCTATTTAGGAACAAGGCTGTAAAAAAACAAAATGTGGAAACAGTGATGAGCTGTGAATACATTCTGAATACACTGGATACCTTCCATTATCATTTCTATGAGGCAGCATGAATAAAACTGCTTCTGCCAGTCTTCCAGAGTGATTCAGCAGTATCTATAATACAGGAAGGCCGAGGACACTAACCTGCTAGATGAATTTTTTTTTTTGTCCTTTAAGGATCCAGTGGACGTAGGGGGTCTGGATGAAGCAAATTTTCAACTGTTAACTATTTAGCAGTGCAACACATACATATTATTCACTGAAATCACACAGAAACTGTTTCTAACATTTTCTAACTCTGTACTAGCTTCCAGACAATGACAAATTTCCCAGTCCTTTGTACCTTATATACAAGGATTTTAGGGGTAACCCAAGTGTGTCTGTCTGTTACCCCCTACTACTATTTATGCACTTAAGATATAGGACATGGCCCTTAACAAACTTAAAATACCTGCAGTGAACCATCACAATGTATTTCTTCCTGAATTCGAATCGTTCCCACATCCCAAACTTTGGTGTAACTATGGCGTTTCACAACTTGGTAATTCATTACAAATTAACTGTTTTAAAGTATTCCCCCAAATGCCACAAAATTTTCATTTACCCAATTATATGTTATTCCGTCAAACATGCCTTCCAGACTCAATTTCACAAAATTTATTAAGACAATCCTTTGTACAATCTGCTACAGAATCCTTCATCAGCAAAACTAATCTCTCATATCTACCAGCAACTTACTATTTAAATTTCAAAAGCTGAGAAAAAGCTTACCTGGGAGTCAGGTGTGGGCCCTTTTGCCAAGGAGTGATAGGAGGCTCTTACAGGGTCACTTCTCTAAAGGCCTCAGATAAATTGACCCAATTATTTGTGCTTTACAGAGCTAGCTTAATCCCAGTGCAAATTTTTAGATATAAACAAAGCTACAATTCACTCTGTCCTAAAATGCTAGTCTGCTCCAGGAACCTTTTTCATATTATCTGGTTTGCCCAGTGGTACAAGGCTTCTGGTAGCAGATCTCCGGATTCCTTCATGACGAAATGGGATCACCGGTGAGACTGGACACCAAGGCTTGTCCACTCAAGATTACAGATCACTTGTCTGTTGATAAGTTTACTAAGACTTTCTTATGTGACACAGCTAAAAAACTACTGGCATACACATGGACACAGACGTTACCCCACACACTGGCCCAGTGGAAAGTGTCCCTACATTAAAAAAAAAAAAAAAAAGAAGTGGTATACAAGCATAGAAGACGCCTCTCTAAATACAACAAATTATGGGACAGATGGATACTTTTATCAGAAACTTGTGACTCCTAACAATTATGGATAATGTTGCACCAATCGGGACTGTTTTTTGCCTGTTCTATCATTAAGCAAGACCAATCATATGTACTCTACCATACTCCACTATTATGCACCAGATGACAAATATGTTTTATTCTTCTTATTTATTCACATTTGTATATATAGTTTTATCAATAAACAATGCCTCCATTTGGAGGAGGAAAAAAACCAAAACATTCCACTTCTCTAAAGATCCTCTCCCTTTAACAGTGTTCTTGAATACGTACAGTATGCTTTTTTCTCTCTAGTCAGTCCTGTGACTTTACTACATAGCCTCTCATGATTATTAAGACATCTATGTATAAATGTATTGTGTGTATATCTGTATGTATATATGTATGTGATGGTCAGACTCCAGAAGAAAGGAAAGTAACTCACCAGATTCAGGAGTTTCAGCCCCTCTAGAAGCTTGCAGTTCTTGTTCTTAAGTCGATGTGCCTCATCAATGATGACACATCGCCACTCTATGGCATTGAGCTCAGGGCAGCCTCCTAAGATCATTTCAAAAGTGGTGATGATGGCATGAAATTTGTAAGTTCCTCGAATAATACGGCCCTGAAGATTAAGTAAAAAAAAATATTAAACATGCATTTATTATATAACTTGCATAATCAAAATCATATAAAAATTATTTAAAGCAAAAAATAATGTTTAAAAAAAAAAAAAAGGGGGGAGGTGGGAGGGTCACTGGGTCTCTTTTTTTGGTATTTTATTCAAAAGAAAGTTATGCTTCCTACCTGGGAGTCCCGGCAATACATTTCATACTGTTGAATCATCTGCCGGCTGATCATGCTACCATGGTATACAACCACATTGAGATCAGTCCATGTACGGAACTCTCTCTCCCAATTAGCAATTGTGGATAGGGGTGCAATGATAAGGAAGGGACCGGATATTCTATTCAGAAATATCTCATGAAGGAATGTGATGCTTTGAATAGTTTTCCCCAATCCCATCTCATCTGCTAATATGCAGTTCCGCCTATAAAACAAGAAAATAATTACCAAAACTTATTGGTGTCAACAATGTAGTTTATTGACAATAAAAAAGTGAATTGTGTCACATTGCCATGCATATTTGCTCAGGGAAAAATAAATAAATTAACTTCCCAATAGGTTATCCCATGGGCATGTGCTACAGATGTTGTATTGGATTAGCAGACCACCTTATTGTAACAAAAGGATAAGCGATTATTAAAGTTGATGGCAGAGCTTACACATGCTCGAATCTTCCTTGACCAATTTAATATGGCATAGATTGTTAATTAGATATATTTATACTTCAGAAGAGATACAGAATTAAGAATACAACTTTTAAAAAAAATAGAATAGACAATTTACCTATTGTACCAGTTGAAAAGCAACCAGTTGAGTCCTTCCAGTTGGTACTCCCGAAGCTGATTACCTGTCTTATATTCTCTTGAGTGGTTAATCTTTTTCCACGAGTTGGTTGGAGGCCGGTCCTTTTAAACATGAACAAAAACAATAGAATGGTTTAAAGGGGCATTAAAGAGCCCAAAACCAGAACATAGTAATTGAGGTTGAATAAGGACATGCGTCCATCAAGTCCAACCTTTTCACCCTCCTTTTTAACCCTACCTAATAGTTGAAAAATAAACCAAAGTATTCTTTCCAGAGAAGATGGACTCCTACCTCCTGTTTTTACTTATAAGCTATGATTGCCCTATTCAAATACAGCCAAATACACACATGTGCTCTGTGACACATGTGCTCTGTGTAGAGTAGAAAAATGGAATGAAGGGGCACAGAGCAGGCAAGCTGTCGGCTGCCCCAGAGAAAGCTTGTAAACAAAAATGGAAAGCATTTTCCTTTTAATTCTTCTTTTGAGCACTTAAGTATACCTCGAAATGTACCATTAATAGTGTATGACTCACTGTGGGTAAGTGGGTTAAAAAAAAAGGCTGTATGTTAAATGATGGAGTAAGTCGCTTTCAGATAGCAATAATTAGGTGAATAAAAAAACATTTTCAACTATTTCTAAAATACAAGTTGCTTTAACTTTTAAAGAGCCTTTAATTTTGGATACCGTATATACTCGAGTATAAACCGAGTTTTCAGGCTGAAAAAATCAGCCTGAAAACTCAGACTCGGTTTATACTCGAGTCAGTACCTTATCTGAGCATTCCGGCAGCCGCACGATTCTTTCTGTACTGGCGCGCCGGTCTGACGTCACTGCCCGGCGCCCAGCAGTGACGTCAGCCGGCGCGCCAGTACACAGCGCGGCTGCCGGACTGCTCAGTACCGCACCTTACCGCAAGATGGATACTTACCTGCAAGATGGATACCGCACCTTACCTGCAAGATGGATACTTACCTGAAGATGGATACCGCCACCTTACCTGCAAGATGGATACTTACCTGCAAGATGGATACCGCACCTTACCTGCAAAGGGATACTTACCTGCAAGATGGATACCGCACCTTACCTGCAAGATGGATAATTACCGCAGATGGAACCGCACCTCACTGCAAGATGGATACTTACCTGCATGATGGATACCGCACCTTACCTGCAAGATGGATACTTACCTGCATGATGGATACCGCACCTTACCTGCACGATGGATACTTACCTGCAAGATGGATACCGACCTTACCTGCAATGCTCAGGTACCGCACCTACCTTGGATGGAGGAGAGCCACAGGGAGAGAGACCACAGGGAGAAGAGACAGGTACAAACTGAACTGGGTGGGAGGGTGAGGGGGCATTCAAGGTGTTTGGGAACTACAACTCCCAGCATGCTTTATTAGCTGGGAGTTGTGTAGTTTCCAAACATTTGAATGCCAAGTTTCTTACCCTCGGTTTATACTCGAGTCAACAACTTTTATTAGGATTTTAGGTGAAATCGGGTACCTCGGTTTATACTCGGGTCGGTTTATACTCGAGTATATACGGTAGTTGTTTTTATTACGGTTTTACAGTTTGTATAAAAAGTTGCTTAGAGTCGGTCAGATATCCAGATTGGAAACAGCCAAAGATATAAGGTCCTTACCACTCTTCTAGGATCAGATCTAAGTGCTTGCAGCTGCGCAAACTCATCTATTTTTGTTTGGTCAACGTCTTCTTTCAGTTCCCAGGTGCTGTCTTCATAAGGCAGTGAGCACCACTCACTAAATAATAAATAACGGCTGAGAGAGGGGAAAAATACAGCATTAATTAGGATTATCCTTCCTAACAGGCAAATGGGTAGGTATTATTTTCATGGTGCCTAAAAAACAATATCCCCCTTAATCCAATGAAGTTCTGATTAAATGAGGTATCTCTTGCTTTTCTAAGATGAAAAGACACACCTGTATGAAATAAGTAAAATCTTTCCTCCCTCTCCCGACTCCTCCCCTCTCCCAGTGAGAAATGAGGCATGAGTGAAAAGCTGTCAAATTAGCTGTTTTGTAACTCTGTACTAAAAGCCATGTGATACTAAAAAGAAAAATGATTAGAAGATACATGAAAAGAAAGAAGGGGTACAGAAGAATAAGAATGTAGCCAAGTATGACAACATGATGGGGAAAATCATGTTTCAGAAGATGCTACCAGGAAGCAACCACTGAGCAGAAAGGAATTTAGGGACGTTTATGCTTTATTAATAATGAATGAATAAATTAACACTTTCCTAGTTTACTACATAACTAGAAAGGGAAAGATTTAAGCAACTTTAAATTTAACTAGAAAAACTGCATTTTGGAAGGAAATGTGTGTCTGTGCTTCATGTTTTAAAACTTAAAGGGCATGTCCACCCTTCTAATAAACTTTTTATATAATGTACTGCTCCTTCCCCCAGCCCCAACTGCATTACTATCATTCACAGAAAGTGCCCCGATCTTTACTTACCATGCCTCTATCCTTCGCCACACTGCCCCAGCCCTCTGCTTGCACGGAAATGTAAGCAGGGGGCAGGACCGGCAGCCACATCCGTGATTGGCTGAGAGGCAGCCAATCACGGACGTGTCTACCGGGAGTTCAGACCGGTGAAGGAGAGGCATGGTAACTAAAAGATCAGGGCACTTTCTGTGAATAAAAGTAATGCAGTTGTGGCTGGGGGAGGGAGCAGTACATTATATAAAAAGGGTTTTATGGTAGGGGGACCCTATAAAAACAAGAAAATAATTACCAAAAATTATTGGTTTGTCAACAATGTGTTATGACAATAAAAAAGTGAATTGGGGTAAAATTGCCATGCATATTTGCTCAGGGACAAAAATAAATAAATTAACTTCCCATAGGTTTCCCATGGGCATGTGCTACAGATGTTGTATGGATTAGCAGACCACCCTTATGGTAACCAAAAGGATAAGCCGATTATAAAAGTTGTGGGCGAGCTGACACATGCTCGGAATCTTCCTTGACCAATTTAAATGCCATAGATTGTAATTCGAATATTTATACTTCAGACGAGATACAGAATAAGAATACAACTTTTACAAAAAAGAGAATAGGACAATTGACCTTTGTACCAGTGAACCCACCCAGTTGAGTCCTTCCCGTTGGTACTCCCGAAGCTGTGATTTACTGTCTTATCTTCTCTTGCGTGGTTCCTCTTTTTCCCCGAGTTGGTTGGCGCCGGTCCTTTCCACCCTGCCCCCCCCCCCCCCCCCCCTAGCCATGGTTTCCGGGCCCTTCCCGAGGGCACACTGACCTCGCAGGAGATTTGAGGCCACATTGATAGAGAGGATCCAGAGAAGGAGAAGTCTCGCACCCCGTGGCGCGTCCTTAGGTAGCGCGAAATGGCGGTTTTTTATATTTAACAAGATACAAGCTGAAGTCGTCTCTCATTCCTAAGAGGAATAAGCCATGAGAGAATAAGAGAAGAGAAGCAGTGAGCTGTAGTTGTTGCTAGAACAGAGAGGAAGGCAGAGAAGAAAGAGAGGAGAAACACACAGGCACATAGATCGAACCACGAGAGAAAACGAAAGGAATGATGAAGCACAAGATGACATCACACGCGAGAAGGAGGAGAAATAGGTAGAGAAGTCAAGAGAAGGGCGTGAGGAAGAGAAGTAGAAAAGACTCCCAGTGGGATATGTGCTGTGAAACATAAACCAAAGTATTATTTCCAGAGAAGATGGACTCCTACCTCCTGTTTTTACTAATAAGCTATGATGCCCTATTCAAATACAGCCAAATACACACATGTGCTCTGTGACACATGTGCTCTGTGTAGAGTAGAAAAATGGAATGAAGGGGCACAGAGCAGGCAAGCTGCGGCTGCCCAGAGAAAGCTTGTAAACAAAAATGGAAAGCATTTTCCTTTAATTCTTCTTTGAGCACTTAAGTATACCTCGAAATGTACCATAATAGTAATGTAGACTCACTGTGGGTAAGTGGGTTAAAAAAAAGGCTGTATGTTAAATGATGGAGTAAGTCGCTTTCAGATAGCAATAATTAGGTGAATAAAAAAACATTTTCAACTATTTCTAAAATACAAGTTGCCTTAACTTTTAAAGAGCCTTAATTTTGATACCGTATATACTCGAGTATAAACCGAGTTTTCAGGCTGAAAAATCAGCCTGAAAACTCAGACTCGGTTTATACTCGAGTCAGTACCTTATATGAGCATTCCGGCAGCCGCACGACTTTCTGTACTGGCGCGCGGTCTGACGTCACGGCCGGCGCCAAGCAGTGACGTCAGCCGGCGCGCCAGTACACAGCGCGGCTGCCGGACTGCTCAGGATACCGCACCTTACCTGCAAGATGGATACTTACCTGCAAGATGGATACCGCACCTACCTGCAGATGGATACTACCTGCCAAGATGGATACCGCACCTTACTGCAAGATGGATACTTACCTGCAAGATGGATACCGCACCTTACCTGCAAGTGGATACTTACCGCAATGAAGGATACCGCACCTTACCTGCAAGATGGATACTTACCTGCAGATGGATACCGCACCTACTGCAAGATGGATCTTACTGCATGATGGATACGCACCTACCTGCAAGATGGATACTTACCTGCATGATGGATACCGCACCTTACCTGCAAGATGGATACTTACCTGCAAGATGGATACCGACCTTACCTGCAATGCTCAGAGAAGCACCTACCTTGGATGGAGGA
Source organism: Hymenochirus boettgeri (assembly GCA_019447015.1). NCBI lineage: Eukaryota > Metazoa > Chordata > Amphibia > Anura > Pipidae > Hymenochirus > Hymenochirus boettgeri. Next base: position 81,187,341 of record CM033472.1, read on the forward strand.
GAGCCCACAGGGAGAAGAGACAACAGGGAGAAGAGACAGGTACAAACTGAACTGGGGGGGAGGTGTGAGGGGGGCATTCAAGGTGTTTGGGAACTACAACTCCCAGCTGCTTTATTAGCTGGAGTTGTAGTTTCAAACATCTTGAATGCCAAGTTTCTACCCTCGGTTTATACTCGAGCAACAACTTTTATTAGGATTTTTAGGTGAAATCGGCGTGTTCCTCGGTTTATACTCGGGTCGGTTATACTGAGTATATACGTAGTTGTTTTTATTACGGTTTTACAGTTTGTATAAAAAGTTGCTTAGAGTCGGTCAGATTCCAGATTGGAAACAGCCATAAGATAAAGGTCCTACCACTCTTCTAGGATCAGATCTAAGTGCTTGCAGCTGCGCAAACTCATCTATTTTTGTTGGTCAAAGTCCTTCTTTCAGTTCCCAGGTGCTGTCTTCATAAGGCAGTGAGCACCACTTCACTAAATAATAAATAACAGGCTGAAAGAGGGGAAAATACAGCATTAAATTAGGATTTATCCTTCCTAACAGGCAAATGGGTAGGTATTATTTTTGGTGGCTAAAAAACAATATCCCCCTTAATCCAATGAAGTTCTGATTAAATGAGGTATCTCTTGCTTTTCTAAGATGAAAAGACACACCTGTATGAAATAAGTAAAATATTTTCCTCCCTTCCGACTCCTCCCCTCTCCCAGTGAGAAATGAGGCATGAGTGAAAAGCTGTCAAATTAGCGTTTTGTACTCTGTACTAAAAGCCATGTGATACTAAAAAGAAAAATGATTAGAAGATACATGAAAAGAAAGAAGGGTACAGAAGAATAAGATGTAGCCAAGTATGACAACATGATGGGGAAAATCATGTTTCAGAAGTGCTACCAGGAAGCAAACACTGAGCAGAAAGGAATTTAGGGCGTTTATGCTTTATTAATAATGAATGAATAAATTAACACTTCCTAGTTTACTACATAACTAGAAAGGGAAAGATTTAAGCAACTTAAATTTAACTAGAAAAAACTGCATTTTGGAAGGAAATGTGTGTCTGTGCTTCATGTTTTAAAACTTAAAGGGCATGTCCACCCTTCTAATAAACTTTTTATATAATGTACTGCTCCTTCCCCAGCCCCAATCGCATTACTATTATTATCAGTATGTCTTTATGAATGTGGAGGAAACCCGAGTGCCCGGAGGAAACCCACGCAAGCATGGGGAGAACATACAAAATCCTGCAGATGTGTCCAAGGGTGGAATTGAACTCAGGACCTTAGCACTGCAAGGATCAGTGCTAACCATGAGCCACTTGTGCCCCAGAAAGTGCCCGATTTACTTACCATGCCTCTATCCTTCGCCACACTGCCCCAGCCCTCTGCTTGCACCGGAAATGTAAGCAAGGGGCAGGACCGGCAGCCACATCGTGATTGGCTGAGAGGCAGCCAATCACGGACGTGTCTACCGCGGAGTTCAGACCGGTGAAGGAGAGGCATGGTAACTAAAAGATCAGGGCACTTTCTGGGAATAAAAGTAATGCAGTTGTGGCTGGGGGAGGGAGAGCAGTACATTATATAAAAAGGGTTTTATGGTAGGGGGACAAAATCGGCAGGGAGGAGGAGAATGGCTTCAGTGCGCATGCCAATCTTTTCCTGGAGGAGAGACAGGAGGCAGAGTCCTACATTTACTCTGCTATCCTCCTGCTGCCCAGTTTTTGGGACTTTAGGGGGGGGTGGACTACAGGAGAACCATATGGAGCTGGGATGTGAGGTAAGGATTTTTACACACTACATAGTGGGGCAAATTATAGTTTAGGGGTGGACATGCCCTTCAATAATGGCAATGATGAGGACATTGCTGTTTTTTTGTGACTATACTTACCATAAAAGAAAAAAAAACTAACTGGTTCGATGATTGGTCAAAATTAGCTTTTTGACTATAGTTACCCTTTAAGTATGGCTGCCACAGGAATAAAAGTGTAGGTCAGTGGGTGTTTATACCTGTGTCAGTTTAAGAGGTAAAATACTAACTTTTTTGATGATTGGTTAAAGAAATGTTATTACTATACTTACCCTTTAAATATGGCTGCCACATGAATAAATGGGTAGGTCAGTTGGTGTGTGTACCTGTCAGATTGAAGGGTAAAAAACTAACTTTTTTTGATGATTGGTCAAAATTTATTTTTGGACTATAGTTACCCTTTAAACATGGCTGCCACATGAATGAAAGGGGAGGTCAGTTGGTACTATAGTCAATGGGGGAAAAATTGCATGTTTCCAGCTCGAAAACTGTGGAACGAGATATAATCCGAAAAAGAGGAAGAAGAAGATAAAGATGTAGAAAGTTATTTGGCTCTTCAAGCCAAATTAATTATTTAAAATGGAATCTTGGGAGTTAGAAATTCCTAAAGAGGAAAAGCTATAATTTAAAACAGTTTTGTTGTGCTTTTTATCTGGAACCTTATTATAAGAATATACATTTGATTGTGTATTGAAAAAAATATCACAACATATTTTCTTTTGTTTCCTGTGTTTATGTGCACTATACTTACTTCTCCTGTATCCTTATCTTCACAAAATGAAACCTCTAAAACGCGATCAATTTCAACATAATCTGGATTAAACATTTCTTCGTCCATCTGCAAATAAAAGATAAAACCCCAAACATAAATGGGTGCCTCCTTTAATATCACATTCCTTGACCTACATTCCTAAAAAATTATTCTTATATCCCATAATGGTCATATATCCTTCTCTTTGTTAATTGCTAATTTGCTTGTTAAAGGAAATGTAAACTGAGGCAAATCATATTTTAACTAATCACACAGTAATTAGGATTAATTACCACCAATGTTAAATCCGCTTTTTATTTTTCTTCTCTGACCTTCCTATCCCTTGTTTTTTAGCTCTGGGAGTTTTACTTTTTAAAGAGGGCGGGGCACAGCTAGTTAGTAAAGAAATGTCAATCACTCAGCCCCTCCCCATGGCACAGTACTTGTAGAAACTATCCATTCTATAAAAGAAAAAGATAGCTAAAAGAAAATCTTACTTGATTCAAGCAATGATTACAGCTCCCAGTGCTGCTTATCTTCCTATTACAAAGTAGTTTTACTTTCACTTTCAATATAACACAAAATCACGCTCTATCTGTGCCTCAGTTTTGGGAGGGGGTGGATACATAGAGAGGAGACAGGCACACTAACTAGGAGTGAGCTGAACAGGACATGAGGAGATCTAGTGACAGGGAGCACTAAGTGCAAAAAGGGATAAAGTTCCTGGCAGCACTAAAAATATAGAAAAGGATAAAGGCAAGTCATTTTTTTCAGTTAAGTGTCCCTTTTAGTATTAGTAACCATATAAGCGTCTTATTATTAGTTCATGTGTATAACATGACACATCCGGATCACATCTATTGCACATCTATCTCCTGTTCCTACCTGTAGGTATTTTGCCAAATAATCCAAACGAATGAGGGGGCGTACATGCAGAAAGGTGCTAAGACAAAATTTATTGCGACATGTTTTGGATCAATCACGATCCTTTCTCAAGCAAATTACATACGTGTAATATCCTGTTTACAACCAATAAGCTCCACCCAAATCAAGTGTCTATATGTGTTCAAATTGTGTTGCACAAACAGTCCATATTTCTTTTACCTATTGCAAACATAAAATTACAGACATATTTCTCAAACATTCCAAAACATGTATTCCATCTGTTACCTGTGTCAGTTAAAAATTACATATCATATTCAATTGCATAGTGTGTTTTAAAACAACAGTTATTAAAACTTATATGGTAATTTTAATAAATATAAAGTGACATGTGCATAAATAACCATATACAAAAACCTGTTTGTGATATATATACAATATGATCTGTGTTTAAATTACTATATATTAAAATGTGTCGTGCCTACTATGACAATCATTAAAAGACAATGTACTGTATAAACAAATTCATTTTAAAATACCAATAAACGTACCTATCTTGGAGTATGGTAAATCAAAAGTATGACCTATAGGAACAAAGGGCATATCTTAGTATAGGAAAGGTTTAATAGACCATGTGTCATTTAGACCTATTGGGTTTAAACTTTGCATCTTTTTTATCCATTCACTTCTGCTTGCATAATAATTTTTCACATCCCCTCCTCTTAGGGTCTATTAACTTTCTTAGAACGCACCATCTAGTTGTGCTCCCTGTGTTCCTCTTTCTTTAAAATGTCTTGCAACAGAAGTGTAGATTGAGTGTCAGGGACAAAATTTCTGATGTTTCTTTTATGTTCTGGATTCTGACTTTAAACTGTCTCTGTGTTTGGCCAATATATACCATCCCACACGGGCATTTAATCATGTATATAACCTTTTGGTCTCAAATGTGGAATGACGTTTCATTAAAATATCGAGTCCCTTTGTTGGATGACTTATTTTTTCTCTTTATACGGCACTACAACAATTGCAATTCAACAAGGGAATGTACCATTCCTTTTGGTGCCCATTTTATTGTTGTTACGGTTATATCCGAAGGACACTATTTGTCCTTAATATTAGTACCTCTTTTGTAGCAAAACCTTGGCTGCTCCTTAAAGATCTTGCCATATTCCATGTCAGCTTGTAATATGGACCAATGTTTTCTGATAATTTGTTCAATTCTTTTACTATGTGAACCATATTTGGAAACAAATGTCATCCTTTCTTTTCTGTGTTACGAATTGCTGGTTCCAATAATGTTTCTCTGCTTAATTTATTTACCTCTTCCTTTGCTTGATCTATTGTTTCTCTCCGGTATCCACGTTCTAGGAACTTTTTACTCAGCTTATTAGCGCTGTTTTATATTGTTCACTTCTGGAAGTGATTCTTTTAGCTCTCATGAGCTGTCCTTTGGGGATACCGTGGAACACTCTGGGGTTGTGGAAACTTGTGGCATGTAACAGATTATTCCGATCTGTCGGTGTTTATGCCCTCTTCCACAACTACATCCAGGAAAGGGAGGCTGACCCCTGACACTGTATATGTAAATTTTATGGTGGGATGCATTTCGTTTGCTTGATCCACCATTTCGTACAGTATGTCCAGAGGACCTTCCCAAATACCAGAATATCATCTACAAACGATAATATGCTTTGATATATTCTTTGTATTTATCGTTATGGAGAAACATCTTAAGTTCCAAGCTATGTACAAAGATATTGGCCAGTGATGACGCTACCGAGGCGCCCATCGAAGTGCCTTGGCACTGCCAAAAGTACTGGTCTTGGAACTTAAAGTAGTTCTTTTGTAAAACCATTTGCAAACAATCTAACAAAAAATACACTTTACATGTTGGTAAATCTGTGTTTAGTAAAAGCTCTTCTACACATTGTAATCCCTCTTCTTGGGGTATAGAAGTGTAGAGTGCCTGTATGTCTATTCCACATTGGACAGTTCTATTAGTGGTAGGACCAATCTTTTGTAACCTTGTTAATAAGTCTGTCGTATCTTTTAAACATGTCGGAATACTTTGCGCTAACGGTTGTAGATAACTATCTACATACCGAGATAAAGGTTCCAATACGGAAACCTATAATAGAGACGATAGGTCTCCCTGGAGGGTCCCACAGATTTTTGTATATTTTTGGGGGTGTATATAGAACTGGAATTCTCGGATGTTCTACACGTAACCCTGCTAGTTCTTTTCTTGATATGATCTCATTTTGGGCTGCTTCTTCTATCAAGATATCTATTTCTTTCTTGATGGCCCAAGTAGGGTCTGTCTGGGAGACTTTATAGTGTTCGGGTACTGATAGTTGGTTGGCAATCTCTGTGGTATATTTATTGCGATCCAACACAACTATTCCCCCTCCCTTATCAGCTCCCCTGATAATCAATTCTTTGTTTATTTCTCTATGTCCCAGCTGCCTGTTCCTAAAAAACGCGGGTCATCCTGGGGAGTTGTGGAATCCTCTCCGCAGCTGGAGAAAATCCTCTGGCCGGTCCACCTTGTGTGGTTTCGGCGTCTGTAAGAGTTTCCATCTGATCTAGGTGGGCACTCTACACTTCTATACCCAAGAAGAGGGATTACAATGTGTAGAAGAGCTTTTACTAAACACAGATTTACAACACGTAAAGTGTATTTTTTGTTAAGATTGTTTGCAAATGGTTTTACAAAAGAACTACTTTAAGTTCCAAGACACGTACTTTTGGCAGTGCCAAGGCACTTCGACGGGCGCCTCGGTAGCTTCATCACTGGCCAAAATCTTTGTACATAGCTTGGAACTTAAGATGTTTCTCCATAACGATAAATACAAAGAATATATCAAAGCATATTATCGTTATGTAGATGATATTCTGGTAATTTGGGAAGGTCCTCTGGACATACTGTACGAAATGGTGGATCAAGCAAACGAAATGCATCCCACCATAACATTTACATATACAGTGTCAGGGGTCAGCCTCCCTTTCCTGGATGTAGTTGTGGAAATTGGACAAGAGGGCATAAACACTGATCTGTACCAAAAACCGACAGATCGGAATAATCTGTTACATGCCACAAGTTTCCACAACCCCAGAGTGTTCCACTGTATTCCCAAAGGACAGCTCATGAGAGCTAAAAGAATCACTTCCAGAAGTGAACAATATAAAACAGCGGCTAATAAGCTGAGTAAAAAGTTCCTAGAACGGGGATACCGGAGAGAAACAATAGATCAAGCAAAAGGAAGAGGTAAATAAATTAAGCAGAGAAACATTATTGGAACCAGCAATTCGTAACACAGAAAAAGAAAGGATGACATTTGTTTCCAAATATGGTTCACGTAGTAAAAGAATTGAACAAATTATCAGAAAACATTGGTCCATATTACAAGCTGACATGGAATATGGCAAGATCGTTAACAGCCAAGGTTTTGCTACAAAAAAGGTACTAATATTAAGGACAAATTGTGTCCTTCGGATATAACAGTAACAACAAATAAAATGGGCACCAAAAGGAATGGTACATTCCCTTGTTTGAATTGCAATTGTTGTAGTGCCGTAATAAAGGGAGAAAAAATAAGTCATCCAACAAAGGGACTCGATATTTTAATGAAACGTCATTCCACATGTGAGACCAAAGAGGTTATATACATGATTAAATGCCCGTGTGGGATGGTATATATTGGCCAAACACAGAGACAGGTTAAAGTCAGAATCCAAGAACATAAAAGAAACATCAGAAATTTTGTCCCTGACACTCAATCTGACACTTCTGTTGCAAGACATTTTAAAGAAAGAGGACACACGGGAGCACAACTAAGATGGTGCGTTCTAGAGAAAGTTAATAGACCAATAAGAGGAGGGGATGTGAAAAAATTATTAATGCAAGCAGAAGTGAAATGGATAAAAAAGATGCAAAGTTTAAACCCAATAGGTCTAAATGACACATGGTCTATTAAACCTTTCCTATACTAAGATATGCCCTTTGTTCCTATAGGTCATACTTTTGATTTACCATACTCCAAGATAGGTACGTTTATTGGTATTTTAAAATGAATTTGTTCTTATACAGTACATTGTCTTTTAATGATTGTCATAGTAGGCACGACACATTTTAATATATAGTAATTTAAACACAGATCATATTGTATATAGATCACAGACAGGTTTTTGTATATGGTATATTTATGCACAATGTCACTTTATATTTATTAAAATTACCATATAAGTTTTAATAACTGTTGTTTTAAAACACACTATGCAATTGAATATATGTAATTTTTAACTGACACAGTTAACAGATGGATATCATGTTTTGGAATCTTATGTTTGAGAAATATGTCTTGTAATTTTATGTTTGCAATAGGTAAAAAGAAATATGGACTGTTTGTGCAACACAGTTTGAACACATAGGACACTTGATTTGGGGTGGAGCTTATTGGTGTATTTAAACAGGATGTTACACGTTTGTAATTTGCTTGAGAAAGGATATTAATTGTTTCGAAACATGTCGCAATAAATTTTGCCTTAGCAGCACCTTTCTGCATGTACGCCTCCTCATTCGTTTGTCTTATTATTAGTACCTGAAAATTTTATTAGAAATTGTTAATCAATCTTCCCTGATTTTTTGGGGGGAATTTCTCTTGAAATTCTCTTTGTAATCTATTTTGTATTTTAGATTAATGCATTTCATATGTTTGGTGTTTATAGTATGGACCATGTCACCATTTACACAAATAGAATTACACTTAAAGGGGAAGTTCAGTGCAAATACATGTGCTTTTTAGAAAAAAAGCAGTATTTTTTCATCCCAATGATCTTAATCTGCCAATTCAGCATTTTGTCTTTGTATAAATAAATGCAATCGAAATACTGACTTCCTGTTTGCAGGACTTCTAGTAGAGACCATTATGGTCTTGCCCTTGACCCAGTGCCTGGGTTGATTCAGGTGCTCAGTAGAGATCTGAGCATCTTTGACCCATCCAACAGCCAATAAGTAGAAATTACTCTTAGGAACATTCCAAGGATGTGGTGCATCCTGGGAAGAAGAAGGACTGTTAGAACCTAAAATGGCAGCTCACTAATGTCAACAGCAAAGGGTAAGAAATCAAACGATTTTTCGAAATGAGAGAGAATATGTAGGATAACTAAGAAGGCATTACACAAACAATTTAACAAATTTGGTAATTTCCACTAAACTGCCCCTTTAAGCTGTTAAGCCTCTTAACTTCAATTCTATATATGTACTTGCACTTTTATTGCATATTTTTTTTTTAGATGTTTGAATCTGTATATAAAGACAACCGTTGGATTTTGACATCTATATGGACGCTCACAGAAATGGAGCACATTCACATATTAAGTGGCTTGGACTTTTAATTAACCGCTTGCTGATTGGGTTGTTTCCACCAATGGGAGTGGGGGTTGGGTTATATATGTATGATTAATAGTTGTTTTTTTATTGCTTGAGAAAGGACTCTGTGCAGTCTGAAACATGTCGCAATAAAACATTTCTGTTTGCAATTAGAAGTACTGCTTCGAAGTCCCCTTCCTTCATTCTATATATACTCGAGTAGAAACCAGTAGGCTAAAAAAACTGAATCTCGGTTTATACTCGAGTCATACTTGCCTGCGTCGGCGGCCGCTCGCTTTGTATCCTCTGCTGGCTGACGTCACTACTCTGAGTAGAGAAGTCAGCCAGCAGAGGAATGCGGAGCACGTGGCCAAGGAAGCAGAGCAAAGGATCCAGAGCAGGGGAAGTGGAGCAGGTAGGAGAAGGCAACTGAACACAGTGGGGACTCTCGGGGGGGGGGGGTGTTACCGATTTAGTGGCCTCAAAACAATACAGAATCAGAAGGAGGATGGTATCTATTGTTGTCTTCTGATTCTGTATTGTTTTGAGGCTTCAGTTGCCCTTTAAATGGACAGCAAAATTCCCATACAGTAGTCCTATACATTAATAGCAATATTGGATTTGGCTATTACTGTATGGGACTACAGTATGGGAATTCTGCTGTCCATTTAAAGGGCAAATAAAACCTAAAAAAAATAAAGAATCAGAAGGAAGTGGTGGTCATATTTTCTACCCTCGGTTTATACTCAAGTCAATAATTTTTACTCCTTTTTAAAAGGTAAAAATTCGGTTTATACTCTGTCAGTTTATATTATATACAGTATATGATATATCCTCCCTCAGGGGGAACAAAAAATTGAGAGTACACATGAGATAGTTAAAAGCTTCTTGGAAAGTCAAGTAAAATATATATAATGCAGTCTGTCCTTTAATTCCCCTCTAATTGCCTCTCGGCATACCTGGCTGACCAAAACTCTCATACAAGAGGTCCAGTGACCAAATTACATGTTCAAGTGAGGTTGATTTGTTGAAAAGTAAATAATCTCCTGGCATTCCAAGACATACCTGCTGAAATACAGATGAGGAGGAACTGTACTTTTAAGCACAACTGCACATTAAGCACATTTTAAAGGGCAAGTCCACCCCAAAAGCTACAATTTGATATGTTAATGGCCATGACTGTAGCTTTAAAATAAGCTATCCCCCATTAAAATCTGAAGATACATATGTATTTGCAGCTTGCTTTTTGCAGACCAGGAACATCTCATCTGTAATCCAAGCTGGCTGATGTCACCTCAACCCGTGCCTTTTCCGTGCCTGCAGCCTCCCTTGGCGCCCTTCATTCTTGCAGCACTTTTTCATGACGTCAGCCGCATCTGTACCAATCATAGACGCGGCTGACGTCATGGAAAGCATCGTGGGAATGAAGGTCTGTAAGTATAGATAGGATTATTTTTTTTTAAAAATAACAATGCGTTTTAGGCTGGGCAGGGGTCATCTAACATCCCCTGAAAGGATTTGTCAATAGGATGCAGGGGAATCGAGGATAGATCCGGATGGTGGGAGGGGGGGGGGTGCAATGGGAGGCTGCAGGCACGGAAAAGGCACGGGTTGAGGTGACGTCAGCCAGCTTAGATTACAGATGAGATGTTCCTGGTCTGCAAAAAGCAAGCTGCAAAAACGTGTATGTATCTCCAGTTTGGCTGAACAGATTTTAATGGGGGATGGCTTATTTTAATGCTACAGTCATGGTCAATAACATATTACATTATAGTTTTTGGGGTGGACTTGCCCTTTAAGCACTTTGTAAAAGGACTGTACTGGTCCAGACATGGCGTCCATACATTTGGAGACATAGTTTAGAATAATCACCTTCCCTCATTTGAATCTCTAACTCATACCCACAGGTTTTCAAATTAGTACAAATTACATTTGCATAAAAATTCTGAAAACATGTCTGTGCATCATCAATAAATCCAATGTATACCAATAAAAAAGCAAGCATCACGACAAAAACTTTAACCAACAATTTAAATTTAACTGTGTGCTTGTGAGCTGTGCAAGATTTTTAGCTACCACCTGGCTAAAATAACATTTAAAAAAAAATTTAGCAGACAGCATTTCTCCCAATAAAAGAAATTTACCAGAACAACAACTTACTTTACGATGCCGGGCAAAGCATCGAAAACCCAGTCTTCAGCGAAACAGTATTAACTGTTTCAATTAAAACCGGGGTCTACATACTCACCTCCAGTAACCGCAACAGCTTCACAGAAATTAACAGAACAGGCTCCTCAAGGAGGGAACAACATCTACTAGATCTGTAACACACCTTTTTTTCTGCCCCTCATATATATCATACTAAAGTCGATTATACGTTTGGCACTCATCCCATTTTACATCAATTCACCACTGCAAATATAGAATTTGCCCATGGTCAGATCACCATAAATGTAAAAATAGACATTTGCCTCCTGTCCCCATCTATACTTGTATTAGCCATGGAATCTCTTGCCCAAACCATCAGATAACACCCAGACATTTGAGGCTTCCACATAGGAAACCAGGAATAAAAGACCAGTCTCTTTTCAGATGATTTTCTCTTGACTATGACCACTCCTTTGATATTCCTCCTTTCTTTGTTTAATAATCTGTAAAAGGTAGCTAGACTGTCTAGACTACCCATCAACATAGCTTGAAGTTTAGTTCTTGAAGACATTTCGCTAGTCATTCAACTGGCTTTCTGAATTGAGAAAGTCCAGTTGATCTAATTGAATACAACAGATACAGTCTATGTTACTTAGGAATAAAACTTGCATCCACCCTGGATATTCTATTTCGAGAAAATTATCCAGCTCTATTAAAAAAACTACACCAAGACCTCCAAATCTGGAAAGCTATGAACACCACAAAAATTGAATATCCTCCTTAACCCACACAACGAAATATGTTAAATTTACAAGGCAGAATAAACACCCTAGGATCAAATCCATAATGCGCAACGCCAAACAATCCAGAGGCCCATCAGTTCTGCACCTATATAAATATTATCTTGCATCCCAGTTGACCTATCTCATTGAATGACCCTCCACATTATAACTCTCCTTATGGATGGATAAAGAATATGCTTTCCTTAGGCCCATAAGCCTCCAAAGTATAGCATGGATGCTTAGAAGAAACAGTCCACATGCCAACACTCTTACAGGGAGATTAAATATCCCATGCTAAGGGGGAAAAAAAGGGGGAAACCTATGCTAATTGCAAATTTATTGCAACTCTCCCATAGTGTCTGCACTATAGTTTGATTGAAAATTTGGGATTTGGCATGTAAAATGATTCCACTGCAGAGCTGTCTTGGTGGTTGGAAGTCCTGCGTTTCCCGCAGAATATACGGTAAACATTACAACTGGTGGTGCCAAGTCCACCACTTTATCAGGGGTTCAAAAATTCCTGGAGGTTTAGGATTCCTCCAGGAATCCTAACCCCCCCCCTCCATTTACACATCATTATTTGCCATTCTTTGCTCTGGCTGCCATGTGTGCATTAAGAGTGTTATTTTCCAGCTGGGTGGCCTTAAAAAGTAGCGTGGTGGGGCAGTAAAGGGAAATTTGGTGGTGGAGAAAATAAAATGTGCACTATTTTTACTAGTTAATTATTTTCCAATGCTTTTACCCACTAAACAATTCAGCCTGCTTCACATTCTAATGGAAATACTGACAAGCCTTGTATCAAGCTTGTTGGTTAGAAAGTCTAACTTTCGTCCCACTAAATGCTTGAAAACTACAAATTCCAGCATTCCGTCGTTGCAAAATGCAAAATTAGTTGTAGTTAATATCTGAAGGGCCACAGATTGGGTATCCCTGATATAGATGTTTGTTTTTTTTTAAAACTTTATTGAGCAAAAACAAATCACCAGTAGATCAGTAGTACAATTGCATAATGGGAGAGAAATATCAATAATACATTATAAAATATTGTCAATTATCGTCAATTAGGCTTGGCATATGTACAGGTGATAAAACTGTGTTAACATGAAAATAAACGGTGCACTAACAAAATAAAAAAGTAATAAAACTGATAACATGTTAGGAGGAATATAGAACACTATGGCTCTAGCACAGAGATGATAGAAGGTAGGTAAGTTACTGAAGAAATATGGATATTTTGGACATGTTCAGGTAGAGAGGGGGGTAGTTTGATTTGTGGTGCATCTTATGTTCAGTTGTTAGTTCCTACAATATAAAGATAAACACTTGTCCCGAGCTAATTTTTTAGAAGGATTGTTTTAACCTGTTCACCAGCCATTCCCAAGCGGCCCACGCCAGGTAGACCAGATGGAGATGAACACCAAAAAAAAAAATAATCCAGTATTTAAGCTGATTGCAAGCAAGACACACTCACTTTATTCCATATCCAGTGACAAGTTTTGTAGACATCCTCTTTTTGTATGGTTGTATTACAAAGTTTACAGACTAGAAGTAAAAGGCTTTACTTACATCAGCAAAAAAGTGTGCCCTTTGTGCTTGCTTGATTCTGAAGCGCTTGATTTTCTGCTGAATTCTTTTATCCTTTAGCAACTGTTGTTCAGTGGCCCATTCACAGTGCAGGTAAGAGCTAAAAGAAAGTTTAGGTCAAATAGATATTGCAAGAAGCAATATTATTAAAAAAAAAAAACAACAACAACTTTAAAATATTTGAAGTACTGCAGAAACAAACAGAAAGTAAATTACTCCTACGCTTTAATTAAAGGTAAGTTACACAAATTATACATTTTCAAGGGTTTTTTGCAACTGTAGCTAAAATAATATCAGTACTGAAATACAGCACAACAAAGTTGTTAAATCTAGACTTTTAACACATTCTATTAAAAAACATTGTTTAAATTTACCATCATTAAAGTTAAGCAAATATTTAAATATTTTAGCGAAATTTAGAATATTTAAAATACATGTAGGAAAATATCTATGCTTCATTAACACATACAACAAATGCTTTTTGCACACAAACAGGGAGATTCAATAAAAGTCCTTTATCCGCATCCGACGCTCGTAATTCAATATTGCGTTTCTGCTAGTTTTAGCACAGGATTTTAACACTAGCAAATAGCTGGGTAAATCCTTACCGGGATTTACCCAGATTCGCAAACGCGATATTAAATAGCGAAAGGAGCATTTACCCAGAGCGATAGCGGCTCTGGGTAAATGAACCTGAATATCACTAAAAATGGCAATAATTTTGCCCCAAATAATCAGATATTATTTAACATTTGAAAGTTAACATCTTATTGGTTGGGGCAAAATTAGCACCATTTTTAACGATATGAACTATTATTGAAAGACTTTTGATCCTTGAACATCCCTTTGCTTTTGTACAAAAAACACTAAAATACACGTTTACAGCAGATTATTACACAATACTTACTAATTTTTGTACTTAACATAAAATTCTTCTATTTCAACAAATGTCCCTGAAGTCTAAAAAATATTAAGGGAAAAAAAAGTGTTGTCAACCACTTTTAAATTTATAAAAACCAATCCCTCAAGATATCATGCGATTTCTTACCTCCTTCTTAATAATTCGTGAGGCTAAGATTTTATCCACAATAGCAGCATCTTCTTCACTAGGATTCTCCTAATTGAAATGAAGTTGATTATATAATTTATTCAAATGATTGCAAGGGGAAAAAACACAACGTGAATTTAAAATATAAGTTTAAGTGTTTCTTTGTTGTAGAAAATTGAAATTAAAATTTTAAAAAATGGTACCTTTAGAGTACTACCCCAAAATTTTTTTTTATAATTTTAAATCCGAGCTGTAGATTCTGAGAAATCATCATTTGAAATCACAGCATTAACAAGAAAAGACCTGTCACTCAAACCAGAAAACAAATAAGTGTGTCCCTCCCCTGACCTCTTACTAAGATTTGACTGATTGCCAGCACACTATCTGCAACAATTAAGAAAATCAGAAGAAAAGAATGAAGGTGGTGAATCTGACATTAAAAGAAGACAGTGCGTAATAGAGGGTGGGGGGAATAAGCAGCAGTCACTAAACTTTAATAATGTAATGACAAAGCAGGCATGGATAAATTTGTGTGTACCACCATTCTCTCAAATTGTATTGAGTATAGTGACCCTTTAAATTCTGCTATGTAACAATTTTTACTTTTTATTTAATCTGAAACAAAATCTCTGTAAATAGCATAAAACATAAACACATACAAAACTCGCACTGCATAGTTCTCAACACTTACTTTGGGTACATGATGCAGACTACATAAATACGCAGCCCAAAATTATTTATTAAAGGGCAACTATAGTGAAAAAAAAACTTTGTCTGTATACAATGTATAGATCACTTAGTATAAGCTGCCTTACTTTCATGTTTCTGTGTGGCTTCATTTCTTCACACTGGCAGAAGTTTGTACCAAGCTGTGTAGTCCCCCTCCCCTCTCTGTCTACTCCCCCTCAAGCAGTGACGGGCTGTATACAGAGTCCGAGCATTGTCAGTTGAAAGGACTTTAAATGAAGTGCTGACATCCTGTTGACCCCTCCCTTCCAGAGCTAGACTGCAAAAAGTAGCAATATGCTGAAGGGAGGGGCAGAGGGGGAGAGAGGAGGACAAGTGGTGCTGAGATTCTTTACAAGTAAGTTACTGAACTCTGCCTGTTCTCTAACTTTGCTAATTGTTATTTATTTTTTACCTAAAGTTCATATCTCTCCCCCTGCTTAGCTGAGATCATAATCACTGAAGAGAGAGTCAGTGTAACAGCAGCTTGTAGTGAGACCTTCACAAACACAGTGACACTGCTTGTTGTCCTGTTACATTTCAGTTGCTTTAGTCTATATATTTCATAGATTGCACTGTGTGTCTTGTTTGGTATATAGTCTGTATTACTGTATTATATATACTGTATTAGTGTTCCATTTGAGTCACTGGTTTTGTATGTATATAAGATATTTTGTCTTGGGGGGAGGGGCTGTTTTATAGTGTGTTATGCTCATATTGCTGGGTTAATGGTTTATTGATTATGTTTAGCACTACAGCATTTGACTATATGTTGCACATGGTACATATAGTGTGGGTGAGAGAGTGTGTGACAGTACTGCAGGGGAGCTTTGGATTGTGTGGGTGTGTGCCTTTGAGTGACAGATGAGGTGTAGCAGCTCCTACAAATCACAGCATATTCAAAGGCTTATATCTCGGGGACTATGTAGAATTTAAAGAAACTAAAGGTACCCTGGTGGATGGGATGACTTATAGGATACATTAGAAGAAATTAAAAAAAAAACAATTTTCTCACTATAATTGCCCTTTAAAGACAATGTTCCCTCTAATCCTTAATCAGCAGTTTGCCAAAAATATCTTCTGTACAGTAGGTAAAATTCAAACCTGCACAAACCGCAATACCTAAAACAGTGATGTCAAATTTTGGAACTTCAGAGGTTTGGAAACTACAACTTTCAAAATGCTTTGGTTGCATTTGGACTGCTAAGGTTCAACATCACTGGCCTATAATGTTATGCCTATGTTAAGGCTGGGTACACACCAGCAGATATTTCCGGCCGACCGACCGATCCAGAGCACTATCGGTCGGTCAGCCGGAAATATCTGCTGGTGTGGGGCGGCAAGCCGTGACCAAGCTCAATCGCCCATTTGTCCAAATCGGATGATTTGGTAAATCACGCCCAATCGCACGCACTGTCGGCCGCAGCCACTATTGCCGAGACTGACAGTCATTTGTCTCACCCGAGTGCTTGCTAGCAGGGAACGCTAGGTCAGGACAAATAATAGGCTGGTGTGTACCCAGCCTAAGGGATCATTAAAGCCAAAAATGAAGTTCCTGCCATAAGAAACTGAAATTGTACTCATGAAAACCCTGTTGACCACGCTAGTTTATCTGATCAAATATCTCAGAGAATTTACTGCAACCCACATTTTTTGCCCAACTATTCGGCCTAAAAAAGTATTTAGAATGTCAGTAATTTTCAGCCAAACACGTGGTTCACGTTCACTCGGTTGCTCCAAAATATCTGTAAAACCACTTTAATTTCCATCTGAAACATTACCGTATCTACTCGAGTATAAGTCGAATTTTTAAGGCTTTAAAGTTAGCCTGAAAACCTAACCTCGGCTTATACTCGGGTCAAGTCCTAATTTAGCTCTAAATTCTGCAATTGCAGATAGTAACCAGTAGGTGGCGCTGTGTTAACCTGCATAGAAAGTTACAGGAGCTGTTCTGTCTTTACACTTCCTGCTTCCTGTAGTCTGGCTGCTGGACTCTCTCAGCACTGTCACTGCTCATCTGGATGCTGTAAATCTGATGGGTCTCCTCAGTGTGGGGCAAAAAACAGCTGCTAGTTCAGTGCAAATGACAGCTTAAAACTACAACTCTCAGGTGACATTTTTAACTATTGGGATCAGAGAGTCCTTTACTATATGGGGGTCAGAGTGCCCTTTACTATAAGGGGGTCAGAGTGCCCTTTACTATATAGGGGGTCAGAGGGCCCTTTACAATATGGAGTGTCAGGAGAATTGTAAATGATGGTAAGCTTAATGAAAAGTTTACTGAACCTTGCCACTCCACATGTTTAGAAACTGCAACTCCCAGCAACAAAGCATGCTGGGAGTTGTAGTTTCCAAACATCTGGGGTGCCAAGGAATTGGGGGTTACAGGTACTGGATGTGGCCATTAGTGTATGGTATTCATGTATGGGAATTCTGCTGTCCATTTAAAGGGCAACTAATTTCTACCTCGGCTTATACTCGAGTCAATCAATTTTTATAAATTTTTCAGGTAAAAATAGGTACCTCGGCTTATACTCGAGTATATACTGTACTTATCTATAAGTAAGTCTGTCTAAATGAAATATGGACATAAGAGTGGAGGTAGGAAATCTTGCCAGTGCCTCACATACTAGCAGCTCCCCCTTTCCTGATTTATAAAGTACAGTAAAGACGACAGTAATCCAGGTTGATTAATTGTTCCCTTATCTTTTTAAGTGCATTTTTAAAAATTAATCTTTTGTTACAAATTAAATTTGAGAAAAACAAGATATGAAAACTAATTAGGAAAATAGAGAAGTAGAGACTCACCACAAACAACTGTAAAGGCTGCTCAGCAGGTAAGGATGCTACACTTTTTTTCAGTTTGTTATTAGCCTTTGGTTCATCCTCAGACTGCTTTCCTTCAACCTCCTCCACATATTTTTTCTTCTTCACCTGTCTGTTGGATCTCCTCTTCTGGGAAAAAAAAAATCAACTGGATATCACAAGCATTTATTTCTTCAGGTTTCCACCCATATATTTTTATACTGAAAGTCCTTTAAAATTATGGTAGCATTAGATGCTATATGAAAAACTAAATGTAAAAAAATCCATATAAGTAAATTGTAATTTTTATAATTATGTAAGTATGAACGTATGTTTGTATGTTCCAGAAAAACTTCCAAACAGCCGGGACAATTTTCATGAAACTCTCTACGTGATCCACAGCCCAAGATAAAGAAATTACTGACCAAAAGGTGACATTCCTAAGGCTGCTCCTCAGCTTCAGACTTCAGTGACAGGAGGGGTGTCTGAGTGTCCCACAGCACCTGTGAGTGGGCGGGGCCACAGCACCCATGAGTAGGTGAGGCTAAGGCACCGCGAGTGGGTGGGGCCACATGGGGCTATAAGGGAAGGGGCCAAGGGGGCCTGCAAATGTAGGGGCTATGGGGTCCATGACTGCAAGGGGAGGAGGAGACACAGGGCATATTGACTGTCATCCACTGACATGGTCTCAGAGCAAGAAGCAGGTAATGCAGGGGACCTGGTGATGCTGTTGTCACATCACATACAAAAATGTAAATATCTTCAAAACTATGCAAAATAAACAATGAAAATAATATGCAAAAATTCTAAGGAGAGCAATTCCTATCAATTTGGCTAAAGTCATTTTTGGACCACAGTTACCCCTTCAATTAACCTGTGTGCTACCATCTGGTGGTGAATCAAGTACTCCCCTACCATATATAAACATGAACACTACTGCCTTCTGATTCTGTATTGTTTTGAGGCTTTAGTTACGCTTTAAATAGACATTTCCCATAGAGTAGTCCCAATAGAATTCCCATACAGTAGTCCCATACAGTAATAGCTAAATCCAGTATGGCTCTTACTGTATAGGACTACTATATGGGAATTCGGCTGTTCATTTAAAGTGCAACTAAAGCCTCAAAAAGATACCAATAGATACCATCCTCCTCCTGATTCTGTACTGTTTTGAGGCTTTATTTGCCCTTTAAATGAACAGCAGAAGTCCCATACGGTAATAGCCATACTGGATTTAGCTATTACTGTATGAGAATTCTGCTGTCCATTTAAAAGGCAACTAAAGCCTCATTCCTTGGAACTTCAGATGTTTGGAATGCTTTAGTAGCTGGGAGTTGTAGTTTCCAAAGATCTGCAGTGTCAAGCACCCTCAGCTGGCAGATCACTACAGGCAGCGAGCGGGCGGCGACCGGATTTGCAAGTAAGTGACTGGCTCAAGTATAAACCGAGGCCTGGTTTTCAGACTAATTTTACAGCCTGGTTTGTACTCGAGTATATATGAAGTTAATTGCACACCTTCCAAATATCCTTGTTCAGGATAGTACAATGCTTTACTTGCTGTGATAGGAGCTGCAGATAGGAGGAGACAATTATGAGGCGCAGCAGAACATGTGATGTCACAATGTAATGTGACCACACACTCTCGTCCTCTCACTTGTGGTTCACCCAGAGTCAAGATTGAGAGGTAAACTGGCCAATCCAAGATAAGTCTCTAGTACTGGAGGTTGTGTCATTGTTTTTGCAAGTATAAATTTTCTGTGAGTGTGGCATCTGAATTGTGTTTTCTGGAGGACGTATGTCAATAATTAAATCTGATTGATTGCAGTATTTTTAAATGTAGGGGTTATTGTGCAACATAGTCACTATTAAACGAATATTGCAAAATGTCTACATTTTTGTTTACTTCAAAAAATAAATGAATGTGAGATGTTGCACCCCATTGTTAAATGGGACGTTGATGCGATACACACTATTTGGTGACTTATACGTTAAAGAGGAAGTTAGTGTGGTACGGGTTAAAGAGGAAGATGGTGTGGTGCGCGTTACAGGGGAAGTTGGTGTGATACGCGTTACAGGGAAAGTCGGTGGAATAAGGGTTAAAGGGCATCTATAGTGGGAAAATGAACTTTTTTTTCTTTCTTTCCATGTGTTCTATAATTCCCCACAACCCCTAGAGTATCTTCACTATTTTCAGATTCCCTCTCTGTCCTGAGATACACCAGTTAGAAGAATACGTGATTGCATTCATCTACTCCTACTTGGACTGTCAATCAAATTCCTGTGATGTGATTTCCCCCCCCCCCCCTCCCCCTGCTCTGTAATAAACATAGAGATAAGAGCATTAGAAGGGGGAGAGAGGTAGCTTTGATGGTAGATATAAGGCTGCACTTGACCCCCCTTCTTAATAGCTTTCACTGATTGATGATGGGTCACAAAGAGAGAGATTGTAAACTGTACTGTTCTCCTTCTTCTTCCGTGTCTCCAGGACAGCTTGCTTTCTATTGGCCACTGTGCGTGGGTGTGTTTTTCAGGATGTTGAACTTTTAACTCCTACTGCACGATAAGCTTGTCGGTTAGCCGGAGTTGAGACATGGAGGAGGTAACAGAGGGGAGGGGGAAAGTGCTGCACACAGATCTGACACCATGGTTAAACAGAGTCACTAACATAGGTAGGATTAAGGCAGCACATAGTACATGAATTTAACTTTGCAAAGGGGCAATGTGTTTTTTTCACTATAGATGCCCTTTAAAGGGGAAGCTGGTGTAATAAGGGTCAAAGGGAAAAAAGGTGTGGTACGCATACAGGGGCAGTTGGTGTGGTACGCGTTACAGGGGCAGTTGGTGTGGTACCCATTACAGGGGCAGTTGGTATGAAACGCATTATAGGAGAATTTTGGGTGATACGAGTTACAGGGGAAGTTGGTGTGATACGGGATACAGGGGAAGTTGGTGTGGTGCACGTTAAAGGGGATGTTGGTGTGATGTGCGTTAAAGGAGAAGTTGGTGTGGTGAACATTACAGGGAAAATTGGTGTGATACGTTTTAAAGCGCATCATCAACTTCCCCTTTAATGCGTATCACACCAACTACCCCTTAAACGTGTTCCACACCAACTTCCTCTGTAACGCGTACCACACCAACTTCCCCTGTATATTTATTGGGGTACATCTTACATCAATTTATTTTTTAGGGTAACAAACATAATTTTCCCTAAAATTTGGACATTTTGCAATATCCCCTTAATAGTAACTATGTTGTACAATAACAACCCCTACATTTAAAAGTACTGCAATCAACCAAAATTAATTATTGAAAAGACAATTCAGATGCTTCACTCACATAAAATGAATGTTTGCAAAACAAAATGACACATGCAAAAGAAAAACACTGCTAATTCAGTCCTCTTTCCTGTCCACGTTAGCTAGCAGGGCAGTCCTGACTAACTGACCAATTGAGATTCACCACTATTAAGTCCTCAGCCCCCCAGTTCATTACACATTGTAGTCAGCCCCCCACTTCATTAGTCAGAAGTTAGTTAGCCTACAAGATCATTACCCAGTGTGGTCAAACTTCCAGTTCATTAGCCAGTGTTGTCAGACCTCCAGGTCATTAGCAAGTGTTGTTAACCCTCCAGTTTATTAGTCAGTTACTTTAATCTTAAAGGAATGGGAGGTAAAAGAGCTATATCTTTCCTCCCGTTCTTCAACATGAGCCAGTGGTGGATTACACTCATGGGTAAGTTTTCTATCTTTGTTCCTGGCTCCTGTTAGATTAATTAAAGAATGGGAGGTAAGCCACAGCTCCTTTACGTCCCGTTCTTCAATGAATGTAAAAATGGAATAGTTCACTTTTTGAGTGAACTAATCCTTTAACCACATCATACATTTGAAAATATTGCAGGTAACAATGTAAAATTAGAATAACGCATAGCTCCCAACCATCCCGTTTACCGCGGGACTGTCCCGTTTTCAGGCGATTATGCCAGTGTTCCGGCACAAACAGTGAAATCTCGCACTGTCCCTTTAAGTCCCGGTTTCAACAGAGCAGGGGGGGAAAAACGGAAGTGGATTTGGGTGGGACTTCTGCCCGTTTTCAGCCAATGAATGAATGAATGATTCATGTAAGCCTCTCTGGGTTCCCGGCAGAAGTTATGCAGAGCCTCAGTCTCTGAGAGTTAAGCAGCTGTTCATGGAATGTGGCATCCTCCTTCCTCACTGCACAGTACAGTGCTGGGAGATAAGAAAGACACTAGTAGCGCTGGAGAGCTGGAGAGGTCAGTGTCCGACTCTGTCACAATAAATCATGACAAGCTCTGCTTTCTTGTCCGCTGTTGGTGATTTGCCTGGTTACATTCAGTGATTTTTTTGTGTGTATAGTTAAAGGGCAAGTGAACCCTCATGTTTAAAATGTACTTGTACCTCCCATGATTAAATCACCCTCTCTCCCAGTGTTTCTATCTCCCTCCCTTCCCTGTATTTAAACCTCCTGGTTCCAGGCTTCTCTCTTCCTCTATTTTCACAGCAAGTGGATAAATATTTGTTGCTCTGGGAGACCCCCAAATGGCTCTCCTGCCTTCCAATGAATTTTTAGGAGCCCTCCAACTTCTGGGATTGGACTAAACCCTCCCCCCAGTTAGTGCCCTGTCTGCTAGGTCAGTCCCTTGCAGATACATATGTGCTGCCCTCCATGTAATGTTCACACTGTGCCTGTAAGGCTGGTGTTCACCCAGGGAAGAGTTAATGAGCATGACAGTACTGCTGGTATTTACAATGGCTGTAATGCTGGTGTTTAGCAATAGTAGGGTTAATGAGCATGGCTGTAGGGCTGGTATTCACTCTGTGAAGGGTTAAGGATCATGGTTGTATCAGATAGATAGATCATCTATCTATCTCTTATCTATATATCTATCTATCATTATCTATCTATCTATTATCCATCTATCATCTATCTATCTATCATCTATCTATCATCTATCTATCTATCATCTATCTATCTGTCTATCTATCCGTCTATCATTATCTATCTATCATCTACCTACCTATCTATCTACTTATCTATCTAGGTAAAGGGAAGATAACATGGGATGAGGTAGAAAGGCTAATTGCAGACATAGATAAAGGGAAGTGAAACATTTATTGTGTGTTACATAGTCCTTTTGACAGTGTTACATTTAAGCGTTAATTCAGCCCTCCAGTTTATCAGCCAGTATTATGTAAGCCTTCCAGATTACCAGTCAGTGTTAAAGTCAGCCCTCCAATTCACCAGCCATTGTTAAAAAAGGCTGATGAACTGGAGGGCTGAATTACCACTGCCTGATGAACTGGAGGGCTGAATTACTTCTGCCTGATGAACCAGAGGGCTGACTTAACACTGGCAGATGAACTGGAGGGATGAATTAAGCCTTCCAGTTTACCAGCCAGTGTTTAATCAGCCCACCAGGTCATCACCCAGCCCTCCAATTCATTAGAAAGTGTTGTTGGCCCTCCAGTTAATTAGCCATTATCCTTCAGTTCATTAGCCAGAGCCTTCAGTATATTATTCTGTTTCTGCTGTCTTAATCACATCAAACACTTGTTAACAATGTAAAATAGGAATAGTGGCCTTTAAAATAGGTGTCAACTAAACAAAGTGGGAGTGGCCTTAGAAAACAGGAGTGGCCTCTGGTTGTCCGTCTTTACCATTCCAAATGTTGGGAGGTATGAATAATGGTCTTTAAAATGGGTGTAACCTAAACAAAGTAGGTGTGGTCCGCCGCATCTCTTCTACCAGTGTGTTCCTGTTTTGCATTTTAAAATGTTTGGTGGTATGTTTCCAAATGTTGTGAGGTAGGTTACTTGGGGATGAGATTTGGCCTAGAATTCTGCATAGTGTCGGGCAACTGAGGTTTACCAGATTTGTTTCTCCGCTAACCCACAGTGAGTTTGAATGGGTCAGGTTTAGTTAGAAAGCTGCGATTCTATTGAATTTTGGATGCAAGTTTGGGTTGGATCTTTAGAAAAAACAGGCAATGCCAGGTACTCTGCTAGTATGTAATAATTCCCTTGTTGATGTATTGCTGAAAGGACATCTTTCATAGAAACCAAACTTGTGCTTGCAATTCCAGGAAAGCAAAAAAAAACCTCCAAAACATGAACACATATTTTGTGTTTTAGGAGTCAAATGCCTTAGGCCTTACACTTTTTGATAACAGAGAATAATTTAGACAAGGAAATATGCGTGTTTTTGAAGATGATCTTGTAGCTTTGACCCCACTACTGATTGGGGACATTGCACACCTTTTTTCTTTTCTCCTTAGAGAATGTGTACACAGGTAGAAAACATCAGAATGAAAAATAACTTTTTTTTAATATTCACTGAATGTGTCATCCTTCTATGGCTTCTCCAACTCACCAAACCGGAGATTATACACAAATAAAGGAGGAGACTTCACACAATGACAATAACTCATTTTCATTTTAAAATTTCTATGTGGCATAGAGCAAGATCCAGTAATTTTTCAGCTTTTTTTCTGCTGTTGTTCCACTTGTGCTCAGGTGCTTATATACTCGACATAACTGGATTGTGATTTCTGCTATAGTGCCATTTGATCACAGTTCTTTCATAAAATATCATGTTTAGCAGTACCTTAAGTTAAAAAATAATCAACCTTAAGTTAGAAAAAAAAAGCAAAACAGTAGAATAAGTGTTTGGTTTAGCCTGTGAAAAACTAAACAGAAATTATTACAAAAGTAATAAAGTGAAGAGGGAAAAAAAAAAAAAAAAAAAAAAGACTACTGATTGGATATATCTGTGGTATTTAATTAGAACTGGAAGTTTCGCTAGTCATCCAACTGGCTTTCTCAATTCAAAATGACTTGTCCAAGAATCTGTTGGCACTTGATAAGGATATATAAAGAACCTTTTTTTTTTTAAATTAAATAGGGTATTTATAGGGTATATACATATCCTACCTGAGGGTCCTCATCTTTTATGGATCTTGGAGCTCGGTCTGTATCAGACACATCATCTGAAGACTCTATTTTCCTTTTTTGCTTCCGGCCAAGGGTAATAATTAATTTGCTACAAGAATACAAATACAAAATGTATAAGTATAAAATATTAAATAAAAATGACTATATTAAATGCGAAACACAACACGAAACATCGGATAAATTAAGGATGTATACATTTTTTGGGGGGGGGATTTGGATTTCCTTTCCACATTGCTTCGATGCACCTAGGTCTTAACATTTACTGTATATTTTCTAAAGAAATAACTATGAAAACAGGGAGTATATTTTAAAGTTCCTAGCCTTACAAGTTAACTGCATTGGCACCTATTTTTAAACTATGTACAAATGCCCAGATAAAGAAAATGGTAAAAAACAATTCAAAACATGCTTGCAACAAATTAAAAGACAACTAAAGTATCAATTTAGTGGTTTACACTTAAGTACTTGGCTTTAGTGTAAACCACTTGAAAGATGTCCACAACCCTTCTATTAACTCAATTAATGTAGTTGTAATAGACAATACATTGCAAGAATACTTAGAAACTGGCATGGTATTGTCTTCAAGTTACAGAACACAATCACACAATCATGACAGAGTTAGGGCTAACACATAATTTCCTGACCCTTAGCACAGAAGATACTAATTCAAAAAACGTGTTAGGAATTCCTACACTAATTAGTAAAATTGTTTAGTACAGCAAGCCTCCCCTCTGACTCCTGGCTGAAACACACTAGGCATGTCAGTATCAACTAAACAGGAGAAGAAAATAAATTAAGCAGAGTTTGCTAGGCTAACTGTTCGTGCAGAATTTTTTTTATGCATACCATATCTAATACCTAATCTTCTAATTTTAAAGGTCAAATTGTAAGAATACAGGACTCTCCCCCCCTTACCACTAACTTTTACAAGCAGACTAAGTCAAACAAAACATTTGCTATATTTACTGTTACCAAAACTGCTTCTATCATTACTTACACAGTCCAATGCCTCCTGCATGGTGATTGGTCATTCAAATGAATATACATTACCAATTACAATCGCAGTCAGTTACATTTTCTTAAAGTGGGAGCCCAAAAGCTACAGATGGAAAGTATCCATTTCAAACAACCAATCACACAGCTGACAGCAATTGTCTGCATT
Source organism: Hymenochirus boettgeri (assembly GCA_019447015.1). Classification (NCBI taxonomy): domain Eukaryota; kingdom Metazoa; phylum Chordata; class Amphibia; order Anura; family Pipidae; genus Hymenochirus; species Hymenochirus boettgeri. The sequence continues at coordinate 81,213,368 of CM033472.1, forward strand.
GGGGCACATGACCAATAACCAATAAATTTGCCTTAATTTGCCATGCACATAAATACCAACCATAATGTCTTCTAGTTATCTAGTTTTAAAAAGTAAACATGTCCTTAAAGTGCCTGGATAGACCAGATTTTTGCTAGTTTCTTCATTCTTTCATCATGAAGAGCATTCAACAGTTTTCATTGTTCGACACTCTAGATGAAAACTCTTTTTGTGTGTGTAATGCTTTAAGATGAACCAGCTCTTCCCATTCTTTATGCATAACATGCTTGGAAAGCCAGATGATAGGTTTAAATATGAAACGCTCTGAGACAGTAGTCCCTGTTTGGGATTTGCATGCTTGCCACATTACCATGCCAATAAATATGTTACAGATGACAGCTATTTTATTGCATTTTTATAATAAAAAATAGCAATGAATGTTTTTGCCATAACAAAAACAAAAGCCCAACCAAAAATGGCATGTGAAACTAAACATTCAGGCAAGCAGAATGTGGTTAATCAGGGAGGAAAATGGAGTGTAAAATAAGATTTCAACATTTAAAGGTTATCTTTGTATTTAATGAGATAGAGCAAGGGCTCACTAATCCAAAGCTTTTTTTAGGAATTTAAATCTGAGCTGAAGATTCTAATAAATCATTTGAAAACACAGCATTTACAGGAAAAGAGCTAAAGAGCTGTCACTCAAACTAGAAAAAAAAAGTGTCCCTCCCCACACCACTTACTAGAATTTTTGGCTGCCTGCCAAAAGACTTTCTGGAACAATTAAAAGAATCAGCAGTGAAAAGAAGGAAAGGGTGGGAAGAGTGAGTCTGTGCAGAACATATTAGTGTCGCAGACACTACAAGATGGCAGTAAGTAATGGGGGGTTAATTAGGTAACTCAGTAAACATTAATAATTTAATGACAAAGCAGACACATATAAATATGCTTAGTAGTAACATTTAAATTCTCTAAAATGGGAGGGGGAGAAAGTAAGGCTGCGCAGAACTTATTAGTGGCGCGGATACTACAAGAAGACAGTTAGTAAAGCAAAGGCTCAATTAGAAGTACTCACTGAACAATTATTTAATGACAAAGAAGTCACATACAAATATGTTACTACTACCATTTTACTTCTCTTAAACATAGATACAAATAATGTTTAGCATAGTATAGTGATCCTAAAATGTTGGGGTATTATCCTAAGATTCGTAATTTTATTAATTACTAATAAACTAAACCTTAACTCCTATCTGCATAAACAAATTAGACTGCAAATAAAAAGCATGCAGCCTCTGTGATTGAAAATTTGGTATATTCATAACCCATGGAATGTAAAAATTGAAGTATTAGACAAACACTTCTATGGCTATACTGTCATGTAGGAAAAAGAAAGGTTAAAAGACATCAATTAAGCACTTTAATGCCGGCCATAAACTGAATATTAAATAGATTTGATCTGATTGATGATGGGTTTGATCTAATATTGGCCAGATGACTGGTATTATCTTGTGGCATTCCTTGTTCTGGGCCTGGCAGTTGTCCGAATGAATAGAGATGAGTGCTTTTCATTCCAAAATCGGATTTTCTAAAAGTTTCAAAAACAAAACCAATAAAATATGCTTGTGAAGGTTCTCATTCATCCAGGTCATGGTATATCTGTTGTATTCAATTAGATCAACTGGACTTGAAATGTAGTTCTTAAAGCCTGTCTGCTTTAAACCAAACAACACACTGAGGCAGCAATTGGTACATCCGAAAGCCCCAATACCAAAACACAAGAAAATCGACATCATATATGCAGTGCAGTGCAGTGAAGAATGCTCTGATTTGTATGTGGGGGAGAACAAACAGCAACTGCATCAACGTATGGCCCAGCACAGAAGAGCCAATTCCTCGGGTGTACCTGCATCTTAAGGATAAAGGACATACCTTTGAAGATTGTAATGTTAACATATTGGCGAAGGAATGTGACTGGTTCAAGAGAGGTGTTAAGGAGGCCATTTATGTGAAAATAAAGAAACCAAGCCTAAATAGAGGTGGGGGGGTTCGACACCAACTGTCTGCCATGTACAATGCTGTTTTAACACCTTACTCTGGGCGTTCCTATAACACCTCTTAGCCACTATCCAATCACACCCATAACACCTGGCTGTGATATGCTAATTGGGATTTTCCAGGGTACATAATTGCCACAGATTCTTGTACAAGTCATTCTGAATTGAGAAAGCCAGTCGGATGACTAGCGAAACGTCTTCAAGAACTACATTTCAAGTCCAGTTGATCTAATTGAATACAACAGATAAAACCAATAAAAGTCTATGTGACCTGAAGTTCCAATCAATTTCCGTGTTTGGTATCAAATATTCAAAGGTCAATATTGAATATTTTACGTTAGATATCGAATAATCAATAAACCAATCAAATATTTAAAGTTCATTGGTTTCAAAAATAACCCGAAACCCAGTACCTAATCAGGAGGTACATCAAATAGTGTTTGCACATCTTAAAGGGCAACTGTAGTTTCTAAACAAGTTAGGATTAAATAAAAAGCCATTCCTTCGTACCTTTCAAATAAACCCTGGATAACATCAGGGTCAGGGGCCCGGATTTTAGTAATTAAGTTTGAACAAAGACATACGTCCATCAAGTCCAACCTATTCACCCTCTTTTTTTTTTTCTTTTTTAACCCTACCTAACAGTTGATCCAGAGGAAGGCAAAAAAAAAAAAAACAGCTAAAAAGGGGAAAAAAAATTCCTTCCTGACTCCAAACGGCAATCGGAAAGTATCCCTGGATCAACCAGATCTATATGCATTAATACCAGTAATTCCCAATATTTTTTAGTTTGAGAAACTTATCCAGGCCTTTTTTAAAGCTATTCAATGAACTTGCCTTTACCACATCTGCTGGAAGACGGTTCCACAGTTTCACCGTTCTCACTGTAAAGAAACCCTTCCTAACCTGAAGATGAAACTTCTTTACTTCCAACCTTAAAGGATGTCCACGAGTCCTCTGATATGACCTATTAGTAAACAATGCACCAGAGAGCTCATTGTATGGGCCATTAATATATTTGTACAAGGTTATCATGTCCCCATGCAAACGTCGCTTCTCCAATGTAAACAGCCCTAACTTGTCTAATCTGCCTGCATATTCAAGCCCCTCCATTCCCCTTATTAATTTAGTTGCCCTTCTCTGAACTGCCTAAATTTCCAAGATGTCCCTTTTGTATATGGGATTCCAAAACTGCAACGCATATTCCAAATGAGGCCTTACCAGTGCCTTGTAAAGAGGGAGAATAATATTTTTCTCTCTTGAATCATTCCCCTTTTTATACAAGACAATATCTTGCTAGCTCTAGCCGTTGCTACTTGGCATTGTTTGCTATAGCTAAGTCTGTTATCTACCAGAACCTCCAAATCTTTTTCCATTACAGATGCACTTAACACAGAGTTATTTATGGTGTAGGTGGCACAGGGATTATTAAATCCCAAATGCATCACCTTACATTTATCAACATTGAATCTCATCTGCCATTCTGCTGCCCATTTTGATAATCTATCTAGGTCTGCTTGCAGCAATTGCACATCATTGGAAGTTTCCAAAGCTCTGCATAGTTTAGTGTCATCAGCAAACACTGAGACCTTGCTCTCAATGTCCCCTTCTAAGTCATTTATAAACAGATTAAACAGAAGCGGCCCCAGTACAGAACCCTGAGGCACTCCGCTTAGAACTTTAGCCCACATAGATGTAGCTCCATTAACCACCACTCTCTGTTTGCGGTCCAATAACCAGTTCTCTATCCATGAACAAATGTTTTCTTCAAGGCCAACAGTCCTCAGTTTATACATTAGTCGCCTATGTGGCACAGTATCAAAAGCTTTTGCAAAATCCAAATATACCACATCCACTGCTGTGTCTGAATCTAACTTCTTACTCACTTCTTCATAAAAACCAATTAAATTTATTGATCTATTTCTCATAAATCCATGCTGACTACTACTAATAAGATAATCTCTGGAGACAAAGTCAAGGATATGATCCCTTAACAAAGTTTCCATCACCTTCCCTACCACTGATGTTAGGCTTACAGGTCTATAGTTTCCAGGCTGTGAACGACTACCTTTTTTGAATATTGGTATTACATTGGCTTTTTTCCAATCCAGCGGCACATCCCCAGACAAAAGCGAATCTGAAAAGATGAGAAACAGTGGTCTAGATAGAACTGAACTAAGCTCTTTTAAAATCCGAGGATGCAATCCATCTGGTCATGGGTCTTTATTGATATTAACTGTCTAATTGTTTCCGTACCATATCCTCTGTTAGCCAATGTGAATACTCTTCATTTCTTCCCTGTATATTATTACAATCCCTACTGTAAGGACAAGGATTCTCAACAGTAAAAACCGATGTTTAATCTTGTGTGTGGGGGGGTGCATTTATGTACCTGGCCAGGCTGTCAAATTTACTGAACTTTGGAAGGTGTTTTACTGCTAGGAAAAGCATTGGAAAACTGGGTTTTCCTTACTGGAAGAGGAAAATCCAACACTAAGCACCTACTGAGCATTCATGTGGCCAGTCAGGACGGAGAGGGGAAGGCAAAAAAAAAAAGGTTTTGTACCTAGATCTCTGGAACCAAAACACATGGGAAGTTGAGAGTTAACTCTTGTGGATCTGGCAACAGAGTTGAAGTTATTTTTTGGGTGAACATTTCCTTTAACCACAGTTGCCATTTAAATATACAGTAACATAGTAACTAAGGTTGAATAAAGACATACGTCCATCAAGTCCAACCTATTCACTTTTTTTTTTTTTTACCCTACCTAACAGTTGATCCAGAGGAAGGCAAAAAACCCCAGCTAAAAAGGGGGGAAAAATTCCTTCCTGACTCCAAACGTCAATCGGAAAGTATCCCTGGATCAACCAGATCTATATGCATTAATACCAGTAATTCTCAATATTTTTTAGTTTTAGAAACTTATCAAGGCCTTTTTTAAAGTTATTCAATGAACTTGCTATTACCACATCTGCTGGAAGACAGTCCCACAGTTTCACCGTTCTCACTGTAAAGAAACCTTTCCTAACCTGAAGATGAAACTTCTTTTCTTCCAACCTTAAAGGATGTCCACGTGTCCTCTGATATGACCTATTAGTAAACAATGCACCAGAGAGCTCATTGTATGGGCCATTAATATATTTGTACAAGGTTATCATGTCCCCACGCAACCGCCGCTTCTCCAATGTAAACAGCCCTAACTTGTCTAATCTGCCTGCATATTCAAGCCCCTCCATCCCCTTATTAATTTAGTTGCCCTTCTCTGACCTGCCTCAATTTCCAAGATGTCCCTTTTGTATATGGGATTCCAAAACTGACCGCATATCCAAATGAGGCCTTACCAGTGCCTTGTAAGAGGGAGAATAATATTTTCTCTCTTGAATCTATTCCCCTTTTTATACAAGACAATATCTTGCTAGCTCTAGCTGTTGCTACCTGGCATTGTTTGCTACAGCTAAGTCTGTTATCTACCAGAACCCCAAATCTTTTTCCATTACAGATGCACTACACCATTATTTATGGTGTAGATGGCACGGGATTATTAAATCCCAAATGCATCACCTTACATTTATCTACATTGAATCTCATCTGCCATTCTGCTGCCCATTTTGATAATCTATCTAGTCTGCTTGCAGCACTTGCACATCATTGGAAGTTTCCAAAGCTCTGCATAATTTAGTGTCATCACAGACAACACAGAGACCTTGCTCTCAATGCCCCTTCTAAGTCATTTATAAACAGATTAAACAGAAAGCGGCCCCAGTACAGAACCCTGAGGCACTCCGCTTAGAACTTTAGCCCACATAGAGTAGCTCCATTAACCACCACTCTCTGTTTGCGGTCCAATAACCAGTTCTCTATCCATGAACAAATGTTTTCTTCAAGGCCAACAGTCCTCAGTTTATACATTAGTCGCCTATGTGGCACAGTATCAAAAGCTTTTGCAAAATCCAAATTACCACATCCACGCTTTGCCTGATCTAACTTCTTACTCACTTCTTCATAAAAACCAATTAAATTTGTCTGGCATGATCTATTCTCATAAATCCATGCTACTACTAATAAGATATCTCTGGAGACAAGTCAAGGATATGATCCCTTAACAAAGTTTCCATCACCTTCCCTACCACTGATGTTAGGCTTACAGGTCTATAGTTTCCAGGCTGTGAACCTACCTTTTTTGAATATTGGTATTACATTGGCTTTTTTCCAATCAGCGGCACATCCCCAGACAAAAGCGAATCTGAAAATATGAGAAACAGTGGTCTAGCTAGAACTGAACTAAGCTCTTTTAAAATCCTTTCGGCATCCTCTACACCCCACCTCAGCTCCATAATTTAATGGTCCCACATTCTCAGTCCTCATCTTTTTACCATTTATATACTTAAAAAACATTTTGGGGTTGGACTTGCTTTGTTCGGCAATCCGTATTTCATTTTCTATTTTAGCTAGTAAGCCTGTTCTGTGCCTTCTGTTTTTAAAATTTTAAAAGCCCTTTTCTTTTTTTCCATTTCCCTTTTTACCTGAGCATTAAGCCATGCAGGACTGGACCTAATTTTTTTACACTTGTTGCCTAAAGGTACCGATTTGGAAATGTAATAGTTTAATATCCCTTTAAAAGTGGTCCACATCTGCTCAGTTTCTTTACCTAGAAACAGTTCCCCCCAGTCTATGAGCAGGAGCGATTCCTTTAAAAGCATAAAATTAGCTTTCCTAAAGTTAAAAGTTTTTGTTAAGCCAGTGCACTTTAGTTTTTTGCAACCTATATTAAATTACACTATATCATGGTTACTATTCCCTAAGCTTCCCATTACCTTCATCTCCATAATGAGCTCAGGGTTATTAGATATCACCAGATCCAACAATGCATTCTGTCTAGTAGGAACTTCTACCATCTGTGAAAGAAAATGCTCATATAGAAAATTTAAGAACTTTATACCTTTTGAGGTGCTGGCAGTTCCCTTACTCCAATCTATGTCAGGGTAGTTAAAATCCCCCATGACCAGAACATGCCCCATACCAGCAGCCTTCGCCAACTGCATATGGAGATTCATTTCCACCTCTTCCTCGGAATTTGGCGGCTTATAACATACTCCAACAATTAATTTACCTACCTTCTTGCTTCCTGTACACAGTTCCACCCATAATGTTTCTGCCGTATCGTTTGCTCCCCCATCTATTCCATCTTTTAAATTTGGCTTCAATTCCTGTTTAATATACATACATACTCCTCCTCCTTTATTATTAACTCTGTCATGTCTAAATAAGGAGTATCCTTCAATATTTACTGTCCAGTCGTGTGAATCATTAAGCCATAATTCTGCTATACCAATTACATCATACCTTTCCTTTAATGCTATTATTTCAAGTTCGCCGGTTTTTCCAGCCAGACTCCTTGCATTTGTAAACATACATTTTAGATTATCAATTGATTTACTTCTATACATGGTCGTACATGCCTCCTTATCCTCTATGCTCCCCCCTCCCCCTTCTCCTCCCTCCGTTGTGTTACTAGCCCCCAGATCCCTAACTACTCTATCTACCCCTGTGTAGTTAAACTTTCCCTCCCCCCCATACCTAGTTTAAAATCTCCTCCAACCCCCTAGCCATCTTCTCCCCCAAAACAGCTGCACCATCACCATTGAGGTGCAATCCGTCTCTACTAAAGAGCTTGTAGCCAACAGAAAAATCAGCCCAGTTCTCTAAAAACCCAAACCCCATCTCCTTACACCACCCTCTTAGCCACGCATTTATACTCCTGAGCTCCCGTTGTCTCCCTAGCGTAGCACGTGGCTGCGGTAGTATTTCTGAAATCACTACCCTGGAGGTCCTTGCTTTTAACTTGGCCCCTAATTCTCGGAAATCATTTTTAAGGACCTCACCTCCACCTCTAACTTTGTCATTGGCACCAATGTGAACCAAGACCGCCGGGTCACTCCCAGCCCCACCCAATAATCTGTCTACACGATCCTCCACATGTCGAACCCTAGCACCAGGCAGACAACACACTGTTCGGCATGTAGGGTCTTGGCGACAGATTACCCTATCTACCCTTCTAATAATGGAGTCCCCTACCACTACCACCTGCCTATCCTTCCTAGCCCCCAGTTCTCCCTCCCTTGTATTGGAGATGGCCGTCCCCTGGGTGCTCAAGGGAAAGGCCCGCTCCATACATGCTGCTTCCGAGCCATCGTCCTCCACATCTTCGCCTAAAATGGCAAATCTGTTGGGATCGACCAGCTGGGAAGAAGCGCCCCTATCCTTCCGTCCCCTACTTCCCCTGGTGACCCTTACAAATCTATCTTCCTTCTCCACCTTATCTGCCCCATGTCCACCCTCCAGTTTACTGGCCCCTGCCAGTACCTGCATTTCCCCCAGATTTGCCAAGCCCTGCAATGCTGCAAGTTTACCCCTTAGATTCTGGACCTCAGATTCCAAATGGGCAACCCACTCACATCTGACACATACATAGGTCCCCTGGGGCGGCTGCTCCAAGACCCTATACATGCGGCAGGATGCACATTGCACGGCCCCAACAAAACTGTCCATACTAAACAGCAATACACACCAGAGACACAGCAGAGACACAGCAATACACAGCAGAGAAATAGCAGTGTTGTTCTTAAACGCTTTCTTGTTTTAAAGAAAGAGAGCCAACAGCCCTCAGCCAATTTAAACCAATTAGCTACACCCCCATCCAACCAGTGAAAAGGAAAAAAAAAAAGCCTTTCCTTTGTCTCTTACCAACCCCCGCTCTACAGGTAACAGTGCTGATTAAACACCAGTATTTGTTTCAGTAACCCAGTGCTCTGAGTTTACTCAAACAATTCCTACTACCTTATTCAAGCAGTAAGTAGTAAAAAACAAAAAACACACCAGTGATTAATTACTTACACAGGCACACTCCTAGAAATAAATAGTGTTAGGTTAGTACATTTACTAGGCTGCAAACCACAGTTAATAAACGCTTTAGTTTTTTAACGCTCTCAATTCCCTTAAAAACAGAAAAATCCCTTTAAAACAGAAAATCGCTCAAGAGCTTGATCGTTCTGTAGAAATGACTTAAATGAGGTTCAAAAACAGTGGAATGCTTAAGTTTGGGCAACCTTGTTAATCGTCATGATTTTCTTGTATAAATCGTTGGTTGTTACGATAAAAAATGTCAGTTAAATATATCATATAGGAGACAAAATTAGGCAGGTGCATAAATTTGGGCACCACAAAAAAGAAATTAAATCAATATTGAGTAGATCCTCCTTTTGCAGAAATTACAGCCTCTAAACGCTTCCTGTAGATTCCAATGAGAGTCTGTATTCTGGTTCAGGTATTTTTCTTGGAATGCTGTGTTCTTTTTCCTTCATATATAACGCCCCTTGATATGCCCAAATAACTTAATTTTAGTTTCATTAGTCCACAACCTCTTATTCCAAATTGAAGCTGTCTTGTACAAATGTGCGTTAGCATACCTCAAGCGGCTCTATTTGTGCTGTGGGCGGAGTGGGCTTCCTCTGCATCACTCTTGCATACATAAGTGCGAAGAATGTTTGAACGATGCACAGTGACTCCATCTGCAGCAAGATGATGTTGTAGGTCTTGTGCGTTGTCTCTGACTGTTCTCACCATTCATTGCTTCTGTCTATCCGAGATTTTTTTATGTCTGCCATTTCGAGCCTTAACTGAGCCTGTGGTCTTCCATTTCCTCCTAACTGTGGAAACAGACAGGTGAAATCTCTGAGACAGCTTTCTGTATCCTTCCCCTAAACCATGATGGTGAACAGGTCATTTGAGAGTTGTTTTGAGACCCCGATGTTGTTACTCTTTAGATAAAATTAAACAAGGAGTTAGTTTGTGACGGTTCTCATTCATCCAGGTCATGGTATACCTGTTGTATTCAATTAGATCAACTGGACTTGAGGTTTAGTTCTTAAAGACATTTCGCTAGTCATTGATTCTGAATTGAGAAAGCCAGTCGGATGACTAGCGAAATGTCTTCAAGAACTAAACTTCAAGTCCAGTTGATCTAATTGAATACAACATATATAAAAACAAGGAGGGAAATGTAGGTCAGGGATCACTGAGCTTACCAAGCCAATTTGAGTTCCAATAATTAGTTCTAAAGGTTTTGGAATCAATAAAATGCTAACAGTGTCCAAATTTGTACACCTGCCTGATTTTGTTTAAACGATTATTGCACACTTTCTGTAAATCCAAGAAACTTCATTTCAATTCTCAAATATCACTGTGTGTGCCTCCTATATGATATATTTAACTGCCATTTTTTATCGTAACAACCAACAACCATTTAAAGAGGAAGACCCCTCCTACTCTTCAGTTTCCTGGACTTTGGACAAGCACTGCAGGAGAACAAAAAGAAGCAGAGATATAAGGTAAGAATTTTTTTAAACTACACAGTGGAGCCAGTAGTGGGTTAAATTTTAGTTTTGGGGGTGGACATGCCCTTTAAAAGTAACAATATAGTGCCCAATATAAATCTATACTCCTACTTCCCATTCTATCTTGTAACCTTGGAGTCAAAGTTCAATATTCTCTTGCTCATCCCACACTATGGGCTATATGAAGTTATACAGTGAAATTGCCAAATATGTAAACATGCTATTTTGGTCTCCAAACAAGTTAAGTTTAAATGAAAGTCCAGTTTCCTACCTTTAAAACGAGCCATCAACCACCCCTCTACGTGCTCGACAGCCCAAGAAATGACAGACCAGAAAGTTAATGGGTGGGAGGCTGACATGTGACATTCCTAAGGCTTCTCCTGCACTGTGCCGCCAGCGAGCACAGCCTCAGACTCCCTCAGTGTGTGAGGGAGACAGGAAGTTTGTCCTCCTCTCTGCTGTGTGAAGTCCTGACAGAGAAGGTAAGGGGGGTCTGAGTAACCCACGGCACCCGCAAGTGGGCAGGGCTTAGACACCCGCAAGTGGGGGGGCTGAGACATCTGTGAGCGGGTGGGGCTTAGACACCCACTCATGGGCGGGGCTTAGACACCCACGAGTGGGGGGGGGCACATGGAGCTGTAAGATAATGGGCCATGGGGGGCCTGCAACTGGAGGGACCATGGGGTCCATTAGTGGGAGGGACCAGGGGGGCTGCAAAGGGGAGGAGGAGACACAGGACAGATTGACTGACCGTTTCAGAGCAGGAAGTGCAGGGGACCTGGTGATGCTGCTGCCATATCACACACAAAAAAGTAAATATCTTCAAAACTATGCAAAATAAACAAATAAATAAATTGCAAAAATTCCCAGGGGAGCAATTCCTATCAATTTACCTCAATTTACCTAAAGTCATTTTTGGACCACAGTTCCCCTTTAATTTATAAATGCAATTCTTTTATACATGTGATTCCTTTATAAATGCAATTATTTTCTAAATCGTATTATCTTCCTATGTGGTTCTTTTCTATGATTTTTTTTATAAATGCGATTCCATTTAAATCTGTTTCCTTTTAAAATGCAATTCTTTTATTAATGCGATTCTTTACTAATGTGATTTAAAACTGATATTTTAACAAGTTTTGCATGCATTTTAATGTGATCGAAAAAAAAATTTCCGACCCAACCGATCAAAATTCGATCTAATCTACAATCGATATCTGCCACTTTTGGTTGATCTAATGCAAAAAAAGTTATCAATTTTAAAAGGAATCGATTTAAAGAATCAAATTCACTAAACAATCGGAAAGAAAAATTGTTTCATGTATGGCTAGCTTAAATGCCAATAACTTACTGATCAATGAAATGGAGATTGTAAAAATAGAAAAGCATCTAAAACCATTCAGTTGGGAGAGTAAATAAATATACTTTACCTTTAAAAAAAAAGTCATAATGCCACAGAGCACATTCATTGTTAACATTTATTAGGCTGGTTACACACGGCAAGATTTTTCGGCCCAATCGATTGATAATTCCTTGTAAAAAAAAAAAAAAAATCTGTTTTGTGCGACCTCACGATTGGTCGCAGAAACTGTCAGCCGCGGCAACTATTGCTCGTAGCGAACGCTCGGTCGGGACAAATAGTCCTCTCGTGTGTACCCTGCCTTAGAATAAGGGCATCACCATTTCCAATTGTTAACATATGCACACTGTCAATCGTTTGAACAATGGTCCTGGGGAAAAAACTATACAAATAGAATAATTTCACTGAGGACAGAACCTGTAATGCTAATTTAACAAGGAATGTGATTAGAATAAATACAGGACAGAACCTCCTAGAAACCCCTAATAGCATTCACAGCTTCATATAAATTCAAATATGTATTTTGTTCAAGTCACAACCTGTTCACGATTGTGCTCCTTTAGAACATCCCAAAAATACCGGTATGGGTTCAGTATAATGGTTTCAGCTTACACACTTAAAATGTAAACACGTCATCATTAAAATACCAACACATTTTATTCAAAATATTAAAACATACATTCATATATAAACCCTCAGTAGTATAACACCCATCTCACACAAACAAGACCTTGTGTATTTTAAAATAAAAAAAAAATCCTCAAACTTATTGATCCACGTGCAATTGGTAAAGTCCAAATTAATCACCAATAGGACTGCTTAATAATCCCAATTTGTAATTAGTGAAAAGTTATTGGATCAAATGGCTTGGATGAACAGTCTTAAGGGTAGTGGGGGCTTGACATATAGTAGTCCAAACTAATTCAGGGACTGTTTTGAGTGTAAATAACTCAATAGCGCAGGAGCACTCCACTATGGATAAAGTTCAATCAAGCATAATTAGAATCCAGGGAATGGTGGGTACACAAACAAACAATAAAGGGAAAATACTATCAGGGTTATTCAATAAAAGTTCTTATCGTTAAAAATGGTGCTAATTTTGCCCCAACCAATTACATATTATTTAACATTTAAAAGCCAACATCTGATTGATTGGGGCAAAATTTTTTAATGATAAAAACTTTTATTGAATCTCCCTGTCAGATTGGTCTCTTTATTGATAGTGTATTTAGCACACTTCCGAGCTCTCCTGAAGCTGTCGAACTCATCATCGGCCTCCCTATCGAATTGCATTTGCACGTTGCTGCGTGTTGCAGTGTGGCCTCACCTTTAGGGTGTTTTGTCAAGTCCATGTAGCAAATTCAACACGAAATTTGACCACTTTGAAACAATTGGTAAATAGCAATGTTTACAAAGAGATTGCAGGCTTGTTATTTTGTATAGAAAGACAGTTGTACACACGTTGATACAGGAATGTTTGTTATTGAAAACAGTATTATAATATGGGTGCATTTCTTTTTATGGGATTACATAGGCCAATAATTAAAGGGGAACTGTGATCTTTTGGGGCAGGGTTTAAAATGTGAGGGATGATGTTCTCTTCCAGCAGTAGGATACAAGTGGGCATGCTCAAGCCGGGTTGCTTGTGTTGAAGATGTCATAGCTCACTGTGTGATCCTTTATACAGCAGTAAGTTTGAATATACTGCATATGTAGCATGTTCCTGGGTTCATTTAAAGGTAGAATTAAATTATTTAAAATAAAAAGCACTTGTATGGAGAACCCAGTTTCCCTTTAAGGACATTATTTTAGGAATAAAGTAGTGACAATGTCTAATTTACTGTTTGCATTTGCAGGCACTTTGAAGCTATATGGTAAAGTTATAAATTGTGCTCAAGATACATGATCAAGATAGTAGTGGCAGACTACTCGGTAGGTATGTGCCATTTATTTTTTTAGAGGTAGTCATCCATTCCATTGACATTTAACAAATGTTTTTATTGTAAAGGATTCTGTGTTATTACTGCATTAGAGATACAAACTACAACTACCTGTGTGTAGGTTAGTGAGGAGCAACAGGCTGCATTAAAGGCCACACTAATCCATTTAAACGCACAATCTGGTTGCGACCGGGTGTTAAAAAGCACACACTGTTCCGGTACCTGAACATTACAAAGCACAAGGTACGGTAAGTAGAGTTCTGGGGAGTTTCTGAAAAGCGGTTAAGGCTGGGGGAGGAAGACCTACTATATGACAGAATTATTCTACCTAAAAATTAGTCAAGAGTTCACAAAGTACAGCCATTTTTTCCATCTGATCAGCTCCGGGCAGATGAACTGGCCACAATATTGGACCACATTTTCCAGCACTAAAGGACAGAGAACTTGTTGACTTTTGGGTTAGCTGTATAACATTTGTTACCCCCTATTAGGAGATGTTATTAGACAAAAAAATTCCTTTAAGCAAGTTTATGTTTAAGCAGGGTCATTCACAAGCTAATGCAGTGATACCCAACCTGCCTAACCAAGCTACCAATACTGTACAGATCTTAAGTTACTGTAAAGGCCTTGATTTTGACTAATTACTCAATTGCAGCTTTCTTTTCACTGAAATGTAGTGCTCCCATTAACTCATGGCCTTTATAAAGTTAGAGCTGCTGAGAAAACATAGAAGGAGGTAGACACAGTAAAAGTAAACCACCTACCCAATCTTGTTTTTCTCCTTTAGATTGGTAGACAGTCCAGCTTTGGTTTTCTTGCCTTCTTTATCTTTGGGCTTTGACTTTGCTTTCCTTCCTCTTTTTTCTTCTCTCCCTTCAGATGATGACACACTAGGGAAGTTTTCAGGACTCATGACCCGAGGAATGTTTCTCTCACCTCTCTCCTTTGCCTTGGCAATTGCTTCTGAGATAATACGGTTTGCCTTTTCTTGTTTACTTTCAGTGTCAACTTTCTTTTTGGGTCGCTTTTCTGATGTGGACCTCACCTTAGGATTCGACAATCTGTGAAACGCTCTGGAACCATCAAGTTTTTTGATGCATGGAGGCTATGAGATAGCAAATGAAATGTGGTAAATACAAGAGACATTTTAGAGGGTTTTGCAGGCAACTTATGAAATGAAAGATAAAAAATGTTTAAATTAACCCACAATATATGGCATAAGGAAAGCAGAGTGTACAATAAAAATAAAGGATTTTTATGTGGCCATACATGGTTCCGCACAATTCACACAGATTGGCCAAAAAAAATCAACCCATATACTTCCTGTGCAATTGACTGCCCAGCAATATTGGTCAGTTTATGGAACAGCAGATAATTGAATCAGTTTTTTGAAGATCCCATTTGGGGCTACAAAATTTTAAACAAATTCTTAGCTGAAATCTACTTAAGATGGATGGTGCAAGATGATATAGTTTGATCAGGAGGTAACCATTTAGCTGCATAGATTGTATATTTCTGCTGAACAGCAAATTTAGAATTTTAGCTGTCTTCTGGTGAAAACAAAAAACAGGAAAAATTGAACGGGCAAAGGCAGCCCCTTAAAGGGCAAATGTGGTCCTAAAACAAGTTAGGGTTAAATGAAAGCCTGCAGTATTTCCTTTAAAATGAGCTGACAATCACATCTCTGGCTGGAGCCTGTGAGAAGTTACATTGCTGTGAATTGTCAAACGTCTTGCTTCCAGTAGGTTGAGTGACATCACCTAACCTCAGCCCCGCCTGTCCGCCGCAGGGGAGAAGTATGCTCAGTTTAGACTTAAAGGGTATCTCCACTGAAAAATATAACATTGCCCCAAATAGTAGTGGGAGTTAAAATATACACATACCCCAAATTTCAGCTTAATGTGAGCAAAACTTCTGAAGATTTACATCTTCTGATGCTTGTACGCTATACAGGCACCTGATCTGCCTTTTTCTCCTGCCCGCCTGCTTGCTATGCACCCGACGCACGTGCACCCTTTCGCACATGTGCAATCAGTCTCTTCCTCAGTCGGGATAACTTGACCCCGTGACTATGTAGACAGCCAGTGGTAACGAAACGCTTACGTTACCATGGCTACAAGACTCTGTGCGCTCGCGTGTCGGCGCTCTGTGCTGCTCAATTTTTCTGCACTTGTTCAAGCAGCCATTTAGGCTGCACACATTGCACACATGTAAGGGGGTTTGGAAGAGAGACATTAATTTCAAAGGAGATTATAAGAATGAGAAGCAAGCTGAATTGTGAGGAGGGTTGGCTAAGAGACAAAAGATGAGTTTCAGAGGGGATGATGGTAGAAAGGCACTAGCTGAAATGGGAAGAGGTGAGAGATGAGTTTCTGAGGGGATGATGGGAGAAAGGCCCTAGCTGAAATGGGAGGAGGTGAGAGATGAGTTTCAGAGGGGATGATGGGAGAAAGGCACTAGCTGAAATGGGAGGGGGTGAGAGATGAGTTTCAGAGGGGATGATAGGAGAAAGGCACTAGCTGAAATGGGAGGGGGTGGGTGAGAGACCCCCTCCCATTTCAGCTAGTGCCTTACTCCCAGCATCCCCTCTGAAACTCATCTTGTATCTCTCACCCAATCCCCCCTCCATATTGCTCCAGCCTCCTATAAACATGCATTACATTCTCCTAGTTAGTTCCCACAGATTTTTACATTAATGTGGCACAATAATCTAACTTTCCTCCCGTCTCTCCCTGCACAATCAGCTGTGAAAACAATTGTGCAGAGACGGGGAGAAAAAGGCTTTGTTGACAGTAGGAGTCACTGGGGTCAAGTGGGCGTGCCTGCTAGCTTGATGATGGACATTGGTTGACAGCACTCCCAGCACAGTAGCAGACACACCCCCATGAAAGAGCAGAACTTCCCCAGGCTCCTTTAAAGGAACAGTGGAGATTTTTGAGAAAAAAAAAGGTAGGAGCAGGGTTGGGGGAAGGTGTACTATCAGATAAAAAAAAAACTTTTTTCATCAGTGGTGATACCCTTTAATGCTGGGAAAAATCGATGGTTGAGAAGGGGAGCCTATTAATTCAGGCAGAGGCTGGTCACATGACTACAAGCTGGTCACATGGCTGAAAACAGGAAGTGTTCAAGCAGGAAGTAAAATTGCTGAACCTTTAAAGGGCATCTATACAGAAAAAAAGGTTATTTTAAATTTACCATTAACTGGAAACTGTAATTCTTCCCAACCAACATCTTAAAAGAAATAAACTTCAAACCCAGTTAATCTAAATGAATACCACAGATACAGTTTATCAGGCTCCTGCAGGTTTTATTGAAGAACAGAAGGTAAGACATAGCTCCTTTACCTCTCATTCTTCAATAAAATGGAATAGCCCAAACCTAATTTTCCCTAAGCGAGCTGGCTATCTGGTTCTTGGGATTTTCCAGTCCTTGGTTAGGATCTATCTTACGGCAATGCAGAAAAAGAGAAACAGGGCACTCTGAGCAGACACATAACAAAAAAAGCTTGAAACGAAAAGTGCCTTATTCAGAGAGCAGACATACTAAACCATTTACTGTGACTTTAAAACAGGCCTAGTATGATGTCTCTAGCTATTCTAAATCCAGTTACAGGCATGCCAAATTAAACTTCCTGATTTGCACTGTGATGCTTTTTTTAAAGCTAGTTACAGACCTGCAATTATTCTCTGTGCTTTTTCTGCCGTAGGGAGAGGCACATTTTTATTTTCAGGCTTGTGGCTAGCTTTAAAAACTAAAAATTTCGGGGCAGGACTCATGATGCAGCTGATGATATTGGAAGTACCTTAAGTGGTATATTTATCTTCCCTCTGTCCCAGCAGTAGGATTTACGGTGAGTGGGCAAGCTACCAGTAAGGGGATTTGGAGCTGCAATTGGTGCTGGTGAAGTGTAAGCAGGAAGCACCACCCCTTATAATGCAGAGAAAAGCATGATACTGAATTCATTACAAAGGTGTGTGGTCTTTTTAATGGAGGGCAGTTGCATTGTTGCAAAGAACTTTAGTATCAGTCAACAAAGCCTACCAGAACCAGAAGCAGTAAGCATACAATGATTTAATATCGCGATTGCAGCTCTGGGTACACTCCATTATTTCCTGCAAAACTCCTGCAAGCAATTAAAATTCATGCTTAAAAGGTGAACTGTGGCCTCCAAACAAGTTAGGGATAAATAAAAAGCCTTCCGGCATACCTTCAAAATAAATTCTAGATCATATCTAAAGGTAAACTTTGGGAGAAGTTTTTGCTAGAAAGGGACCAACTCCAGCACTTTCAACATTAATAGGTCCGCCCTCTCAACTGTCATTTTATTTATTTCTTTTTTTATTGTCTGTGCTGGTACGTCCTAACTTTTTACCATTACATCTTAAAAGAGGATGTCCACACTTAAAAGTACAACTATCCCTTTCCCACACCCCTCCTACCCAATAAAAAGACCCAGACTAACAGGGAGATTCAATAATAGTTCTTATCGTTAAAAATGGTGCTAATTTTGCCCCATCCAATCAGATATTATTTAACACTTGAAAGCTAACATCTGATTGGTTGGGGCAAAATTAGCACCATTTTTAACGATAGGAACTATTATTGAATCTCCCTGTAAGTGCGTAAACCTCTAGGTCCTCACCCCTGGGATAAGCCTGCAGAATGCAAACCAAGTTTTAAAGTATAAGTGCACTGTAAAATCAAGTTATGTTGATTTGGAAGCTGCAGCTTTAAAAATACTGTTGCCATATTTTTTTTTTTTTACCTATGCCCCTCCAGAGCCTACCATTGTGCCTTGAAAGTTGCTGACATCTTGCTACTGGTTTGCTGAATGTTAAGCTCTGCCCCTCTGAGATTTTCTCTGCTTTCTCCTGCTTGAGCCTTAAACAGTAATACCTGTGAGTTCCGTGGTTCTCAGAGTGGTGGAGCCTCAACCACATTCAGCAAACCAGTAATAAGATGTCAGCAACTTTCAAGGCACAAAAGGTAGGCTCTGGAGGGGCATAGGTAAAAAAACAAAAACATGGCAACAGTATTTTTAAAGCTACAGCTTCCAAATGAACATAACTTGATTTTTACAGTGCACTTATCCTTTAATACTTACATTCGTGTGGCAACATGGATCCAACAATATTATAATACAAAGTCCTATAAGGGGGCAAAAAATATAAACACATGAATCATTATGTGCATTAAAGGGTAACAGTGGTTAGAGTTATATAAAAAGACCTCCATTGTATCTTCAAAATGAGCCCTGAACTACATCAATAAGTAAAAATTTGTGAGTTACTGTTGTTATTGCAATAGTACTTACTGCTTGAACATTTCATGTTTTCAGCCATGTGACAAGCTTTTGCCTGCATTAATAGGCTTCCCTTTTCAGGTATCAATTTTTTTTTTTTAAAATATTGTCTGTGCAGGTACTTCCTTTTTTCTCCAGCATTAAGTCTTAAGTGAGCATTCTTCTCCCGTAGGGAAGAGGTGAGGAGCAGAGGGTCAGGTGATGTCACTTAACCAACTGGAAGCAGGAAATATGAACATTCTGCACATTATAACATGCCATGCATGAGGATAGAGATCCCTGTCCCATAGAGCTTACAATATAGTTAGTAACCTTGGTAACATGTGAATCTTACCATTTTACCCAATTTCACCAAGTGCTTCTATGTCACACAGGTTTTTTTTTATCCAGAATGAAACAATTAGACTTTTTTTTTCTGCAAAAAATTACTTTTGAATATTGTGAAGAAATGTTCTCTGTATTTTCTAATAAGATCAGAGGAAATTCTGATTGTTTAAAGATTTTATTCCAAACATTTTTTCAGACTACACAGCTAACTAAGAGGAAGTTCACATTTAGACAAAATTTAAAAAAAAAGTTAATAAACAATACAACGTTCCTAATTATTTACTCTATTTCCTTTTATATAGGGGCTGCTGTTAGGAATGAACACCTTTCTATGCTAAAGGACTTCCTTTTAATGCTTCCTTTATTGATGGCAGATACATTTTCTCACTAGAAATATTACATCCTAAATGACTAAAGAAGATTCCTTAAGTGATGTATTTTTTCCATTTATCCTGACATCATGCATTATGATGTCAAACCTTGGCACTCCACAACCAAGGTGTGCTTGGAGTTGTAGTTTTGAAACGTCTGGAATGCCAAGGTTTGACACCACTGTTCCAGAGCCACATTAATACACACAAACTATATAAGCTTGGAGACTTTAGGAAGTAAGAAACTAGTGCTTTACTTTATTGAAAATACTTATGTTAATGTGATTTTTTCACATCCTGCCACCCAACCCCCAATTTGAGCAGAATTTTGTAAATATATCGATGTTTAAAGTACTTGCTTTCCTTTAAACCTACAATAAAAAACATTTTCCCTTCTTTGCTAAAAACCGTGAACAACCCATTTACACTTTCTTAAGCACACATCCAAATATAGTATGAATGTAATAGAATTAACCCACACCACTGGACAAAATATTCCTGCATGACATAACAGACCTGAAACATCTACTATAATATGAATTTCAATAGAGAACATTATTAAAGAAGTTAAATATAATAAAGAATATAAATTTTATACTCAGACAATTGTGCATGTATATGTGGGATGGATAGATAGATAGATAGATAGATATTCAGTACTGATACAGTTTAATCTCTAACCATTTTCAGTACAACCACGTGTCATAAAACACACATCTTTGCAAAACTGTACACAAATCCACAAAATTGATGCTCACTGCTGCAATGCAACAGTCTTATTTATTTCTATTTGAGGCTCAAAAATCTACGCACATTAAATGCACCATACATAAATGTATTGCTAAGACGCAGCCACATCATCAGACTAATTTTCAGATCCCTCGACCAAATGATATCCTAAATGGGGTTAAAATGAATCTGTTCCAAGCATAAATGTCTGGAAGCCAGATTGCTGTTGAAATAAAATGCATTTAAAAACTGTTCTTCTTTTCCACTACAGATAGGAAGGAAGTAATCACACAAAATCATAATACTCTTATCCTTCGCTCACCCATCTTTACTCTCCCTTGAGAAGTGAAGATAGAAGCTGGTAGGAGTATTTCCATGCATCCTGAGTCCCCAAGACAGAAGGCTTGACTGGGTCTTGTGGCAAGAATGGAGAGAGTATGCTGGTCTCTATTAGATATCACAGCTAAAGGCCCTGCAGCCTAAAACATAGAACTAAAGCACTACTCATTTAAGATGGCGATGGAGCAGGGCCAGTTATAAGAGGTTATACAGCACCGTCAGCCACCCCCTCCTCTCTTATTCAGTCTTTCACTTACCCTTCCTCTTGGCCTCTTTGCAGAAGACATTCTTGATCTCCAAGGATTTTTTTTTTCTTTTCAACCTGAAACACTCACCCCCCCCCCCCCCCAAACAAAAACTAAACCTCCTCCAGCACAGGACTGCCTTTAAAAAACAGGCACTGACAGGATCTGGCGTCTCCTATTCAAGAGCAGAAACCATACACAGCAACTATACATTGTGTATCCTGAACGTTATTATATTTTTTTTTCCTCCTGATGAAAATAGGGAGGGGGGTTTGGAAGAGGAGGGAGTAAGGGGGATTCCTGTCTCTGGCAATGGATGGATTCACAAGCTTAGCATCAATAACAGTAACAAAAAGAAAGAAGGGAAAAAGGAAATTAATGTTCACGGCATTAAAATGCATCAGCAAGCATAATAGAGATGCTGGTTAAAAAGCATATATGTATACAGTATACACACAGATTGGCGGTCACTGAACAACCAGTAGAGGGAGCTGAGCCGCATTATGTGTTATTAGGATTTGTTTTTAACACCTTTCCTGACGGAGGTGATAATCTAAAAGTAAAAACAAAAATTTAAACCAAATTTTATAGGACGATACATATATTAAGTGGGAAATGCCTAAAGTTCAGTTTTAACAATGTTGGGCACTGTAAAACCCTCACTGGGGAAGGATTTGAATTTTGTCTGTGGTAAGCATCAGACATTGCACGGCATAAGAAATAATTCAGAAGCAACAATAGTAAAGGTTGTCAGTGGCTGCCAATTAGGGGCTTTTAAAATACTAGAAGGGGGGGGGGATAGTTGTGTATTCCTGCCTATATCTAATGGAAAGTGTCTTAAAGGGCATCTATAGTGAAAAAAACACATTTCTCCTTTGCAAAGTTAAATTCATGTACTCTGTGCTGCCTTAATCCTATCTCTGTCAGTGACTCTGTTTAACCATGGTGTCAGATCTCTGTGCAGCACTTCCCCCTCCCCTCTGTTACCTCCTCCATGTCTCAACTCCGGCTAACCGACAAGCTTATCATGTGCAGTAGGAGTTAATAGTTCAACATCCTGAAAAACACACCCACGCACAGTGGCCAATAGAAAGCAAGCTGTCCGGGAGACATGGAAGAAGGAGATCAGTACAGTTTACGATCTCTCACTTTGTGACCCATCATCAATCAGTGAAAGCTATTAAGAAGGGGGGTCAAGTGCAGCCTTATATCTACCATCAAAGCTACCTCTCTCCCCCTGCTAATGCTCTTATCTCTATGCAATCACTATTCTTCTAACTGGTGTATCTCAGGACAGAGAGGGAATCTGAAAAAAGTGAAGACACTCTGGGGGTTGTGGGGAATTATAGAACACATGGAAAGAAAGAAAAAAAAAAGTTCATTTTCCCACTATAGATGCCCTTTAAGATGGCTTGTTTTAATGCAGATGTTACATAATGTGAGATGCATCTGTTTGTTCCCAGCCTAAGGTTGAAACTAGGAGATATATGGAGAGCTCCTTATCGCTCCTTTCTGCCACAGAACAGCAAAGCAGAAAAACGCATAGCAAAATCATATTTAAGATCAGGTCCTCTGCTGAATTTTAAGTCAAGCAAAAACAAGGCACAGCAATACAGCATAATGAAAAGTTTCATATTTCTCAGTTTTTTTCTACTTTAACTGGTCAGAGCAATTAATTTTTACTCAAGTCAAGTAGACTTAAAAGTCCGTATTACCTTACTTTAAACATTTCCCTCACTTCCACTTTTTTTTTTTTTAACTCAAACCTAACCATATAACCATATGTTTTTTTTATAATAAAAATACAATGCCTATAGCTTCCAAGGTGAGGTTACTATAAAGCAAACTATCTCCCACCTAATATTTCCTAAAAGTAAGGGGTCGTACGTGTTAAACGTTTTTTTATTCCCCCCCCCACGTTTTATTTTATTACTTCTAATAAAAAAAACCACGATCTTTAAAGAGCAACTTTGGTCAGTTGATTTTAAATGAAAGGCCAACGAGCCATCAACCACCTGTCTACATGCTCCAAAGCCCAAGATATAAAGATATTACTGCCCAAAAAATGGGTCAGAGGCTAACATGTGACATTCCTAAGGCCACTCCTCCACCTCGCCACCAGTGAGTACAGTCTCAGACTTCAGTGTGTGAGGAAGACAGGAAGTCCCTCCCCCTCCCTGCTGTGTGAAGATCCCCAGAGAGAAGGTAAAGGAATCAGTCCTACTTTCCCACTAGAGTTCTCCACCAGAGTTCTCACTCTGCCTGAAAAGGCTGTTTTCAAACAGTTTTCTGTAGGGGGGGGGTCTGAGTGAGTGGCCACGACACCTTTGAGGGGGGGGGGGGGGGCAAGGGGAGGAGGAGATGCAGAGCAGATTGACATCCACTGACATGGTTGTAGAGCAGGAAGTGCAGGGGACCTGATGGTGCTGCTGCCATATCACACAAAAATGTAAAATATCTTTGAAACTATGCAAAATAAACAATGAAAATAAACTGCAAGAATTTTCAGGAGAGCAATTCCTATCAATTTACCTAAAGTCATTTTTGGAACACAGTTCACCTTTAATAATTTAAAAAATATATTATATACAGCTTATCAAAACAATGGCATCGGCACACCGGTCTGCATTGCAATGCAGTGCGAATCTCCCACGGGGATCCGACTACCCCAAACTTATAATTGCATAGCAATGGAGCCGCACACTTCATCCCTAGTGTGTGGCTCCATTGATATGCAATTCTAAATAAAGCTTGGAAGCACTCCTGGGACTTCATAACTAACAAAAAATCTTTATTGCACAAACATCTACGCGTTTCCGCCGCCCACCGCGGCCATCATCAGGATACAAGTGCTCTATCAAACCAACCCTATATACACCTTCTACTAACACCCCTCCCCCGTTCACCTGTGTCAAATTAGTCCATTACTTCTTAGTATCTTTATCGCAGGGGCGCGTCAGTACCTGTAACAGGGCCGCCCGTCGACATAAAAAGGTCATCGCCAGACCTCCCCGCACCAGGCACCGCCCACCAACCGAATGAGAAAAGTGACAGTGCTGTAGCATATAAAACCTAAAAGGCAGCAAATTGATAATGTGCATATACATAAATTACATGTAAAACAACCCCCATATACAGAGAGCACTTGTATCCTGATGACGTCCGCGGTCGGCGGCGGAAACGCGTAGATGTTTGTGCAATAAAGATTTTTTGTTTGTTATCAAGTCCCAGGAGTGCTCCCAAGCTTTATTTCCATATTTATATCCCTTTTGGACACAGCACCCAGGCAAGACCGTATGGAGACGTGAGTGCCTCTTAAATCTGTCTGCTTGCATGTACCTTTTGTTAAGTTTGGCACCCGCACTTGAAGTTGAAGTTGACTTTACGGGAGCATTCCTTGACTGTTATTGGATGTGTACGTATACTGTAATTTAGTAACTGAGTGAACCTTACCACACAGCTTTTATGCGATTTGTTTTATGAAGATGGCGGAAGGTTCAGTGATGTTGATACAGACTCAGAATTTGCCTTTACACAACAAGATGTAAGTCGCATTCTATGTAGTGAATCTAGTGCAATGTTTATGGACACCGGTTCATCCACTCCTGAATTATTTTTTCAGATTTTGAAACTTAAAAGACGGGAAGTAGACTTCCAGCTACACAGTGTGTTCCTTTCTGACTATTGCCGAAAAAGACAGATCACTAGGGGGTTTAGGGTCAAAAAATGTCCCGAAGATCGGAAGCTTAAATAAGGAATTTTGTAGCCGGTGGTGTGGTATTCTTAACAAATGTGAATTTGATCTAATGTTATTGGTTATTGAATTTTCCTCTAAAGAGGTAGAGGTGATCAAAAAAGATATAACCATGTTTGAAAACACCAACAAACAATTGATGAATGATAATGTCGATTTTTGTAACAAATTGAAAGAACAAGTTGATAAATATCGAAAGGATTTGTTGGCCTTTAAACAGCAAAAAGTGATTAAGGTTGATATGGATTACAAAAATAAAAGGGTATATGGATGACTTACAGGTCAAACTAATAACATGGGCTATAGGAGACGCTGAAGAAGAACAGGTAAACCAGTCATCACAATTGATTCCTCAGGGGAGTCATGTGGATCTGATGATGACACGAATGTAAGAGTTCGTACAGGTTCTCCGGCAGCTACTAAACCCCCTTCTTTTTAAGGGGTCACCACACGACAGGGCATGGGACTCCAGCATCCAGAAAGAGAAAAATCACGAGGAGAGGGGGTGGTCGAAACAGAGGGCGCCCTCCAAGGGGTCAACACAAGAGCTAGTGTTCAATTTGAGTAGCCACCCTTTGACTGAAGGGGAACTTAAATTGTTGAATCGTGGCTTATCTTTTGTCCCTACCCCTACCTATGTCCGCTTGTCTGCTGATCTGACCACCAGATATCAGAGGGCACTGAAGTGTAAATTAGACACGGCTCTTACTGCAGGTTGGATCGATACTCAAAAATATGAGTTTTTACTTCCTAAATTTCCGAAATGTCCCATCATATATATCCTGCCGAAGATTCATAAATCTTGTACAGCTCCCCCTGGTCGCCTATTATTGCCTCTAGAGAATCGCTATTCAAACCTACAGCAGTATATGTGGATTATTTCTTGCAACCGGCTGTTAGAAAAATGAGGTCCTATGTTCAAGATAGCAGGGATCTTTTGAAAAGTCTTACTGAGTTTAAAGGGGATGTTGATGGGTTATTGCTAGTCACTTGTGAAGTGAATAGCTTATATACGGTTATTCCACAGAATCAGGGCATCGAGATCTGCAGACAGGCTTTGATCAAATTGGGACAGGTAAGGCCGCCCACTGAGTTTTTGATAGAACTTCTTGCGTTCATTTTACATAATAATTTTTTTAGGTTTGAACAGACATTTTTCCAGCAGATCTCTGCGACAGCCAGGGGCTCCAATGTGGCCCCCTCATTTGCCAATCTATACATGGAATGGTTCGAGGAAACATTCATTACCTCCAAAGTGGGGTGAGAGATCCTGATATATAAAAGATACATTGACATCTTTATGGTATGGCGGGGGGAGCGACATTGGAGCCCGTGGCTTTATCGATAGTCTCAATGAGATGGGGACACCGATTAAGCTCTGCATACAGACCAGTATGGTGAGTGTAGATTTTCTTGTTTTACGGATTTACAAACACAATGGAGTGTTTGCTACTACATTGTTTAGAAAAGCAACCGATAGGAATACAGTATTACATGCTAAGAGTTACCACCCACCGGTCAAAAATTAGGAGTATTCCTTATTCCCAGTATCTACGTGTATTAAGAAATAATACTAATTGTATCTTAGCGGAGGAACAATTGGGTGCATTAAAAGATATTCATTGAAGGGCTATGAACCCCGGGATATTGATCTAAATATGGCTCATGCAAAACGGACTTTTATGGAAGGGGGGCCCCTCAGTAAAAAAGAGTGAGGGGTCTCAGAACTTGATTATGACTTTGTTTACTACTTTTACTCCTGTCTGCTATAGTATCCCAACCCACATGGGCATGTGATAAGATAGATCGTAGGTGTACTGGTGCAAGTCAACCTGTGGTTGATAGGTATCAGTTTGTGGGTATCAGGTATCACCCCATCTGTGGGTGTGGAAAGTCTTTATCTGCCACCATGTACCTGCACGTTTGGCACCCTACACATTTAAAACAGCCATTGTTTTTATTCTTAAGCCACATTTCATTATCAGTTGGTCTTTTTTGGCTGTGACCATTAACATGTCACGTAAATTCCACCCTCTCTTACAAGCCATACGAAGCCCAGCCTGTTTAACTGATAGGGACTCATCATTACATATGATATTCCAATATTTGCGTGCTTTCTTTCTCACGATAGCAGCACTTGTATCCTGATGACGGCTGCGGTGGGCGATGGAAACGTGTAGATGTTTGTGCAATAAAGATTTTTTGTTTGTTATGAAGTCCCAGGAGCACCCTGGCAAGACCGTATGGAGACGGAGTGCCTCTTAAAATCTGTCGTGTGGTATTATATATATATATATATATAATATATATATATTATATATATACACACACACACTGATACGTTATTCTATAGCGGTAAAAAAATATTGAGCATGTCAACCCAAGTAATCCAAACATACAAAGAAATCAAAACAGTAAGTCCTTAAATTATGTTTAATAAGCATTGAACACGCAAACCGAAATTTATTTTAATATAAATCTATTAAAAGGGCATTTCCACCCTTTAAATTTTTTTTTGTTATAATGTAGAGCTTTCTCCCCCAGCCCCAGTGGCCATAACTGAATTGTCAGAAAGTCCCCCTATCTTTACTTACCTTCCCTCTATCCTCTGACGCACTGCCTGGCCTTCTGCTTGCATGAAACTGCAGCCAATCACGGACACGGCTGCCGGCTGCTTAGAACGCCGGGGGAGAGAGGGATAGTAAGTAGATATCAGGGGACTTTTTGATAATTCTATTATGGCAGTTGGGGCTGGGTGAGGAAGCACTACTATATGGCCAAGGGGACTGTAGCTAGGGTGAGGGAGAGCAAAATGGGAGGGAGAGGGAGGGAGGGCTGAACTGCTCATGGCAAAATTCTCCCGGAGGAGAGACAGGAGGCAGAGTCCAATATGGACTCTGCTAGGCTCCTGGAGGCCAGTTTTCTGGACGGGGCATAGCAGGGCAGCCATTTGAAGCAGGGATGTAAGGTAAGGATTTTATTACACAACAGGGCCAGTAGTGGGTTAAATTATAGTTGTGGGGGTGGACATGCCCTTATATTGCAGAAAAGCCTTTTTTGGTAATAAAGATGTCTCCAGTATGGAGAAACTATTGCTCAGGTATGATTTCGTCCCATTCTTACACACAAACTATCTTCAAATCTTGGAAGGTTCCAGAGGCCTTTTTTATGGATTCTGATCTTCAGTTCTTTCCATAGATTTAAAGGGACACTATACTAAAAAAATGACTGCCTCATCTTAATCTATAATTGAATACATGTAAGTAACACATTTTGTTTAGGAGCAGTATCCCCCCCTCCATCTTTTAACCACTCCCACTTCCATCCGACCTGACTTTTTCCCCCCAAAACCAACTGTCAAGCCTGCTCACAGCATTCAAACTATCACCATTCCAGTTACAGTAAAACTACTCACACAAGAATAGTTTTTGAGAGCAAAGAACTTGATTGACAGCTGAAATATAAGAAGTTTTAGATTGGATATCTAAAGAAATAGAGGGCACATCAACAAAAAAATGATACAGCGGTGGTTGGGAAGAATTATAGTTTCCAGTTATGGTCAATTTAAAACAACCTATTTTTCGGTATAGGTGTCCTTTAAAGGGCATGTCTACCCCCAAAACTATAATCCCCCCCACTAATGGCCCCATCATGTAGTGTAATAAAATCCTTACCTCACATCCCAGCTCCATATGGTTCTCCTGTAGTCCCCCCCCCCCCAAAGTCCCAAAAACTGCCCACCAGGAGTATAGCTCCTATAGGACTCTGCCTCCTATCTGGCCTCCGGGAGAAGTTTGGCATGCGTACTGCAGCCCTTCTCCCCCTCCCTCCCATTTAGGATTCCCTCCCCCTAGTGTAAAAACCTTTTAACATAATAATCCTCCTGTCCCCCCAGCCCCAACCACTATATTGTTATTATCAGAAAATGGCCAAAACATTACTTACCTACCCTCTTTCCTCCGCTGCACTGAACTCCCGGCAGCCGCGTCCGTGATTGGCTTCCGCTCAGCCAATCACAGACGCGACTGCCGGTCCCGCCACTCTGCTTGCATTTTCTCGCAAGCAGAGGGCCTGGCAGCGCTGCGGAGGAAAGAGGGAAGGTAAGTAATGTTTTGGGCATTTTCTGATAAAAAAAATATAGCGGTTGGGGCTGGGGGGACAGGGGGATTATTATGTTTGGTTTTTTTTAAGGGTGGACATACCCTTTAAAGGAGGAAGTTCAGTGCAAATACATATGCTTTTAAGAAAAAGGAGCAGTGTGTTTCCATCCTAATGACCTTAACCTCCCTATTCAGCATTTTGTCTGTAAATTAATAAATGCAACCGAAATACTGGCTACCTGTTTGCAGGACCACTAATAGAGACTATTATGGTTTTGCACTTGAATCAACCCATCCAACAGCCAACCAGTAGAAATTAGTTAGGAACATTCCAAGGAAGAAGTGGTGCCTCCTTGGAAGAAGGACTGTTGGAAGCTGAAGCTAACTAATGTCATCAGCAGGGAACAGCAAGGGGTATAAATTCAACTGATTTTTCTAAACGGAAGAGAATATATAGAATAGCTAGGTATGCATAATACAAACCAAGAATTTTTAAAATTGATTTTTTCCACTGAACTTTCCCTTTAATAAGATTCAAGTTGGATGATTGACTTGTCCATTCTAGCAGATTTTTCTGTCAATGTACATTTTTTCATTAACCCTTTTTTCAATTATATGAATTATAATAGTATCATATGCTGGAAAATAGCCACACGCCATGATGTTCAAACCTCCAAACATCACTGCTGGGTGGATTTCTTTAGCAATGTAGAGTAGTGTAGTGAGCATGCATATGTTGGTATATGAATAGACATGCAAGGGAGCTCTTTTGCCTAATGATGTAGTCACTGTTTTCTATGCTTAAGAAAAGATAAAGGAAAAAAAAACGTTCAATACTTCAGTATCTACAATTTTTATACAGTAACTATTTTCCCTACTGTATATTTGGCTAATTATCAGGGTTATCCAAGGAAGTTGCCTAAATGAGTAAAAACACTTCCAGATGTAAGGTTAGGGGTAATCCTGACCAATCCCCACTTTTCCCTGTGTTATCACATGCATTGCCCTTTTCTCCATCTGTTTGTTAGAATAACACCATGTGCAATGCTCACCAAAAATGTTGATTGCATTTGTTGGGAAAACAGATCACAGTGCTAAATGGATGCAATCCAAAAATGGATTGCATCACATACATTTTAAGTATAGTGAGTATCAGCGTTAGAATGGGTTTCTTACCCATTTGGCAGGTGTTGGCACATTTCCAAGCATTTTTGGAAAAAGCACAGTTCAACTAATGTAAAGTGAAGACTACAACACTTTTCCCTGACGTAGAGAGGGATTCTTTCCAATCTACGCAGGCCTCCGACAGGCAGTGTTCTCACATGCTCATTACGAGATCATGCAGCCATAGAGGAGGCATCATGAAAGGCAGTTTGCCACTCACTGGACATGACTGTTGGCTGCTACCTGGAAGGACCATTTATACGATTGGGATAGTTGTTTGAAGTGTTTGGCTTTGGTTCCATTTTCCGTAAATGGGCGTGGCTGATATATACTAACCCCATAGCATCAATTAAGGTTAACGGTATCGGTTCTACTGCCTTTCTGTTGGCCTGGGGCACTAGACAGGAATGCCTGCTGTCTCCCTACCTTTTTGCACTTGCTGTAAAGCCACTGGTGTTCCAACTAAGGCCCCACCCAGATATAGTGGGCCTCACTCTGGGCTAAAATATGTCCTTACTTAGCCTATATGTGGAGGACATGATTATATATCTGGCTGACTCATATCACTCTCTGTGGGCAGCCTAAGCTATTATATCACAATTTAGCCCTATTTCTCTATTTCTGGACTTCTTATCAAATGTGATAATGATCGGTACTGTTTTCCATTGATTAAAAAAACATTAACCTGCCACCCTTTAGCCAACAACTGGTGCCTGTGGTCAACACCTTAACCCACCTTAACCCACTCAATATCGGACTCCATAAACTTAAATATTTTCTTAACAGACATGATCTCCACGAAACTGAAAGTATGCCAATACCTTCCCATAAATATAACATTAACCTTATTAAAAATTATAATTATGCCCAAGCTATTGTATTAACTACAACATAGCATCGCATACATAACAGACTCATGTGCCCCATCTTCTATTGAGCTTTTTATCTGCTTTTGCATACTAACTTGACTTTATTCTGCTTGTCCTGCTATGCACTCTGGGACCTCACATGTTTATTTTTTCTGGGGACGTTCAGAGGGTTTCCTTTTATGCTAGGGTTATTGGGACATTTTAGGTGGTGGTTTGTTGATATTAGGCTATCATGTAATAAAGGTTTATATATATACTAGCAAAAGTGTGCCCGTTGGGGCACAGTGGAAATGATGTCGGTGTATGTTTTGTTATGTGTGGAAACAGTGGATATATAACCTTTACACAGGGATACATGGATATGTTCGTCAAACTGTCATCTGCATCCAGGGGAACCAAATAGGATAACCCTGCAGGTCTGAGAATAGACCCAGGGAATCCTGCCACAATGTGTGGTTCAAACTTAACAGCACTATTAGGCAACCTGAGACCCTATAGAGAATCCAGATTAACATGCTATGGTTCATACTTATTAGTATTCACCACAGCAAGTTCTAGATTTACAGTTGCTATGGGCTTAGGACTTGGGAGTAAAGGATACTGATTAGCTTTATAGGATAAGGCGAGGTTAAAGGAGCTAAAAGCTCCCCACAAATTATAAAATTAAATTGAGCCTTCTTATAAAAGAAGGTACCTTACAGCCTCATGTTATTATAATAGCCTTGCCCTAATAATATAACATATAAACACATATTTCTCACTCGCAGCTTTCCTAGAGAAATGGGTGGGGACATGCAAAGTATCTTATTTATAGCCTGTGGCAAAAGCAAGTGTCTAGATGTAATACAGCCTAATGGTATAAACTTGGGACCTTTCACGTTTCAAAACTACAACTCCCAGCACTCTATGTTTGCAGTAAGTTTCTTAATGCCCTATAGCTTAGGCATGTGTCCAGATGCCTTACAGCCTTATGGTATAGAGCAGGGGTGTTAAACTTGGGACCTTTCACGTTTGAAAATGACTCCCAGCATTCTATGTTTGCAGTAATTTATTTCTTAATATCCTGCAGCTAATGCATGCATCAATACTGCATAATGGTATAGAGCAGGGTTGTTGAACTTGGGACCTTTCAAGTTTTAAAACTACAACTCCCAGCATTCTGTTTGCAGTAACTTACTTCTTAATATCCTGTAGCTAATGTATGTGTCCAGATGCAATACAGCAGAATGGTATAGAGCAGGGATGTTGAAGTTGTTACCTTTTGCATTTGAAAAGTACAAATCCCAGCATTCTCTGTTAGCAGTTAAGTTTCTTTTTAATGTCTTGTAGCTAAGGCATGTGTCCAGATGCAATACAGCCTGATGGTATAGAGCAAGGTTATTGAACTTGAGATCTACAGGCATAAATGTTATCAAACTTGCCCTCCCTTTCCTATTCCACCAACTTAACAGTTAGAATCAAGAGGGTCTTAGTGAAATAAATTTGCAGGTCTGAGAATAGACCCAGGAAATTCAGCCTCAATGTGCAAACTAAAAATCACCATTCAGCAATCTGTGACTCTAAACAGAGTCCAGATTAACATGCTATGTTCAAACTTACTAGTATTTACCGCAGCAAGTTCCAGATTTACAGTTTCTATGGGGTTACTAATTAAAGATAAAGGATGTATCGGTGTTGTTTTATGGATAGATGGTTTTGTATACTGTAGTATATATCTACTCCAGTTTGGGAGATTCATTTCCTTATGTATACCGGGTAAGTGGGTTTCTTTACTTTAGGGTCTGGTTCCATCTAGTCCCTTGTATTTTAGTTTGAATTAAATGGTACATACCCACAGCACCAGCACATATTTAGCGCATATACCGGTTCTTAACAGGCTTTATTGCTTACTATTTAGTCATATCATTTTTGGATTAAACTGCAAAGATTTTGATTCAGGTTTTAAAAATGTTACCCATTACATGGGCAGCACGGTGGCTTAGTGGTTAGCACTGATGCCTTGCAGCAGTCCTGAGTTCCATTCCACCCTTGGACACATCTGCAAGGAGTTTGTATGTTCTCCCCGTGCTTGCGTGGGTTTCCTCTTTCCCCCAGAATCATAAAGACATACTGATAGGTTGTATGTGTCAAATAAATGTGTATAGATTGTAAGTTCTTCGGCCTGATGTAAATGTATACATGTATTTGTAAAGTGATAACATGTTGGCGCTATATAAATCCCCAATAATAATAATAAAATTAACAACTTAAAGGGTCTCTCCACCCCAAAATTCCAGACTTAAATCACAGGGTAAACAAATGGTAACGCTTGACACATGTACCTATGCACACACATTACAATCTGGTCAAGTGTGGCCTTAGCCTTAAGATTACTTTCACATGATGGTTCATTTTTCAAATTTTTTTTGTATTGATAAAATCCCCATCTATTGTAGTCTATGGAAGCCCTGCGTACCTAAAAATGGGCATTCAATTTGCGTTTGTTCAGCGTGACCGTTTTCTAGCGTTTCAAAAATCTCTTCAGCGGCAGAAAACGCCTCGTGAATGCTTCATAAAATTGCACTTTACTAGCTTGTCATTAACCCGATGTTTTTGAACAGACAAGAACTCCTGGCATCTGTATGACGATGAATAATAAACGAGGGGGGAAAAGGCGCTAAAACAATAAATGAGAACAATTTTCCACCTTAAATATAAACTTTTGCCATATGGAAGGTGGCCCCTGTCCACCCCCAACCTCCGAAATTCTTCTTTAAAAATTTATTAGAACTCTACTTACAGCCCCTCCTCTCCCGTGGCACACTGATCCGGCTCCCTGCTTGACGGAACGGAAGAGGCGGACAATCAAAAATATGGCTGCCGTCAATGGAGACGCCGCGGTCTGTAAGCAGCGTACTAATGTTTTGTTTTTTTTAAGAACAGTTAGGTGTGCGCAGGGGGCATCTACAATATGCCCAATGGGTTTGACACTAGGTGCAATGGCTGCAGAGGTTGGATCTAGATGGTAGGAGGGAGGGGGGGCTCCCCTGCACTTGTTTTTATCCTCTCAGAGGACAAAGAGAAGGCAGAAACCCTTTGGACAGGGAGACAGCTCCTGGACTTTGGACAAGCACTACAGGACAACCATAAGGGGCAGAGATGGGGCCAGTTTTGGGGTAAATTTTAGTTTGGGGGTTGACATGCCCTTTAATGCTGAAAAAATGCATAATAAATGCTACAAAAATGTATTGGTGGTTATTTGACGTCAGCTTAATTAGGGTCTGACAGCTGAACGTCCATATGTCGCTCATGTAAAACTAGCCTTCAAACAGGTGTATACAATCTTAGAAGCTCTGCTGTTTTTAAACTACAAATCCCAGCACCCCGACATACACCAGCAATTGCTGTTCAAACACACATAACTAGCAACCCCTCTTTACAATTCAAAAATTATCAAGTACCCCAAGGGCTCGTTCACACTAGAGGATGTTTTGGTGCAATGTCAAGCATCAACATCACACAAAAACTCTTTGCTGAACAGGACCGTTCACACCTATGAGCTGTGATACAGTGTGTTGCATGCAACACACTGTTTGCAGCAGTATGCATCGTTAACGCATAGCGGTGCCATTGCTATGCAATAACACGGGAACATTTCACACAGCATTGTAGTGAGGATGTAGCCTAAAACCTTCATACAAATAAAGGGACATTAGCTTCTTTGTGTACATTTTAAGTTTCTAATTCTTATTTAAAGAAAGTCTTCCTTTCTCCTCTAAAAGATTAAACACGTATTGTAAATAAATCTGTACCATAAAAGTAGATGATGCTTTTAAGTACAACTAATGATAGTTTAAACACTCCAATGATCTTTAAATTCCAAAATAATAAGGGCACGGGTCTAACTTACAGCTGCTGATGACCAAAGTTCAGCATGGTCACTGCTTCCTTTGTTAACCCATAGGGTACCTCCTCGTTGTGTGTACTTCACCTCTTCCCTGGATAGTGCTTCCTGTTCACCTTTCACCCTGTGTTTCAGAATACTAGGCAGAGCCAGTAAAATGTGAGGTTGATGTTTGGAGTGACTCCAGCTTATGCAGCTTCCACCCCTCCCTCATATAACAGCGTAATAACTGGGATCAGATTTCACTGCTGTCTGACTTCCCTTTTCAGCAGCTTGGAAGGGGAGTGGTAGTAGAGACACGGAAGCATTGTAATATCACAGGCAGTACTATCGATCAGGTTAAGAAAAAAAGGGTAATACAAGTGAGACATTTTTATCATAAAAGAATTCTACATATAAACAATAAGAATTTGAAGGATAGAATTGTATGTAACTGTAGAAAATCCTAATTTAAAGGTCAATTTAATACTACTTAATTCAATAATTAATGTACTGAACAAGTAAAATCCCAATTTAATAAAAACGATTATTAGTATTGATTAACAATTTTAACAAATGTATGTTTTAGTTTTGTAACATCATTTGTATAAAGAATATTCAACATCCATTTCACATGATCTTTATAAACCATATTTTCTGTACAATTCAGGTTGTACTGTATAGAATTTGCTATCAATGCCTGCAATGAGTTTGTATGCTTTTCCTATGCTTGTATGGTTTTCCTCCGGGTACTTTGGTTTTCACAACAAACAAATGCATACTGTTAGGGTAGGTCCGGGTAATGCAAATGAACAATTGTAAAGTGGTGCGCAATTTATTCAACACTATGTAAGAATAGAAATATATACAAAAAGGAATAGAAGTAATTGAGAAAAATAGGTGAATGAAACAAGACTACAATAAATTCCATTTGACTCTTTAGCAAAAATGTATATACTTTGCAGTGTTTTATGAATACAACTTGTATTTGTATGAATCAAAGAGTAAAGCACACTCAAAGGAAATGCCCTAATTATACAAGCTCTTTTATTTAAATAGCAAATATACCCTTTCATACCACCCTTCACAGATAATAGTACCCCGTTCTCACCTATCATTCTCCCTTCAAGTTTGCTTAACTACTTAAGGGGCATATGGGATGTGGGGGGGGGGTTATATGGTACATCAGGTATTGACAGTACATTTATCTTCATAGTCTGCCCTGCTTCTCTAGCAACTTGCTGACGTCATCAGAATGTGCAGTGTTAAGGTGGAAGAGCATGTGTTAATAGTTTGGGGACAGGCATGAAATCATCCACATTGACAATAATAAGAGCCCACACAATGTCACAAATAGGCTCCTATTTCATGTTGCATATATTAAAGGACAATTATACTCACCTCCCCCTCGTTCCTTTCCCCCCACTCCTGCAAAGTACCTAGGGTGAGGACCTAAAACGCTAAGTCCTCACCTCCGGGTACATTACAAAAGTCCTGCACTACTTACTTGTAATCTCCCTCATCGCTCCGGTCAGATCCTCCCCACTGGCACGGTCAGTGACTGTCCGGGAGGCAGCCAATGGGAAGACACGCCTCCTTGCAGAGCACATCCTCCCATTGGCTGCCTCCCAGACTGTCACTGACAGTTCCAGTGGGGAGGATCTGACCCGAGTGACGAGGGAGATTAAGTAGTGCAGGACTTTTGTAATGTACCCGGAGGACTTAGGTCCTCACCCTAGGTACTTTGCAGGAATGGATC
Source organism: Hymenochirus boettgeri (assembly GCA_019447015.1). Lineage (NCBI taxonomy): Eukaryota > Metazoa > Chordata > Amphibia > Anura > Pipidae > Hymenochirus > Hymenochirus boettgeri. The sequence goes on from CM033472.1 coordinate 81,249,919, forward strand.
GGGGAAATGATAAGTATAATTGTCCTTTAACCCCTTTAGTACAGCAGCTGCCCATGGTAGTAACCATTATGATAAGCACTTACACAATGACAGAATCGAACAATATGTATAATAATATTTTTCTATAATGTGGTTTGCACCTGTAACAAACATAGAATAGCAATTACACAAACCTATACTATGTACTGTCAGTGGTTTTGCCCTTCATCTCATGGCATCATTGCCAACAATCCCAAATTCTGTTTAACAATCCAACAAGCTCTACCCCTTCCCTGCATTCAGCAGGATGTCCCATGGTCTGCAGAAGAGAAGACAACCACTGCAATGTAAAGTCAAAAAGAGGTGTGCTTTTCATTGTCATTCGCTACTACGCGGATGTAAACATAGCTATTATTTCACTGGTGTGTTGATTACACTACTGTCAATGAAACCATTTTCAGCAAATAACCCCCCCCCCTCAGACTTGCCCTGTCTTTAAAGGGAGAACTATACTCTTTATTACCCCCCCCTTCCCTTAACTCCCCATCACATAAGAGTACACAGAGTGAGGGCCACTTGGTCCTCACCACTGGGTTTGCCTTAGCTTCTGCAGCCTGGTTCATACAGCTGGTCTGGCTCTACTTTTGTGAACGGCATATTATGTGTGGCATGTAGGTCAGAGCCGTTTACTATTTTCTCCACAAGATTATATACTTCGCACATGGCTCTACCTCCTCTCAACACTTAGCCAATGGGCTCCTTGCAGAGCACACCTGCCCATTCATTAATCTGGTAAAAATCCTTGGAGGGGGTGGGGCCAGACCAGCATTAGAAGGCAGACTTTACAGGACCCTTTTGGGGGGAACTAAGGCAAACACAAGGGTACAGTCCCAAACTGCTATTTATTGAACAATGTCACGAGAGAGAAAATTAATATTACACAGATTTGTTCACAAATATTAATTCCGGCATGCATCCTGAATCCATCGGAAAGTCAACTAGCTGTGTCTAGCTGTGATCAGGAGCCAGGAGAGAAGGTAAGCTACTTACCCGATTGCTCGCTCGCTTACTCCTCCACCGCGTAGTGTGATAGGTCCCAGCGGACTGTCTTCTATGCGCATCGCACTTGCGCATACGCATAAAAGAAACAGAACAGTGATTTTATAATGTAGTGTTTGCTATTGCAAACATTCATCACTTCTGTCTCTTACAAACATTCCTTTAGTTTTCATACAAAAAAGAAAAGTAATCTTTCCGTTAATTTTCTATCCAGCATGAAAGTTAAAGGACAATTATACTTACCTCCTTCCCACTCCTCTTTTTATATCCACGCTTTATACCAAGGATGAGGACCTAAGCCGCTAGGTCCTCACCCCTGGGCTGTTTGCACTTACACTGATATACTTACACAGCACTGCTCCGCTCCCTAGACTGCTTCCGCCATGGGTTCAATAGGAAGGCACGTATTGGCCCCCGTCGCCGGCAAAGAAGTAGGGGTGGAGCATCGCTGTGTAAGTATATCTCTAAGTATTTCTACCCTTGGTAGAAAGCATGGATATAAGAAGAGGAGCATGGAGAAGTATAATTGTCCTTTAATACTGGGTATTTGAACCTGTAACCTCATGTATACTGTAAAATGCTTTAAATACTATTCCAAATGAGGATTAGTAAAGTGACACTGAAATTAATTGTTCGTATATATCCTATCCAGCATGAAAATTAAAAATTTCATAAGACACAATGGGGATTTTAACCTGTAATTTTAGGTTTACTAGAAAATACTCTAAATGCTTTTCTAAAAGTAGATCATCAGTCCACTTACCCACTAGAGCTATCACAGAAGCTTTATTTTTGCTATTTTGTTCCAAGCAAAATATAGAGACAGTAAATCTAGTAGACTATTTAGAATTGTTCCTAGTAGGCTGTAAAATAAACAGCAGAGTAAAAAGCAGTAGTGCATAGAGACAGTGAATATAGGGGTCAGAGGATGTGGCCAAACGGTACACATGCTCACAGGGCTGTTTAATGACTACATAGAGACATGTAGTAGTAACAAGGAAGCCTTTTTAAATTACAGAATCCACTTCTTACTTGTATGTATATGCAACTTACTAGGAAAGTACCTTAAAATGCATGTGTTTACTATAAGTGCTCAAAGGATGATTTTTTTTAACAGTATAGTTGAACAAATACCTTTTCCTTTCATGAAATACAAGATATTTTTGCCATTTATATATAACTTTTATATTACAAATGTAAATAATGTATTTTTAATTGCATTGTGACTTTTTTGAACTTTTTCTTCCAAGCAACCGATTTGATTTTGGAATTATGCATATATTTACAGCAGGAGTCAGGATTTATACAGCATGTTTTACTCAGTGCTTTCCATTTCAAAGGCAGATGTAAATCTAACCATGCCAAAAGAAGTTTTTTTGATGAACAGAATGGCCAACAACAGGAGAGAGAAAATCCTCTCTTTGTGTAAAATGACATGGAAGAAATAAGCTTAAGGGCAACTTTTGATTTTAAAGACTTACCTTTCCCTTAAAGAAACTATGACGCTCCTCCTCTGGAAGCAAGGGATGGTTGGGCACAGAGGAGTTCCAAGGATGATGGTTGTTACATGCTTGGGAACAAAGGATCTCATTTGGAAGCTTTATTTCAGTTCTAGCAAGAGGATTTGGTGTTTCATGATGATCTAAAATATTACTGTTTGAATGTGTGTTATCATGGCTATAACTGGGTTCATCAAAATGTTTTAACAAGTCCTCCTGAAGCAAATCCTCCGGATCAAGTCCTGAAAATGACTCTGTTTGAGCGTCTACGTGTTGCAACAAATTGTCTTCCAAAGGAGAAAATCCGTTACTTTCCATATGATCACTAAAATGGCTCAAATGTTCAGATGTCCTGTCTGAATGTGTGAAATTAACAGTTTCTGGAGACATTTTTGATCTATTATAGTTGCCCTGAGGATGCGATGGTTGCACTGTCTGGAAATTATTTGTATGTATTTGTGTACTGGAGTTCTGAGTATGATGATTAGTCTCCTGATTATTTCCCAAATCAGAGAATGCGGGGCTTCCAGTTATTTCCGATAATGAGGGTGTGGTTTGGTTGAGGTGGCTATTTGTAAATGAATAGTGTGAGGAAAAGGGTGTTGTGGCATTAACAGAGCAAGGTGCCAGTGTTGAAGAATGCCCATCAAATAAGCCTTCTTGTTGAACCCCAAGTGTATTACCACAAAAGTGCATTGTTGCTGCAGTTGCCTGAGGGAACTGTTGTGCAGGCAAAGACTGTTGCAAAGTAGTACTGTTACTCAGCTGAGGTTTGTGAGCATTACAGACACGAAGTGGTAAGGACATATTAATGTCCATAAAATTTTTTGGCTGATTAAGAGTTTCTGGACCCACAGTGATACTGTTTATGGTGTGCTGTGCTTGCTGTTGCTCACTAGCCTGGTACAAAGTAAAATCATTTTGAGTTACAAAACCTTTTCTTTGCTGAATGGGCTGAGAGTTTCCATGATGGTGGAATGGGGAGCCATTTTGATGGATGTTTGTGGCAGCCTGGTGACCCCACATCGGACTTCCATCATCTGGGTACATTCCACTTCCTTGGTTTGGTGGACGTATCGGAGAGCAGCTGAACTGGGAGTGCGGAGAAAGAACACTGTCAACTGGACTATTGAAAGCCTGGTTTACCTGGTGTAACTTTATGGACTCAAACTGATTCAGAGAATCAAACTCATTTATTTTATGTTGTGTTTGAGAATCCTGAACATGATTTAGAGAGTCTACTTGAAGAGGCTCAAACTCTGCTCCAAGATTCAATTCATCAACTAGGGATACTGTTCCATGCTGTGTAAATGCTTCATCAGAAAGACCAAGTGTCTCTTCAAAAAGGTGTGCATCATCAAAAAAATCCATAATTGGATCAGTCATGTCTCTTTAGAAAGTGCAGTCTATAAGCTGTTTATTAGCCAGAACCAGTTAACTTATCAAGTCATGACACAAGTGGCATTAAACAAAGAGAGGAAAGGGGAGAGTAGAAATGTAGATGGTTGCCTATTCATGGTTATACAACCTGCAAATAAAGGGGGGGAAATAAAGAGTTAGAAAAGCTTGTCAAATATACAATAAGAAAACCACAAACAAATACGAAGATTACATTTAAGACTAAAGCTGGGTACACGCATTACAAATAAGGGGCCAATCCTGTTGGTAATGACGGGATCGGTCATTTATCGTTTGTTCGTTGTCAGCTCCCAGTATTGTTATATATGGAGTCAGCAGCAATCGTTAGTGAAGTCCTGAACCATCTCCCTATACTTAAAATAGGGAGACCATTTGGGACTGTGTGTAGCCACATTTTTCACTGAATTGACTAATCGACTAAATACTGTAATGCTTGCCATACACTAGGATCTTACCTTCCGACTTCTTCCATGCCTGCAATGTCAGAAGAACTGCCTTGTGGTTGTGATAAACATAAGATCACAAAATGAATAGGTCCCAAAAATGTATGGTGCTTATAGTATGGGTAAACACTTGTACCTCTTATTACATAAACCCAAGAGTAACACCAACCTGTTCGTGTCACTGTAAAAAGGGAATTGCGGCAACTGTGTGGGTTTTACAAAAGTCACAAATGTGGCTGTGAAAGTGATTTAATATGCATTTAAAAAAAATAAAACTAAATGAATGCCGCAAATATGGTATTAAATCCACTGGAGGCACATGCTTGTTCCACCCTTGACAATGTTGCATAAGGTTCTTTCCCTTTATAGAGGAATCCCGAGATGCACCAAATAGGTAAAAACACTAACTATTTATTTTAAAAGAGGTAAGATAAAACCATAAATGTTTCAAAAAGCAATTTGCTAAGATTTAATGGCTTTGCTAACCTGGAGGGCAGCATTAAATGCCAATACTGACAGCCAGGCTTCTGGTCAATTAATTAATTGGTAGTCTGGTCAGGAAGAAAAGAAGTAATGGCAATATTTCATAACAAAAAGTGTGCAATCAGATAAAATTAACAGATGAAATGTGATGAAAATCTTGTAGTGGCAAAAAATTTATATATTTCGATCCAATCAATAAAATCTAAAATTGGCAGTTTAAGCATGTTAAATTACTCTATTGAGTTAAGAAATTTTATTCTACAATCAATACAGTACCTTTTGCAGCATAATTATTTTATGTTTCATGGGTCTTATTATCTCCAAAGGTGCAGGACTGCAATGGGCATGGCCTTTGCTCTCATTTGCCAACCTTTTCATGGGTTGGTGGGAGGAGTCATGCACCTTTGGAGATGATAACCCATTTAGGAAGGATATCTTCTGGTATGGGTGTTACATAGACGGCCTCTTGTTGATTTGGTCGGGAACCCAGAATGATATTCTAGCCTTCATAGATTATCTGAACAGAAATTTGTGTAATCTTGTTTTTACAGCAGATATCCAACAAACAACCATCCAGTTTTTTGATTTAAATCTAATAGTTGATGTGGTTGAAGGGGTAGTGGAAACCAGTGTATTTAGGAAACAGGTGGCTAGAAATACGCTATTGCAAGCATCTGCCATCCTAAACATACTATAAAAGGTGTTCCCTATGGCCAGTTCGCTAGGATTAAGCAAAATTGTTCGGCAGAAAAATCTTTTGATGAGGCAGCTGAGGATTTAAGGAGGCAATTTCTAGCCAGAGGATACAGACAACAGGATATTAACCGAGCATATGACACTTTCAAGAGGACGGAGAGGAGGTCCCTTCTCTTTGAGAGAAAAGAGCGAAAAACCAGCTCACAAACAGGGAACAGCAATCTATTTTTTGTAACAGAATTTAGTGAGGAATATGGGAAGATTAGACGTATACTGTTGAATAATCTTCACATTCTGAAACAGGATCCCATAATGAAAGATATATTGAAGGGGGATCTCAAAATGGTAGCAAGGAAGGGGCCCTCTTTAGGTAGGCAACTGTCCCCGAGCCTATGCTGGAATGACAGACGTATGGCCCCAAAACCTGGTTGTCTACAGTAGGGAACCATAGGTGTGGGGCTCGTATATGCAACATCAGCAAGGTTATGTCAGTGGGGTCTGCTTATGCTTCAAATGACACAGCCAAGCAATATAAAATTACCTCATATATAAATTTTAACACTGTTAGGGTAATTTATCTTAGCATTTGCACCAAATGCATGAAACAATATATAAGGAGGACGATACATCCATTGAAGGAGCGGATAAGGGAGCATATTCATGCAATTGAATGCAAGGATAATAGATGCCCAGTGGCGAGACATTTTGCGCATTGTTGCTCAGGAGATTTAAACTTCTGCAAGGTCCAAGGGATTGAACGGGTTTCCAGAAGAATAAGAGGAGGAGATTTTCTAGGTGTGATAAATAAGCGTGAAGCATTTTGGATCCTGGAAATGGACACCAGGATCCCGAATGTTTTTTTTTTTTTATATATATGTTTATTTCTACTGTCCTTAGTATCCATAAATATACATATCTTTTTGAGATACATTGTTACTATGTTACAGATTGTGTATAATACATTATATTGTGTATATATAATGTATATATTTATATGTCTTGCAGCATATGGTTATTTATGGAACATTGATCATTTACTTTGATTTGGATTTACATTTACCCTTAAGAAATTAATATTTTAGTCCCTTGACATCAAGACTGTATGTCATACATCTAAAATGACTGTAATGTCATTTTAGATGTATGTTAGTATAGGCTGTGTCACTTTAAATGCACAATATGTGCTGCTTCACTTTAAGAATAGGTAATCTGTTGGAAAGGAAGTAAAAGGGTTAAAAGAGGGGTGTGTTTTTTGCACTTGTTTCTATTGGTTGCCTTTGCTTTTAAATAGAGGAAGTGGTAAGGTTAATATTCACAGTCCACGAAATCACTCCAGCACACTGTCTGTTGGCTGTTTGCCAGACAATCCTGAGGTGCAATCCTCCTGCCCCCTACTCCCAAGGGCTATGGAACTCCAAATAGCAAAAAATATTGGAGGAGCACACTCATTCTGTGAATTCAATATTTATTTAAACAACAAAACACAACTTTCCGGACACGTTGTCCCTTCTTCAGGTGTAACCAGTGCCATACATGCCCAAACATTTAAACCTTTAAACCCCACCTACACATCATGTGATCACGTAATTGGCAGACCTGTATCCAAAGTGAGGCTGTTTAAACCAATATATCATACATTAGAATACTCTCAAACACATCCCTTTAAAGTGCATAATATATTATATAATTATAAAACTTTCAATATTAAAACATATAGCAATGTACAAACCGTGTCGATCATATACATTATAAAGTGTCTGAGTGCAGACAAGGGGGGAGCTACGGTGGTTATGAACAGAACTGCGTATATGGAAGAAGCAGAGAGACAATTAAAAAACAAAGTGCATTATAAATGTATTAAACAAGACCCTGTGGTTATGATTAAAAAAGAGATAGATATCTTATTGAGAAAAAGTACAGTATGTTTTGGAGAATGATGTTTTTAGGGATAAAATGAGAGGATATGTATGTTATATAGACAACATCTTCTTCATATGGGAAGGTGATTTGGAATCCCTTAAAGAAATGGAGAAATTCTTAAATAATGTTCACACTACACTGAAATTTACCCTGGCATATGATCAAAGCCAAATTAATTTTTTGGGTGTATTTGTTAAAATTGATAAAGATACACTGGTCACTGACATTTACAGGAAGCCTACCAATAGGAACAGGTACTATAAAAGGCCTGCCTTACAGTCAGTTCCTTAGGGTAAGGAGGATTGTGAGTGACAATGACCAGTGTAAGGAAAGGCTGTCAGATATGCAAAATAAATTTCTTGAGAGGGGATATGAAATTGAAAAACTAGTCAAAGATTGTGAAAAAGTTATACAGATTGATAGATCTACTTTGTTACAAAAAAAGGAGGGCAGAAAGGGGGCTCCTAGAATACAATTTGTCTCAACATATAATACTCTAATCAGATTCAGAGAATTGTATGCACGATTTGGCGAATTCTACAAAATGATGCCGCATTTGGTAAAATATTCTCTGACCCTCCCCTCTTTTCATACAGGAAATCCAAGAACATAGGGGATCATATTATACGAACAGATATAGTTCCCCCTGAAAAAGAGAAGAATCTTCTCTTAGGTCCTTTAAAACCTGGCACTTTTCCATGTAGATGGTGTGGGGTATGTACCGTATATACTCGAGTATAAGTCGAATTTTTCAGGCTTTAAAATTAGCCTGAAAACCTAACCTCGACTTATACTCGAGTCAAGTCCTAATTTAGCTCCAAATTCTGCAATTACAGATAGTAACCAGTAGGTGGCACCGTGTTAACCTGCATAGAATGTTACAGGAGCTGATCTGCCTTTACACTTCCTGCTTCCTGTATTCTGGCTGCTGGACTCACTCAGCACTGTCCTTGGATGGGCTGTAACTGTACAGCTGCTAGTACATTGCAAAGGACAGCTTGAAACTACAACTCTCAGGTGACATTTTTAACTATTGGGGTCAGAGAATCCTTTACTATATGGGGGTCAGAGTTCCCTTTATTATATGGGGTTCAGAGGGCCCTTTACTATATGGGGTTCAGGAGAATTGTAAATGATGGTAAGCTTAATTAAAAGTTTACTGAACCTTGCCACTCCACATGTTTAGAAACTGAAACTCCCAGCACAAAGCATCTGGGAGTTGTGTTTCCAAACATCTGGAGTGCCAAAGAATTGGAGGTAACTGGTACTGGATTTGGCTATTACTGTAAGGGATTCATGTATGGGAATTCTGCTGTCCATTTAAAGGGCAACTAAAGCCTAAAAACAACACAGAATCAGAAGGCAGTAGTGGTGATAATTTCTACCCTCGACTTATACTCGAGTCAATCAGTTTTTACAGATTTTTCATGTAAAAATGGGTACCTCGACTTATACTCGGATCGACTTATACTCGAGTATATACGGTAATTCGATTATCCCAGGTGGAGTAGTACATCACCCAAGCAAGGGCCACAAGATTCCTTTAAAAGATTTTGTCACTTGCTCCATGAAAGGTCTAGTGTACCTCCTTAAATGCCCTTGTGGCAAGGGATATGTAGGCAAAACAGATAGAGAGGCAAGGATAAGAATTGGAGAGCACAAGAGGGACATCGTCAACTATACAGGGGAACCCTCAAGATAGGATACCCCAATAAGTAGACATTTTCTCCATAATAGACATAAAGCCTCCCAATTGAAATGGCAAGTACTGGAGGTAGTGAGACAGAAAGTAAAGAGGTGGTGACTACAGGAAAATGTTACTGAAAAAGGAAGCGATATGGATATATCTGTTGTATTCAATTAGATCAACTGGACTTGAAATGTAGTTCTTGAAGACGTTTCGCTAGTCATCCGACTGGCTTTCTCAATTCAGAATGACTTGTACAAGAATCTGTGGCAATTATGTACCCTGGAGAATCCCAATTAGCATATCACAGCCAGGTGTTAAGGGTGTGATTAGATAGTGGCTAAGAGGTGTTAAGGAACGCCCAGAGTAAGGTGTTAAAACAGCATTGTACATGGCAGACAGTTGGTGTCGAACCCCCCCACCTCTATTTAGGCTTGGTTCTTTATTTTCACATAAATGGCCTCCTTAACACCTCTTCTTGAACCAGTCACGTTCCTTCGCCAGTATGTTAACATTACAATCTTCAAAGGTATGTCCTTTATCCTTAAGATGCAGATACACGGCTGAGTCCTGACCCGAGGAATTGGCTCTTCTGTGCTGGGCCATACGTTGATGCAGTTGCTGTTTGGTCTCCCCCACATACAAATCAGAGCATTCTTCACTGCACTGCCCGCATATATGATGTCGCTTTTCTTGTGTTTTGGATTGGGTCTTTTGGATGTACCATTGCTGCTGCCTCAGGCGTGTTGCTCGGTTTAAAGCAGACAGGGAAACGATGTTTTTTTGAAAATTCTTCTTAATTTCTCGGAGACCCCTGCTACATATGGATGACCATGTTCTTCCTCCTGTCTTGCTTTTCCCCTTCACTGTTGGTATTTGTGTTCTTTTCTTTCCTTCTACTTCTTTTGACAAAGGCCCAGTCTGGTATCCACAAGTTTTAAGGGCTCCTCTGAGATGTTTCATTTCTTTAGCCTTCGCTCTGTGCTAGTGGGGATGTTCTCGGCTCTGTGTTGCAGGGTTCTGATGACCCCCAGCTTGTGATCTAAAGGGTGGTGGGAGTCAAACATCAAATACTGATCTGTGTGTGTTGTTTTCTGTAAACCTCTACTTCCAGTTTACCATTTTCCTTAACTTCTACCAGCAGTCCAAGAAAGCCAGTTTGTTTGTTTTGTACCTCTTCCCTTGTGAATTAATGTTTTGGTCTACCGCATTAATTGTTTCTGTGAAGCTTGTACTTCCTTCTGGTGGATTTTAAACCCAGGTGTCATCAACATATCTGAACCAGTGGCTGGGTGCTAAGCCCTTAAAGTTATTAAGCGCCTGTGTTTCTACCTCCTCCATTAAAGGTTGGCCACAATAGGTGAAACTGGAGATCCCATAGCACATCCTGTTTTGCTTATAGAACTTATCCCTGTATTTGAAATAGGTGGTATTCAGGCACAAGTCCAACAAGAACATACCTGTTCTGGGTTGAATCATTTCTGCTGTAAGAGTGCTGTCTTGGCCAGCCGTTTTCTCACCATGTCACACGCCTCCTTGGGGGGTATACAAGTGAAGAGAGATGTCACATCATAGGACACCATAGTATCTTCTACACCGAGTACATATCTTCAATCTTGTTGGTGAAATCCTGAGAGTTCTGGATGTGATGCTTAGAACTTCCCACCAAAGGTCCTAAGATGTTAGCTAGATATTTTGCCACCTTGTATGTTACAGAGTTGATGCTGCTGACTATAGGTCTTAGTGGGGCCCCTTCCTTATGTATCTTAGGGAGTCCATATATGCATGGATGTGCCTCACCAGGAGAGGCGATGATACATTGCTCGGTCAATGGCTTTATCCTTTGAAGCTGTTGTAGTAAGTCATGACTCTTTTCTTGTAACGGCTGGTGGGATCCCTTGTTAAAGCCTCATATGTGTTGTTATCAGCCAGGAGCATGGTCACCTTATCATGGTAGTCTGAGGTGTTGAGTACCACTGTGCATCTTCCTTTATCTGCCGGTAGAATGGTGATACTGGAATCTTTCTTGAGGGATGTTAAGGCTCTTCTTTCCTGTGTAGTCAGGTTAGATGAAGGAGTTTTAGCACTGGCTAAGGCTGCAGATACCTTAAGGCGAAGTTGTTCTGCTCCACTCTGTGATACCTTGTTACTGTGGATAGAGGCTTCTGTGGCTGCTATAATATCCACCACAGGGATGGCTTTGGGTGATGGCAAAATTCAAGCCCTTACCAAGGACTTCCATTCTCTGGCTGGTCAGGGTCCTGTTAGACAAGTTTCTCACCCATTCCTCCTTGTTTGATGAAGTGACACTTCCCTCCTTTTGTATCCAAGGTAGTTGTTCTCCTTTGGGCTGTCTGGGATGACAGAATAGAGAACTTGTTCTGTTGCCTTTGTTTGCCCTTACGGTGCTGAGAAAGCTGTGCTTGTTTGGTGAACCCCCATCACTCTTTCCCAGATGGACACAGGTAGCTGTGAGGCCAGGTTCTGTTCTAGTTGACTAATGTTGTGCATTAAACATCGACCGTAAAATGTGTCTGTCGTACCCGTTCACTTAGGAGCTGTGTTTGAGCCTTTTGCAGTATCTGTTTGGCTCTGATGCCTTTAACCGTGGAATCCAGAACTTATACTGCATGGTACTACCTTTGTTGTCTGCATCGGGGTTAAATCGCAGGTGGTTTCTGTAGTCTGCCAATTTCCTTGCTGTCTTTTCATATTGCCGACAAGTTTGAGGGTTTTCCTCCCCAAAATGATTAGAAATATGCTTGTGAAGGTTCTCATTCATCCAGGTCATGGTATATCTGTTGTATTCAATTAGATCAACTGGACTTGAAAGTAGTTCTTGAAGACGTTTCGCTAGTCATCCGACTGGCTTTCTCAATTCAAAATGACTTGTACAAGAATCTGTGGCAATTATGTAACCTGGAGAATCCCAATTAGCATATCACAGCCAGGTGAAGGGTGTGATTAGATAGTGGCTAAGAGGTGTTATAGGAACGCCCAGAGTAGTGTGTAAAACAGCATTGTACATGGCACAGTTGTGTCGAACCCCCCCACCTCTATTTAGGCTTGGTTTCTTTATTTTCACATAAAGGGGCCTCCTTAACACCTCTCTTGAACCAGTCACGTTCCTTCGCCAGTATGTTAACATTACAATCTTCAAAGGTATGTCCTTTATCCTTAAGATGCAGATACACGGCTGAGTCCTGACCCGAGGAATTGGCTCTTCTGTGCTGGGCCATACGTTGATGCAGTTGCTGTTTGGTCTCCCCCACATACAAATCAAGCATTCTCTCACTGCACTGCACCGCATATATGATGTCGCTTTTCTTGTGTTTTGTATTGGGTCTTTTGGATGTACCATTGCTGCCTCAGCGTGTTTGCTCGGTTTAAGCAGACAGGGATACGATGTTTTTTGAAAATTCTTCTTAATTTCTCGGAGACCCCTGCTACATATGGGATGACCATGTTCTTCCTCCTGTCTTGCTTTTCCCCTTCACTGTTGGTATGGATACATAAGTTGCATACATTGAATCCTAATGGTATTAATGAAGATGAGGGTCTGATTAGCTTTATTTAATGAGTATCCCATATATCGGTTGTTTAATTCTCAGTGTTTATAACCAAACATATTGTTTTATTTTTCATATTAGATTGCAAACTAGCATAATAAGAAAGCAGATCTGTTATTAATAGTATGCTATCTATGCATTTTTACTCAGGTCATAAAACTTCCATCTGCAGATCAAGACAGAACTACATCTATTATTCTGAGACACAAATAGTATACTTCAATGGTTTTAAATGTCTTTTAATATGTTCACTTTTAGTAATGAGTAATGTGATATTGTAGCATTTTTATTAAGTATGTTCTCAGCATTGAAGGTAATTTGCACTCAGACACTTTACAATGTATTTTATATTGCAACAACCAGATGTATATTTTCTGAAGTATCGTTTTACACCATTGTGAGTAACTTAGACACTTTATAATGTATATGATCGACAGGTTTTGTACATCGCTATATGCTTTACTATTGAAATTTTATAATTATATAATATATTATGCACTTTAAAGGAATATTTTTTAAAGGGATGCGCTTGAGATTGTATTTTAATGTATGATATATTGGTTTAAGCAGCCTCACTTTGAAAACAGGTCTGCCAATCATGTGATCGCATGATGTGTAGGTGGGGTTTAAGGGTTTAAATATTTGGTCATAGACGGCACTGGTTACACCTGAAGAAGGGACAATGTTTCCCAAAACGTTGTGTTTTGTTGTTTAAATAAATATTGAATTCACAGAGTGAGTGTGCTCCTCCAATCTTTTTTGCCATTTAAAGTTAACATTTGCCTATGATTAAGGATGATTTTTTTCGTCCGAAACACGTCAGGGTGATTGCCTCTGTACCCTGGTGATGTTGCTGTGACCCAACGGACTCTGTAATTTTACAGGTACTTAATAAAGAATGTTTTTATTATAGCTCTTATGTGATGCTGCAGCTCTTTTCTTTTTTCTTTCATATACACTGGGGAAGAATGAGCGTTCCCTGAGCAACGTTTGCACACAGGACGGGCAACTCAAGTGTGCTGGATTGGAGAGGATTGGAGCTGCCATTTGTTATATTACATGTTAAATTATTGCCCCATGTGTATCAAAACACCATATATGGATACAGAATTTTAGCCATAGCACAGTATGCTTCTATTTTACCTTTATAGAGCTCTAAAAATTCTAAAATACTTTTTGGTCTATCATATGCCCAGGTTACGATTTTGAAAATGTAGCCACATATAAAATCTATGGGAGGAAATCCTATTCCTAATTCCCATATTTGCTTACCACCACAGAAATCAGCTGTAAATTTGTCCCTTATCTGCAGCAAGACAACAAATTGGCCTTGCAAGCTCTACTTATTTCCCTATCACACTGGCTGACCTAGCTTGTCAGATTATTTCCCTATGTGTATTGGGCTCAACACAAAAAACAAAATGTTAAAAAGAGCAGACCATCTTACAGAGAAAAATCTACCCATGTACACAAGGCTTTAGATTTGTCAGATTATACATAAAACATTCAAATTGTTAAAAGGTGCAATACCAAAAGATTAATATTGCTAATATAAAAAGGTCTGCAGACCCAAATCCTATGTATTAATTTAGTCAATATATTTCAAATATTTAAAAGTGAAATTAAAGCCTTATTCAAAGTGCTAGATTGCTGCATCATTTTCTGCTAAAATTCTAAACATAGAGTTTTGTTGTAAACAAAACACCATATTTAATTTGGGTAAGAATTTTTAACCATAGCCAAGTATGCTCCTTTCTTAACTTTATAGAGCTCTAAAAATTCTAAAATACTTTGTATTTGTCTTTCATATAGTATGCCCAGGTTACTATTTTGAAAACTTTGCCCACATTTATTATAAAACTATGGTAGGAAATCCTATTCCTATTTCCCATATTTGCTGTTAATATATCCCTCATCTGCAAGTTGGTCTTGCAAGCTCAACTTGTTCAGACTGGTACATGCATTCTGCACAAGTAGGAAAGAAAAATTTTAACAGCTGTGAAAACAGTTGTAGGAATACAGTACCTATCTCCCATAGAATTGTGCAAGATGCATAACAGCGGACAGAGTAATATAGTGGTCCTTTAACGTTTTAGTTCTGCTTTTGCATAAATGTGATAAACATTAAAGGAAGATTTGCTAGGGGGGAGCTAGTATATTGCATTAGTGAAGCCCCTCTACTTAATCTTTGCAGACTCAAGAATATACATTATAATGAAAATAGTATAGCACTTCCCATTAATCCCTCCTCACCCACATACACCCCCTTTAGTTTTAATTTTCTGGGTTTTTTTTCTTATTTCAATTCATAACTACTCCTTACCATCCCTGTTTTATGCACAAAATCACCAAAAGGTTATTTTGTATAACCTTATATAAGTAGGGAATGCAGGCACAAGAGTAAAAATGTTATGCCTTCTTTTCAGACAATGCAAACATCTCCACAGCGAGAGAGCTGCTTCCATACAGATAGCACGAGTAGTGGGTCACAACCTACCAGACATGAAGCTGTTACTGCACATAGCTAAGCATACTTTGTGTCAGGAAAAGTGGGAGAGGCGGGCTTTAGACTCATGGGCTTGCATAATCAGCCAGTTACAGGCAGGGATTATATTGTAAAAAGAAGCGCTTCTTGCAGAAGGTGTCTACCCATTGGTTAGGCCCTGGGCCAAAAGAGGGTTGGCATAAAAACCATACAATTATCCTGTAAAAGCTCCCTGCTGGTTTATTGGAATGCTTCTCTCACCTATATCCCATCCACTTGCAGTTACAAAAAAGATAATGGTTCTTTTAAAAGGCCATCAAATTGTTAAAGGAGAACTAAACTTTTTTTTTTTTTTATTTAAAATGCGAATGTGAAAGCTTTTCTACCCCAGAACATCTATACATTGTTGTATAATTGTTTCTAACGGACTGTGTAACTTACTAGAAAATAATCTTACAATTTATGATTATTAAAGCCCCAGGACCTGATTAAACACATAATCGCATCTTAAAAGGGACAATAAACAAAAAAATGACTTGCCTTTATACTTTTCTATATTTTTAGTGCTGTCAGGAACTTGATCCCTTTTTGCTCTCAGTGCTCCCTGTCACTAGATCTCCTTATGTCCTGTTCATCTTACTCCTAGTTAGGAGTGAGATGAACTCTGTATCCACCCCCTCCCAAAACTGAGGCACAGATAGAGTGTGGAGCATGTGCAGTGGTGGTGATATGTGCCTCACTACAGCCAATAGCATTAACCCAGTGATTTTGTGTTATAACTGCTTGAATCATGTAAGATTTTCTTGTAGCTGTTGGAGTTTGTAGGTGTGTGTGTGTGTGGGGGGGCTTTGTTTCTCTGTGCTCTTTCTGTGCAGATAACCCCTATCCTGCAGTTAGCTGCCTGTTACAGACTGCTTATTCCTTTTCCTGATCTAAATGCTGAATCAATTAGCCATACAGTGACAGAGAAATAAAGTTTTACTTTTATAGAATGGATAGTATCTACATAGTGTAGTAGTGTGACAAGGGGAGGGGCTGGGTGGCTGGGTGATTGACAGCTCTTTGCTAACTAGCTGTGCCCCACCCTCTATAAAGTAAAACTCCCAGAGCTAAATAAACAAGGGACAGGAAGGTCAGAGAAGAAAAAAAAATAAATAAAAAATTAAGATTGATGGTAATTAATCTTAACTACTGTGTGATTAGTTAAAGGATATGTCCACCCTAAAAATTAATTTTTAATATATGATTGCCCCTGTCCCCCCAGCCCCAACCGCTATATTTATTCTTTTAGAAATTGCCCCAAATTTTACTTACCTCCCCCCTTTCCTCGGCCGTGCTGCCGGCCCTCTGCTTGCGAGAAAATGCAAGCAGAGTGGCTGGACCAGCAGTCGCGTAAGTGATTGGCTGAGCGGCAGCCAATCACGGACGCGGCTGCCGGTCATTCAGTGGGGCGGAGGAAAGAGGGGAGGTAAGTAAAGTTTCGGGAGCTTTCTAAAAGAATAAATATAGCGGTTGGGGCTGGGGGGAAGGGGCAATCATATAACTAAAGGGTTTTAAGCTAGGGGGAGGGAATCCTGAGAGGGAGGGGGGGGGAGAAGGGCTGCAGTACGAATGCCAAACTTCTCCCGGAGGCCAGGTAGGAGGCAGAGTCCTATATGGACTCTGCTATCCTCCTGGTGGGCAGTTTTTGGGACTTTGGGGGGGGGGGGGACTACGGGGAACCTTGGAGCTGGATGTGAGGTAAGGATTAAACTACACTACATGATGGGGCCAGTAGTTGGGGAGATTATAGTTTTGGGCGTGGACATGCCCTTTAAAAAATGATTTGCCTCAGTTTACATGTCCTTTAAAGGCATCTTCACCCCTCCTATAAAATTTTGAAATACTGTAGTCCACCCACAAAAAAACCATTTATGCATATGCTTACATTTGAAGAGATGCTCATAGAGATATTCTCCTAAAAATCCGCGATCCACCGGCGCTTGGCCCTGTCTCCTCCACTGCTGCAGTGTGCCCTTTTGTGTGCAAGCAGCAGCATTGGAGACTCATCTGGTAATGGCCCCAGTAATTGGTTGTGACGCAAATGGTGATAGAGCCGCGCCGGTGAAAGCCAATGCGAGGAGCATCTCTTCTAAATTTAAGTATAACGTAAATGGGGTTTCAGGGGGGGAAGTGGACTACAGTATATTAAAATGTTATAGGAGGGGTGGAGATACCCTTTAAGCAGAAGGCAGAGGAGGAACGAAGGCTGGTAAGTACATTTGGGGACCTCTTTGGCAGCTGTAAAATGAAAGCCTGCAGTATTTTCTTTATAATGAGCCAACAATCATATCTCTGGCTGGAGCCTGTGAGAAATGATATTGAGGTAAATGTTCAAACTTCCTGCTTCCAGTAGGTTGAGTGACATCACCTTACCTCTGCTAGCCCCTCTGCCCCGGGGGAGAAGCATGCTCAGCAAAGACTTAATGCTGGGGAAATCAGGAAGTACCTGGGGTAAAATTGACAGTTGAGAATGGGAGCCTATTAATGCAGGCAGAGGGTGGTCACATGACTACAAGCTGGTCACATGGCTGAAAATAGGAAGTGTTCAAGCAGGATGTAATATTACTGAACCTTTCCAGCAATAGCACGAATTTTATCTAGAGATGTGATTTCTGTTTTATTTTGAATGTAGGATGGAAGGTTTTTTTACTTTACTGTACTTAGTCTTATATAATAATAATTAAGAAATAATTTTATTGTTATTTTTTATTATTAAAGGGGAACTGTGGCCTCCAAACAGGTTAATTTTAAATGAAATGCCAGGTTTCTACCTTTAAAATGATCCATCAACCACCTCTCTATATGCTGCACAGCCAAAGATATGAGAAAATCACTAATCAGAAAGTTAGGGGGTGGGAGGTTCTGAATCTGCGGTTAAAAATACTAGTTACACCTCTAATCTGCGGTTGGCACATGCTCAGTGCAGGAGAAAGCAGAAGAAACCAGGAAGAGATCGAGTTACAGTGACTGAAGTAGGAGAGAGAGGGGCAACAGGGGGTATCAAGAGGGCTGCAAGGTGAGGGACCATGGAGACCCATGAGGAGGAAGAGACACAGGCAAGAGGGACTGTTGCATGGTTTTAGAGCTGGAAACAGGAAGTGCAGGGGATCCGTTGATTCTACTTCCATATCACACATAAAAATGTAAATATCTTCAAAATTATGTAAATAAAAAATAAAAGTAAATTGCAAAAATACTTGGGAAAGCAATTCCTGTCAATGAAAAATATTTTTTTCATTTTATTTAAATAAAATATTTATTATTTAAAAGTAACCCAGTGTTCTCCCCAGAATGTTTTTCCAGCCGGGTGGCATGAAAAAGTAGCCGGGTGTGGAAAAATGTGCACTGCATTATGCTCATTATATAGGTCAGAGATGTCTAACGTTGTCCCACTAGATGTTTGAAAACTATGACTCCCAGAGAGTTGTAGTTCGGCAACATCTGCAGGGAGTTGTAGTTCGATAATATCGGCAGGGAGTTGTAGTTCAGCAACATCTGTAGGGAGTTGTAGTCCGGTAACATCTGAAGGTAACCCAGATGTAATATGGCAGCACAAGCACATGTGCCACCATTTTGTGGCATTAGGGATCTTGCAAGTGTAAAGAAGGGGTCTGGATTGGGCAGTGTTGACGGGAGTTTTAACTGATCTATTGGCACCTATTAAACCTATATCTAAATTCTTTTAAATCACAAGTGTTTCTTCAAGAAACTTTTTCCAGCCGGGTGGCATGAAAAAGTAGCCGGGTGGGCCGCCCGGCTAAAAGACCCTAGGGAGAACACTGTAACCATTGTTACCAAAAGGCCATTGTTTCTTATTTTTGCTGTTTCCCTCTTGTCCGGATGTGTGCCTCTGGACTGGAAAAAGGCTGATGTATTCCAGTATTCAACACATAGGGACAATAAACATCAAACAAATTGAACAAATGACCAGATACAAATACAGACTCATGAGGGAGGGGGGAGTGGGAAAAACAGTATTAGAGGTGTGAAATGGGCACAAGTAGATAACTGTAATAACGCAAGAACAGTGACCTTTGAAATGGAAAGTGTCTTTTGAAATGTATTAAACTGTACAAGACAGTGTCCTGGTGAGTGGGTTTAGTCTGGGTGGTGATGTGGAATAAGTTTATATTTGGCCATAAAACTCATGTCCCTATTTAGTCCACCGTTCAGGGAATTCAAATTCAGAATGAATTTGTATTCCCATTCCTTACGCTGTTTTTGATTGTGACAATTGCCCATAAGAATGGTGATCTTGAGGTCTTTCATACTGTGGCCCCTTTTACAAAAGTGCTCTGCCACAGGTGCATGCGTTAATCTGTGCATGATGTTGAATCTATGAGAGTTCATCTGTTTGTGCAGTGTTTGTCCTGTTTCTCCCACATAGAAACCTGTGTTAGGGCACTTCATTCACATTATTAGATACACCACATTGGAGGAACCACAGGAGAATGATCCTTTAATTTGATGAATTTGTTTACCATGTAGCATATATATTTGGTCTGTTGTGTGGATGTGTGTGCAAGTTTTACATCTAGGTTGTTGGCAGGGGGAAGTGCCATTGATTGTTGTAGGTGTTCATTCCTTTCTGTTGGCTCTAAACTGATACAATGGTAACGTATCGCTTGGCTGAAAATGATCGATTTTCTTGAGTGTTTGGGGTGAAAGCTGTCATTCCTAAGGTATATGCGTCTGTCTGTAGGTTTGCGGTATATCGAGGTCACTAGGGTGTTCCCTTTAATTTAATTGTGGTGTCCAGAAAGTTGATTTGACCTTTGTAGTAGTCTTAGTGGTTTAGTTTAATGATTGGGTAGGAAGAGTTGTAATTCCAAGGAGTTGTAAATAACCAAAGTGCAATTGCACTTTGGTTAACAGAGGATATGGTTTAGAAGTTAAATACGATTAATATCAATAAATTTAAGCTGCTAACCTTATCCTACAAGGCTCTCTCCAATACAGCCCCCCAATACATCTCTGATCTGTTAAACAGATAGTACCCAAGGCGTAACCTCCGCTCTGTTAATGATCTCCTCTCATCTACTCTGATCACCTCTTTCCACGACCGTATACAGGACTTTTCTAGTGCTGCCCCTCAGACCCGCTAGTTATACTCCACTAACAACTTAGTTACAGCCACTGATTTGCTTCACCTTATGTTTCATCCCCATCTCCTCTAGACTGTAAGCTCTCGGGCAGGGCCCTCCATCCTATTCTACCACAGTAATGCTGTAACTTACCACATTGCATGCTGCTGAACCAGCACTTAAATTATTTGTAGTTTGTATTACTACCCGTGTATGTAACATGAATGTTATTAATAATAATAATAATAATAATAGTTCTCCTGGACCGGATAAAATGCATCCTTTGGTCCTATGGGAAATAAATTCAGTTTTATCCATTTATCCAGGCCATTGTTTCATATTTTC
Organism: Hymenochirus boettgeri; assembly: GCA_019447015.1. Lineage (NCBI taxonomy): Eukaryota > Metazoa > Chordata > Amphibia > Anura > Pipidae > Hymenochirus > Hymenochirus boettgeri. The sequence continues at coordinate 81,270,629 of CM033472.1, forward strand.
TCCAAAACCATCATGTCTGGAAGAGTGCCTCTGGCTTGAAAAAAAGCTGTAATTCCATTATTAAAAAAGGGTAGTCATTTACAGCCAGGTAATTACAGGCCTGAGAGTGGTGGGGAAGATACCGGAAAGTTTGATATAGGAAAATATTACCGCATCAAATATGTTTGAAAGACTGACCTAAGTAGCAATTAGCATGGATTTACGAGGAACATATTGTTGTCAAACAAACTTCTTGGCTTCTATGAGGAAGTGAGTAGGAATTTGGATTCTGGTATAGCAGTAGATGTAGTATACTTGGATTTGGATAAGGTTTTGATAGTCTCCCATTGATGACTTTTGTTTAAACTAAGGTTGGTTGGGCTGGGGTGGCAGATTTGTACATGGATAGAAAATTGGTTGATGGATCAGATGCAGAGAGTAGTTGTTAATGGGGCTTAATCTATATGGACTAAAGTTCTAAGTAGGTTCTGTGCTGGGGATTTGAAAGTGGGTATTGACACAAAATGTTGTAGACCATTAAAATCTACAGATAATGTGCAATCCATGTGCTTCTTATAGTATAAATGGCTTTGTGTTAATTTAATCCTTGTTATAAAAGGATCTTGGAGTTTTGGTGGATAACAAACTTAAATGTAGAAAGCAGTGCCAGGCGCCAACAGCTAGAGCCAGCAAGATATTGCCTTGTATAAATAGGGGTATGATTCAAGAGGTAAAAATATTATTCTCCCTCTTTACAAAACACTTGTAAGGCCTCATTTATAATACTGCATACAAAAAGGACATCCTGGAAATGGGGTTCAGAGAAAGGCAACAAAATTAATAAAAGGGACTGGGGGATCTTGAATATAAAGACAGATTGGATAAGTTACAATTATGCATACTAGAGAAAATGTGCTTACCTTGGCATTTGATTACTGTATATAAATACATTCATGGGATATACAATAAACTATCTGGGGCATTGTTCGCCAATAGAGCATGTCAGAGGACAGAGGAATTAAGACTGGAAGAAAAGTTGTTCAGTCTTAGTATGTTACATTCCTACCTAATGGTTATTACCAAACCAGATCCCCCAGACTGCACAAGCTAGCATCCGATAGCATTACTAAACCGTGATTTTAAGATTTTTTCCAAAATCCTATCCAACAGATTGTTGGAACTCTTGCCCCATCTCATACATAAAAACTTCATTGAAGGGCGTCAGGCAGCGGCTAATATCAGAAGAGCTGCTGATCTAATAGACATACTCAAAATCAAACCAATAAAAGAAATAGTTCAGAGTCTCAATGCCGAATAGGCATTTGACCACCTAAGTTGGCAATTTTTATTTGAAACTCTTACTCATATGGGATTCACAGGTCCTTTTCAGACTGTCCTGAGGTCACTGTATAACTCCCCCACAATGCAACCTAAACTTCCTGCCGCGCTCTCTGGGTCCTTTAAAATATGTAATGGCACTAGACAGGGCTGTCCCCTTTTCTATATGCAATATGTATCGAGCCATTGGCAGCCAAGATTAGACTAACCTCGGATGTATTTGGACTTGAATATAGAAATAAAGATCATAAAATTCTATTATATGCAGATGTTGCTAATTACCAGACGGTGGTATACTATATTTCTGGAAATTCAGAAATATAGTAAACTCTCAGGATACAAACTAAATAAAGATAAAACAGAAGCAATGGCGATAAATATACCAAAATCTCAACTCAAACTGTTCCAACTAAATTTCCCATATCAATGGAAAAAATTACTAACCTGGGAATACAACTAACACCTCGATATGCCTCCCTATATACTACCAACTACCCCTCTTATCTCCCAGATTAGAGCAAACATGACCAAATGACAGAGAATATACCTTTCTTGGTTTGGTAGAATCAATGCAATAAAAATGAATACAATACCAAAATTGTTGTACCTGTTCTCTACACTCCCTGTCCAGGTTAAAAAAAATGATCAGTTCTAACAACCTTGCAGAAATATGGTGGACTCGCAGCACCTAATCTACAAAACTATTATCAAGCAGCACATTTAAGACAGATACTGCATTGGACTTCTCCTAGGCACTACTCAAGATGGGCAGAAATAGAAGCAGATTGGCTTCTACCAATACATCCAATAGACTGCATGCTAAACATTTCTTATTCTAAATTGCCATCAGACACACTGCAATCAATAAAGTGGTCTAAAAAATTGTGGAACTGAACTAACTCTAAAAATAAAATTATACAAAAAACGTCACAAATGATCCCATTCACCAATACCATAAAAATTCCAAATAGTTACTAAAAAACCACCACCCAGAGATAAACCACCCAACTCGATAAAGGGTCACTAAGATACTACGCTATTCTATATCCAATAAAAATTTTAAAAAAACCTTCTCAGAACAGAGAACTGAAGACCTCCCAAACCCCTGGTACTCCTATACGCAAGCTACCCATTATGCGCACATTTTTTATTAAAACAGGAGTGTTCCCACAATTGACTCATTTTGAAGCCCTTATATCCAGAGGACCAACAACCAAAAGACTAAATTTCCCACATATATAATATTTTCAACTGCCCTTCGGAAGATAACCTCTATCTACATGCATATATGCAAAAATGGAACAAAATCATGGGGAAGCCTCTTGATGGAGACCAATGGTCATTAATCTGGAAAAACGCTGCTAAAACATTAATATGTACCTTATATAAAGAAAAATTATAATGCTCTGTTACTTTCCCCCAGGATAAACTAAATAAACTGTTTCCCCAAACCTCAAATCAATGCTGGAGATACCAAAATTCCACATGAACCTTAATCCACATATTTTGGGAATGCCCACTCATCTACTCACATTATCAAAACACTTAAATTCTGGAAACACGTAAACCCACCCTCAGAATATGATTTCCTCACACCTCTCCAACATGTAAGGGTAATGGAATATCTGACAGCATGCACACAGAAATCTGTGGGCAAATCCCTAAATATCTGGTTTAGATAGGATGATGTGATGACGGAGGTCATCGGCTCTGGTAATGGATAGGGAACATCTGGGATTTGGGGCTATGAGAGGGATGTTCAGAGATAGAGGTCCTAGCCTGATCAATGTCTTTATATAACTATGTATATGTATGGTATATCACTAAGGGTAAGACGATATATATTGAATATAGTCAGTTTCTACTAAATTGTGATTATTACAGGATTTTTCTACAACAATTTGACTGCATATACATTTTTTTAATTTTCCTTCATTGTAAACATGTTAATTTCATTCTAACTAAAAAGTTTTTTAAAAAAACAATTTAAAAAAAAAAAGAAAAGTTGTTCAGTCTTCATGTTCAGAAGGGGTTTTTCACTCTGAGAATAGTAAAACTATGAAACGGTCTTCTATTGGACGTGGTAATAAAAGGTTCATTGGATAGTTTAAAAAAAAAAGCTAGATGAGTTCTAAAAACAAAGAATGTTGCATGTTACAGGTATATATGGAGTTGATCCATGGATAATTCTGATTGCCACAGAAATGTGGGTATTTGTGAATAGGTTGGACTAGATGGACATATGTGGCTGAGACATGAAGTATCAGTCATACAGGTGCCGCTACCGGTTCGGCCCCATCTGCAGCTTCCGTGCACGAAAAAGGCACAGAAGCTAAGAAGACAGCCAAGGGAACAAAGCCTGGTAATTAGGGTAGGTTTAGCAGCACCTTTGAACACGAAGAACCTCACCCCAGGTTTTGGGGGGCAATTAGCCTAATCCTAAAATCTTGTTTGCGAGGTGGACATACCCTTTAAGAACGTTTGCTGATGACACAAAACTATGCATAGCACTGTAAACTTCAAATGTGCAATTGCTGCAATCATACCAAGATAGATAATCAAAATGGGCACCAGAGTGGCAGATGAGATTCAATGTTGATAAATGTAAGGTAAAGTATTTGGGGTCAAACAATCGCAATGCCAGCAACACCATAAATGGCCTTGGGCTAAGTGAATCTCTGTTAGAAAAAGATTTGGGGATTCTATTAGATAACAGACTTAGCTGTAGCAAACAGTGCCAGACACCAACAGCTATAACTAACAAGATATTGCCTTGTATTAAGAGGGGAATAGATTCAAGTGAAAAATATTTTCCTTCTTTACAAAGCACTAGTAAGACCTCATTTGGGATATGCGGTTCAATGAAGGGCAACTAAAATAATAAGGGGAATGGAGGGGCTTGACTATGCAAACAGATTAGAAAAGTTAGGGCTGATTACACTGAAGAAACTGCAGTTGAGCGGGGATATTATCACTTAATCCAAATATATAAATGGCCCATATAATAAACATGGTGCGTTGTTCACCAATAGGTCCTTTTAAAGGAGATCCTTTAGGATTAGAAGAAAATAAGTCTTCAGGTTAGGAAAGGTTTCTTAACAGTGCGAATGGTGAAATTATCTAACAGCAGAAGTAGCAATAGCAAGTTCATTAAATAACTAAAACATTAGAAGATTAAACTTTACTGGCATCAAAACACATGTTGTTGATACAGGTACCCTATCCAATTGCCATTTGGAGTCAGGAAGGACATTTTTACCCCTATGCCGCTGGATTTTTTTTCCTTTCACTGGATCAACTGTTAGGTAAGGCCCGCGAGTAGTCTATAAAGGTTGTACTGGATAAACATGTCTTTATTCAACTTCCATTAGTATGTAACTACTCAGGGTGAGGCCTTACAGGGCAGAAGTATGTCCTGCTCCTTTGAAGCTATGAATTTTATTTGCTTTAATAGATACTGCATAACACTGCTTAGAGTTACTAAGTCTATTGTCCACAATTACAGTTCTTCTCTATTGAGTCAACTCCAAACTCTATTCCATTTAGGGTATGCTAAACTTGTTGCATTTACATAAATGTACAAAGTATATTTAACTAAAATTACTTCCATGTTGTTGCCAGTACAACTTACAGCCCATGTATTCTTCAAAGGCCCCAGTGAACGTGGGCATCTATTGGCCAAACCCCCTGATCTCAGTATTCACTGTCTCTATGCAAAGAGTATTTTCTATACAGATGTCTCCACACCAATATAGAATATCCTGATGAGACCTTGATAGCAACTTGATACCTTCCAGTTTATTTCCAACCAGCATGCATTGCCGACAGCCTTCCAGGAACAATTCAAAAGTCTTATTTTAATGTCATCTTTTTTCCCCCATCTCCTAGCAAAAGATAAAAGTATCTAAGTATCTGTACCTGTATTGTTTCTATTATCTTTAGTAGCTCAGCATACAAATACCACATTTTTAGAAACACACAGACCCTAAAGGTTACAGAGTCAAATTTCCAGGCTTATAAAATAGCCGGTTTTAATACCTTTTTATATTTGTTTCCAATATGTTCCTAGGAAAAAAATAAAGTTTCTACATGTACCGACACTCTACATATAGCTCTGTTGGAATAGTGGTATAATGCTTTGCTTATAGCAGACAGAGTACACAAGGTTACAGAGATTTAATTCCCCAGACTTACTTTTTTTTAACTTTACTTATTTTTTCTGAAAATGGTAATATATGATTTCTTACAACCATGCTAGCTAAGAAATAAACTTTAAAGATTGCATGATAAGCATAGAAAAATATTGTTAGGAACAGAAAATATAAATAGGTTTACAAAATACTACACTAAAAACGCTTTTTTGTGTTAAGGAGAGACAGGTTTACGGAGCAATTGCCTGTAAGTTTTTAGGGGGAAAGGCTGCAGCTTTCTGTGAAGTGGTATATAAATAGTTTCTACTTTTACACATTTTATGAGTTGAGAAAATATACAATACATGATAAGCATAAAATGCTTATCATGTAAAATGTTGATAAGCAGTTGGAAAATGAAATGTCAGAGACAGATAAACATAAGAGTTTCCCATGTATGACAAGGCATATTTGTATGTTTTTCACTACAGTACAATTAGTTTGATTAGTTATGTACAGTATATTACAAATACAAGAAATTAAGATTCGCCTTGTCCACACCAAAATGTTCAGAGGAGAAATAATTACTGAAAGAAGCCAGCTGAAGAAAATATAACAACCATTTCCTGTTAACATAATTAATTGGAGAATTAAATGGATAAATGGAGAAGAAAATTGAGGCAATTAGTAAAAATATATTTAAAAAAAAAAACGAACAAAACTGCCAAATGTATGTAAACAAGCAATACTAAACTACATATTTAGTAATATTCCTAAAATCACAAATATATACCCTTATCCCACATAGATTACGTTGCCTTAAGTAGTGCTATCGTGAGGACTAAGCCACACTGATGCATTTCTAAGCGTGGTCCGATTGAGTCTTTAAAAGAGAACAAGTGTGGCTCAATTGATGTGACCACACTAGTGCGCTATTGTGCAATGTGGTTGTGATCCATTAATAGCATTTTTTGCACAATCGCATAGCAAGATCCCACCGCTCCAAAAATATTTTCAGTATTTACAAGGAAAGACCTGTCACTCCAGAAGCAGAAATAATAATATGTGACCAATGCCTGACCTCTTTGCACTGCCTGCCAACACACTGCAACAAAGCAAGCACAGATAAATATGTGAGAATTGTCATGGTTAGAGAAGCCCCCTCCAAGAGCGTGGGGACTTAACCTATACTGGCTAACCCTGCTCTCGGTGAGTTACCTTGACGTGGTTGGAAGGCTTTTCATTCATGCGATCACAGTAATGTATAATAAAACCCCTTTGTTTTTAAAGCATGGCAGTGTGCAGATAATAGGATATTATACGGGGCCTATAAATGTGCATGGATTATTTTTTCTTGGTCTGCTCTCGAAGAGGACTGATCTATCAGAAGAATGGGAATCCTTATTTCAAAGTAATGATCACTCTGCAAGCCCAACCCAGGTATGGTAATCATTTAAACTACGTATGGTCCTTGCATCTAATATAAATAGAATTAAACAAAATTCCTCAAAGATAGAAAAAGAAGCCACCAAAGTGATGCAGACAGCTCTTCAAACATTTATCAGACATCCCAAACTTCAATTTAGAGTGACCAATGGTATATATGAGACCAAAAAAAATTTGTTTTTTTAAGGCCCAAAGATTGTATGAACACGGTGAAAAATGTGGTAAGTTATTGGCCTACCTAGCCAGTAACGAACCAAACCCCCCTACAATCATCTCACTAAATACCCAGATGGGACAACTCCTAACCAAACCCAAGGAGGTAGCAAACTACCTCCTGGATTACTATAGGAAACCATATTCCACCCAACTCAAACATACTCCTGAAGAGCTAAAAAACTATATTCAACAAATCTCTTTACCTCAACTTCCACAAGAAACCTATGAATTAATAGTAGAAACCATTACTGAAATGGAGATTAGAAATACTTTGTCCCAGATACCATGGAATAAAACACCAGGCACAGATGGACTTCCATCAAAACTACTTGATCTCTACAATAACATGTTTATCTCGCAAACTTTACTTAAATCCATGTCTAGAGCCCTGATGGAACTTATAGACCTAAATCACTATTACAAACCGATATCAAGATATTAGCTTAAGTCTGTCACGAACGCCAGTTCGCTGGGCACGTGATCTGACCAATCAATTGGTACTCGCTGCCACCACTTTAAGTTACGGCCTTAAAGATGCCCCAAAAACACTCAACTCTCACTGACTATGCACACCCCTGTCCTGGCAGCTAAATGGTTAACACTACACCATTCACTCCAGCAACTAACTGGTTAATTAGCATCAGTCCTTTACAAGCAGTCACAGAGTTAATTAGCATTTACACTGCAAAACATCCATTTCCATTCCATTCAACCACATATAAACTTATCAAAGGCTAACTGAGTTCTTTTAGAGCATCAAAGACAAAAAATGTTAAATTTTAGATTTAATATTCCAAAAGGTGGACAGTGCACATAATACAAAAATAAAATAAAATGGTGTTATAATAAAATGACATACAATAGGTACAACAGTTATATAAAATAAAAAGGATAAAAATATTCACAGACCCTACAATGATTTTTAAACCATTTGATGGACCACCCCCTCCTGGCTATACATGAGCTGGGAGTGTCTAGGAATGTCCAGATTTATGACTAGCCAAAAGCATTCATTCCCCCTCAGTTAGGCAGATTCCATATAAATGTAGATATGTACATTGTATTGGGATATTGACCACATATTCCTCTCCTGTATTAATTATCAATTCCTCCAATACCAAACATGACCTGTGTGTAATCCATATTTACCAAGATATTAATAACTCGCCTTGGCAAGGGAATAAGGGCTCCATGTTGGGTATCATTTTGAGGGGCCTTCTGTTCCATTCATAAATATTGGTTTCTATCTTACACATTCCAATACCAAAATACATTTATTTTGCATGTATGACTGTCCTTAAAATGACCTCCCCACCAGACCCCTAGCAGAAGAGAATTCCAGGTTCGGCCCCACATTGTCTGGAAAAAGGAGATCTGGCTCCATGCTTCACTAATCGTAATATAAACAATAGGACTGTTCCAGGGTGGAAAGGTATTTTTATTGGTCCTTTGCAAGAACTAATACCAATAGTTAACCAATTCTTGCCAAGTCACTACACACTTTCCTGACAAAGTCCTATTCTTATGTAGGCACACGATGCATTGTAAGCCTAGATGCTGCCAGAGCATTTGACATAGAATGGTCGTTCCTTTGGCAAATATTAAAAAACAACGGTTATGGAGACCATTTTAAAACAATGGCTACAGCTTCTGTACTCCCACCTTAAAATTTTGGTTAACAAAAATGTCACCGATACCTTTTCATTGGCAAGGTGTACCCGTCATGGCTGCCCACTGTCTTCCCTAATGCCCTAATGATTGAATCACTGGCAATCAAAATCCGAACAGACCAAATACTACAAGGAATTCAACTGGGCAAATGTGCTTAAATCATGAGCCTTTATGCAATACCTTGCAGATGAAGACTTATCCCTGAGCAGAGCACTGTCCCTGATTAACCAATACTCGGGATTGGCTATTAATTGGGCCAAATCCCTAATTCTACCACTAGACTATTATCCTGTAAATAATACCTCCACCTTAATACCATTTGTCAGGAAAGTGTGTAGTGACATGGCAAGAATGGGTTAACTATTGGTATTAGTTCTTGCAAAGGACCAATAGAAACCATTCCACCCTGGAACAGTCCTATTGTTTATATTACGATTAGTGAAGCATGGAACAATGTGGGGGCCGAACCGTGTATCTGGAATTCTCTTCAGCTAGGGGTCTGGTGGGTACCTTAAGTGGTCATTTTAAGGACAACCACACATGTAAAATAAATGTATTTCAGTATTGGAATATGTAAGACAGAAACCAATATTATATTTGTGAATAGGAAGGTAGGGCCATTAAAATGATACCCAACATGGAGACCTTATTCCCTTGCCAAGGCAAGTTATTAATATCTTGGGAAATATGTATTACACACAGGTCATGTTTGGTATTGGAGGAATTGATAATTAATACAGGAGAGGAATATGTGGTCAATATCCCAATACAATGTACATATCTACATTTATATGGAATCTGCCTAACTGAGGGGGAATGAATGCTTTTGGCTAGTCATAAATCTGGACATTCCTAGACACTCCAACCACTTGCATAGCAAGGAGGGGGGTGGTTCATCAAAGAATTTAAAAATCCTTGTAGCCCCTATAACTTTGTTCATACTTAGGGGACATGCTAAAACTGTGTGTATGGACCAGATGTTTCTTCCCGCCCCGGGATACAGGACTTCTTCTAGTGAGTAGGGTCTGTGAATATTTTTATCCTTTTTATTTTATATAACTATTGTACCTATTGTATGTCATTTTATTATAACACCATTTTCTTTTATTTTTGTATTATATGCACTGCAAGTTTTGTCTTTGATGCTCTAAAAGAACTCAGTTAGCCTCTGATAAGTTTATATGTGGTTGTGAATGACTGATGCTAATTAACCAGTTAATTGCTGGAGTGAATGGTGTAGTGTTAACCATTTAGCTGCCAGGACAGTGGTGTGCATAGTCAGGGAGTGTCAAGAGTGTTTTTGGGGCGTCTTTAAGGCAATAACTCAAAGCGGTGGCAGCTTGTACCGATTGATTGGTCAGATCACGTGCCCAACGAGCTGGCGTTCGCGACACCATTACAGAGATCCCGTACCATTAAACACTTAGGAATTAATCTCTAATAACTCTAAAGACTACATGGCTTTAAACCTGGAACCTCTTATACAACTAACCAAAAAAAAAAAAAAAAAAATTATATATATATATATATATATCAGCGGGCACTCCACAATTTACAGAAAAACGGAGGCACTCGCAGGATAGCGGTTGACATGTTTCCGCCCCGTAATTGGGGCCGTCTTCAGAACATCTGTGAATCGTGATACCATAGTTTAAATACCTGTGGCATCCAATCCGTGTCAATACTTAACTGTGGATCAATCGTATCAAGGTGACGCTGACCAATGTGAATAGTGGGGTGTGTGGCCAAACGGCCAATAAGCAAAGGGGGTGTGTCCAAGTGATGCCAGTCACGAAAAAAGCCGAAACTCAGTCGACTAAGGAGCAATAAACTCCTGTCAAATGGACTTAGCATTGACTAGTGTCTAGCAAACGCTAGACATCCAATAATATACAATGGCATACAAGCAAAAAAAACGATGTATCTTAAAATGCTATCGTGCAAAAAGGTGCAAAGTGCTAATTCAATAAATACATAAATACGTATAAAAATGTATAAAAACGAACAGACTAGAGGAACACTACTGAAGTGGTGGAACGGAACATGGGTAAAATAGTACAAGGGGCTGGATTTATGGGCCTATATCGAGCATCTGATCCCTGAATGACACATGTTCTGGGGTATATACGTGAGTAACAATTAGTAACCAGAGCTCAGGACTGTGTCCTCGGTACATACAGTCCTATGCAAAAATGCCTCTATAAATAGTAACAATATGTGTCAACCTATATATCATTAGGAATAATGGGGATAATAGTAAAGCTATTTTTAACTTGATCATATGTGACAGCTGTTAATGTGGAGTCTAGATGAAGATGCAATGGGGGACCAAGGGATTGGGTAAGCAAATTTGTCTCACTATGTGAGGCTATACTAGTAAAATGCAAAAGCAGAGATCGATTAACTTATAAAAAAGTTAAAAAAAGGCGCTTCATATAGGGTTCCAGCAGACCTTAACTAAATTGGCAAACACTTAAATGAACGACACACACGGGAGGAATGTCTGTCCCAGACTTTCGCCTGTACTATATGGCTTCTCGAATTTCACATATATACCATTGGGCCCGGATATATCTGACAAGTACACAAATCTCCTAACAAGGGGAAAGGCCTACAATTTTTAACTTTGCATACTTAATCAAACGATGTTTGGCTGGTACATTGTTACTTAGCGATACAACTCATCTACTATTACAAACACTTAAAATATGGTACATAATACTGAAGGACATGAAGATTCCACCCATAATCAAATATACCCCACTTTGGTTTAATAAAAATCTCCCAGAATTCCTCTATATACAGCAACCTGAAATCTGGTATAAATATGGAATAACTAGTTAATCACACATTATGTATGGTGGTTATCACATTATGTAAAGTGTTCGAACAGCTGAAACAAGAATTTAAATTTCCAATATCCCATCTATTTAAATATCTCCAAATAAGACATGCTTTTCAAACCCAATTCAGGGGCCAAAGGCTTGACCTGGAGGGTAATCCAAAAATGGGACTGATTTTGACCCCAAAGCCCACAAAAATGATATAGAGAATATACCTACCTACAATGTTCCCAGATGGGGATCCTCACCCGCTACATCTGTCGATTAATTAATAAAACAAATGGTGAGTGGGAATAACCAAGGAGGAAGGTCCTGTATCATAAACACACTAATAATACCTGTAACACATTCAATACCTTTACAACTAATAGAGAAGTGAGAAATGGGTAACAAAGTTAGAGTTAATGTAGTTAGATTATAGTAAGGTAAAGAAGCAATAATGACATCAATCAGAAATGTTTTCAAATCTAAGTTTATTGTACACTAAATAGCTTGTATGTAAACTGCTTATTAGAACTTTCTTTTCAGCCTAATGTTATAAAGTATATATGTACAGACCCTCTTAAGGTAACACTGCCAAGGTTGATATTTAACAACATATAAAAAATGTTTACTTTTGAAACTCGTTACTACTGAATGAAAACTGATATGTATATTGTTTTTGTCGTTTTAATAAAATGCCTCCACATGGAGGGGATTTAAAAAAAAAAAAAAGCTAACATCTGATTGGTTGGCGAAATTAGCACCATTTTTAACAAGAAGAACAGTAGTTTCCATTTAATAGTCACAGTCCTTTTGCCCTATTCAGATGGGTAAGAGGACTGTAGTGTAGTACAGAAGTTTCCATTTAATAGTCACAAATGGCATTAAAAAAAAAAAAAGTGAAGGAGAGTACAATAAATAGTTAAAACGATCCACAGTCCTCTTACACTATTCAGATGGGAGGGGGTTAGGGAGGGGTAAAACAATTTCAAAAAGAGGGGGGGGGGGGGAGAAAAAGGGAATATAGACAATATGTGACTTGTGTCAGTTAAATATGCCTGAAGAAGCCGGTCATGTTTCTGGTGACACGTGTAGCATATGTTCTTGTGTTTTTATTTAGCTCTTCTAAAACATTGTAACCATGTTGCACTGCTACTTTGTAAAGTTTTCTACTTTATTTTACATTGTTGCCATGCAGCTGCGCTTGGTGAGAGTTCTAATGTAAATAGGACCAGACTTAGCCCAGCATGACAGTGCCAAGAATATTGCAACTGTAGGCGATCATCGTGAGGAAGTCCAGGATAGCTGTCCATTATCCCCTGCAGCATTTGGAGTTTCCAGCTGGCTCCCCTCCCACGAACTAGCATCCCTCTCCATACTGAAAGGGTAAGGACCGATGGCACCTCTGAATAGGGTAAGCAGACTGGATCGTTTTCATAATTTATTGGACTCTCCTTCCCTTTTTTTATGCCATTAGGGACTATTATATGGACACTACTGTAATGCAGTACGCAGTGGCGTAGCTACAGACTTATGGGCCCTGGTGCAAACTTTGGGCATGGGCCCTCAACATTGCCACAAACACAAACCGGCACTGCAAACCAAATAATCATGTGCATCCCCCTGAAAATTTACAGCACTGGCAGATTGAACACATTTTATTGCACAGTCCGATCAAAAGCATCATCAGTCCATTGTGGGTGAAATTTACTTCCGATATTTCAGTCCAATTAACTGAAATTTTGACTGCAAGTAAAAAGGGAAGAGATGGCAAACATAGTGACAGGTCAGTAGTGCTCTTAAATGCAGTGAATTGCCCACAACACCATCTGTAGCCTAAATCAGTGCAATGCAAAGTTCTTATAATCCTGAACAGCTTAAAAGGGTTTCTATGTAATTACAGTAACCTCTCTTTAATGGGGAATAATTAACAAGTATGGAGCTGCATAAAATAATGGGTCTTCAAATATATAATTATTTAGGTCAAGGAAACACTCATTTTAAAGGCATTTACAAGGCTAGTTGTGTACAGTTAACAGTTTTCTGAGAAAAAGTGTGGGAAAAATACCCATTTAAACTTTTCTAATATTGCCGTAACCATCCGTGCTGTAATGTTTTTAAAATACAATAGACTGATTTTATTTGAAAACAGACACAGTGGTGCTGCAGCTTGAATGATTTGTTAAATTATATTTTTAGAACTATTTAGGGCTTTAGACCTAGGGTCTAAAGCCCTGTACACATGAGATAATTAACATCTTAAACAGCTCGCTTACACAACGTCCGACCATGCTCATTTCGCCCAACAATCTAACCTGTGTGAGGGCACCAGACAGCATCATTAATGATCCATCCAGATGGAAGATTTAATGATGCTGGTGAAGCAATCACATTGTTTTCCTGCGATGTGGGAAATCTTGTGATCAGCCCTAACCTACCTATAGAGCAGTACAGGGTGCTAGTCTTAGTGACTGTATATATGTGGATCAGGTGATAAATCCAACATGTGTACAAGGCTTCACAATTGGTCTTACTATCTTTAACTTTAACATGTGTACATAACCTAAAGCTTGCCATACACTACATGCTTGCCTCCAGTCATTCCTGCAACATTAGGACAATCGCCCAAGCACATTCCTTTTGTGACTAACATCAAAGCCATAATTTCCATCCACTATATAGTGCATCTCTGATTGGAAAATTAAAAAGGGCATTTGATACATCCTTTTAATAAGCAGTTTCTGAGCTTTAAAGGAATAGTTTACTGAGAAAGTAAACCGGGAGGTAAAGGAGCTATGCCGGCAGTGGATCAAACACAAGGTAAAATTCAGCAGCTTCTCTTCTGGCTCCTGTTAAAATAATTGGAATAAAGGCATAGTTCCTTTACCTCATGATCTATAATTAAAGGGCATGTCCACCCTTCTTAAAAAAATGTAATAGTCTCCCTGCTCCCCCAGCCCCAACCACTATAGTTTTAATATCAGAAAGTGCCCCAAACATTACTTACCTTCCCTCTTTCCTCCGCCGCACTGACAGGCCCTCTGCTTGTGCGAAAATGCAAGCAGAGGGACGGGACCGGCAGTCGCGTCTGTGATTGGCTGAGCGTCAGCCAATCACGGACGCGGCTGCTGGGAGTTCAGTGCGGTGGAGGAAAGAGGGAAGGTACCGGTAAGTAATGTTTGGGGCACTTTCTGATATTAAAACTATAGTGGGGGGATTATAGTTTTGGGGGTGAACATGCCCTTTAATGCACTCTCAGTGAATTATTCCTTTGAAATAAGCTTAAAAGGATATCTATACCAAAAATTGTAATGGTCCACTACTACAATACATTTTTCAGATTTGAGATCCGAGCTGTAGATTCTCAGAAATCTTTATGGAAATTTTAAATAACAGCAGGTACAGGGAAAGACCTATCACTCAAGCCAGGTATGCTAATTTGTGTCCCTCCAGTGACCTCTTACTTACCTGTCTTATCTGTCTAATCTATCTATCGCTCTGGCTGCCTATATCTATCTGTCTTTCCATTATATATCAATCTATAGATCTATCAGTCTCTCTATCTCTCTCTCCATCTGTCTGTATCTATGTGTCTATCTATCGATCTGTCACAATATCTATCTATCTATCTATAGAAGTATGTCACAGGAGGTCACTTACAGGAGCTCCTCCCCAGCATGCCTGCTTGCTTGTTAGAAGGGAAAAGTGTCTCACACAGCAGCAGTGTCTCCCCCACCCACTTTCAGCAGCATGTACTTGCCTGTTAGAATAGAGGAAAAACGTGTCTAACACAGCAGCAGCCCCACCCACTATCAGCAGTGTTTGGAACATATGTTAATGACCTGTAAAATGTCGGTCTGTGAAGGTTCTTTATTATGTAAATTAATGTATCCAGTGTCGGCTGGATTACAAGTGGACAGTGACTAAGGGAGGGGGAGCAGTTGCTAAACATTGAAAATTCACTCACAAATCAGACACACATGTAAATTCACATAATTTTACTACCCTAACATTGTACTTTCAGATTATACAAATTATAGTCAAGTAAATTCTATCTTCCTAATCTACTAGCGTGGGGGTTATTTACCAGCATTTTTATTATTATTGTGGATTTATATAGCGCCAACATCTTCAACAGCGATTTACAATTACATGTATACATTCACATCAGAAGAGATTACAATCTAAGCACATTTATTTACACATACAATCAGTATGTCTTTAGGATTGTGGGGGAAACCGGAATGCCCATAAGGAAACGCAAGCAAGGGGAGAACATACAAACTCCTTGCAGATGTGTCCAAGGGTGGAATCGAACTCAGGACTTCAGCACTGCAAGGCATCGGTGCTAACCACTGACCCACCGTTAGTCATTGACCATTTTATTTGCACACACCCATTCCTGAGCTACATGGAAGGAACTTGTAACTGCAGGTCACACTCACTATTAGTCTTTAGCCAATATGGTTACAGATTTTTTTAAAACCAACCTGAGCCATGCCTCAAAACTCCTGGAGGACTACTGATTGCCTATACCTGGACTAGGATGGAGATGAAACCAAAAGCTTATGAACATAAACACACCCCTATGGCAGAGGATGCTAAATGTAGAGAAACTGGAGGGAAGAGAGAGAAAGAGCTTCCCACTGGAAATTCTCACTAACAGGTAAATCCATAAGCCTTTAAATGTATTTTAATATTCAGACCAAGGGGAAGCATCATCCAATCTGACTTGCATGCAATGGGTGGCTTTGGAAAGCAGTGTGCTATTCTGCTTATCTATGAAAACTGAAAGAGGATTCTAAGCACACTTGGGCAAGAAAGATATGAGAAGGGCTTAAATGAGTTTGTTTATACAGTGGCTTGATGCAATATGAGGCACAAAAATTAGTCTGTGCTATTAATTTGCAGCAAGCATTTTTTTACAGAAATACTGCAGTTAAGATTAACATCTGATTGGTTGCACAACAAAACAGAATAGGAGTATAGGATATAAAAAGGAAACACTGTTCTCCAAATAGAGGTTTAATAAAAGCTTACATTGCTAAAAAGGTTAACACTTCAGTTTTCCAGTAGCTTGAGTGAAATCACCTGTATCCTTTTTTGTTCTTGCCCTGAACCCAAGAGTCTGGAGACTTAAAGAACCACTATAGTGTCCAATGCTGCAAATACCCATCCACCTCCCAACAAAACTGTGAAAGGTGATGACATAAACCACTAGGTCCTCAAAAACAGCCTTACAATTGTATAACTGCCCTTTAATACTGCAAAATCTTTTTCTGCCTAAAAAATGTTTTTAAAAAAGGTCAACAGTTTTAGGAAGTGTTCAGTTAATTATAGTGCTAAAAAACTTAATGAATATAACTTCTCACATGTCACACTTGGAGATATGATCCAGGGCTCATTTTAAAAGTAAAGGTCATTGCTCCCTTTTATAAAATGTTCAGGGGTTTTCGGAAGTGGCCGTTCGAGGCCTGCCGAAACATTCGAAAATCCTCGTACATTCGAGAATTCTTGAATGTTCAATGAATTTTGAAGATAGTCCAGCGAGACCGGAAAATCTAACTAGTCAGAACTCAAAGTTCGGCTTAAACTTGGGTTCCAGTTCGAGTTATAGTCCATCCCTAATTAGAAGACAGGAAGGGTTTTTTTGGGGTCATAGCTGCCCTTTAAGTCTCCCATTAACTGTCCTAAAAACCTTAAAGGGGAAGTTCAGTGCAAATACATATGCTTTTCAGAAAAAAAGCAGCATTTTTTCATCCCAATGACCTTAATCTGCCAATTCAGCATTTTGTCTTTGTATAAATGAATACAACCGAAATACTAACTTCCTGTTTGCAGCACCTATTACCCACTTCTACTCACTATTTACTGAATCCGTGGTTGGTCAGTACATAGCACCCACTAAACTTATTCTTGCTGGGTCTCTGTGTTATTAACTTTTATTAAAAAATAAGAGTACTGAGATACTTTTTCTATGGACTAACAGTTTATTTAGTCTTCATCAGGTTAGAGCTGTACTGATTTTAACAAAGGTTTAAGGCTGGGTACACACCAGCAGATATTTTCAGCCGACCGACCGATTCACGGCACTTGGTCGATTGGGCAAAAATATCTGCTGGTGTAGGGTGGCCGGCCGCAACCGACCTTGATCGTCCATTCATCCAGATCGTACGAACGAATGATTGGACGTGTCGGTAAATTCCGATCGATTGTCTGGTTCCCTATGGGACCGCACGATCGATCGTTCACAAATTCAGCTGCGTGCGTCAGACATTGGTCCAAGCCGAGTGCTCGGTCAGGACAAATAGTCCCTCCGTGTGTACCCAGCCTAACAGAAAGTAAAAAGGAAATATCAAAAGATAATAAGATAAGCAAAACAACAAGGGGGAGAGAGAAGGGGAAAAAACCTAGTTAAAAGCAAAAGGTGCCAAGTAAAGTGTAGAGGGCAATAAAATGAGAGGAGAGATAAAAGAATAGTTAAGTGGTCAAGAAATGCAAGAGGGGAAGAGAAGGCAGGGAGATTAACACAATCTTTCTATTACAAAATAAATAGTTTCAAAAAGATAAACATGGTATGTATCTTTGTATTGCAATTGAAATTGAATCTATTTTGTATGTATTACTAACTATATATGACCCGCCACCAGCCTCCTTACAACCACTTAGGAAGGCATTGGCTTTTAGTGTCCAGTTTACTCAGGCACGCTATGGGAGATTTCAAAGAAGTTATGCATGGGGAAACTAGAAAGATTCCCACCAACTATAAACAGGTCCAACCAATTAGCTAAATTTTTTATTATTGTGGATTTATATAACACGAACATCTTCAGTGGCACATATATATATTCATATCAGGCTCTGCCCCAAAGAGCTTACAATCTAAGCACATTTGACACATACAACCTATCAGTATGTTTTTATGATTGTGGGGGAAACCGGAGTGCCCGGAAACCCACACAAGCACTGGGAGGACATACAAACTCCTTGTAGATGTGTCCAAGGGTGGAATTGAACTCAGGACTGGTCCTGCAAGGCAGCAGTGCTAACCACCGAGCTACTGTGCTTTCCAGCCACCATGCTGCTTTCATCAAAGATTTGAAATGGTTAGACACCTGGAGAAACTCCCACCCACCCACAAGGGAATTTACCTGTCACTCCAGCACATATAATAAACTATCCATATTGGATAATGTGTTCACCAGCAGGAATACCATAGATACCATACAATCTGTGGCACATGCTGCCAGGGGATTATCTGACCACTCTCTAGTGACTCTGGTCCTTAAAACACTTCTTAACTTATCTCCAGACGCCAAGACAGTTAAGAATTCCCCCCTTCTGGCTAACTATGCTTCCAACCCCCGATGATATAAACTAATAAAATAGAACCCTATCTTTCCATAGACCACGAACCTATACCATTGCCAATAATGGGACGACTTTAAGGCAGTATTGTGGGGACTCGAAAGATGGCCATACATTTGGACTATTTTACTTACCGACAGAGCAATCCCACAACATTATACCGATCCTGCCGAACCCCCTTTCCCGTTCTTCTTTGCGACTGACTAGCGATCGCAAAATGAATGGGATTTAAAGACCAGATGACCAAGAGGCATAAATAAGGACTGGGAAGTGATGAGTTTTGTCTAATGTGAATTATTGTTGTGTTGTCCCTCATTGATGCCCCTGGTATGGGATATCCACAGTCTATAACCTCTCCATCTATGTGTTTATCGAGTTTATTTCTAGTCTATTTTCTTTACTTTATCTCTGTTTTCTCACTTCTTTCCTTCTCTTATGTATATGTGCGAGTTGCTCATTTTATGTAACCATAAATATACATATATATGTGTGGGTGAGGGTGTATTTATTTAGTATTTTGAATATATTTGATGCTTACATATTATAGTGCTATCTTATTTTCCTGCTCCAGTAATCATGTATATATTATACTTTTTAGGTATTATGAGTATTTACTGATATATTTACAATTATACACATACATCTATTATTTATGCATATAGTGTATACCTTATATACCCAAAAGTATTGTAATATAGTCTATAAATTTATAATTGTATTACAATTTTTTTACTTGTTACACAATATCACCCTACTCACTATTATTATTCACTTTTATAGTTACCTTTAAGTAACCTTTTTATCTAGTATGTTTATGACATAAATATGCTATTATATAGAAGTGCTATATAGAATATTGTTCATGTTTTATACATCATCTACTTACTCACTTGAGGCTTCCATGAGAACTTTTTATTTAATTTTAAGCAATTTTAGAATTGTGTGCAACATATATATATTTGCGGTTTAGCCCATCCCTTTTAATACCTCACCCTTAATATATAACCTTTAACAGGCTATATAAGGTGGAGAGGTGGGTTGGGTTTGAATCTCTCTCCGATTACGTGACAATGCTCAGGAAATGCGTCAGGGCGTTTGCTTGTGTGTTTGCTACCCTCACTACAGCTGTCTTCACAATAAAGTTGGATGTTTTGATGCACATGGTAGAAGATTCGAGTCATCCCGTATGTTTCTTTGAAGTGGTTTCATTTCACAGGAATTTATAGCATGTAATTTACTTCAACTACTGGGCCTAAACAAATCCAAAATGCAGACATGGAAAATATTCCCCATTAATCTCTGGGGGGAAATAGCATTAAATTAAGATTATATTACTACCTAAAATACTATATTGTATCCAACATTGCATGGTATATATTCCAATTTTTTTCTTCTTTCTTTTAAACAACTGGACAGCCTGTTTCTTTCCCTTCTATGGGGAAATGATAGAGCCAGAGTCCATCTTAAAGTTCTACAACTTCCCAAGCAATGCTGGTTTATCATTACCCAATTTCCATATTTATTATTTAGTAGGACAGCTCAAATATATAACTCTGAAAATGAATTACGGTACTTGCTTATCTCCAATCTCTGTAAATAACGTTTCTAAAATCCACAACGAATACTATACAATGTGGAGGTTCCCCATTACATATTTAACAATACAAAATCTGGCAGGAGGTTAATAAACTATACAAGATACTAGACCCACATGAGGACTCACCCCTTTGACATAATGCTAAATTCCCAGAACTTGCTTTATTTGCAAGTTCATTCGCATTAGCGGGCATTTGGGAGGGGGAAAAAAAAACATATTCTATACTACTCTCAATTAGTACATAGTATTGCACTGATTTCTTTCTCTGAGCTCAAACAACGCTTTGAACTACCTAATTTATAATGGCTTCCGGTTCCGGCGCACGATGTAGAGGCAGCCTCCTAGAGATCCTCTGTGCGGCTCCCTAACAACTTATGCCCATTTGGACCCAGTAGACAACCATGGACAAATTTATAAAGACTCAACAGACCCGCTCGTCTACCAAACAAGACAAACTAAAAAAGAAACACGAACAGACCCGCTCAGCCAAAATGGCGGCGGATGACCCTGCACATACCTCAGAAGACCAGGAGGAACTGGGAACTTACACCTCTGATGAGGAACAACACAATCGTCCATCGCAAAGTTCCAAAATAGCGACTGAAGTGGCAAAATTACTGAAAGCAGATATAATTTAAACAATCAATCGATCCATCGTCAAAATATTTCGCACATTACAACAAGAATTAAACTTCCACTCCGACCGCTTGAATGAAGCAGAATGCAGAATCCTCGGGCTAGAGGAAGAGATGGACAAATCAACAGCTATCATCTACAAGCTACAACAAAAGCAAACCATCCTAATCAACCGTGTCGAGGACTTAGAAAACCGTTCAAGGAAAAATAATCTCCGATTTCTTGGCATTCCAGAGTCATATACTCCAATGACTCTAATCGAACTGTGTGCCAAAATCATACCTGAACACCTCGGTATCACAAGTCCTATAATTTTGGAACAGGCTCACAGAATAGGCCCCCCACGCCAAAGAACAGAGCGCTCATGCCAGCGATTGCCAAGTACCTAAATTACACAGACAAAGCGACCATCTGCGCACTTACAGATTAAGGGGCATATTTATAAAGGTTTGTTAACTTTTCGCGGGCCGTTTTCGCGGACATTAACGCCAATCGCGTTTACCGCGATTTATAAAAGTCCGAAAACGGCCGCGAAAAGTTAACGAAGAGGTTAACCTTTCGCGCCGATACTTACTGTTACCGCCGCTTCTATTTATAAAGCGGCGGTACTGGTTTCGTCGGGTAGTATCGGCTGTTTTACTTCGCCATTGAAGGTGGCGAAGTCAGCCGATACTAACTCCCGGCGCGATACTAACCTCCCGCGGCGGGGATGGGCAGGCAACCCGCGGCGGGTGGTCGCACCCGCCCCGGGAGACACGCCCACCCCGCCCACACCCCCCGCGGCGGCAGGGGCGACCACCCGCCGCCGCTTCCAGCAGCCCCTCCAACCCGTTCCCGGCAATCTCGGAACGGGAGATTAGGAGGGGCTGCGGGAAGGGGCCGCAGCAGGTGGTCGCGACCACCGCCGCGCACCCCCCTCCCCGGCAACCCCCCCCAACCCCCCGCCCCGCCGCTCCCGGGGAGGGGAAGGGAGGGAGCCGCTGGGAGGGGTGGAGGCTCCCTCCGGCGGGGCCCTGAGAAGGGCCTTTTGGGGTTAGGGGGTCCCGCAGCTCGAACCGGACCCCCCCTCCCCGGCCTTATAAGGCCCTGCGGCACTACAAGTGCCCTTGC
Source organism: Hymenochirus boettgeri (assembly GCA_019447015.1). Lineage (NCBI taxonomy): Eukaryota > Metazoa > Chordata > Amphibia > Anura > Pipidae > Hymenochirus > Hymenochirus boettgeri. The sequence continues at coordinate 81,292,945 of CM033472.1, forward strand.
GGCTCTGACAAGAGCCTTTTGGGGCTTAAGGGGTCCCGCAGCTCGAACCGGGACCCCCCTTCCCCGGCCCTTATAAGGGCCTTTGCGGCACTTACAAGTGCCCTTGCGGCTCTAACAAGAGCTTTGGGGCTTAGGGGTCCCGCAGCTCGAAACAGGACCCCCTCCCCGGCCCTTGTAAGGGCCTTGCGGCACTGACAAGTGCCCTTGCGGCACTGATAAGTGCCTTTGGCGGGGGTCCCGCAGCTCGAACCGGGACCCCCAGTGCGGCTCTTAAAAGAGCCTTGGGCGACGTCTTCGGGCTGGCGACACCAACCCCACTCAGGTCGCCAAAGCCAGGCAGACTCACTGCAGCGACAGTGAGCCCGTGGCACCGCCGGCCTCAGCGGAGCCGATGTTGCCAGCCGCTTCTTCTTCTTTCTTCAGCCATCTACTGCGATGGCATCTGAGTTCCGCGGCGGAAAGCTCCTCTTTATATAGGTTTGCAGAAATCCATAATCGGTTTCTGATTGGTCAATTTTTAATACTTGCTTTACATTAACCAATCAGATTTCAGAACTTTCCAGAAATCTGATTGGTAATGTAAAGCAAGTATTAAAAAATTGACAATCAGAAACGATTATGGATTTCTGCAAACTATATAAAGAGGAGCTTTCCGCCGAAAGAAGAAAGAAGTGGCTGGCAACATCGGCTCCGCTGAGGCCGGCGGTGCCAGCAGGCTCACTGGCGGCCGCAGTGAGTCTGCCTGGCATCGGCGACCTGAGTGGGGTTGGTGTCGCCAGCCCGAAGACGTCGCGTCGGATCAAGACGCCGGCAACATGGCCTCGTTGAGGTCGCCGGCGCCCGCGGGGGTACCCTGCGGGCCGCAGGGGTACCCTCGGGGGTCGGCGGCCTCGGCGAGCGAGCTGGTGCGCCGGGACTGGAAGAAAGAAGACGTCGCCCAAGGGCTCTTTTAAGAGCCGCACTGGGGGTCCCGGTTTCAGCTGCGGGACCCCCGCAAAGGACTTGTCAGTGCCGCAAGGGCCCTTATAAGGGCCGGGGAGGGGGGTCCCGGTTCGAGCTGCGGGACCCCCTAAGCCCCAAAAGGCCCTTCTCAGGGCCCCGCTGGAGGGAGCCTCCACCCCCCCAGCGGCTCCTCCCGTCCCTCCCCGGGAGCGGCCGGGCGGGGGGCTTGGAGGGGTTGCCGGGGAGGGGGTGCGCGGCGGGTGGTCGCGACCACCTGCTGCGGCCCCTTCCCGGCAGCCCCTCCTAGCCTCCCGTTCCGAGATTGCCGCAACGGGGAACGGGTGGGAGGGGCTGCTGGGAAGCAGCGGCGGCGGCGGGTGGTCGCCGCTGCCGGCGGGGGTGTGGGGGGGTGGGGGGGTATGCCCCGCCCCCTTAGGACCGGCGTCGGGAAGGGATTTTAAGTCCCTTCGCGGCGATACTATACAGTATCGCCGCGAAGGGACTTAAAATTACCGCAGCACATCGCGGCCGCGATAGGTATCGCGGGAATAGCGCTCGCCGTTATAAATACGGCGATAGCGCTATTTTCGCGGCCGCGACGTGCGGCGGTAGTAATTTTTTTGCGCAAAATCGTTTCTTTATAAATATGCCCCTAAATCAGGGAACACAACTGGAAGATCGCAAGATCCTAAACTTTGCAGACTACTTAGCGGAGGTCAGCCGAAGGAGATGCGACTTCGCTAAAGTGTATGCCCTTCTATATAACAAGAAAATTAAATTCACCCTCCTATACCCTGCAACCCTTCTGCTTAAGGAACCCAATAAGGAAAGACACCACTTTTCAAACACTACAAGAGGTTATGTATTATATTGAAAATTCAGATGCTACTGCTACAGCTGCGCCAAAACCAAAAGAAAAACGGGCCCCCATCCATCTTTCTCCGAACCAACGAGATATGTTGATGAAAACACAATGTTCAGACAAAGATCCTGGGAACTCACATCTTAAATAGGGAGGTAAGACCCGGAGGCCTCTGGGACCACTTCCCCTGTCTGAAATATTACATGGTGTGTACATACCCTTATAGTACACTAATGTGATTCTATAAGCAATATGACTTAATATTCTGCTATTACACCAAAATTGCGGCTAAACTATCATCCGGATTTCGAAAATACGATCGGAGAGGACTTTCGAGTTTCCAATCGTATTTTCGAAGATTTTCAAACATTCCGTTTTCAGATCTTCAGGCTTTTCCCGAGACCTGGGAATCCGAAATCGGAACGATACTATGTTGTTTCGGCCATCTCTAGTTCAGATAAGTGCAACTACCAGTATATTATTAAGTGGACTGGGGGAGCTTGAATATGAAGACAAATTGGATAAGTTACAATTATGCACACGTAAGAAATAAGCACTTGCGTAGGGATATGATCATTGTGTATAAATTCTTTAATGGGCCATACACTAAACTATCTGGGGCATTGTTTATCAATAGAACGTCAGAAGACATGTGGATATACCTTAAGACTGGAAGATTGCGCCAAAAATTGCATGCGCTCCAATTTACAGGTCGCACACGCAGCGCTACCCAGCGCACTAGTGTGTCACATAAAAAAAAGCGCTTCAGTGTGACTTAGTCCTTATAATGTTTTTTGTTTCCCCTTCTTTCTTGCCTTCCTCTGAATCAACCGTTAGGCAGTAAATGGGAGTATTGCTGAGTAGATGGATGCCAATGTCTCAGCCAATCACTGCTGCAGCTGCTGGTCTGTCCTTCTGCTTGCTTCAGAATAAAAAAGGCACAGAAGACAATTAGAAGGCAGCCAAGGGAATGAGGTCTGGTAAGTATATTTAGAGGCTGAATTGAGCTATTTGGACCATGTGAGATCTAGGTTTTGATGGGGGGGGGGTTTAAATCACCAGAACAATTTTTGTTTAGAGGGTTGACTTACCCTTTAAAATACAATACAAGAGCAAAAACAATATACAAAACCCATACAACATACCAACAAACAAAATATGTAGGTAAATATGGCCTTCACTTCTTAAAAATTAGCGTGGCTTATATATTTCTTGTGGCTTTATGGGCCATTAACTAAACGTGCTCTAGGGCACATACAGAATCCTCAAAGAGGCATTCCACTGTAACAGTAAATGACAGGTGATTTCTACAGAGGGAAATTCATTCTGTTAAGGTTAACTAGTCATGTTGCAATCGGAAGCCTATTAAATTATAAATGTTGCTCTTTTATCATAACAAGAATATTTTTTAACTTAACTGTAAAAATTGTATGAAACCTCCTTAGAGACCACATGGTAACAAAAGATACTTAAAATAAGACAACCTAATATTATGAACTTATGATTTTATTTTCTATTTTATATGTGACAAGGACATTCAAAGGTGATTTTTACGGTCCTAAAAACACAGGGTGAGGGCCTGAACTACTTTTGGTCTTTACCCTGGGTACTAATGGGATGGGGTTGAAGCAGTATATTTCTCCTTAAAAGGAGAACTAAACTTAAAATTTTTAAAACCTAATGTGAAAGCTTTTCCCCCCAGAACACCTATACATTGTAAGATTCTTCTCTAGTAAGTTGCATTTAGTGCATGTGAGAAATAGATTCTGTAAATAAGAAGGCGTCGATGTTGTTGTTAGTACAACCCACATACCATGAAGTCATCAAAGAACCACTCCCCCTGACCCCAGTATTCACTGCCTCTATGCGTGTTTTCTATACACCAATATGGAAGTCCCTGAAAAGACTTTGAAAGCGGATTGTTACCATAATTTATTAACCATTCAGTGTGAGTTGCTGGAAAATAAACTGCAGGGTAACCAGCAGCTTTCAAAGTCTTATCAGGGACTTCCATATTCCATTTTTTTAACGATTTGTTAAGCAAAAAATAGAGGTTACAAATGTATCAGGGTACTCTGCTTATTCAGTGGTGGCGCACTGGGTAAGGCGCCATGTTTAAAAATGCACAATTCAGAAGGTCACGAGTTCAATACCCCAGACTTCTCTTTTTTTTTGTTTCTATTATGTTCCAAGCAAAAGATAAAGCTCCTAAATGTACCTAAGAGTTCAGCTCACTCAGTGGTGGCTCACCTTGAAAGATGCCAGTTATAGACACATAGTTCAGAAGGTTGCAAGTTCGAATCCCCAGACTAACCTTTATGTTCATAGTAAAAGATTCTACATGTACCAGTGTTTCATATATTATCTCTGTTAGCCTAGAGGTAAGAGCTCTGCTTTTAGCAAGACAGAGTAAATGTACAAGTTGCAGGTTCTATTCCCCAGACTTTTATTTTTTTTATTTTTGCTGAAATGTTAGTATTCTGTTTCTTACATCCATGCTATCTATAAAATACACTGCAAAGATTACTTTTTTTGTATGAAAAATAAAGGATTATATCTTTAGGTCAGGAGCATTGAATGAGTTTGAAAACAAAAAACTGAAATCTTTGTTCTGTGTCAGGTAGAGGGAGGATCTCAGTGCTGTTATGTTATTGGCTATCAGCTTCTAAAAAGCAAGGCTGCAACTTCCTTGTTTTGATATGTTGAGCACTACAGAGCATGTGCCTGTACGTAGACACTTAGCTGGGGGTTTATACAGCTAAGTTGATTGTGGGAGCTGACCCCTAGTACTCACAGGTTATTTTCATAAATCACCCAATGGCCACAGCAAAGGGAGAGGTGAGTCACAGCTTGTGTGGACAATGTTGTCTGGAGACTTTAGTTCTTTTTTAAAGTTAGATGGTATAAACATTACACATATGATGACTTACATTGTATAATGGGGCTGGCAATTTAATGTAGTGCTCTCCTGCTTGATAAATATCTTGTAAGACTCCAACACTTATTGCAGGTCAGTGGACTACATTTTCTCGCATTTATAATGGGCCTAAGCATTCCACTCTATTGATACTGATGGGAGGGAGTACGTACCGGTGAGACACTGTAGCAACTTGTATCCCTCCATTTGTTTTGAAAACTAAATTCCCTTGCTGCCCTCTGCTGTTTGGGCTTAAAGGGGAACTGTGGTCTCCAAACAAGTTTCCTACCTTTAAAACGAGCCGTCAACCACCTCTCTATGTGCGCCACAGCCCAAGATATACTGAAATGACTGACCAGAAAGTTAATGGGTGGGAGGCTGACATGTGACATTCCTAAGGCTGCTCCTCCACCTCGCAGCATCAGACTGACAGGTGACAAGAAGTCCCCCCCTGCTGTGTGAAGATCCCCACAGAGAAAGGGAATCTACAGCCCTACTATCTCACAATGTGAAAACAGCCTTTTCCGGCAGAGTTCTCACTTTATTTAGGGGGGGGGTTATGAGTGGCCAGTGGTAACCGTGAGTGGGTGGGGCTCAGGCACCCATGAGTGGGAGGGGCCAAGGCACATACAGGTGGGTGGGGCTCAGACATCCATTAGTGGGCGGGGCCACATGGAGCTGTAAGGGAAGGGGACAAGGAGGCCTGCAAATTGAGGGGGCATGGGGTCCATAAGTGAGAGGGGCATGGGGGGATTGCAAGAGGAGGGGGTTGCAAGGTGAGGAGAAGACACAGGGCAGAATGACTTTCATCCACTGACAGTTCCAGAGCAGGAAGCAGAAAGTGCAGGGGACCTGGTGATGCTGCTGCCATATCACACACAAAAATTTAAATATCTTCAAAAAAAAAATGAACAATGAAAATAATTGCAAAAATTCTCAGGAGAGCAATTCCTATCAATTTACCTAAAGTCAGTAATTTTTGGACCACAGTTCCCCTTTAATGAGAGTTGTGGTTCTCAAACATCTGCTTTATAATCACATTTTCTCAATGTAAGAGACTGAGAGCGTCTTTCAGAAGCCATATATTGATGTGTACATTGGTGAAATGGTTTTATTTGCTGTTGATTAAAGGCATTAAGCATTTTCCATCCATGCACATTATCTTTTTGTGTACATATACTGGGAGTTTTAGATGCAGTGAGATTGGGAGAAAGGTGTATATAACATACGGCACTACAATAATTTTGTATACCATACCTCCTGCAGCTACCAAATGGACTGCACACGTAAGAGAATTATGTCTCAATAGGACCAGAGCCAGAATCCCTGACGCGTTTTTTGACTTCTATAGCCACTTCATAAGAGGGTAGTTGCCCCTGCCACAAAACACATCAAGGATTCTGGCTCCATCTCCCCGAGTGTTGCCCAGTTTTTGATGCACAAATAAAAAAAAAATAATTCACAGTGATAGAAGAGTTAGCCCATATTTCTTTAAAGTCCTCTTTAAATCTATGTGGATACAACCTACATTAGGAACTTTGTTGAACATCCTAGATGAGATAAGCACATCTATCCATCTTCCTTACAGGCTAAGTTCAGCAAAAAGAGAAGGGTGCTTTAAATAAGTTAACAATGGTGGCTCCGTTCCTCTGTGTACCGACTCAGCTGGATGGTGCTCTCCCCCTTGGAGATCCAAATCGAGAGAAGAAAAGGCTGCAGCACCATAAGGGGAACTGTGGTCCAAAAATGACTTTAGGTAAATTGATAGGAATTGCTCCTGAGGAAGGGGGCACCTGAGGAAGGGGGCACGTACCCCCCGAAACGTTGTGAGATGTTTGGTCTGTATTGAATAAAATTTACAGTTTGGAGTGCCACCCATGCCTATTTGTGATTCCTGAATTGAATATCCATTGAGGGTTGGATTGTTTGGAGGAGTGAGCACCCACGCTTGGTACGAGTGCAGAGGACACTATTGTTTCTTCGTGATAGGAATTGCTCCCCTGAGAATTTTTGCAATTTATTTCCATTGTTTATTTTGCATAGTTTTGAAGATATTTATATTTTTGTGTGTGATATGGCAGAAGCACCACCAGGTCCCCTGCACTTCCTGCTCTGAAACTGCCAGTCAATCTGTCCTGTGTCTCCTCCTCCCCTTTGCAGCCCCCCTGGTCCCTCCAGTTGCAGGCCCCCCATGGCCCATTATCTTAATGCCCCATCCACTCGCGGGTGCCGTGGGTTGCTCAGACCCACCCCACAGAAGACTGTGGAATCAGCCTTTTTAGGCAGAGTGAGAACTCTGCCTGTAAAGGCTGTTTTCACACAGTAAAAGAGAAGGGCTGTAGTTTCCCTTATCTTCTCTGTCAGGACTTCACACAGCAGAGAGGAGGAGGGACTTCCTGTCTCTCTCACACACTAAGGGAGTCTGAGGCTGTGCTCACGGGCGGCACTGTGCAGGAGAAGCCTCAGGAATGTCACAAGTCAGCCTCCCACCCATTAACTTTCTGGTCAGTCATTTCAGTATATCTTGGGCTGTGGTGCACATAGAGAGGTGGTTGATGGCTTGTTTTAAAGGCAGGAAACTGGCCTTTCATTTAAACTTAATTTGTTTGGAGACCACAGTTCCCCTTTAAGGACACTATAGCTGTCCAAAACGCATCCGGGTAATCTACACTTTTGCTTCTGTTTGCTACACGCCATCTCCAACTTTGCAACGAAAATGTGAAATAAAGATTGTGATTTTAACTACACGCATACCGTTGGTGCAGTAGACTTTCTCCTCTTAATTTCTAAAAGATCAAGCTCTCTTCTGTCTAGAGCCCCAAAAAGAAAAAGAAAAACTTCACTTTCAGAGAAGTATTAGCTTAATTCTACTTATTTTACATTAAAGAACAAATACTGTCAATGACATTTATTGAATTCAAAAGCTATAGAATGGGTTAAAAAGCTAAAAAAAATACTGCTGTCCGCTTTGATCTGCTTATTCTTTAGACTCAGCACTTCCTGACATAGATCCAGAATAAGTTAATTACTACAAGCATCCTTTCTGGACACGCTGAAGCCTGAGCTTGAAGCAAAGGAAATGTTACTAAGAAAGGGTTATTATAAAATAAAGATGAATGCCTTTGCAATCATTATATATAGGACTTACTTATATACAAAGTGAGAAAGCAAAGAGGGTAAACAGTAAATGTGCCACAAATCAAAATGAAAGGTTGAATACATAATTTTAAGTTTAATAAAATGTATATTTTCTCACATGTGCAAAGACAAATTTACACTCAGGGGAGACCACAATACTGTTATAACGGTGGAACTGGTCTGCGCATGAGCCAACTACACCTTACTCCTCAGACCTACCGTATAAACACGAATATAAGTTGAGATTTTCAGGCTTTAAAATTAGCCTGAAAACCTAACCTCGGCTTATATACCTCGGGTCAAGTCCTAATTTAGACCCAAATGCTCCAATTGCAGATAGTAACCAGTAGGTGTCGCCGTGTTAAAAAACCTTCATCTGCATAGAAAGTTACAGGAGCTGATCTGCCTTTACACTCCTTCCTGCTTCCTGTAGTCAGGCTGCTGGAATCACTCTCTGTCACTGCTCATCTGGGGGCTGTAAATCTGATGGTCTTCTCAGTTTGGGGCAAAATGGCTGCTAGTTCAATGCAAGTGACAGCTTGAAACTACAACTCTCAGGTGTAACTTAACTATTGGGGTCAGAGTGCCCTTTACTATATGTGGGTCAGAATGCTCTTTACTATACCGGGAGTCAGGAGAATTGTAAATGATGGTAAGCTTACTTAAAAGTTTATTGAACATTGCCACTCCACATGTTTAGAAACTACAATTCTCAGCAACCAATGCACGCTGGGAGTTGTAGTTTTCAAACATCTGGAGTGCCAAGGAATTGGGGGTTACTGGTACTGGATTTGGCTATTACTGTATGGGATTAATGTATGGGAATTCTGCTGTCCATGTAAAGGGCAACTTAAGCCACAAAACAATACTAAATCAGAAGGCAGTAGTGGTCATAATTTCTACCCACGGCTTATACTTGAGTCAATCAGTTTTACTAATTTTTCAGGTAAAAATAGGTACCTCGACTTATAATCTAGTATATACAGTTTAACCTTTAAAAATAAATTGGGGGTTACCTAAACTGAACTCGGAAAATAGGGTATGGACTGTAGGGCTCTAAGCTGAAGGGAGATGAACTGCAAATTAATACAGAGATCTGTGCTACAGCTTTTGGAGGGCATATCCAGGGTGCTGGATTGCTGGCTTAAATTCTCTTATTTTATACCACTTATACTTCTTTTTACCTCGTAATTTATACCACTTAAATTCTGTTCAATGCTTATTCTTTGAAATTACTTATGGTTAATACTACTTCTTCCTCTATGCTCTTTCCCACAAATCTGTGAGAAACTGTATGTGTGCAATTGGCACATATATCAAATAATCATTATTTATTAAATCATAACAAAGAGAAAATCAGCACAGCCAAATAAACAAATTCTGTAGTGTCCAAGCATCCTTCTTCCCATTAAGACTACACAAAGTAAGTCAGATAAAGCTAGTTTAGTTAAAAACTAAAATCTATTCAGAGCTGATAAAGTTACCTGTATGTAGGAAAGATTTTCACTGCTACAAGCACCTAAAAAGTGCGTAGGTTGTAAAAATATAGTTTGTGAGGGTATTCCTGAGATTTAAAAGGAGTTTAGTTTGAAAAACAAAACAGAACTGGTTGAGTTTTCCTTGTAGTTGCACTTACGCATTGAAGCAATTTGGGGTTAAGTAGTGGTCATGCCTGTGTGTAAATCCATCCATGCAGCATACCATTTGATTCAGGACACAGGAGGGAGAATTATTTTAGTAGGGATTTTTAACTTGTCTTGTTGACTTGAAAATTTGAAGCATGAAATTCTGTGAAAATCTGCATCCATAACTCTGCCTGTAGTCATGTAAAAATGGACACCTCTTTAAATGTTTACAGAGAGATGCAAAAACTTGCTTTTCACCATAAAATGAGCATAAAACGCACTCTACCCGATGCAATACCTTTTGTTTAACATTTGTTTTTGCGGGGGCTGTGCCACTTACAAATCTTTTTGGAAGTAGCACAGCTTTTATGATGCAATAAAAAAAGTTAAGACATTGCGCCTCTATTTTGCGCAACATCTAACGTTCTCTTCTTGCAGGCGTTCAGCCCCTGCTACTTACCTGTGCACACTTCCGCAATGCAATAACCTTGCGCAGTGACATGCACGACTTTACTGAATCACGGTATCGTGCGTTCGTAAGTAGCGGGGTTGAAAGCCACTACTATTTATTGCATCTCCCCCTTAATTCTTTATAAATAAATGTTCACATATATATCAGTGTCTAATCTTATTAAACAAGATATTAAATGTGTATTCTGATGAAAAAGTTAGGACACCCTATCCCTAATAGCTAGTGTTACCCTCTCTAGTTGAATTAACTGCAGTGAGATGCTTCTTGCAGCCATCTACCAGTCTCCGACATTGGTCTGAGGAAATTATTCCTGTTTGCATGTAAAGCCTGTTTTAAAAGGAACAGTTCACCCTACATAATAACTGCTTCTTAATCAAAAGTAATCTTGTAATGGAGACAAGAGCATTTGCTTCTGTCTCCCGTAATGCCCACTAAGTCCTAAGATCACTACATACAAATACGCGATCCTGTGGTGCTGCTCTCTGTCTGTCTGCTCCCCCATGGGCTCCCACTCCCTCCCCCTCATGGGCCTGCGTCCCTTTGCTGACTGGATAGACAGTGCAGCACCGCTGGATTGTGTATTTACAAGTAAATTACCCCATGGCATCTCAAAGGGATTCAAATCTGGGCTTTGACTAAGCCAATACAGTCCTTGGTGGATTTACTGGTATGTTGTGGGTCATTGTCATGTTGCAAAGCCCAGATTCACTTCTGCTTTAATTTTCTTACAGATAGTCTCATGCTGTCCAGGTCCTGCTGCAGCTAAGCATCCCCAAACCATGACATTTTATTCTCCATGCTTCACAGTTGGTAGAAGGTTCTCTTTCTTGGAATACTGTATTTAGTGTACTCCAAATATGTTCTCTCTTCTGGTGTCCAAATAATTCACTCATCTGTCCAAAGAACATTATTCCAAAAGTCCTGGTCTTTGTCAAATCTCTGGCAAACTTCAGTCTGGCTGTGGTAATTTCTTTTGCACACCTCCCATATAAAATAAATTTTGTCTAGTCTCTTTTGTCTAGTCTCTTTTGATTGTAGAGGAATGCACTTTCACATTAACAGTTGCAAGAGCCTGCTGCTGGACCAGGGATTAAGGTTTTTGGGATTGCCAATTTCGAATTCTTTTGAGATTTTTAAATCCCTAACTAGACTTATACACTGCTACAATCTTCTTTCTGAAGGCCTTAAACAGCTCTTTTGATCTCAGCAATGTGTTCACTCTCACCTCAACATTTAAGAGAACGCCAAACTAATGGGATGATACAAAAAAAAAAATAAGTGTCTTACCTGACTGCAAACCTGCGATGCTTCAAACTCCATCACGAGACTTACTGCATCGCGGATTTTTTACAAAATGTACCTTGTAGTGCTATTGAATCTGCTACACCATGCTACTTCCTAAAATGTTTGGAAATGCTGCGGCCAGCGAGAAATTTGTTTTAAACCCAGGGATAGAGTGGGTTTTGCATTAATTTTGCACAAAAATGCCTAAGCCTCCAATGCAACTTGTACTCCAGTTGTACTCCAATTTTCCATGCTCCACACCTGAATAGTCCTTACCTTTGGGTACTTTAGCAATCAGCTGTAATACTTACATGAAGTTTTCCTTGCTGCTCTAGTCAGAGATCTGACTTTTTTGCAGAGTGTGTTTTCCATTTGATACAAGCAGTAAGAGGAGCGGCAAAGGAAACTTAACATACAGTTTCTGACAAAAGTCTTGTCGCCTGTGTATTTTGCAGTAACTCCTGCTATTAACCTGATTTTTAATTGATCAATTGGTGTTAGAAATAGCTCATATGAAAAGCTAAAGCCCTCCCAAATAATATTAAATGTACTGGGAAAAAAATAGTTTCACAGAAAAAAGATTTATCATTTAATCAAGACAGAAAGGTTAAAATGTGAAGTCGCCTATACAGAAATGGATCTACTTTGCAGCCAATCCAAAAACGTCAGCAAATGAAGTAGTGGTGCTGTGAGATCCAAATTTAATATCTTGTATGACTTCCATGAGCTTGAAGGAAAGCATCCATGTGGTTTGGCAAGGATTCATACAATTTATTGATGAAATCATCAGGAATAGCCAAGAAAATAGTCTAGCATGCCTCCCAGAGTTCATCAATATTCTTTGGTTTTGTCTTCCATGCTTCTTCTTTCATCCTACCCCACATATTCGCAATGATGTTCATGTCAGGTGACTGGGCTGGCCAATCCTGGAGCATCTTGATCTTCTTCGCCTTAAGGAACTTTGATGTGGAGATGGAAGTACCGTATATACTTTAGTATAAGTCAAATTTTTAAGGCTTTAAAGTTAGCCTGAAAATCTAACCTCGACTTATACTTGGGTCAAGTCTAATTTAGATCCAAATTCTGCAATTGTGAATAGTAACCAGTAGGTGGCGCTGTGTTAACCTGCATAGAAAATTTCAGGAGCTGATCTGCCTTTACACTTCCTGCTTCCTGTAGTCTGGCTGCTGGACTCACTCAACACCGTCACTGCTCATCTGGATGCTGTAAATCTGATGGGTCTACTCAGTTTGGGGCAAAAAACAGCTGCTAGTACAGTGCAAATGACAGCTTAAAGGGTATGTCCACCCTAAAATACATTTTTGGATATAAGATTCCCTATGCCTGTCCAGCCCAATCCGTCATTTATATGTTTAGAAAGCCCCCCAAACTCTATCCTCCCCTCTTTCCTCCGCCGCGCCCCCGGCCCTCTGCTTGCGAGAAAATGCAAGCAGAGGGGCGGGACCGGCAGCTGCGTCTGTGATTGGCTGAGCGGCAGCCAATCACGGACGCGGCTGCCGGCAGCTCACTTCAGCGGAGGAAAGAGGAGAGGTAAGTAAAGTTTGGGGAGCTTTCTAAATATATAAATAGAGGGTTGGGGCTGGGCAGGCATGGGGAATCTTATATATTAAGGCTTTTAAGCTAGGGGAGAGAATCGGGAGAGGGAGGGGGAGAAGGGCTGCAGTACGCATGCCAAACTTCTCCCAGAGGCCAGGTAGGAGGCAGAGTCCTATATGGACTCTGCTATCCTCCTGGTGGGCAGTTTTTGGGACTTTGGTGGGGGACTACAGGGGAATCTTATGGAGCTGGGATGTGAGGTAAGGATTACACTACACTACATAATGGGGCCAGTAGTTGGGGGGATTATAGTTTTGGGGGTGGACATGCCCTTTAAAACTACAACTCACAGGTGACATTTTTAACTATTGGGGTCAGAGTGCCCTTTACTATATGGGGGTCAGGAGAATTGTAAATGATGGTAAGCTTAATTAAAAGTTTACTGAACCTTGCCACTCCACATGTTTAGAAACTGTAACTCCCAGCAACAAAGCATGCTGGGAGTTGTAGTTTTCAAAAATCTGGAGTGCCAAGGAATTGGAGGTTACAGGTAATGGATGTGGCTATTACTGTATGGGATTCATGCATGGGAATTCTGCTGTCCATTTAAAGGGCAACTAATTTCTACCCTCGGCTTATACTCGAGTCAATCAGTTTTTATAAATTTTTCAGGTAAAAGGGTACCTCGTCTTATACTCGGATCAACTCGAGTATATACGGTATGCGATGGAGCACCATCCTGCTGCAGAATTTGGCCTTTTTTATGGTTGGGAATATATGAGGTAGCTAAGATTTCTTGGTATTTTACACTATTGATGATGCCTTCCACCCTGCAGATCCCTTGCCCTCCCCCATACTGGATGTAACCCCATGGAGACCATTTCGAGACAGAATCGGACAAACTGTTTTGGTTGACACAGGGATTTCAGGTGACCAGGTCTCCTGGAGCTCTGCTGCAGTTGAATGTTCTTGGATTTTTGAGCCAACAAACGGTCCTCTCGAGCAGTTGTCTTGCGGGGTCTGCCTGTCCTGGGCTTGTCAAAAAATTCTCCAGTCTTTTCAAATCTTTTCTTTATCCTCTGAACTTGACGCTGAGAGACATTGAAGGTGTGCACCACATCAGCAGTGGATTTGGGCAGTGGATTGGGCTTCCAACATTTAGTTCAGGGTGAATTTTTGGCATGTTTGAAGAGATCTATTTGCAGTTGATGTGAAGGTCTAGTATACTGGGGTTCTTTTATACACACCTGACACCTAATTGATCCATTTTTAGTCACAGGTGAAGCCCATATGACAAGACGACAACACGTATGTCTTTGCAAAAATTGACTCAAAGGGCTTTACCAAGCTGTGAATATTAGAATACTTTTTGTTAGTTCATTTTTGCATTGAAACATTATTACAAAAGCTGGTTGGGGGTAAAATGAACCATTTCTTGAAACAAAATCTGCATTAGAATTATTGTTAAGCGGCACTTCAGGTCTATTTGTACACAAGCAACAAGACTTTTGTCAGAAACTGTAAGTGTTCCAACTGATCCGTAAATTACCATGGGGTAAGTACTACTGTAAGTTAAGTCCTTATCACAGGTGCTATTAATAGGTGCAAGAAAAGGAGCAAAGGGCAGGTTAGTATAACTGTCCTTTATTTAAAAAAAAAGTTTAGTTATAATGTCACATTAAAGGGGAACTGTGGTCCAAAAATGACTTTAGGTAAATTGATAGGAATTGCTCCCCTGAGAATTTTTGCAATTTATTTCCATGTTTATTTGCATAGTTTTGAAGATATTACATTTTTGTGTGTGATATGGCAGCAGCATCACCAGGTCCCCTGCACTTCTGCCCTGAAACGTCAATCTGTCCTGTGTCTCCTCCTCCCTTTGCAGCCCCCCTGGTCCCTCCCACTCATGGACCCCATGGTCCCTCCAGTTGCAGGCCCTTCATGGCCCATTGTCTTACAGCACATGTGGCCCTGCCCACTCGCGGGTGTCTAAACCCCGCCCACTCACGGGTGCCGTGGGTTACTCAGACACCCCCCCCCAGAAAACTCTTTGGAATTAGCCTTTTCAGGCAGAGTGAGTATGTGAAAGAAGGGCTGTAGATTCCCTTACCTTCTCTGTCAGGACTTCACACAGCAGAGAGGAGGAGGGACTTCCTGTCTCCCTCACACACTGAGGGAGTCTGAGACTGCTAGCCGGCGGCACTGTGCAGGAGAAGCCTCAGGAATGTCACAGTCAGCCTCCCACCCTTTAACTTTCTGGTCAGTCATTTCTGTATATCTTGGGCTGTAGAGTACGTAGAGAGGTGGTTGATGGCTCGTTCTAAAGGTAGGAAACTGGCCTTTCATTTAAACTTAACCTGTTTGAAGACCACAGTTCCCCTTTAAAAAACTTTGTTTTATATTATACAACAAATACCAACTTTTTAACCATCAAAACCCCAATATATTTTGAAGACAACACTAATTCTTGAAGGGTCATCTCATATATGATCCAGTGTCAAAAAGCCTCAAGGCAATAGAATAAAAACCACGCAAATCTATTTCCCATAATATCAGCCAGTCAAATATCAATCACAAAAATGGAACCCAAGTTTGATTGTAACTTGTTACCATTGAAAAATCAGAGACCAAAAACCTAAAATGCTTGAAGGTACTTATTTTCCTGTATAAATGTGTACATCATAGCATATTATTAATAAAAGACTAAAAACAGTTTTGCCTGACATTGCACATATAAACAATTTTATTCTAAGTTTAGGCTAGATACACAAGGGTCAATAATTTGGCCTGACTGCCCATCCGCATAAAATATTGGTTGGGTCAAAAATATTGTCCCGAAATACCAACACATTTGATAATTTTCAGCCAACTTTTGGCCAAAATTGGCTAAAAAAAATATACGGTACATTTCTTTCTTTTTTTTTGATCCTGCAAATTTTAGTACTAAAATAGCGACAAAATACACACCAAGCTTGGAACTGTGTTTATTTCTTCAAATGTTGCTTATGGCACTTTTCCCTAAAAGTAGCTAATTGGACAGCGCCTTATTTTCAACCTGAATTTTTTTAATATAGAAAGCATAACCAAACCCTCCCCACCCACCCCCTCAACCTAGACCTCTCATGGTATAAAATTACCTACAAGGCTTCCAAATATACTTACCAGCTTTGGGGGGGGGGATCTTTGGTTTACAATAGGTAAGCATCATCATTTAAAAAAATATTTTGTATGATCATAATTCAGCTTAAACCCCAGCATCCCAGACTCCTCTATTGGTTAGACAGTACTCACTACATAATAGACCCACTATTGTTACCATACACATCTTTGTAAAATGAAAAAGGTTACTCCTAATTCAGCACAGTCAAAACAGGTGAGCATACAAATGATTTCAAGACAGAATCATTTGGTAATTCATTACAATTTAAAAATATAAACAAGTGATTAAACTTGCCATACCTCTGTAGGGGATTGTTTGTTTTGGAAGTATGCATTACCATAATCTGTATTAGCTTCTTTTACTTTGGACCCCAATAGCAGCCGATGGAAACAGCCAAAGCTGATGGGTTTGTATGTGCCAAAATGGGTAGTAGTGCTGCCAAACACATACTTGAAAATCTTTCAATTGTGTATGCTCAGGTAAAGCAAAACGACATTTGAGCAAGACAGATGCCTACCCTTCATTCCCGGCAAGGGGAGTAACTAGAACTCACCGGCCCCCCAGCAAAACCATAACGGGCCCTCTCTCTTATTCATCTGGAGGGGCTGTATCTGGTGAAGGAAGAGCAAGAAGTTGAGGCCCCCTCCATTTTCATCTAGTAGTTACACATCTGTTCCTGGCATCACTGGAAATATAAAGTGCAACACCTGTACCACACGTTACTAACCATATGGAATGGGGGTTGTCAGGGTTACAGGGATCTCAGTCCTGTGCTGTCAGACACACAAACCACAATCCTTACTGTATATACTGATCACAAGTGTCGTAAAACACCAGGGCCTTATGCACAGCACTGCTCCCCGCTGAGATATGTAGGGGTACTAGCTGCCTTCTGTTGGGCAGGTACATTATAGCCAATGGTGTTTTAAGAGGAGGGGGGTTCTACTCTGCGGATCAAGAACAAATACCCTACCAGCCTAGGGCCGAAGGTGAACACCCCGTACCCAATACATCTCTTAACCATAGACTCAGCCATTCGTTACTGGACCCAGATAACTTCTTCCAGCACTTGGCGACCCTTCCTGTCCAGCATCTCCCAACACTGAAAGGTAGCGCCCCCTTACCCGTCCACCTGACAGCCCACCGTCTACTGCCATCACGCCACCCACTGTCCCCAGTCCACATGTCTCCTTACCCGGGATTCCGCCTGTGACGACGCGGCCTCACACAGGGTGTTGATAGAACTGCTGCTTTCATCCCCCTTACCGGGACTTATTTACAGATGAATCGCTTCCCCCCCCTCACGGAAGGGTTAATCATGAGAGGGGGGGGTTGTTCTCCCCTGTGCTCTTTCAGGCCAAGTTTCCCAACGGTGATAAAGCAACCCCTCCAACCCCTTACAGCAAGCGTGAGATCTTCCCCCGCCTCATTTGCATAAATGTGTTCCAGGCGCTGATTGGTTGTTGGTCTGATGAGGAGGGAGAGAAGTGCGCAGCTCGGTTTAGTTAGTGCGTGGAGGAGAGGAGGGAGGATATGTCTGCTGGGGGCTCCTACTATCTCAGCAGGGGCTCCCCCACCTCCTACGCTGTACATCCCTTTTTGATAGTCACAGTCACGCTATACGTCTTCTATCAAACATAATAACCTGACACTGAACTCAGGCGTGTTGTCTGCTGATAGTGCGGGGTCTGGGCTGGTCGGAGGCCCAACCCTCTTCTCAATAGAAAACCAGTTACCTACACTTTAAATAGTTAAAGATGAATAGCTATCAGTATTCAATAACTAACCAATCATATTATGGTTATTTGTTAAAGCAAAATACATATGCTTTTAAGAAAAAAAGAGCAGTATTTTTCATTCCAATGACCTTAATCTGCCAATTCAGCATTTAGTCTGTGTATAAATAAATGCAACCGAAATACTGACTTCCTGTTTGCTGGACCCTGAGTAGAGACCGTTATGGTTTTTCCCTTGACCCAGCGCTGGGTTGATTCAGCGGCTCAGTAGAGATCTGAGCATCTTTGACCCATCCAACAAGCCAATTTGTAGAAATTGTTGTTAGGAACATTCCAAGGATGTGGTACATCCTGGGAAGAGGAAGGACCGTTAGAACCTGAAATGGCAGCTAACTAATGTCAACAGCAGGGAACATCAAAGGGTATGAAATCAACTGATTTTTCAAAATGGGAGAGAATATATAGAATAACTAAGAATGCATTACACAAACTAACAATTTAACAAATATTGATAATTTCCACTGAACTGTCCCTTTAAACCATTTATTACATAAGCCCCATATATTGTAGGTCACAATAGCAAGTGTAAAGATTCCCAGGGTGAGACCATCGCAATTCAATTTCTAATAAACCATTAATAGTATTAAAGGACAATTATACTCACCTTCCCTCCGCTCCAGATCTTCGTGCAACACGCTGCTGTAGGTTTCGTGAATCCAGGGGTGAGGACCTAGCGGTTCAGGTCCTTACCCTGGGTAAAAGCTACTGCACGAAGATCTGGAGCAGAGGGAAGGTGAGTATAATTGTCCTTTAACTTAGTCCTGGATGGGTTACCACCGAACAAGCAGAGTACATACTAATATTCCATATATGGATCATATGATAATATTCCCACTGTGCGCATGCGCACACAGTGCAAGCAAGTGTGGATGTGCCAGAAAAAAGGTGTGCCTCTAATTTTTGTTGGTGAAATATTATTCCAGCCTAAGGTTTTTAAGTATAAAGGTAGTAAATATGAAGAAGTGGAAATCCTGGTTATTCAAGGACACCATATAGTATGCTAAAGCATGCTTTATTATACCATCCGCACTACATGTTTCAGATCAAGTGATCCTTTATCAAGTGTATTGATAAAGCACATTTTAGCATACTATATGGTGTCCTTGAATCACCAGGATCTCCACTTCTTCATCTTTTAAAGCACACTGCTGCACGCCTTTGTGACGAACAGGGGTGCAATGTAAAACGCCATAGACAATATCTGAAATTGCACTCCCAATTTTCAATTATTTCACCATATTGGTATAATCCAGCAGTATGGCAGCTCCCACATTGTTCCCTGTCCCAGGGTTAATTCATGTTAACTTGTAAGCCCTGCTTCCTTTCCCAAAGGCATGGCCATTTGGTTTTGTTAGCTGACCTAGCAAGAGGTCTGACTTCAAAGGGGCAAGGTGTGAAGCCCCTGTAATATACAAACACTGTCACAAGCTGGCAGGCACCAGAACAGCAGGGAATCTGCTAGTTGAGATTTGAGCAGTATCCAACTGGCAGATCAAAGGTAATTCATATTCTTTAATAATTCAGGATGTAGAATTATTTCAGGTTTTCATAAATACCCCCAGTTTATCCAGTAATTAATTCTGCATCTATAGATACCTGATATAATATCATAGCCAGAGCCAAACTTGGGATATTATCCTTCCTAGGCCTACGATATCCCAGATATGTCGTATTTGGTCTTATTCTGTTGGGAAAAATTAGTTATGGACCATCATGATATTATTTTGAATGTGACATGTATGGTACACGGATTATGGACTGGAGGGGAATTGGAGATTTAAAATTCCCCCCAAAAATAGGAACCAACCTTCGGGGGCAGAACCAAGTCCACCCCCTCAAGGGACCAGACCCCTCCCATTTTCTGGCAAAGGATAAAAGTGGAATTGGGTCTCAGCTCTGTGTTCGTCATAACATCTACAATAACATCTAGCCAACAGGACGGACCGTACTGGCTTACACCAGGAACTATTATTTGGACTATTCTTTTCCAATAACTGGACTATCAAGTTCTGGACTCTGCTCACGGACATTTCAGATGCCATTTATCCTTAAGTATTCCTTCTTTTACCTATTTCTTACCTGTGTGTTACCGCTTATGTTCAGTAAATTGTTTTAGTTTTTCTTTATAATTTTATGCACTATTTTTGTCAAGTTTTAATAAATGATATAAAATCATTTATAGGCTATTGTCCTATTCTGAGTACCGTATATACTCGAGTATAAGCCAAGGTTTTTAGGTTTTAAAATAAACCTAAAAACCTTACCTCGGCTTATCACTGCATTATGGAGAATTCAGTTCCACCTCCCCTCCCCGGCATTGGCGCTTATAACATCCTCAACACTTACTTTACCTCCCTTCTTACTTCCTGTACACAGTTCCAACCCTATTTTTCTGCTGTATCTTTACACTCCCACAATCTATTCCATCTTTAAATTTGGCTATCACTTCCTGTTTAACACACATACATACTCCTACTCCTCCCTTTCTTATTCTCTGTCATGTCTAAATAAGGAGAATCCTTCATTCAATATTTTACTGTCCGTCGGTGAATCAATTAAACCATGATTCCTGCTATACCAATCACATCATACCTTTCCTTTAAGATTAATTCAAGTTCCCCTTTTTTCCACAAACTCTTGCTTTTGTAATTGTAAAACATACATTTTAGATTAAGAAATGATTACTTCCTAATGGTCGTACATGCCTCCTTATCCTCTAAATGCTCCCCCCCCCTCCCCTTCTCCATCCTCCGTTTTTTAATAGCAGCCCCCCTAAATCCTAACTTCTCTATCTAACCCCTGTGTAGTTCAACATACCCCCCCCCATACCTAGTTTTAAAATCTTCCTAACAGAACCCCCTAGCCTCTTCTCCTTCTCCCCAAAACCAGCTTCATCATCACCATTGAGGTTCAATCCAGCCTCTAAAAACCTGTAGCCACAGAAAAGTCAGCCCAGTTCTCGAAAAACCCAAACCCCATCTCCTTATCAAAGACAACCACCTCTTAGCCCACTCATTTAACTACTCCTGAGCTCTCGTTGCCGCGTCCCCTAGCTTAGCACGTGGCTGCGGTAAGTATTTCTGAAATCACTACCCTTGAGGGGTCCTTGCTTTTAACTTGGCCCCTAATTCTCCGGAAATCATTTTAAGGACTCACCCTCCACCTCTAAACTTTGTCAGTTGCACCAATGTGAACCAAGACTGCCGGTCAGCTCCACGCCAGCCCCACCCAATAATCTATCTACACGATCCACCACAATGTCGAACCCTACCTAACACCAGGCAGACACACACGTCGGCAATGCGGGTCTTGGCGACGATTCCCCATCTACAAACCCTTCTAATAATTAGGCCCCTACCACTACCATACCACCACCTGCTATCCTTCTAGCCCCTCCGTTCTCCCTCCCTTGTATTGAGAGGGCCGTCCCCTGGGTGCTCAATGGAAGGCCCTCTCCATCATGCCTGCTTCCTATCCATCGGTCCTCCACATCTTCGCCCATAAATGTCAAATCTGTTGGGATCGACCCAACTGGGAAGAAGCACCCCTATCACTTCCAATCCCTACTTCCCCTGGTGACCCTACAAATCTAATCTTCCTTTACCACCTATCCCCTGCCCCATCTCCATCCACCCTCCAGGTTTAACTGGCCCCTGCCATTACCTGCTTTCCCCCCACCCTGCAATGCTGAAGTTTCCATTTGCCCCTTTAATTCTGGACCTCAAATTCAGTGTCAACCCACGCACATTGACACATACATAGGTCAGTTGGGGGCCTGCTCCAAGATCCCATACTGCTGCTGATGCACCTTGCGTGGCCCCAACAAAACTGTCCATACTAAAATCAATACCGCACAGCACTACACACAACCAGGAGAACATCAATGTTGTTCTTAAAACCCTTTCTTGTTCTAAATCTTTGGTTTCTTAACAACACCCCTGTAAAACAGACAACCCCTTTAAAACAGAAAATCCCTTTGAAAGAAAAATCGCTTGAGCTAAGAGAGGCTCAAATGAACTGACTTATATGAGGTTCAACAACCAAGAGCCGAACACCTTAAGCCATTTTTAAAATAAACCAATAGCTGAACATCATTAAAGGAAAGTACAAAACCATCTTACTACCCACTTGATGTTCGGGTGGGTACTGTATTTTATGAAAAAATGTGGTGGTGTTTTATTTCTGGTCTCCCCCACCCCTACCTACCTGCATGGCTAAAACATGCTTTCTTGCATCTGTGCTGAACTTTCGAGCAGGGCCTCCCCAATGAGATTCTGTAAGCAGTGTCAGTCAGTGGCCCCCTCACTATTTTTGCTCATTTAGCGTGCATTTGCACGTGCGGCCAGTTAAAAATCAGCAGGCATCTCGGCAGCCTCTCTCCTCCACAAGCCTGCAAGATTTGGAGGAGATTGAGGCTGCCGAGACTGTTCCCTGTCGGAATAAAATAACCATAATCATAAATAGTAAAACCCTTCCACAACTCATAACAACACAGCACCACAAACGCAATCAGTATAACCAAAGACACCATTCATCACAAAGATTATAACCAAAATACACAAACTCCACATCAATTAAAGAGATATGATAAACTCCCAAAACCAAGATACACAAGAGAATTAAGAGGAAAATCACCTTCACTCGACCATCTGAGAAACCGTACGACACGCAAACCAGAAAAATCATAGTTTTTTAGAGATACTTCAACCACCCAAAAGACAGAAAGGAAGTAAACATCAGAAACTACCCCAAAAAGAAGAGACAACCAAATAAGAAAGAAAGAGGGGATAACAGAAAGAATGAAGCTTAACCGAGAAAAAATTGAAAGACGGCATTTTTAATTTTAGTGATAACAACTAAAACCCACACCATTCTCGGTACACTAAATGACTAAAATTCATTCTAATTCAAAATTACCAGTTTATCTTTTTCATTGATGTGAAGATATTCTGAGGTCACTCACCCCAAGGAGGTATTTCGGTCCAACAACACAGAGAAACAAGCTACCCATTTTACCCAACTCAATCAAAAGGTAAATATAGTAAATTATTTCAACAAATGGTATAAACTGATATATGACAAATACAAACTAAAAACTAAACAAAACAGGGAATCTTACAATAGCAAAAGAAAACTTTGAAAAACCTGAAAGATGAGAGTTAATATTGAAACCTGCATAGAAGAAGGGGGAAAGTATCCACAAAAACGAAGACTACTTAACGAGGCATTAAGACTATGGATGACTATTGGGGGGTATGGGGGGAGATTAGAGACTTATTGCATATTTAACTCAATACCCGCCACCATGATAACTGTAAGAATATAACAAATCATTTAAATGGCTTAAAACAAGGGAATATTAAAAGGAAACTATAGTGTGCCTAAGTTTTTGTTAAAAACAGTTAAATAAAAAGTACCTGAAGCATAGAGGTAGATTGGTGCTTTTACATGGCAATATAATTCTAAGAGGACAGCAGGACAAGAAAACTGCTTCTTCCAGTCTTCCTGTATGCTTCAATACTATCTTATATAAAAATGGCCCATGGACCATAACCTGTGAGAACAGAATAAAAACTGTATGTGCTTAGCTCCTCACCACAACAATCTTGGGGAGTCATGTGCTCGTTTGAGTCCCTTAACTTGAGGTCACTTCAAGCATTCCGGGCAGCACAGGAGAAGCGTCAGCTCATGTAGCTAAAAAGGCCAGTACCAGTAGGTTTGGACCAGTTAATGAAACAACCTTGACGTGGGGAGGGCTTAAAATATTTTGGCCAACTTATTGAACTAATTGCTTTTATTTATCTAGGGTTTAGCAACTGTTTTAGTAGGCAACACCACACAAGAACGCGCCATCCATATAGAGTGCAGTGCGCAGTAAGAATGCTCTGATTTGTATGTGGGGGAGACCAAACAGCAACTGCACAGTATGTCCCAGACAGAAGAGCCCATTCCTCGGTCATGACTCACAGCCGTGTATCTTCATCTTAAGAAAAAAAATAAAAAAATAACAACAAATAAAAAATGATTTAAAGGACAATACCTTTGAATATTGTAATGTGTACCATACTGGCGAGGAAACAGTGACTGGTTCAAGAGAGGTGTTAAGAGGCCATTTATGTGAAAATAAAGAAACCAGCCTAATAGAGGTGGGGGGGTTCGACACCAACTGTCTTCCATGTACACTGCTGTTTTGACACCTTACTCTGGACTCTGGGCTTCCTATACACTCTTACCCACTATCTAATCACACAACCAACACCCTTACACCTGGCTGTGGATATTGCTAAGGGGATTTTCCAGGGTACTAATTGCCATCAGATTCTTGTACAATTCATCTGAATGAAAGCCAGTCGGGATGACTAGCGAAACGTCTTCAATAACAACATTTCAATCCAGTTGATTCTAATTGAATACAACAGATATAATGTAAAGTATAGACAAATCACTGTTTAACAATCACAGTAACCATTATTTAAAGGATACATTTATTTTCACATTTGCAACATACCGTATAATACTCGGTATAAGAGTTGAGGTTATCAGGCCGTAAACAACAGCCTGCAACTGAACTCTCTCGGGTCAGTCACTAACTGTAACGAGAATCCAGCTGTGCCGCATCTCCGTAGTTTGCATCCACTGACGTCACTCTACTCTGCCACCTGTCCTTACTTAACGGCGCGGAGTAGTGACGTCCAATGATGCACGATCAGGAGATTGCGCAGCAGGGTGGACTGGCATACTAGGGGCACCGCAGAAAATCCCCGGTGGGCCCAGCCTTTATGGTCCTTTACAACCTCACTGCCCGGATCCATGAGATCTGACTGCCATCCGCTTTTATCCGTCAGATTGCAGAGGTCTTGTAGCTTTTATTAATGACTGCTTATGACTGCTCTCTGGGCCTGGTCTCGCCTGCCTGCCTCTGGGCCTCTAGGGTTGGGGGTATGGGGTTATGGCCAGATGGGGATAAATAATAACAAAAGTTGGTGGGTTTTAAAGGGCTTCTGTTAGTAAAGAAAAAGGGTAGGAGTAGGTGGTCATGGAGGGCTGCTTGGGGTATGGTACTTTTATAACGGCTTCTGTATATGGAGAGGGTTAAGGGTATGAAGTCATGGTGGCTGCTGCTGGGGATAATCTGGGGGTCTTGATGGGCCTCTTATAGGTAGCGGTGGTTAGGATATAAGTCTAGTTATGGGGGTACTGCTGCTGTAAATAATGTTGTTTATATTTGTATAATAGAATCAGGAGGATGGGTACCTATTGTTTAATAATTGCCTCCTTATTCTGTCTTGTTTTGAAAGGCTTATATTTGCCCTTTAAATGGACCGTCAGAATTCCCATACCGTAATAACCAAAACTGGATTTGGCTATTCTTGTTGGGATTACTGTAATGGGAATTCTTCTGTCCATTTAGAGCCTATTGAATGCTTTTTCAGCATCTATAGATAAAAAGGATTGAGGGGATTTTTGAATTTTTCAGTGTTTGTACAGTTAGAAAGTTAAATCGATTTCTTTATTGTCTTATGTTTTGTCCTCAATTAATAACTCCCCTGCTTGATCTGGTTTGATTAGTTGGGGGATTAGGGGATTTAGTCTAACTGCTATACATTTGCATAGATTTTTTCTATCTACATTTAATAAGGATATTGGCACCAAATTTGTTCGGATTCATAGTTTGGTTTATGTCAGTTTTGGTGTTGTGAGTGTGGTTGGCTTGTATGTTTTTCTGACAAACTTTATTCTCGATGCTATGTGATAGTTGATTGGAAATGAAAAAAGCGTATGAATTGAACTGCTGATAGGTATTCTGTAATGAAACCATAGCTCTGGTGTTTAATGTGGTTTTCAGCTTTGGATCACTAAAGCAGCCGGACTTGAATATGGTAGGTAGTTAGAGTTTGTTAGAATTTAGATATTAGTTGTTAATTTGGTTGTTGGTCAGTATTGTTTTTGTTTTTTTAAAACTGTTTATTAAAACAAATAATTTCAAGTCTACAACAGTAGAACATTTTCGTGTGTATTTTGGAATTGGCGTACATTAGAATGTTACAGCATTTTACATGTATCGTCCTTAACCCTCCCTCCCTACCCCCTATATCAAATAAGTGAATACCGCAGTATTTCCAGGTAGAAACATTCCAAGCCCCATCTCCCGGTACTCTCTCCACTCACACCCACATAATACAGTCTTATACCGTTTATCCCTCATTATACACTCTCCACCTTTAAGCTTCATGAATCATTCACGGTGCCATTTTATCAAATTTTTTAGTGGTTTCCTCTATTGTGGTAAATGAGCCTTAACATTGGACATTTTGTTTATATCAATGTTTTCCAGGTTCTTAATTTTGGGAGGGGTCTTGTTGGGCCATCCAGTTCATACTATAGTTCTCCTGGCATAAAAAAAAGGCCTCAACGCAAGAAAACAAAATTAACATTGTCCCAGTAGTCCCTCCTCAGGCACCCCTAATAGACACATATTTAGTGGCAGTTGGTTTTCCCATTGTCTTGTTTCATCTATTTGTGTGATCGGGTGATACATGATTCCTGGAAACGGATAGTAAGGTGTATCGTAACTTAAGGTATCCTGAACATAAACGGTCGGAGAATTGGTATTTTTTGCTTGAATGCCCACAGTGAGTAATTATCATCTTGAATAATATGTGAAAATGTATGTATCCTAATCGTTCAAAAATACTGGTTGCTCGATGAGGCTAGTTATGGAATCCTGGGTTGTGCCAGAGCTGTGTGTCCTCTGCTATTCCTCAAATCCCAGATGCTTTTGGTTTTTTTTTCCAAAATTTAAACTGTTAGGTATGGAGGCATGTTCCTCCATTCGGAATGGGATTGGACCGGAGTCTACGAAGGTCAGTGGTAAGAGGGGAGATAGGCCTGCAACATACCACCCTCCTCATATTGTGCTTGTTGTGTCACATCCTCTGACAGCTAGGTTGTTAATAACCAGTCCCAAATATTTAAGTTATCCTGCCCAGTAATATCAAAAAATCTGGGAGTGCCAGTCCAGCTATTGGTTGGGTCCGCAAGAATTATATCATACATGTTTGACAATTCTGTGAGAGAGGATCCCGGGATATAAAGCATACTTGATTTGGACTGATATAGAGGAGTTTTGGCAAATATAGCTTTTAATAGAATTTATTCAAGCTTATTAGATTATGGGGCAGAGATGTCCATGTTTAAACCGGTTCATTCGTGTCCAACCGTAATATTAGATATTAAGGGAAGAAGGCAAGTGGTGTAACAGTTGAATATATACCTAACTATTTATTTGGTCACTACCGCACCGATTCGCACAATAATGAGATGCACAGATAATTATCCATTTCACTGGGACCAAGCGCATGACTTTCCCCATTGTATAATAGCCTGACATGGGGCATATTTGGGTAATTATTTCATATTCTGTTGCTGTGAGCCGTTGGCAGGTCAGTCTAAATACAAAATTAAATTTCTGTGTAGAGCTAATTAAGGAGTGTGTGGTTGTCCTCCGGTTAACCTAGTTTGTATTAGAGATGGCGATCGCCAGTTGAATGGCTAGCGGTTTCAATCAGCATGGCAAACAAGGAGGTGGATAATGGGCATTCACCATGTTCTAGTCCCCTTCTTTTGAGGGTGGAAGGATGGGGATACCTTACCATTAGACTCTTAAAGCACTCGTGGGCTGTTATATAAAATTTGTACCCATTTTACTGAATTGTGGCCCGAACCCAATTTCACATACAGTGCCATAAAATGGCCACTCTCTAGTTCAAAAAGCCTTTTTGGGTGTCAAGCGATACGCAACATCTCCCTCTTGAATTGTTGTGAACGAATTGTTGTATTAACGTTTTTCGATGTTGAGTAGTAAGTTTGACTTGCTGGGCATAAAACCAGTTTTGTACATCATGTTGATACTCCTATGACCCTCTGGAGCGGTTGGGACAAAACTTGGCCAGATTTTATATCGTGTTATGAAGTAATGGTGATAAGATCCACCTCCTAGTCTTTTTCCCTTACGTTAGCAGGTAGAGTGATGTGGGCCTCACACATAGATGGATGTAGAATTCGGGAGTAAATGCTGTCTGAAAGGTGTCTAGTAGTGAGATACATTGATCTCCATATTTTTTTGATCAGTTCAATGGGGATCCATCGAGGGCCGGTGATTTTCCCGAGCATACTAGATATCACGTTTGTGGATTCCATTAGGGTATATCGGCATCCAGATTGGGAGACACCGTGTTAGTTAAAGTTTGAGTGCAGGAATGATGGATGTCCGAGTTGGATTATTAATGGTTGTTTATAGTAGGTGGTAAAACAGGCAAGGATTTCTGATAGTGTTTGATCGTATTTTGTTTTGTTTGGGTCATATTGTTTTTTATTGAAGATGTAAATAGTTTTTTCATATATTTACTAAATTCGTCTGCTATTTTTGCGGTCAGTTATTTTATTGTGTTGTTATTATTGCATGTCAATACTAATCCTGCGTTCCGGCGGCCCAGATACACCACTTCGTGAAGCTTATAAGGAAGCAACTGCAGTCAGACTTCTTAAAAAGCATAATTTTATTGATACACCTTAAAATTGCTTCATAGCAAACACATCAGGGTAAACATTGTGGTATAGACCACCATGTTATACCCTGATTACACGCCTAGACCACCAAGATGAAGAAATGGCCCTGCTATCATTACTATTGGGTCCATTGGCAAAATAGATGTGGTTATGTTGTCTTGTTCTGGAGAGATGGGTGATTGTTTAATTTAATTGTGTCCTCTTGGGAACTATAATATCCGGTTTTGTTTTGTTCGTTTCTCTCCCTAGACAGAGATCGTTTTTTATTTTCTTTTCAGACATTTAAAGTTATAAAAAACAATCCTAATTACCATTATTTTAATAATAAACATTGCTTAATCAATTATATAAATCTTAGTTTGCGCCAATTTTCTTTACACAACTTTTCTATTTTGTTTTACCTTCCTTAGTATGTTGTTGTAGTAATCTTTTTTTTTTTTTGGTGTGATTGCTTACACTAACATCAACATTTGTGCTTGAATAGTGTAAAATAACAATGGCAATCCCTTTTTTAAAGGAGATATGTGCCTATTGTTGGATAGGTGCCTATTTTGGAGGACTTCTATTGTTTATTTTCTAAGTCTATTACCAGTAGAGGGAGTACTGTTTTGTACTCTGCTCATGTATCATACTACATGATGACACTTTCCAGAAGTACAGTAAATATTCATGTTTTGAGGTAGTGGTGTCTATTTTTTGTTGTTGTTTTTCCCCAGATCTAGTCCATTTAGAAGGGATTAGTCATGGCATTTTTTCGGCAAGGCCCCTAATCGCCTATGTTGAGCTAGGGTGCCCCCAGTGTTCTCACTAGCATCTCCCTCACCAAATTTTACTAGCTGTGTTAGAAAATGCTTTATATTGTTCTGCTGCTGTAATTTGCAACCTTGCAGTGGTAGAGAGCCTGAACTCAGCTCAGTCTCTTGGAAACAAATGTTGCAAATGAACTGAAGGTGAAGGAAGGAGGGGAGAGGAATGAGATCAGATAAAAGGACATGGAGAGCAATTGAATATGCCAGGTAAAAGCTGCTGCAGACTTTTTACACAGTGGCCCGTGACTAGCAGCAATGAATCTCTCTTTTTCTCCGTCCATTTGGTCATGGCTGCGGATGTCTCCGGTGCTTAGAAAGACCTGTAAGCATTCTCCTACTTTTCCCTCTGGGTTTTATTCGTGTTTGCTTTGTAGGGGCTCTGAATTTGACAGTGCACGTCCGCTTCCATAAGTAGCCTGGCTCCACCCCCAGTGATAAACACTTTTTACCATTTAGCATATAAAATAAAAGCAATCTCCCAAAAGACTACTTGTATCTGGAATCAATTCATTAACCACAACCTCTCTCATACATTAATTACTTCCATACTTCCTACAAACCTTCATCACAAAACTAACCCGTATTATAAACCTAACAAAAGATATCATCTGGAAAGAAAACTATTTACTGTGTGGCATAATAGATCAATATAATATACAACATAGCAAGGACTACAAAGCATAGGGTTTTTTAGGGACGACACAGAATTAAAAGATGAACAACAGGACTTTTAAACTAACAGTAATCAATTTATTTAACCCACATTATTTTTTATTTGAAGGAAAATACTACTTTCACTCCAAGGAACTGCAATGGGCACAAACTTCACGGCCAAAATACGCAAACTATTTACGTCTACATGGGAAAATGAAGCGTTTTTTAAGAGCACTTTTAAAGGGCAGTCCAGCCTAAATTAACTTAGCTTTAAAATATATTATTACCCCCAAACCCCACTTTTGCATATTAACATATTCAAAGATCCCCCAAACTTACTTACCTTACCCGGTCCCCCCCTCACCATCTAAGCGTGGCTGGCCCCCCCTGCCTCCTTTTTCGAGCTTGTTGCGAGCAAAAACAGGAGCAGGGAACTTCTGCGCTGACAGCCACTTCAACCTGGTCGCGGCGTCCAGCGATTGGGCATCAGCGCCTAAGACTGGAGCGGGCTTCAGCAGCAGCCATGAAGCAGAAGTGGTAAGGGACTGGGTCAGGTAAGCAAGTTCTGGGTGATCTTTGAAATATGTAAACCATGCAAAAGTGGGATTTGGAGGTAATAATTATTTTTAAAGCCAAGTTATTTTTAGGCTGGTTATTCCCTTTAAAAAAACTTATGTTTCTCCAGAACAACACCGGACAAGTAGATTTCCATGGGTATGGGCAGCCCATAAAGCCTACATACTGGGCATACTCATTCAAAAGCCTCCAATACAAGAAATATGACTACGAAAATGAAAGACCTTGACAACAAATACATGTATAGAGACCAAACATATAGAAACAAACATAAGGACATCCTAGAATATTAAAATAAAAACATGCCCTATTCTCCACAATAGTTAAAAAAAATCTTAGATGGAAAAAACAATACTATTACCACAAGGTAAATAAAGCAGATAGGCCGTTAGCAAACGTACTCAACCCAGAAAAAAAATACCAACAATAACTAAAATCCACACTCAAACACTAACATCCAACCCTGATCTGATAACAAAAACATTCCACTCATTTTATTTCTCACTATATGAACGAAAAAAGCCAAATCAGCCCAACATGAATCACAACCTTTTTACAGTAAAAAGGCACTAGAAAGCTTAGTGAGAGAGGGGCCAAAAGGAGCAAAAGCCCTTCCCCTGAGCATAAAAATGGAGAAACCCCTTATAACAGAAGGCATCTTGCAGTCTCATGCTATATGAATAGCATTGCCCACAAAACCTAAGAACAAGAAGTAATTTCTTACTCCCCATGTTCCCCCAGAGTAAGGGGCAGAATGCAAAATACTCCTTTAATTGTCCCTTAGCTTACTTATGCATGTGTCCAGAACCACTGGCTATAACATGCAATATAGCTTAATATATAGAGCCAATCATCTGACCTTGCGACATAACGTTTTCATCTTGTTAGATCTCAAGTGGCCAGATACAGATCATGGCTCTATGGTGTAGGACTTGGGCATAAAGTAGAAAAGGCAGTTTAAAAAGCTTAGGGGAGAGAGGGCCAAAAGGAGCAAAAGCTCACTGAGCATAAAAATGGAGAAACACCTTCTTACAACAGAAGGCATCCTGCAGTCTCATCCTAACTAATACATCAACACATTTTTACCAACCACATACAACCAAGGCCAGTAGGCTTCACCCAGGAGACAGGCAGAGACAATATAAGAATAGTATGCCTTTGATATTCTTAACTGGCAATACCTGATAACCACATTACAATATTACATATTTCCTACTCCTCTCCTTTCTAAATATACTGAAAGTCTACTGCTCCAACCCCATAGCCACATTACGCCTACCATCAAAAACATAATCCCATAACAACCAAAAAGGAACAAGACAAGGGTGCCCACTTCACCTATATTATTTATATTTGCTATGGAACCCATAGCCAACGTCTATCAGAATAACCCCTCCATCAAAGGAGTCCAATAAAAGACAAACATTAAAATAAGTCTATTTGCCTGACGATATAGCACTAACTTTAATATCACCCCTCTAATCTCATTCCAATCTATACTCCAGTCTAAAAGAAATAGCAGAAATTTCTGGTTTGACAATAAACCAAGATAAAACTGAACTCCTCTTCATCAACCTGACCGAGCATCAAAAAAAACTACTTACTTTAAAGGATAAGTGTACGTGTAAAATCAAGTTATGTTCATTTGGAAGCTGCAGCTTTAAAATACCGTTGCAGATTTTTTTTTTTACCTATGCCCCTCCAGAGCCTAGCTTTGTGCCTTGAAAGTTGTTGACATCTTGTTACTGGTTTGCTGAATGTTAAGTTCCGTCCTCCGCTCCTGAGATTTCCTCTGCTTTCTCCTCGCTCTGAGCCTCAAACAGTAATGCTGTGAGTTCTGTGCACTCTCCTGCTTGAGCCTCAAACAGTAATACCTGTGAGTCCCGTGCTCATGCGTGTGCACGGACTCACAAGCATTACTGTTTGAGGCTCAAGCAGGAGAAGCAGAGGAAATCTAAGAGGGAGCTCAACATTCACAAACCAGTAACAAGATGTCACGCAACTTCCAAGGCACAAAGCTAGGCTCTGGAGGGCATAGGTAAAAAGAAAAAATGGCAACGATATTTTTAAAGCTGCAGCGTTCAAATGAGATAACTTGATTTTCAGTGCACTTTCCCTTTAATTACACTTAATTTTCATACAAACTGGAAGGAAACAGGTTCACTACCTAGGAATGCCTTAATATCAACAATTGACAACCTATACCAAGCCAACTTCCCAAAAATCTACACACCAATACAAAAGATTAAAGAAATGGGATAATTAAACATCTCGTTGGTTACGGAGAACACTATTTATAAGATGATGTACTTCCAAGAAAATTTACTCATGATCACAAACAGTCTGGATATGAAAAAAATGTCTAGAACCATCTACGTCACAAATATTCAATACTTATGATCACATAAAACACCAAGAACAGCCAAACACATACTAACCAAACCGATTGAACAGGAGGACTTGGGTCCCCATCTCTTATAAATACTATCTAGCAGCACAACTAGCTCAAATAACACCTTGCACTCAGATTCTCCCACTCACAGTGGACCACAATAGATGCAGATTTAATAACACCACTACATGTAGATACTATATTATGGTGTCCAACAACAAAAGAGCCACACCACCAGAAATCAGCAAATTAACAATAGTATCACTAAAAATATGGGATAGAAAAAAGATACCACCATCTAACGAACACACCACCCCTGATGGATACAATAACCACATCCCCACCTTCCAACCAGGATACGACAATAAGGGATACGTGGAAGAAAAAAGTCTACACCGAATGATCCAATTCTATAACTCCGGAACTCCATTAACAATTGAAGACATAAAACAAAATTTACAACAACCCCCTAGAGGAAACTTCCAATTAATACAAATTATCATATATAACAAAAATCAACCGAGAAATAACCCCGTGTCCAGTCTGACAGATTTGGAGGATGTGCTACAACAACCCCTTAGGCAAGGCCACCTATCCACAATATATAAAGGGTTATTTCTCCCTCCTCTAATAGAAAAATGAAATGCCAAAGAACGGGAAATTGACCTTCAGACATCACGGGAATCCCATTGGAAGGACACATTCATAACACTTAACAAAGGCAGTCTTGATAATTTCTCTAATGGAAACACTCTTAAGGTACTATACCGCACATATAGAGTACCAACAACTCTACAAACAGACAACCCAGCAATAGACCAAAATTGCTTCAAGGCTGTAACCACAAGGAGATATGCCACCAATCTGGTGGACAGCCTAAAACTACAATTTACTGGGAAAAATGTATTTGAAATTTTAATAGAGGTTTTGATGGTGGATATAAATCCAACCCAGAAGTAGCTTTATTAGACAAACAAATAACCATCCTAAATATTCATGGCAATAAACTGGACAAATACACAATGCCAGCGGCAATGGAGAACATCATCTCTTCATCAACAAATTTATAGAAAGGCTAAATGATATATGTATTAATGAGAGATTGTTCCATGTTACAAAAGACTCATAACATTTTTAATAAATGCTGGTCCGTCTGGCTCTATAGCAAGTATGCATCTACAGACTGGATGAAGAGCCATGGAAAAATAGGGCCAAGGCGAACGAAGCATACGGATAAATAATAGAAAATTGGCTGTAGCTCAACTAACATGCACCTGAACATACAACAACAGCTGAAACCAATATGACTGTACATGAAAGCATGTTTCAAATTTTTACCATTATTTGTTTATGATTTCTTTTTACTTTTTGTTAAATATTAAAAAAATAATAAAAATTTATTGAACACTAAAAATAACTTATGGAAGAGATTTATGATGATATACTTTTAATATAGAAGGAACAATGGATGATTTAACTCTACGGAATGGATAATAATAAAATCTGAATTTCAGTTTTACTCACACAATTCACAAAAAAGAGAGTGTTTCTTGACCTAAATTATATGTAGAAACAAAAGATAAAAACCTCTACCCACCATAAGATGTGGATAGCAATTCATATATATAAAGCTGTCTCGTAAATATAATAAATATATTTTTACGAGACACTGCCACAAATAGTTGGCTAGAAATTACCTAATAACAATACAAAAGATTAAGGAGATTGTACAAAACTGAAGTATACAAAAACAATCTACGTTACTAACTAAAACATTTACTGATAAAGGAAACAAAGAAGAAGACGTGAAAATAAGGCAAGGAATAAGTAAAAAAAAAATTGGCAGAAAAGAATTATTTAAAATTAAAGAATGAAAACCAATATTAAAAATACATATGAATGTACCTTCCGGACATCTATGAAAAGATTTTACGCCTGCTGAAAATGTATAGGGTGTAAACGAAAGAAAGAGAATAAAAAAACAATATATAGGATGCACATGAGGAAACTTAAACCACGGAAAAGGGAGCATATAAATGACATACATTTTTTTAAAAAGACCTCGTCCTACCAAAGCATTTTCAATTTTGCCAAAAATGGACCCCATTTAAAGATTTTGGGGATAGATATGTGGAAAACCCAGAATGAGGAGGAGACATCCAAACTTTACTGTCAAGAAATGAAACCAAATGAGTCTACAAAATAAACACACTAATACCTCAAGGACTAAAGAAATATACCTTTGAAGCTCCTTTAAAGACATAATTATTTCTTTCCCCCCTTAACTGTATTGAATATTTGAATATTTAGCTTTTATATATATATTATTATATTTTTAGAACCTATTTTATATCCCTGTTTTAGATTTTATATGGAGAATTTTAGATACTCCCAGGTCATTGTAGTACAAATATAATTGTATATATCTTCAGAAATTGCCTTAAAAATTGCTTTAAAGATTGCCTTTAACAAGTTAAATTTTAACAATTTTTTAAAAAAAGTTTAACCTTTAGAGGTCACTGTATACCATGTTTTTTTTCCACCACCTCTCCTAAACATTTTTCCAACCCATAGAAAGTGATAGCCATGTACCACTAAAAATGGCAAGTAAAAACGAACAAATAGAGCCAAAACTGTCTCTTTTTCGAGCTGTGGGACCCCCTTATCAGTAAGGCTCTTTAAAGCCACAAGTGCCCTTATAAATTCAATGGAATAAAAGGAGATTTTCTGAAAAATAAGGAAATAAGGAAAAACAGGTGATTAAACCTACAAGGCAAATGACACAAAAAACATCATATGCAATATTCAACATATCCTGAACACATGCATGGGTATCATAACATATATACTGTACATGCCCACCAATTAACCCAACCAAAATGGACAAATGCAAAAAAAACCTTCAGCATATTCTGTATTTTGAACACTTTAATTTTTTTTTAAATGATACAACCTTCATTCTTGAAAATCCCCCCCCCCACCACAGGATATATATTGTGAATCTAACAGTATTACACATGCACATGGTTGCACAAAGAGATATGGCCAGTAAATAGCCCAGAGAATGACCCAAAGTAATATAAGTATGCTGAAAAAGTTAAATTTAGTTGGAAGCTGCAGCTTTAAAAAACTTTGGCAATTTTTTCCCACTATGCCCCCAAAGAGCCTACTTTTCTAACTTCAAAGTTGCTGACATCTTGAATCTGTACAGTTGGATGTGTAGCTCTGCCCCTCCGAGATTTCTGCTTCTTTGGTCTCAAAAGAGAATGTTCGTTTGTTCCGAGTGAAGCAACAAATCTAGGAGGGGTGGAGCTATACATCCAACTATACAACTCAAGATGTCAGCATTAAACTTATTATTTACAGCATACTTATTCTTTAAATTGACCATGTATCCACAAACAATGCTCCGCTTGTATAAGTGCCCGCAATTAGCCCCAAAAGGAGCCAATTCGTTTTTGGTTGGCTCTAACAGCACACTTGCATTTCATTTCATAAATTCCCACTTTTAGCAGATTTCTTGGGGGGGGGGGGAGAAAAAGAAAATTTAACAAAATCTAACATGTCCTGAATAAAATGGTACACTACTTATATTGGTGGATACAGTGATGTGCCCAAAAAAAAAGCCTCAAATTATGGCAAAGCATAAGGACCATTAGGTTTAACATTTTAGATACCTCTTTATGGAAATCTCCAATTTTTAAACTAAAACTCAACTTACCTCTACAAACACCGAACAAACCATATATATATTTGAAAAAATACGCACCTTTAGCTACAGCAGTGCCATCGTTTTTTTGGTACAGCTCGAACCTGGCCCCCCCTCCCTGGCATTTACAAGTGCCTTTTGGGGCTTAAGGGGTTCAACAGCGTGAAACACAGAACCCCCCTCCCTGGCACTTATAAGTGCCCTTTTGGCACTTAGACAAACCTTTTATGGCACTGACAAGTGCCTTTGTTGAGGTCCTCAGCTCAAAACCAGGAACCCCATTGGCCCTTTAATAAG
This sequence comes from Hymenochirus boettgeri, assembly GCA_019447015.1. Lineage (NCBI taxonomy): Eukaryota > Metazoa > Chordata > Amphibia > Anura > Pipidae > Hymenochirus > Hymenochirus boettgeri. The sequence goes on from CM033472.1 coordinate 81,329,704, forward strand.
AGCCTTTAGGATAAGGGGATCCCCAGCTCTAAATCCCTGGTGGGGTGTGGGGTCCCTGCCTGTGGAGATAGAGGAGGTGCCCCCCGCTAGTGTGCACCCCCATGAAAATGGCGGTTAGCGATAGTTTATAAATACTGTATGCCCATATGTGTGTTTTTCCACATATTTTTCTTCATTTGCAAAGATGATCAGAAGAGCTCTCTGATCTATTCATAAATGTCAGGAAACAGTCAGTGAATTACAGCTTACTATAGCAAATTCAGGCTGTTATCACAAGGCTACAATGCTATATTAAATCATGATTGAAGAGGCAAGGGGGTTCATTGCAGCTCTCTGTAATTTCCACCAAAAGTGCAGAATATAATAAAAATTTAAAAATACAAAGAGATGCACCAAAAGAAAGCAAATACTGTTGAATCATGAAATATGTGGAAACTGAAAAAAAAACCAACAGTTAGAGATTGAGAAATGGCACAAATGCCCAGACAGAAGGCAAAGATGGCAGAGGAATTAAAAAAAACTTGCTGGTTATGTAATTGAACAGAAAAAAAGGGAAATGAGCAAGCAAAAGAACAAACACTGGCAAAGGTAGAAAGAGACAAGAAACTGTTTTTGTAGACTAGCTTGGCATAGTAATCGTACTTTATACCTAACTTAATGGACTCGACACCCCTTGAGTTTTTTCCTCTTTCATTCAGCTTTCTGTGGTACATACCAATAATTCTCTGTACAGATACAGTCTTTATAAATCTCGAACAGATACTATTGTAATGTTATTTTTATCAGTAAAATAAACTGGACAAAACAGATTTATTTTTTGTTGTTGCATTATTTGGAATATCTGATTTTACTGGTTTCATTCTCTTCTTCTTTGCACAATCCACCTACTTCTTGACAACTAGAAACTGAAAATTATCTTTTTTTTTAAATTTAGTTTGCATTACATTGTACATATTAGATCAGGTAAGAGACTTCAGGGGAATCTTTGGAATATATTAGTAATGTGAAAGCTAGGTTTGGGGGTGATTAACATTTACAGCTAAACTAAGGACGAAAATGTAGCAAGAAGGGAAAGCAGGCAAAGGAATTAGATGAATCTGGTTGTGTTTGTGCATCATTATTTTCTTTAATAGTTTTTTTTTATTAAGGTGTTTATTGATTTTAATACTGCCAAACAAAAATATTTAGTACGCTATAGTACATTTTTGGGTAGCACTGTTTGTTTTTTAAATATAGGAATGTTTTTTCTAAATTTCTAATAATTTTTGATTACTTTTAAAAACATAACTAACATATTTTTACGTTGCCATATTAAATTTCTGTGTCTGGCCTCCATATGATATGATAAGTAAACACCACACCTTCTGTAAAGCTCCTGTAAAAATCTCCCACTAGAAATGGGACTCCAGCATATATATTGATCTATGTCGGACTGGACTGTTGGGAAACATCAGTAAATCAGAGACTAGGGCCCACCAGCACAAGTTTAGGGGCCTAACATTTCATATCTTTATTACACTCAATTACATTATCTATTACCATCAGCGAATTCCTCTGTAACCCTGTGGGCCAGTCCAAATTTTCTCCATCTGCACACGCCAAGAATCCCATACCTTAATACTTTTTTAATAGTACTGTACACCTAGTGCTATACAATAATTGTTCTGAATGACTTATCCATCTGATTTTATTTATTAAATCTGTTCATAGGATTGAGCTGAAGATAGTCCCATCTCTCCTATTTTGATCCGGTTTGATGCACATACAGATATATGTATTATAATACATTTATACCTTTTTTATCAGACCCTTTTCTACCTGTTGAAATAGCGTGACCCTGTCAATTAACATTGGCTTAAGACACTATTGATAATTGCACAACAATCTCCCTTGTTTTACCCCAGGACAAGCCACCAGCAGTGGTAGGCATCAGCCTTTGGTCACAATTTCTAAAATAAAGGAATTACAGTTGTTTCCTGTTCAGTTTAACAGAATAATGTACAACTTATGCAATATTTTTTTAATACTTATTAAATTTTAATTTTCAAGATGCCTTGCCATTCGTCATCAGTTCTGATACATTACCCAATTCCTGTGTCTCATGCATGTTCTAGTGACTTATTCTGTACCATGTCTATTGCCTTTTTCCTAACTTGATCCTGTACATAGTTCATGTGCTTTATTCCTGCTCCTTGGCCATGGACTATTTTCTCATTACTGAACTTTCTTGAACTTGACTTGGATTTTCAATTACTGCCTAATTACCTTTGTCACTACTGTGTTGGAAAGGACAAATCTGCCTCAGAATTTGTGAACCTATTAAACTCAAAAATGGGGAGAATCTTCCAAATGAAAGTAAACCCCTTCTCAGTCTGAAACTCATAAACTCTTTCTATCAGTAGCTTAGCTTCTTTCAGTTTATCTTTCATAGATGAGCCTTGCAATGAAATGTTTTCTTGGAATTTGCTTTTCTTCCCTTGCTGTATAAATAGTGATTTATTTAGCATTTACCTTGACCAGAGAACAAACAATTTACAAATCTTCCAGAATGTTAAAATAAATTGCAAGATGTCTTCTGCAAAAAGTTAGTGAAGATATTACTACTCATCATCCTTATAATTGTACATTGATCTGCTACCAGGAACCAAAGAAATCACTCTTTCTGAGCTATCTCTCATGCATATTCCTCCATGAGCATGTGCATCTCGCCCCACACATTCCTAATTACTTTGGACATTATATTGACAATATTTTCATGATGAAATTGCCATATACTGTATAATACATACATGACTGTAACAATATTATAAGAACAATATGGGAATAACATTTATGTTTATAAACATGGAGAAAAAGCTATAATTTTGGATCTAAAATTGTGGGGAAAAGATAAAAGGATCACACATGAACACATTCAAAGATGTTTGTTATGTATATCTTGAATATGAGAGCTATCATAAAAAGATCTGGTTTACCAATATCCCCAAAAGTCAAAAGATTAGAAGCTATAGGAATTGCACAAGTCTTGAGGACCACTTAAAAAGAGGGATATACTCAAGGAGCTGTTACTTGAAAAGGGGGATCCCCAAGAAGTATATAATTATACCACCTTGTTCGCTCTTCTGATGCCCTTTGGAGACTCCTAGTGCTCTGTCCAGGTACCCAGTAATATTCAATTGGAAAAAGAGATGGGACACAAAAGAACTGTAACAATCCAAACGTGGAACTGTATTTAATAGCAAAAACACACCCACTACATGTTTCAGACCTAATTGGTCCTTTGTCAAGTGTGTTGAAAAACACATAAATGGACACACAACTTATTTCAAGGTGTACCCAAGAAGTGCACTTTACTTCAGTACACTATTATGAATGGGTGCACTGGAGGAGTGCAATTGCACAAAACACAGTACACTATTATAAATAAAGTATAAAAGGGTGCAGCAGAGGAGTTAAATTGAACAAATACAGAGTATTCTTTTTTTATTAAATATTTTTATTGAGAATAGAGATGGGAGTTTACAGAATATAAATAGGGAGTGTAAGTTGGCACAAGTATTTGCATAGGTATATTTTCATTAATAAAAAGAAAAAAAAACAAATTGGAACATACATTTGCATAGATGTACTTATTGGGAAGAGGGAGGAGATAAGAGGGAAAAAAGGGGGGGGAAATCTGTTCAAGGTTTTCCTTGCATTAGCTATATAATTGTACATTCTCCAATAGTAATTACTAGGCAAATTATACACAGACATCAACACTAAATCTTTATCATATTATCTGAGTCTTAAAAGATATTTACTGGTCCACATCTCTAGCTCTATATTATTTTTATTATTTATTTACTACTTAACTTGCCGCAACTAATTGCGGGATTAACATTAACTTATTTATTAAATTGCCTAATCAAGATTATAACAACAATATCGGTTACTGTTGTTATTCAGTCGCCAAGGATCAGGCGGGGACCTAGTCCCTGGTGGTTGAAGGAGGAGGTCGAGGAAGGAAGGGGGGGAGTATCGCGCAGGCTGACTTATATATCTATTCATGGTAGAGAGATTGGGGATTGTGGCTCAAGTTTTTTTTCCGTATACCATACTGTTATATGGAAGCATTCGTGAATATTTTGTTTAATGTGTGTCGGTAAAATGTCATAAAACTTTCCCAAAGTTTGAAGAATTGATTGACTTTGTTTGTGTCTAGTGGTGCTTCCACCCAATCCATTCGAATAGGTATGATAATTTGGTTTTGAATAGCTTTAGGGATGGCGGGGTGGGTGTTATCCATTGTTGAAGTATGGTTTTTACAGGAGTATTCTTTAATAACTCTTTAATAAAGTCCACCCCCCCAATTAAATTTAACCCACTACTGGCCCCTCTGTATAGTTCAAGAAAAAAAACGTTATCTTACATCTCTGCTCCTTATTGTTACTCTGCATGCTTGTCCAAAGTCCAGGAAACTGAGAGTAGTAGTGTCTTCTTGTCCAAAAGGTTTCTGCCTCCTCCTTGTCCTCTGAGAGTACAGTGGCAAGCGAGGGAGCCTTTTCCCCCTCCCTCCCTCACCATCCATATCCACACCTAGCATAAAAAGGTTATTCTATAATGTAGGGCATCCCTGCCCACCATGTCATTTTGTTAAAAAAAATTAAAAAATTGAACGCTGTGATGACCAGGTATTCAATGTAAAACGCCATAGACAATATCTAAATTGCACCCCCAATTTTCGATTATTTCACCCTAATGGCATGATCAAGCAGCATGGTAGCTTCCACATTGTTTTCACTGTTCTGGTAATCGCAGAGTTAATTCATGTTTTCCCCAAAGCCAGGGCCATTTGGTGTTTAAATTAGCTGACTTAGCAGGAGTCTAACTTCAATGGGGGAAGGTGTGAATTCCCCATAATAAACAAACAAAGTCCCAGACAAATAACACCAGAACTAGCAGGGAATCTCCTAGTAAGAATTGAGCAGAACCAAACAGGCAGATCAAAGGTCTCATATATCCTTAATAATTCCGGATGTAGAATTATTTCAGTTTTCATAAATAACCCAGTTTATCCAGTAATTAATTCTACATTTATAGAGACCTGACACAATATCATAGCCCGAGCCAAACTTGGGATATTATCCTTCTTAGGTCTAGGATACCCCAGATATGTCGTATTTGGTCTTGTTCTGTTGGAAAATTAGTTATAAACCATCATGATATTATTTTGAATGTGACATGTGTGGTTCATGGATTATGCCAGGGTTGGAATTCGATTATTGAAATTCCCTCCAAAACTTGGAACCAACCTTCTGGGCAGAACAAAGTCCACCCCTCTAGGAACAGACCACTCCCATTTTCTGAAGAAAGGATAAAATGGAACTGGGTCTCATCCCAAGGAGTCTGTCATAACATCTACAAGAACTCTGGAATAACATCTACCAACTGGACAGACCGTATTGGCTTAACGCAGGACTTATCATTTGGACCATTATTTTCCCAATAACTGGATTACAAGTTCTGGACTCTTCTGACTATTCAGATGCCAATTATCTCTAAGTATTCTTCTTTTTACCCAATTCTACCCTCACTTGTGTTACTGCTTTATGTTCAGTGATTTATTTTATTTTTCTTTATATTTTTTATGCACTATTTTTGTCAACTTTTAATAATGAAATAAATCATTTATAGGCTATTGTCCTATTCTGAGTATATCCCAAAACAACCTGTGTCTTCGAAGTACCTACATAGAGAAGTATTGTGTAGGTATATATAGATACGTATAACTGTGTATAGAATATTAGGGGAATAACCAATTTCCTTACAGTGTGTTAGAAGTAGGGGAGTGGATATCCCCATATAGGTAACAGGTTCATTCCGCTGTTTAATCGGGATGTGGTGGCAGTGATTATTTGATATTTAGTAATATTAATTGTGTAATATATAGTTTGTTCACCAAACCCACCGGGTCTGATCTGTTCCTCCGCCCTGTCGGTTGCTTGAGTGTGTTTTCCGGTAACGGATAGGTGGTTGGGGGCGTTTAGGGACCGGGGGTTTGTGACAAACGCTACTTACAACAGCCCTTCGTTCCTGCTGAGATCTCCATTACGGCAGCCACGTCTGTGATTGGCTGCCTCTTAGGCAATTATTTTATAATTATTACATTATATAAAAGGTTTTTTTTATAGGGTGGAAATGCACTTTAAAGATTGCACCAGAGGAGTGCATTTATACTGAAGCACAGCTACAAAATATAAAAAAAATGACATTATCAGTAATCATCTTGCTTTTTTCTGCAAATAAGTTTTAATAAGGAGGTGGGGAAATCTGAGGTGGTGAAGCACACATTTAACTGTCTATAGAATAGGATGGTCACCTCTGCATTACTTGGTTGTGGACTTTCACCTGATGAAGTCAATTGTGTAGGGGAATATTGATACTATGAAGGTTGTTGTTGAGATTGGTGCTCAGAGTTGTGATGCTGAAAAGAATGGGAATAAATTGGTGCTCTTATGTGGCTGCTTATGTGGTAGGTGATGCATAGGCTGCTCATGTGGTTGGTGATGCATGCGCTGATCACGTGGTTGTTGATGTATGGACCTGCTCACATGGTTGGTGATGAATGGGCTGCTCACGTTGTTGGTGATGCATGGGCTGCTCACATGGTTGATGATGCATCATGTGGTTGCTGGTGCATTGGTGTCTTCTGTGGCTGCGGGTGCATTGTGGCTCCCGTGGCTGCTGGTGCATTGGTGGTTCAGGTGGAATGGTTCTGTTGTTGCCTGTGAAGTACCTACATGAAAGCAATAGTGGCTGCACACCATTTTCTCATGTGGAATTGTTTCCAACATTGCAAAATGCTTTATCTTGTCTATGAAAGATTTCTGTTTATGACAGATACTGTTGCTTCTTGCACCTTGCTGCTCTAGCAACACAGGCAACTTCAATTTGCATCTGGCCTGTGGGAGATAGAGGCACATAGGGTGCCAGTAGTACGGGAGTAGTATTTTCTGTAATGCCGAGTCTGTGGTTGCTCTCTTGCTGATCCTGGCTTTAGATTTCTTCTGCTGGAACAGACTCTGACCTCTCCTCTGCAGATGGTTCCTCGGTGAGATATACCTCTAAACTATTGTGGAAGAAAATGTAGTTACATACATGTATAGAGGAGCCCTAATATTCATATTTTTTTCCGATACGCAGCAATTCCATGACTGAATGTTGGAAGTCCATCATGGCTGCAAACTTGTATCAGATTCCTCAACTGGACCTTATCACTTCTAAACTCCTCCCGTTTGATATTGAGTTACATCTTGAAGGTGTCGTTGATTGACCTCCATCTTGTCTTCATGTCACGGACTGGCAAACATCTATGTACACATAGATTTCTTGCAATTTGCTAGACATGTACTATACTGGTCCACAGTCCCACTCCACAAGATCACACAACTTCAGACACCATACTCACACCCTCAGAGCCGATCCCCCTCCACGATCACCACCCCACTACTGTGGACCCCACTCACTATTCCAACTTACTTGTGTGATGAGATATATAGCACACCACTTGGGGACGCAGCGCGTACAGTAATAAAATACATTATAAGTCATACAAGGGGGAAATACATAGATAGTTCAGTACATAATATATCAATTATATAAATAGAAGTGCTAGAGCTTTGCCACAAGAGGGTAATGAGGTCCCTGCCCCATAGAGCTTACAATCTAGTTAGGTGGGTACACACAGATACAATGGAATGAGTATAAGTTCTGGAGTGAGACGTATGCAGTGCAAATAAAACAATCAAATACTGTGCTGTTTCCAGATAGGTAGGATGTAAGGGTAGATTTAAACCTGCTAATTGAGGTTTCTTGACGTAGAGAGAGGGGAATAAATTCCAGGATGGGAGCCACAAGAGAGAAAGGTTTAAGGTGAGAGGAAACAGTCCAAGTGGGGGTCTGTACAGGAGCTGGTTCTGCGATGAGCGGAGGGTATGGGCAGGAACATATGGGGAGACTAGAGAGGAAATATAAGGAGGAGCAGCAGAGCGAAGGAATATAAATGTTAGGAGAAGGATTTTGTATGTAATGCTCTGTTTAACGGGGAGCCAAGTTGTTGTCTGGTACAGAGGAGATTGGGGATCGTTTATTAGAGAGCGAAACAATACGTGTGGCAGAGATAAGTATAGACTGAAGGGGAGAGAGGTGGGAAGCAGGAAGACCAGAAAGTAGTAGGTTGCAATAGTCCAGGCGCGATAGGATGAGAGCATGCATAAGCATAGCGGTGGTCGGGAAGAACATAGTTAATGTGGTTAGAAAAGGAGAGAGAGGGAGTCATAATTACCCCTAGGCTGCGTGCAGGTTGGATAAGGGAAATGGGGGTATTCGCAACAGAGATCGAGAAAGAGGGGATAGGACCAGGTTTAGTAAAAACAATCAGTTCAGTTTTAGAAAGATTTAATTTGAGGTAGCGTTGAGAGATCCAGGAGGAGATGGCAAGGAGGCAGTTGGAGACACGTGATGGGTCAGGAGTTAGCGTAGGGGTGGACAAGTAGATTTGTGTATCGTCTGCATATAAATGATATTTGAAGCCAAAAAGTGTAGAGGAGAACAATAATGGTCCAAGAACAGACCCCTGTGGGACCCCCACACCAAGAGGAACCGGAGAAGAGGTATTGCTAGCATAAGAGACAGAAGTAAGTTCTGTTAGAGAGATAGGATAGAAAGCAGGATGCCACTTCATTCCGAATGCCCAAAGGGTGAAGTATACATATAAGGAGGAATGATCGACTGTGTCGAAAGCAGAGGAGAGGTCAAGGAGGATAGAATAGAAAAGTGACCATTGGCTTTCAACCTGCAGATCATTACAACCTTACACATAGCCCTTCGGGTGGAATGTGCAGGACCGAGTCCAGATTGCAAAGGATCCAATAGGTTATGAGTATGAAGGTAGTTATCGATACGGGAGAAGACTAATCGTTCTAGCAGTTTAGAGGCTATCGGTAAGAGAGAGACCGTGCGGTAATTGGCTAACAAAGGGGTCTAGCGAGGGCTTTTTTAGTATGGCTTAACTGGGCATGCTTAAAAACGGAAGGAGAATTCCAGATGTAAGGGAGGCATGAATATGTGGTGAGTATAGGGGTAAGCACATGATACAGTGCTTCAGTAAAACAGAGGGCATGGGATCAAGAGGACAGGTCGTGATAGAAGCAGGCGAGAGACTTCTGAATGGGTCACAGGAGCAAAAGATCCAAGAATAGCTGAGGAAGGATAGGGCAACAAAATCTGAGAGTCATCCCTGGGACCAGATCTGCACACGATGAACTTCACTTTATGCTGAAAATAATGCGCAAGTCCTGGGAGAGTGCGGAGAAAGGGGAGGGTCAGAAGGAGAGGGGCACAGAAGGGAGTTGAAGATGGAGAACAGGCGACGTGGGTTCGATTTGTTGTTATTTATAAGTTTTCCGGTAATAGTTTGTTTTGCCAGCAGGAGCCCGAACCGAGACATTGCAGCATGAACTTGTAATGGAGAAAGTCAGCCATTGTATGGGACTTTCTCCATGCACGTTCAGCAGCACGTTGCCACCTGAGTATAAAACGGGAAGTGGGTTGAGCCACGGACAGGATAGAGGATCCTCAACTGCGGGAATGCAAGGGGGCAAAAGAGTCTATTGTGTTAGTCAGGATAGAATTAAAGATTAGCATCAACTGTCAAAAGGGAGGAGAGACTAGAGGACGGATGAGGCGAGTGTCGGGAGATCCAGGGATCTAGTATTACGAACAGACACACAAGAGGGAGGGACAGGAGGAAGAAAGGGGTGTTGTGCCTGAAAAGTGATAAGATGATGATCAGAAACAGGAAGGGGTTAGATTGAAAGACGAGACAGAGAGGTTTTTAGTGAACACTAGGTCCACACCTTCTAACACTAACTCACACAACTCCTCTCCACATGTCTGCTTTCAATGCTACACTTTACCCACAAGGAAAAGGAAATATCACAGGTACAACAATTTTTCTGTGGAAAACACACTTAAAGTTGCAACACAAACCGATTGTCCACACTTTTTTGCATTCCAATAGACTTGTATTAATCTGCGATCTGAAAACACACGGACCAAAAGTTGTGCATGCATGCGATTGAAAACCGGAACTTGTAAGATGGGAATGCAACGCACATACTAGTAACTGGTTCTCATGATCTTGATTAAAAATATGTCACTGTGGATCGCAATATGCATGTACTTTTCAAAAATGGGCTGCAACGCACGTATTGGGACCTAGCGCTTAGTCACGAAATCCCTTGTGCAAATCATGCTGCTCTTTTAACTAATAAATATCATTCCACAGCAGGTGATTAACATTTGGTGTAAAATGGTGTAGATTTGACACAAACATGTTAAATTACTTTTTGCGCAATTCAATGTCAAACTGGTGCAAACACTCCTTATGTGCAGCTTTTGTGCCAGTTTTTGCCAAATTATATTACAATAATATTTTCTATAAAGGATGTACCATTTAGACTGCGTTCACTCTACATCCGATCAAAATGCACATGCGCGGACACACTGAATGTGTTTCTGTTATATGAATGCTGTCACAAACCCCAGGTCCAAGACGCCTAACCACCTATCCGTTACCGGAAAACACACTCAAGCAAACCGACAGGCGGACGGAACAGATCAAACCCGGTGGGTTTAGTGAACAAATGATATATTACACATTAATATTACTAATATCAATATACTCGCCGCCACCACATTCTGATAAAACAGCAGAATGACCGTTACCTATATCTTGGGGATATCAGCGCCCCTACTTGTAACAACCTGTAAGAAAATTGGTTATTCACCCCTAATATTCTATACACACGTTAAACAGTATATCTATATACCTACACAATACTTCTCTATAGTAGTGTACTTCGAAGACACAGGTTTGTTTTGGGATATACCGTATATACTCGAGAATAAGCCGACCCAGTATAAGCCGAGGTCCCTGTTTTTACCTGAAAAATTAAGATAAATTGATTGACTCGAATATAAGCCGAGTAGAAATTCTGACCACTACTACCTTCTGATTATCTGACCACTGATCTGATCTGACCACTACTGCCTTCAAATTTACTGCCTTCAATATTATTTGTGCTTAAGTTGCCCTTTAAATAGACAGCAGAATTCCCATACAGATGTTTTGGAAACTACAACTCCCAGCATGCTTTATTGGCTGGGAGTTGTAGTTTCCAAACAACTGTATGGGAATGCAACTGCAGTGTAGAGCCCTATCCCTCCCTCCCTCCTGGAGATTCCTCCCAAATTACCAGAATGTTGCTGAGGCTCCAATGTTGCTGAGGCTCCAAATCCGGCTGCCGCATGCTCTGTAAATCCGGTGGATTGCCGGCTGACGTCACTGCTTGGTGCCTCTCACTGCCCGGCCAAGTACTGACGTCAGCCGGCAAACTCACAGGACTTACAGAGCGTGCGGCAGCCGGATTTGGAGCCTCAGCAACATCGATCGCGGTAAGGACCTTGACTCGAGTTTTTTTTTTTTATAATTCTTGCTAGTTTGGATGAATTTGAGACCACAGGTTACTCTTCAACTTAAAGTAATTGCATATGATGAATGAATGCACATGTTTTAAAGGAAAACAAAACCCAATTTGTTTTATACTCCAGAATCTAAAAACAACACCCCTAAAAACACCAATAAGCTATAAAACACCACTTCAGTAAATTGTATTAAAATAAATGTAAGCCTTATAAGAACTGGATGAAGTATCTGTGTGTATGTGCAGTGTCGGACCACATCTCCTGACCTCAGTCACATACTCCCTTGCTTTATTTGTCCTGTAATAGGATTGGCTAGAGATTATTAATGGGTGTGACCAACTGTAACAAGTTTCTGCCATAACTAAGTAATGAGCATGTGCAGAACACAGTAAAGCACAAATTCTAACTTTTACACATCTGTGGCCCAAAGACAGGCCCCAAAGTTCTCCACAACTAGCACTCATGGCTTTCCCTTTATATATCTACCTGCAGAGCACTGAGACTTATCACAGTATGTTGCTGCATATAAAACTGCATTTTACACATACCGTATATACTCGAGTATAAGCCGAGGTTTTTAGGTTTTAAAATAAACCTAAAAACCTTACCTCGGCTTATACTCGAGTCAAGGTCTTCCTTACTGCGATCGATGTTGCTGAGGCTCCAAATCCGGCTGCCGCACGCTCTGTAAGTCCTGTGAGTTTGCCGGCTGACGTCAGTACTTGGCGCCGGGCAGTGAGAGGCACCAAGCAGTGACGTCAGCCGGCAATCCACCGGATTTACAGAGCATGCGGCAGCCGGATTTGGAGCCTCAGCAACATTGGAGCCTCAGCAACATTCTGGTAATTCTGGGAGGAATCTCCAGGGAGGGAGGGAGGGATAGGGCTCTACACTGCAGTTGCATTCCCATACAGTTGTTTGGAAACTACAACTCCCAGCCAATAAAGCATGCTGGGAGTTGTAGTTTCCAAAACATCTGTATGGGAATTCTGCTGTCTATTTAAAGGGCAACTTAAGCATCAAAATAATATTGAAGGCAGTAAATATTGAAGGCAGTAGTGGTCAGATCAGATCAGTGGTCAGATAATCAGAAGGTAGTAGTGGTCAGAATTTCTACCCTCGGCTTATATTCGAGTCAATCAATTTATTCTAATTTTTCAGGTAAAAACAGGGACCTCGGCTTATACTCGGGTCGGCTTATTCTCGAGTATATACGGTATATCCCAAAACAAACCTGTGTCTTCGAAGTACACTACTATAGAGAAGTATTGTGTAGGTATATAGATATACTGTTTAACTGTGTATAGAATATTAGGGGTGAATAACCAATTTTCTTACAGGTTGTTACAAGTAGGGGCGCTGATATCCCCATAGATATAGGTAACAGGTCATTCTGCTGTTTAATCAGAATGTGGTGGCGGCGAGTATATTGATATTTAGTAATATTAATTGTGTAATATATCATTTGTTCACTAAACCCACCGGGTTTGATCTGTTCCGTCCGCCTGTCGGTTGCTTGGAGTGTGTTTTCCGGTAACGGATAGGTGGTTAGGCGTCTCTGGACCTGGGGGTTTGTGACAGCATTCATATACAGAAACACATTCAGTGTGTCCGCGCATGTGCATTTTGATCTGGATGTAGAGTGAACGCAGTCTAAATGGTACATCCTTTATAGAAAATATATTTGTAATATAATTTGGCAAAAACTGGCACAAAAGCTGCACATAAGGAGTGTTTGCACCAGTTTGACATTGAATTGCGCAAAAAGATAATTTAACATGTTTTGTGTCAAATCTACACCATTTTACACCAAATGTTAATCACCTGCTGTGGAACTGATCTTATTAGTTAAAAGAGCAGCATGATTTGCACAAGGGATTTCGTGACTAAGCGCTAGGTCCCAATACGTGCGTTGCAGCCCATTTTTGAAAGTACATGCATATTGCGATCCACAGTGACATATTTTTAATCAAGATCATGAGAACCAGTTACTAGTATGTGCGTTGCATTCCCATCTTACAAGTTCCGGTTTTCAATCGCATGCATGCACAACTTTTGGTCCGTGTGTTTTCAGATCGCAGATTAATACAAGTCTATTGGAATGCAAAAAAAGTGTGGACAATCGGTTTGTGTTGCAACTTTAAGTGTGTTTTCCACAGAAAAATTGTGTTACCTGTGATATTTCCTTTTCCTTTGTGGGTAAAGTGTAGCATTGAAAGCAGACATGTGGAGAGGAGTTGTGTGAGTTTAGTGTTAGAAGTGTGGACCTAGTGTTCACTAAAAACCTCTCTGTCTCGTCTTTTCAATCTAACCCCTTCCTGCTTTCTGATCATCATCTTATCACTTTTCAGGCACAACACCCTTTTCTTCCTCCTGTCCCTCCCTCTTGTGTGTCTGTTCGTAATACTAGATCCATGGATCTCCCGACACTCGCCTCATCCCTGTCCTCTAGTCTCTCCTCCCTTTTGACAGTTGATGCTAATTCCTTTAATTCTATCCTGACTAACACAATAGACTCTTTTGCCCCCTTGCATTCCCGCAGTTGAGGATCCTCTAATCCTTGTCCGTGGCTCAACCCCACTTCCCGTTTTATACTCAGGTGGCAACGTGCTGCTGAACGTGCATGGAGAAAGTCCCATACAATGGCTGACTTTCTCCATTACAAGTTCATGCTGCAATGTCTCGGTTCTGGGCTCCTGCTGGCAAAACAAAACTATTACCGGAAACTTATAAATAACAACAAATCGAACCCACGTCGCCTGTTCTCCATCTTCAACTCCCTTCTGTGCCCCTCTCCTTCTGACCCTCCCCTTTCTCCGCACTCTCCCCAGGACTTTGCGCATTATTTTCAGCATAAAGTGAAGTTCATCCGTGTGCAGATCTGGTCCCAGGGATGACTCTCAGATTTTGTTGCCCTATCCTTCCTCAGCTATTCTTGGATCTTTTGCTCCTGTGACCCATTCAGAAGTCTCTCGCCTGCTTCTATCACGACCTGTCCTCTTGATCCCATGCCCTCTGTTTTACTGAAGCACTGTAATCATGTGCTTACCCCTATACTCACCCACATATTCAATGCCTCCCTTACATCTGGAATTCTCCCTTCCGTTTTTAAGCATGCCCATGTTAAGCCCATACTAAAAAAGCCCTCGCTAGACCCCTCTTGTTTAGCCAATTACCGCACGGTCTCTCTCTTACCGATAGCCTCTAAACTGCTAGAACGATTAGTCTTCTCCCGTATCGATAACTACCTTCATACTCATAACCTATTGGATCCTTTGCAATCTGGACTCGGTCCTGCACATTCCACCGAGACGGCTATGTGTAAGGTTGTAAATGATCTGCAGGTTGCAAAGGCCAATGGTCACTTTTCTATTCTTATCCTCCTTGACCTCTCCTCTGCTTTCGACACAGTCGATCATTCCCTCCTTATATGTATACTTCACCCTTTGGGCATTCGGAATGAAGTGGCATCCTGCTTTCTATCCTATCTCTCTAACAGAACTTACTCTGTCTCTTATGCTAGCAATACCTCTTCTCCGGTTCCTCTTGGTGTGGGGGTCCCACAGGGGTCTGTTCTTGGACCATTATTGTTCTCCCTCTACACTTTTTTGGCTTCAAATATCATTTATATGCAGACGATACACAAATCTACTTGTCCACCCCTACGCTAACTCCTGACCCAATCACGTGTCTCCAACTGCCTCCTTGCCATCTCCTCCTGGATCTCTCAACGCTACCTCAAATTAAATCTTTCTAAAACTGAACTGATTGTTTTTACACCTAAACCTGGTCCTATCCCATCTTTCTCGATCTCTGTTGCGAATACCCCCATTTCCCTTATCCAACCTGCACGCAGCCTAGGGGTAATTATTGACTCCTCTCTCTCCTTTTCTAACCACATTAACTATGTTCTTTCCCGACCACCGCTATGCTTATGCATGCTCTCATCCTATCGCGCCTGGACTATTGCAACCTACTACTTTCTGGTCTTCCTGCTTCCCACCTCTCTCCCCTTCAGTCTATACTTATCTCTGCCACACGTATTGTTTCGCTCTCTAATAAACCGGATCCCAAATCTCCTCTGTACCAGACAACAACTTGGCTCCCCGTTAAACAGAGCATTACATACAAAATCCTTCTCCTAACATTTATATTCCTTCGCTCTGCTGCTCCTCCTTATATTTCCTCTCTAGTCTCCCCATATGTTCCTGCCCATACCCTCCGCTCATCGCAGAACCAGCTCCTGTACAGACTCCCCACTTGGACTGTTTCCTCTCACCTTAAACCTTTCTCTCTTGTGGCTCCCATCCTGGAATTTTATTCCCCTCTCTCTACGTCAAGAAACCTCAATTAGCAGGTTTAAATCTACCCTTACATCCTACCTATCTGGAAACCAGCACAGTATTTGATTGTTTTATTTGCACTGCATACGTCTCACTCCAGAACTTATACTCATTCCATTGTATCTGTGTGTTACCCACCTAACTAGATTGTAAGCTCTATGGGGCAGGGACCTCATTACCTCTTGTGGCAAAGCTCTAGCACTTCTATTTATATAATTGATATATTTATGTACTGAACTATCTATGTATTTATCCCCCTTGTATGACTTATAATGTATTTTATTACTGTACAGCGCTGCGTCCCCAAGTGGTGCTATATAAATAAACATATACATACATACAAGTAAGTTGGAATAGTGAGTGGGTCAACAGTAGTTGGGGTGATCAGTAGGAGTGGGATCGGCTCTGAGGGTGTGAGTATGGTGTCTGAAGTTGTGTGATCTGTGGGAGTGGGACTGTGGACCAGTATAGTACCATGTCTAGCAAATTGCAAGAAATCTATGTGTACATAGATGTTTGCCAGTCCGTGACATGAAGACAAGATGGAGGTCAATCAACGACACCTTCAAGATGTAACTCAATATCAAACGGGAGGAGTTTAGAAGTGGATTAAGGTCCAGTTGAGGAATCTGATACAAGTTTGCAGCCATGATGGACTTCCAACATTCAGTCATGGAATTTGCTGCGTATCGGGAAAAAAATATGAATATTAGGGCTCCTCTATACATGTATGTAACTACATTTTCTTCCACAATAGTTTAGAGGGTAATCTCACCGAGGAACCATCTGCAGAGGAGAGGTCAGAGTCTGTTCCAGCAGAAGAAATCTAAAGCCAGGATCAGCAAGAAGAGCAACCACAGACTCAGGCATTACAGAAAATACTACTCCCGGTACTACTGGCACCCTATGTGCCTCTATCTCCCACAGGCCAGTATGGCAAATTGAAGTTGCCTGTGTTGCTAGAGCAGCAAGGTGCAAGAAGCAACAGTATCTGTCATAAACAGAAATCTTTCATAGACAAGATAAAGCATTTTTGCAATGTTGGAAACAATTCCACATGAGAAAATGGTGTGCAGCCACTATTGCTTTCATGTAGGTACTTCACAGGCACAACAGAACCATTCCACCTGAACCACCAATGCACCAGCAGCCACGGGAGCCACCAATGCACCCGCAGCCACAGAAGACACCAATGCACCAGCAACCACATGATGCATCATCAACCATGTGAGCAGCCCATGCATCACCAACAACGTGAGCAGCCCATTCATCACCAACCATGTGAGCAGTCCATACATCAACAACCACGTGATCAGCGCATGCATCACCAACCACATGAGCAGCCTATGCATCACCTACCACATAAGCAGCCACATAAGAGCACCAATTTATTCCCATTCTTTTCAGCATCACCAATCTGAGCACCAATCTCAACAACAACCTTCATAGTATCAATATTCCCCTACACAATTGACTTCATCAGGTGAAAGTCCACAACCAAGTAATGCAGAGGTGACCATCCTATTCTATAGACAGTTCAAATGTGTGCTTCACCACCTCAGATTTCCCCACCCTCCTTATTAAAACTTTTATTTGCAGATAAAAGCAAAGATGATTACTGATAATGTCATTTTTTTTATATTTTGTAGCTGTGCTTCAGTATAAATGCACTCCTCTGGTGCAATCTTTAAAGTGCATTTCCACCCTAATAAAAAAACCTTTTATATAATGTAATAATTATAAAATAATTGCCTAAGAGGCAGCCAATCACAGACGTGGCTGCCGTAAATGGAGATCTCAGCAGGAACGAAGGGCTGTAAGTAGCGTTCAATTTTTTAATTTTTTTTAACAAAATGACATGGTGGGCAGGGATGCCCTACATTATAGAATAACCTTTTTATGCTAGGTGGATGGATATGGATGGTGGGAGGGAGGGGGAAAAGGGCTCCCCTCTGCTTGCCACTGTACTCTCAGAGGACAAGGAGGAGGCAGAAACCTTTTGGACAAGAAGACACCTACTACTCTTCAGTTTCCTGGACTTTGGACAAGCACTGCAGAGTAACCATAAGGAGCAGAGATGTAAGATAACGTTTTTTTTCTTGAACTATACAGAGGGGCCAGTAGTGGGTTAAATTTTAATTTGGGGGGGTGGACTTTATTAAAGAGTATTAAAGAATACTCCTGTAAAAACCATACTTCAACAATGGATAACACCCACCCCGCCATCCCTAAAGCTATTCAAAACCAAATTATCATACCTATTCCGAATGGATTGGGTGGAAGCAACACTAGACAAAACAAAGTCAATCAATTCTTCAAACTTTGGGAAAGTTTTATTGACATTTTACCGACACACATTAAACAAAATATTCACGACTGCTTCCATATAACAGTATGGTATACGGAAAAAACCTTGAGCCACAATCCCCCAATCTCTCTACCATGAATAGATATATAAGTCAGCCTGCGCGATACTCCCCCCCCTTCCTTCCTCGACCTCCTCCTTCAACCACCAGGACTAGGTCCCCGCCTGATCCTTGGCGACTGAATAACAACAGTAACCGATATTGTTGTTATAATCTTGATTTAGGCAATTAATTAAATAAGTTAATGTTATAACCCCGCAAATTAGTTGCGGCAAGTTAAGTAAATAAATAATAAAAATAATATAGAGCTAGAGATGTGGACCAGTAAATATCTTTTAAGACTCAGATAATATGATAAAGATTTAGTGTTGATGTCTGTGTATAATTTGCCTAGTAATTACTATTGGAGAATGTACAATTATATAGCTAATGCAAGGAAAACCTTGAACAGATTTCCCCCCCCCCCTTTTTTCCCCTCTTCTCTCCCCCCCTCTCAAAAAAAGACTCTATGCCAAAATATTTTTCAAATTTTTTTTTTTTTTCTATAATTACTGAATATACCTATGCAAATACTTGTGCCAACTTACACTCCCTATTTTATATTCTGTAAACTCCCATCTCTATTCTCAATAAAAATATTTAATAAAAAAAAGAATACTCCTGTATTCTGTTCAATTTAACTCCTCTGCTGCACCCTTTTATACTTTATATTTATAATAGTGTACTGTGTTTTGTGCAATTGCACTCCTCCAGTGCACCCATTCATAATAGTGTACTGAAGTAAAGTGCACTTCTCTGGTACACCCTTGAAATAAGTTGTGTGTCCATTTATGTGTTTTTCAACACACTTGACAAAGGACCAATTAGGTCTGAAACATGTAGTGTGTGTTTTTTGCTATTAAATACAGTTCCACGTTTGGATTGTTACAGTTCTTTTGTGTCCCATCTCTTTTTCCAATTGAATATTACTGGGTACCTGGACAGAGCACTAGGAGTCTCCAAAGGGCATCAGAAGAGCGAACAAGGTGGTATAATTATATACTTCTTGGGGATCCCCCTTTTCAAGTAACAGCTCCTTGAGTATATCCCTCTTTCTTAAGTGGTCCTCAAGACTTGTGCAATTCCTATAGCTTCTAATCTTTTGACTTTTGGGGATATTGGTAAACCAGATCTTTTTATGATAGCTCTCATATTCAAGATATACATTAACAGATACATCTTTGAAATGTGTTCATGTGTGTATCCTTTTATCTTTTCCCCACAATTTTAGATCCAAAATTATAGCTTTTTCTCCATGTATTATAAACATAAATGTTATTCCCATATTGTTCTTATAATATTGTTACAGTCATGTATGTATTATACAGTATATGGCAATTTCATCATGAAAATATTGTCAATATAATGTCCAAAGTATATTAGGAATGTGTGGGGCGAGATGCACATGCTCATGGAGGAATATGCATGAGAGATAGCTCAGAAAGAGTGATTTCTTTGGTTCCTGGTAGCAGATCAATGGTACAATTATAAGGATGATGAGTAGTAATATTCTTCACTAACTTTTTGCAGAAGACATCTTGCAATTTATTTTAACATTCTGGAAGATTTGTAAATTGTTTGTTCTCTAGGTCAAGGTAAATGCTAAATACATCACTATTTATACAGCAAGGGAAGAAAAGCAAAATTCCAAGAAAACATTTCATTGCAAGGCTCATCTATGAAAGATAAACTGAAAGAAGCTAAGCTACTGATAGAAAGAGTTTATGAGTTTCAGACTGAGAAGGGGGTTTACTTTCATTTGGAAGATTCTCCCCATTTTTGAGTTTAATAGGTTCACAAATTCTGAGGCAGATTTGTCCTTTCCAACACAGTAGTGACAAAGGTAATTAGGCAGTAATTGAAAATCCAAGTCAAGTTCAAGAAAGTTCAGTAATGAGAAAATAGTCCATGGCCAAGGAGCAGGAATAAAGCACATGAACTATGTACAGGATCAAGCTTAGGAAAAAGGCAATAGACCTGGTACAGAATAAGTCACTAGAACATGCATGAGACACAGGAATTGGGTAATGTATCAGAACTGATGACGAATGGCAAGGCATCTTTGAAAAATTAAATATTTAAGTATTAAAAAAATATTGCATAAGTTGTACATTATTCCTGTTAAACTGAACAGGATAACAACTGTAATTCCTTTATTTTAGAAATTGTGACCAAAGAGCTGATGCCTACCACTGCTGGTGGCTTTGTCCTGGGGTAAAACAAGGGAAGATTGTTGTGCAATTATCAATAGTGTCTTAAGCCCAATGTTAATTTGACAGGGTCACGCTATTTCAACAGGTAAGAAAAGGGTCTGAATAAAAAAGGTAATAAATGATATATATATATACATATATACTGTATGTGCATCAACCCGGATCAAAATAGGAGAGATGGGACTATCTTCAGCTCAATCCTATGAACAGATTTTAATAAATAAAATCAGATGGATAAGTCATTCAGAACAATTATTGTATAGCACTAGGTGTACAGTACTATTAAAAAAAGTATTAAGGTATGGGATGCTTGGCGTTTGCAGATGGAGAAAATTTTGGACTGGCCCACAGGGTTACAGAGGAATTCGCTGATGGTAATAGATAATGTAATTGAGTGATAATAAAGATATGAAATGTTAGGCCCCTAAACTTGTGCTGGTGGGGCCCTAGTCTCTGATTTACTGATGTTTCCCAACAGTCCAGTCCGACACTAGATCAATATAATATGCTGGAGTCCCATTTCTAGTGGGAGATTTTTACAGGAGCTTTACAGAAGGTGTGTGTTTACTTATCATATCATATGGAGGCCAGACACAGAAATTTAATAATGGCAACGTAAAAATATGTTTAGTTATGTTTATTAAAATGTATCAAAAATTATTTAGAAATTTATAGAAAAACAATTCCTATATTTAAAAAAACACTGCTTACCAAAAAATGTACTATAGCTGTACTAAATATTTTTGTTTGGCAGATATAAAATCAATAAACACCTTAATAAAAAAAAAAAAAAAACTATTAAGAAAATAATGATGCACAAACACACCAGATTCATCTAATTCCTTTGCAGGAAAAAGACAATTGAGGGTCGCACTCCAAGAAATTAGAAAACTTTATTGTGATCCACACATCACACGTCACGTGACGTGTGATGTGTTGATCACAATAAAGTTTTCTAATTTCTTGGAGTGCGACCCTCAATTGTCTTTTTTCCTGCGAAGCTGTTGGTTTCCAAGGGGAAGAACCCACGAGCGTCTGCACCCATAGTTGGATAGAGTGCACCTCCACCATTGTTCATCTAATTCCTTTGCCTGCTTTCCCTTCTTGCTACATTATTCTGTCCTTAGTTTAGCTGTAAATGTTAATCACCCCCCAAACCTAGCTTTCACATTACTAATATATTCCAAAGATTCCCCTGAAGTCTCTTACCTGATCTAATATGTACAATGTAATGCAAACTAAATTTAAAAAAAAAGATAATTTTCAGTTTCTAGTTGTCAAGAAGTAGGTGGATTGTGCAAAGAAGTGAGAATGAAACCAGTAAAATCAGATATTCCAAATAATGCAACAACAAAAAATAAATCTGTTTTGTCCAGTTTATTTTTACTGATAAAAAATAACATTACAATAGTATCTGTTCAGAGATTTATAAAGACTGTATCTGTACAGAGAGTTATTGGTATGTACATACAGAAAGCTGAATGAAAGAGTAAAATAACTCAAGGGGTGTCCGAGTCCATTAAGTTAGGCTATAAATGTACGATTACTATGCCAAGCTAGTCTACAAAAACAGTTTCTTGTCTCTTTCTACCTTTGCCAGTGTTTGTTCTTTTTGCTTGCTCATTTCCCTTTTTTTCTGTTCAATTACATACCAGCAAGTTTTTTTTAATTCCTCTGCCAATCTTTGCCTTCTGTCTGGGCATTTTGTGCCATTTCTCAATCTCTAACTGTTTGGTTTTTTTTCAGTTTCCACATATTTCATGATTCAACAGTATTTGCTTTCTTTTTGGTGCATCTCTTTGTATTTTTAAATTTTTATTATATTCTGCACTTTTGGTGGAAATTACAGAGAGCTGCAATGAACACCACCTTGCCTCTTCAATCATGATTTAATATAGCATTTGTAGCCTTGTGATAACAGCCTGAATTTGGCTATAGTAAGCTGTAATTCACTGACTGTTTCCTGACATTTATGAATAGATCAGAGAGCTCTTCTGATCATCTTTGCAAATGAAGAAAAATATGTGAAAAACACACATATGGGCATACAGTATTTATAAACTATCGCTAACCGCCATTTTCATGGGGGTGCACACTAGCGGGGGGCACCTCCTCTATCTCCACAGGCAGGGACCCCACACCCCACCAGGGATTTAGAGCTGTGGGATCCCCTTATCCTAAAGGCTCTTATTAAAGGGCCAATGGGGTTCCTGGTTTTGAGCTGCAGGACCTCCAACAAAGGCACTTGTCAGTGCCATAAAAGGTTTGTCTAAGTGCCAAAAGGGCACTTATAAGTGCCAGGGAGGGGGTTCTGTGTTTCACGCTGTTGAACCCCTTAAGCCCCAAAAGGCACTTGTTAAATGCCAGGGAGGGGGGGCCAGGTTCGAGCTGTACCAAAAAAACGATGGCACTGCTATGTAGCTAAAGGTGCGTATTTTTTCAAATATATATATGGTTTGTTCAGGTGTTGTAGAGGTAAGTTGATGTTTAGTTTAAAAATTGGAGACTTTTTCCATAAAGAGGTATCTAAAATGTTAAACCATAATGGTCCTTATGCTTTGCCATAATTTGAGGCTTTTTTTTTTTGGCCACATCACTGTATCCACCAATATAAGTAGTGTACCATTTTATTCAGGACATGTTAGATTTTGTTTAAATTTTCTTTTTCTTCCCCCCCCCCATGAAATCTGCTAAAAGTGGGAATTTATGAAATGAAATGCAAGTTTGCTGTTAGAGCACAACCAAAAACGAATTGGCTCCTTTTGGGGCTATTTGCGGGCACTTATACAAGCGGAGCATTGTTTTGTGATACATGGTCAATTTAAAGAATAAGTATGCTGTAAATAATAAGTTTAATTGCTGACATCTTGAGTCTGTATAGTTGGATGTATAGCTCCACCCCTCCTAGATTTGTTGCTTCACTCGGAACAAACGAACATTCTCTTTTGAGAC
The DNA here is from genome assembly GCA_019447015.1 of Hymenochirus boettgeri. Classification (NCBI taxonomy): domain Eukaryota; kingdom Metazoa; phylum Chordata; class Amphibia; order Anura; family Pipidae; genus Hymenochirus; species Hymenochirus boettgeri. Next base: position 81,353,146 of record CM033472.1, read on the forward strand.
CAAGAAAGCAGCAAATCTCGGAGGGGCAGAGCTACACATCCAACTGTACAGATTCAAGATGTCAGCAACTTTGAAGTTAGAAAAGTAGGCTCTTTGGGGGCATAGTGGAAAAAATTGCCAAAGTTTTTTTAAAGCTGCAGCTTCCAACTAAATTTAACTTTTTACAGCATACTTAGTTATACTTTGGGTCATTCTCTGGGCTATTTACTGGCCATATCTCTTTGTGCAACCATGTGCATGTGTAATACTGTTAGATTCACAATATATATCCTGTGGTGGGGGGGGGGATTTTCAAGAATGAAGGTTGTATCATTTAAAAAAAAATTAAAGCTGTTCAAAATACAGAATATGCTGAAGGTTTTTTTGCATTTGTCCATTTTGGTTGGGTTAATTGGTGGGCATGTACAGTATATATGTTATGTATACCCATGCATGTGTTTCAGGATATGTTGAATATTGCTATATGATGTTTATTTGTGTCATTTGCCTTGTAGGTTTAATCACCTGTTTTTCCTTTATTTCCTTATTTTTCAGAAAATCTCCTTTTATTCCATTGACTCTTATAAGGGCACTTGTGGCTTTAATAAGAGCCTTACTGATAAGGGGGTCCCACAGCTCGAAAACGAGACAGTTTTGGCTCTATTTGTTCGTTTTACTTGCCATTTTTTAGTGGTACATGGCTATCACTTTCTATGAGGTTGGAAAAATGTTTAGGAGAGGTGGAAAAAAAACATGGTATACAGTGACCTCTAAAGGTTAAACTTTTTTTAAAAAATTGTTAAAATTTAACTTGTAAAAGGCAATCTTTAAAGCAATTTTTAAGGCAATTTCTGAAGATATATACAATTATATTTGTACTACAATGACCTGGGAGTATATTCTCCATATAAAATCTAAAACAGGATATAAAATAGGTTCTAAAAATATAATAATTATATATATAACAGCTAAATATTCAAATATTCAAATACAGTTAAGGGGAAAGAAATATATATAGTCTTTAAAGGAAGCTTCAAAGGTATATTTCTTTAGTCCTTGAGGCATTAGTGTGTTTATTTTGTAGACTCATTTGGTTTCATTTCTTGACAGTAAAGTTTGGATGTCTCCTCCTCATTCTGGGTTTTCCACAATATCTATCCCCCAAAATCTTAAAATGGGGTTCCATTTTTGGCAAACTTGAAAATGCTTTGGTAGGACGAGGTCTTTTTTAAAAAAATGTATGTCATTTATATGCTCCCTTTTCCGTGGTTTAAGTTTCCTCACTGTGCATCCTATATATTGTTTTTTTATTCTCCTTTCTTTCGTTTACACCCTATACATTTTCAGCAGGCGTAAAATCTTTTCATAGATTGTCCGGAAGGTACATTCATATGTATTTTTAATATTGGTTTTCATTTCTTTAATTTTAAATAATTCTTTTCTGCCAATTTTTTTTTACTTATTCCTGCATTATTTTCACGTCTTCTTCTTTGTTTCCTTTATCAGTAAATGTTTTAGTTAGTAACGTAGATTGTTTTTCGTATACTTCAGCTTTTGTACAATATCTCCTTAATCTTTTGTATTGTTATTAGGTATATTTTCTAGCCAACTATTTGTGGCAGCTGTCTCGTAAAATATATTTTATATATTTTACGAGACAGCTTTATATATATGAATTGCTATCCACATCTTTATGGTGGGTAGAGGTTTTTATCTTTTGTTCTTCTACATATAATTTCAGGTCAAGAAACACTCTCTTTTTTGTGAATTGTGTGAGTAAAACTGAAATTCAGATTATTATTATTTATCCATTCCGTAGAGTTAAATCATCCATTGTTCCTTCCTATATTAAAAGTATATCATCAATAAATCTCTTCCATAAGTTATTTTTAGTGTTCAATAAATTTTTATTATTTTTTTAATATTTAACAAAAAGTAAAAAGAAATCATAAACAAATAATGGTAAACATTGTAAACATTGCTTTCATTGTACAGTCATATTGGTTTCAGCTGTTTGTATAGTTTCAGGTGCATGTTAGTTGAGCTACAGCCAATTTTTCATATTATTTATCCGTATGCTTCGTTCGCCTGGCCCTATTTTTCCATGGCTCCTTCATCCAGTCTGTTAGATGCATACTTGCTATAGAGCCAGACGGACCAGCATTTATTAAAAATTGGTACTGAGTCTTTTGTAACATGGAACAATCTCTCATTAATACATATATCATTTAGCCTTTCTATAAATCTGTTGATTGAAAGAGATGATGTTCTCCATTGCCGCTGGCATTGTGTATTGTACCAGTTTATTGCCATGAATATTTAGGATGGTTATTTGTTTGTCTAATAAAGCTACTTCTGGGTCTGGATTTATATCCACCATCAAAACCTCTATTAAAATTTCAAATACATTTTCCCAGTAAATTGTAGTTTTAGGGCATGTCCACCAGATGTGGTGCATATCTCCTTGTTGGTTACAGCCTCTGAAGCAATTTTGGCTTATTGCTGGGTATGTCTTGTGTAGAGTTGTTGGTACTCTATATGTGCGGTATAGTACCTTAAGAGATGTTTCCATTAGAGAAATATCAAGACTGCCTTTGTTAAGTGTTATGAATGTGTCCTTCCAATGGGATTCATCCCGTGATGTCTGAAGGTCAATTTCCCAGTTCTGTTGGCATTTCAGTTTTTCTATTAGAGGAGGGAGAAATAACCCTTTATATATTGTGGATAGGTGGCCTCTGCCTAAGGGGTTGTTGTAGCACATCCTCCCAAAATCTGTCAGACTGGACACGGGGTTTATTTCTCGGTTGATTTTTGTTATATAATGATTAATTTGTATTAATTGGAAGTTTCCTCTAGGGGGTTGTTGTAAATTTTGTTCTTATGTCTTCAATTGTTAATGGAGTTCCGGAGTTATAGAATTGGATCATTCGGTGTAGACCTTTTTCTTTCCACTGTATCCCTTATTGTCGTATCCTGGTTGGAAGGTGGGGGAGTGTGTTATTGTATCCATCAGGGGTGGTGTGTTCGTTAGATGGTGTTATCTTTTTATTCTATCCCATATTTTTAGTGATACTATTGTTAATTTGCTGATTTCTGGTGGTGTGGCTCTTTTGTTGTTTGGAACCCATAATATAGTATCTACATGTAGTGGTGTTATTAAATCTGCATCTATTGTGGTCCACTGTGAGTGGGAGAATCTGGAGTGCCAAGGTGTTATTTGAGCTAGTTGTGCTGCTAGATAGTATTTATATAGAGATGGGACCCTAAGTCCTCCTTGTTCAATCGGTTTGGTTAGTATGTGTTTGGCTGTTCTTGGTGTTTTATGTGATCATAAGTATTTGAATATTTGTGACTGTAGTGGTTCTAGACATTTTTTTCATATCCAGACTGTTTGTGATCATGAGTAAAGTATTCTTGGAAGTACATTCATCTTATAAATATGTGTTCTCCGTAACCACGAGATGTTTAATTTATCCCATTTCTTTAAATCTTTTTGTATTGTTTTGTAGATTTTTGGGAAGTTGGCTTGGTATAGGTTGTCAATTGTTGATATTAAGGCATATTCCTAGGTAGTGAAAGCCTGTTTCCTTCCAGTTTGTATGAAAATTAAGTGTAATTAAAGGATAAGTGCACTGTAAAATCAAGTTATCTTCATTTGGAAGCTGCAGCTTTAAAAATATCGTTGCCATTTTTTCTTTTTACCTATGCCCCTCCAGAGCCTAGCTTTGTGCCTTGGAAGTTGCTGACATCTTGTTACTGGTTTGCTGAATGTTGAGCTCCGCCCCTCTTAGATTTCCTCTGCTTTCTCCTGCTTGAGCCTCAAACAGTAATGCTTGTGAGTTCCGTGCACACGCATGAGCACGGGATTCACAGGTATTACTGTTTGAGGCTCAAGCAGGAGAGTGCACAGAACTCACAGGCATTACTGTTTGAGGCTCAAGCAGGAGAAAGCAGAGGAAATCTCAGAGAGGCGGAACTTAACATTCAGCAAACCAGTAACAAGATGTCAACAACTTTCAAGGCACAAAGCTAGGCTCTGGAGGGGCATAGGTAAAAAAAAAACTATGGCAACGGTATTTTTAAAGCTGCAGCTTCCAAATGAACATAACTTGATTTTACAGTACACTTATCCTTTAAGTAAGTAAGTTTTTTTTGATGCTCGGTCAGGTTGATGAAGAGGAGTTCAGTTTTATCTTGGTTTATTGTCAAACCAGAAATTTCTGCTATTTCTTTTAGACTGGAGTATAGATTTGGGAATGAGATTAGAGGTGATATTAAAGTTAGTGCTATATCGTCAGCAAATAGACTTATTTTATATTGTTTGTCTTTTATTGTGACTCCTTTGATGGAGGGGTTATTTCTGATAGCGTTGGCTATGGGTTCCATAGCAAATATAAATAATATAGGTGAGAGTGGGCACCCTTGTCTTGTTCCTTTTTGGATTGTTATGGGATCAATGTTTTTGATGGTAGGCGTAATGTGGCTATGGGGTTGGAGCAGTAGACTTTCAGTATATTTAGAAAGGGAGTAGGAAATATGTAATATTGTAATGTGGTTATCAGGTATTGCCAGTTAAGACTATCAAAGGCATATTCATCTTATATTGTCTCCTGCCTGTCTTCCTGGGGTGAAGCCTACCTGGCCTTGGTGTATTGTGGTTGGTAAAAATGTGTTGATTGTATTAGTTAGGATGAGACTGCAGGATGCCTTCTGTTGTAAGAAGGTGTTTCTCCATTTTTATGCTCAGTGAGCTTTTTGCTCCTTTTGGCCCCTCTCTCCCTAAGCTTTTTAACTGCCTTTTCTACTTTATGCCCAAGTCCTACACCATAGAGCCATGAATCTGTATCTTGCACTGACGAGATCTAACAAGATCGAAACACGTTATGTCTGCAGGTCAGATGATTGGCTCTATATATTAAGCTATATTGCATGTTATTAGCCAGTGGTTCTGGACACATGCATAAGCTAAGGGACATAAAGGAGTATTTTGCATATCTCTGCCCCTTACTCTGGGGAACATGGGAGTAAGAAATTACTTCTTGTTTCTTAGGTTTTGTGGGCAATGCTATTCATATAGCATGAGACTGCAAGATGCCTTCTGTTATAAGGTGTTTCTCCATTTTTATGCTCAGTGAAGGGCTTTTTGCTCCTTTTGGCCCCTCTCTCACTAAGCTTTCTAGCTGCCTTTTCTACTGTAAAAAGGTTGTGATTTCATGTTGGCTGATTTGCTTTTTTCGTTCATATAGTGAGAAATAAAATGAGTGGAATGTTTTGTTTATCAGATCAGGGTTGGATGTTAGTGTTTGAGTGTGGATTTTAGTTATTGTTGTATTTTTTTTTTCTGGGGTTGAGTACGTTTGCTAACGGCCTATCTGCTTTATTTACCTTGTGGTAATAGTATTGTTTTTTCCATCTAAGATTTTTTTTAACTATTGTGGAGAATAGGGCATGTTTTTTTATTTTAATATTCTCTAGGATGTCCTTATTGTTTGTTTCTATATGTTTGGTCTCTATAACATGTATTTGTTGTTCAAGGTCTTTCATTTGTCGTAGTCATATTTTCTTGTATTGTGAGGCTTTTTGAATGAGTATGCCCAGTATGTAGGCTTTATGGGCTGCCCATACCCATGGAAATCCTACTTGTCCGGTGTTGTTTGGAGAAACATAAGTTATTTTTAAAGGGAATAACCAGCCTAAAAATAACTTGGCTTTAAAATAATTATTACCCTCCAAATCCCACTTTTGCATGGTTTACATATTTCAAAGATCACCCAGAACTTGCTTACCTGACCCAGTCCCTTACCACTTCTGCTTCATGGCTGCTGCTGACAGCCGCTCCACTTCCTGCTGCCCAATCGCCTGACAGCCGCGACCAGGTGAAGTGGCTGTCAGCGCAGAAGTTCCCTGCTCCTGTTTTTGCTCGCAACAAGCTCGAAACAGGAGCAGGGGGCAGCGCTTAGATGGTGAGGGGACCGGGTCAGGTAAGTAAGTTCTGGGGGATCTTTGAAATATGTTAACTATGCAAAAGTGGGGTTTGGGGGTAATAATCATTTTAAAGCTAAGTTAATTTTAGGCTGGACTTGCCCTTTAAAATTGCTCTTAAAAAACGCTTCATTTTCCCATGTAGACGTAAATAGATTTGCGTATTTTGGCGTGAAGTTTGTGCCCATTGCAGTTCCTTGGAGTTGAAAGTAGTATTTTCCTTCAAATAAAAAATAATTGTGGGTTAAAATAAATTTGATACTGTTAGTTTAAAAGTCCTGTTGTTCATCTTTTAATTCTGTGTCGTCCCTAAAAACCACTATGCTTTGTAGTCCTTGCTCATGTTTGTATATTATATTGCATCTATTATGCACAGTAAATAGTTTTCTTTCCAGATGATATCTTTTGTTAGGTTTATAATACGGGTAGTTTTGGTGATGAAGGTTTGTAGGAAGTAATTAATGTATTGAGAGAGGTTGCTGGTTAATAAATTGATTCCAGATACAATTAGTCTTTTGGGAGGATTGCTTTTATTTTTATGTAAATGGTAAAAAGTGTTTATCACTGGGGTGGAGCCAGGCTACTTATGGAAGCGGACGTGCAAATTCAGAGCCCCTACAAAGCCAACACAGATAAACCCAGAGGAAAAGTAGAGAATGCTTACCAGGTCTTCTAAGCACCGGAGACATCCGCAGCCATGACCAAATGGACGTAGAAAAAGAGAGATCTCATTGCTGCTAGTCACGGGCCACTGTTAAAAAGTCTGCAGCAGCTTTTACCTGGCATATTCAATCTGCTCTCCTATGTCCTTTTATCTGATCTCATCCTCTCCCCTCCTTCCTTCACCTTCATTTCATTTGCAACATTGTTTCCAAGCAGACTGAGCTGAGTTCAGGCTCTCTACTCACTGCAATGTTGCAAATTACAGCAGCAGAACAATTAAAGCATTTCTAACACAGCTAGTAAAATTTGTGAGGGAGATGCTAGTGAGAACACTGGGCACCCTAGCTCAACATAGGCGATCTAGGGGCCTATGCCGAAAAATGCCCTGACTAAACTCCCTTCTAAACTGGACTAGATCTGGGAAAAACAACAACAAAAATAGACACCACTACCTCAAAACATTGAATATTTACTGTACTTCTGAAAGTGTCATCATGTAGTATGATACATGAGCAGAGTACAAACAGTACTCTCCTCTACTGGTAATAGACTTAGAAATAAACAATAGAAGTCCTCCAAAATAGGCACCTATCCAACAATAGGCACATATCTCCTTTAAAAAGGGATTTGCCATTGTTATTTTACACTATTCAAGCCAAATGTTGATGTTAGTGTAATGACAATCACACCAAAAAAAGATACTACAACAACATACTAAGGAAGGTAAAACAAATAGAAAAGTTGTGTAAAGAAAATTGGCGCAAACTAAGATTTATATAATTTGATTAAGCAATGTTTATTATATAAATAATGGTAATTAGGATTGTTTTTATAACTTTAAATGTCTGAACAGAAAATAAAAACGATCTCTGTTCTGGAGAGAAACGAACAAAACAAACCGGATATTATATGTTCCCAAGAGACACAATTTAAATTAAACAATCACCCATCTCTCCAGAACAGACAACATAACCACATCTATTTTGCCAATGGACCCAATAGTACTGATAGCAGGGCCATTTCTTGCTATCTTGGTGCTCTAGGCGTAATCAGGGTATAACATTGTGGTCTATACCACAATGTTATACCCTGATGTGTTTGCTATGAAGCAATTTTAAGGATGTATCAATAAAATTTATGCTTTTTAAGAAGTCTGACTGCAGTTGCTTACTTATAAGCCTTCACGAAGTGGTGCTATCTGGGCCGCCGGAACGCAGGATTAGTATTGACATGCAATAAAACAACAATAAAATAACTGAACCGCAAAAATAGCAGACGAATTTAGTAAATATTATGAAAAACTATTTCATCTTCAATAAAAACAATACTGACCAACAATAACAAAATACGATCAAACACTCCAGAAATCCTTGCCTGTTTTACCACCTACTATAACAACCTATACTAATCCCAACTACAGACATCCATCATTCCTGCCTCATTACCTTTAACTAACACGGTCTTCCCAATCTGGATGCCGATATAACCCTAATGGAACTCCAAAACGTGATATCTAGTATGGCCTCGGGAAAATCACCAGGCCCTGATGGCATCCCCATTGAACTGTCAAAAAATATGGAGATCATATTATCTCACACTTACTAGACACCTTTCAGACAGCATTTTACTCCAGAATTCTCCCTCCATCTATGTGTGAGGCCCACATCACTCTCCTGCTAAAGTAAGGGAAAGACCCTCTGGAGTGTGGATCTTATCACCCAATCTCCCTTCTTAACACCGACTATAAAATCTTGGCCAAAGTTTTGTCCAACCGACTCCAGAGGGTCATAGGCAGTATCATACATGATGATCAAACTGGTTTTATGCCCAGCAAGTCAACTTCTATCAACATCAGAAAAACGTTAATACACACTAAAGTCGTTCACAACAATTCAAGAGGGAGATGTATGCTATCGCTTGACACCCAAAAGGCGTTTGACTCAGTAGAGTGGCCCTTTCTATGGCACTGTATGTGAAAATTTGGGTTCGGGCCCAATTTCATAAAATGGGTACAAATTTTATATAACAGCCCTACAGCTGCTTTAAGAGTTAATGGTAAGCTATCCCCATCCTTCCCCCTCAAAAGGGGAACTAGACATGGATGCCCATTATCCCCCTCCTTGTTTGCCCTTGCTATTGAACCGCTAGCCATTCAACTGCGATCGCATCCTAATACAACTAGGTTAACACTGGGACAACACACCTCCTTAATTAGCCTCTACACAGACAATCTAATTTTGTATTTAGCTGACCTGCAACGCTCACAGCACACAGCATATGAAATAATTACCCAATATGGCCCCATGTCAGGTCTATTTATCAATTGGGGAAAGTCTGCGCTGTTCCCAGTTGATAATGGAATAATTATCTGTGCATATCATTATTTGTGCAGAATCTGGTGCCGGTAGTTGACAAATTCAAATATTTAGGTATATATATCACCTGTTCACCTACTGCCTTCTATTCCCTTAATATCTCACCTATGTTGGACACAGCAATGAACCGGTTTAAAACATGGACATCTCTGCCCATTAATCTAATAAGCTGAATAAATCTAATTAAAATTATTATCTTGCCAAAACTCCTCTATATCCTCCAACACAGTATGCTTTATATCCCGGATTCCTTCTTCACCAGACTTCAAACATGTATGATATAATTTCTCTACAGAGACCCAAAACACTAGCTGGACTGGCACTCCCAGATTTTCTTTTATATTACTGGGCAGGATAACTTAAATATTTTGGGACCTGGTTATTTAACCAACCTAGCTGTCCAGAGGATGTGACACCACAAGCACAATATGATGGAGGGTATGTTGCAGGCCTATCTCCCCTCTTACCCACTGACCTTCTTAGACTCCCGTTCCAATCCCATTCCGACTGGAGGAACATGCCTCCATACCTAACAGTTTAAATTTTGGAAAAAAAACCAAAAGCATCTGGGATTTGAAGGAATAGCAGAGGACACACAGCTCTGGCACAACCCCGGATTCCCTAACCTAGCCTCATTCCGAGCAACCAGTATTTTTGAACGATTAGGAATACATACCTTTTCACATATTATTCAAGATGATAAATTACTCACCTTTGTGGCATTCAAGCAAAAATACCAATTCTCAGACCAGTTTATGTTCAGGTACCTTAAGTTACGATACACCTTACTATCCGGTTTCCAGGAATCCTGTATCAACCGATCACACAAATAATGAAACAAGACAATGGGAAACACACTGCCACTAAATTATGTGTCTATTAGGGGTGCCTGAGGAGGACTACTGGGACAGATGTCATTTATTGTTCTTGCGTGAGGCCTTTTTTTTATGCCAGGAGAACTATAGTTCTGAACTGGATGGCCCAAGACCCTCCCAAATTAAGAACCTGGAAAACATTGATAAACAAAATGCTCCCAATGTTAAGGCTCATTTACCACAATAGAGGAACCACTAAAAAATTTGATAAAATATGGACACCGTGATATGATTCTATGAGCTAAAGGTGGAGATGTGTATACTGAGATAAACGGTAAGACTGTATTATGTGGGTGGAGAGGTACCTGGGAGAGGGCTTGGAATGTTTATACCTGAACTACTGCTGTAATTCACTGTATTTTGATATAGGGGGTAGGGAGGGAGGGTAAAGGATACATTGTAAAATGCTGTAAACATCTAATGTACGCAATTCCAAAATGACACTGACAAATGTTCTACTGTTGTTATGACTTGATTATTTGTTTTAATAAACAGTTTTAAAAAAACAAAACAATACTGACCAACAACCAAATTCAACACTAATATCTAACTTTCTAAACAAACTCTAACTACCTACAATATTCAAGTCCTGCTTTAGTGATCCCACAGCTGAAACCACATTAAACACCCAGAGCTGATGGTTTCATTACAGAATACTATCAGCAGTTCAATCCTACGCTTTTTCCATTTCCAATCAACTTATTCAACATAGCATCTGAAGAATAAAAGTTTGTCAGAAAACCTACAAGCCAACATACTCACAACACCAAAACCTGACATAAACCCAACTTACTGTATCCAGACAAATTTGGTGCCAATATCCTTATTAAATGTAGATATAAAAATCTATGCAAAATGTATAGCAGATAGACTAAATCCCCTAATCCCCCCAACTAATCAAACCAGATCAAGCAGGATTTATACATTGATGACAAACATCAGACAATAACAGAAATCTATTTAACTTTATACTGTACAATACACTGAAAAATTCAAAATCCCCTCAATCCTTTTTTATCTATAGATGCTGAAAAAGCATTCAATAGTTGCTCTAAATGGACAGCAGAATTCCCATACAGTAATCCCATACAATAATAGCCAAATCCAGTTTGGTTATTACGGTATGGGAATTCTGCTGTCCATTTAAAGGGCAACTAAAGCCTCAAAACAATACAGAATAAGAAGGCAATCTATTTAACAATAGGTACCATCCTCCTGATTCTGTATTATACACATATAAACAACATTATTTACAGCAGCAGTACCCCCATAACTATACTATACTCCTAACCACCGCTACCTATACAGAGGCCCATCAAGACCCCCACTATTATCCCCCAGCAGCAGCCACCCATGACTTCATACCCCTAACCCTCTCCCTATACAGAAGCCCATTTATACAATTACCATATCCCCCAGCAGCCTCCATGACCACATACTCCTAACCTTTCTTTCCTATACAGAAGCCCTTTAAAACCCACCACCATTATTTATCCCCACCATAACCCCATACCCCCAACCCTAGAGGCCCAGAGGCAGCAGGCGAGACCAGGCCCAGAGGAGCAGTCATTTAATAAAGTACCTCTGCTCTGAAGGATAAAGCCGGATGGCAGCTCAGATCTCATGGACTCTCGGCAGTGAGGTAAAGGGCCCCTCAAGGTCCTGGGCCCACCGGGGATTTCTGCGGTGCCCTAGTATGCCAGTCCAACCCTGCTGCCGCATCTCCTGATCGTCGCATCCATGGACGTCACTACTCCGCGCCGTTAAGTAAGACAGGTGCAGAGTAGTGACGTCAGTGGATGCAACTATCGGGAGATGCGGCAGCTGGATTCTTCTTACAAGTTAGTGACTGACCCGAGTTTCAGTTTTCAGGCTGTTTTTACGGCCTGATAACCTCAACTTATACTCGAGTATATACGGTATGTTGCAAATGTTAAAAATAAATGTATCCTTTAAATAATGTTACTGTGATTTGTTAAACAGTGATTTGTTATACTGTTATTATTATCTGTTGTATTCAATTAGATCAACTGGACTTGAAATGTTGTTCTTGAAGACGTTTCGCTAGTCATCCGACTGGCTTTCTCAATTCAGAATGACTTGTACAAGAATCTGTGGCAATTATGTACCCTGGAAAATCCCAATTAGCATATCACAGCCAGGTGTTAAGGGTGTGATTAGATAGTGGCTAAGAGGTGTTATAGGAACGCCCAGAGTAAGGTGTCAAAACAGCATTGTACATGGCAGACAGTTGGTGTCGAACCCCCCCACCTCTATTTAGGCTTGGTTTCTTTATTTTCACATAAATGGCCTCCTTAACACCTCTCTTGAACCAGTCACGTTCCTTCGCCAGTATGTTAACATTACAATCTTCAAAGGTATGTCCTTTATCCTTAAGATGCAGATACACGGCTGAGTCCTGACCCGAGGAATTGGCTCTTCTGTGCTGGGCCATACGTTGATGCAGTTGCTGTTTGGTCTCCCCCACATACAAATCAGAGCATTCTTCACTGCACTGCACTGCATATATGATGTCGCTTTTCTTGTGTGTTGCTACTACAAACAGTCTGCTAAACCCTAGATAAATAAAAGCAATTAGTTCAATAAGTTGGCCAAATTATTTTAAGCCCAGTCCCCACGTCAAGGTTGCTTTCTTTAACTGGGTCCTAACCTACTGGTACTTGCCTTTTTAGCTACATGAGCTGACAGCTTCTCCTGTGTGCCCTGAATGCTTGAAGCTGACTCTCAAGTTTAAGGTACTCAAACGAGCACATGACCTCCCAATATTGTTTTGGTGAGGAGCTACAGCACATACAGTTTTTATCTGTCAGGTTATGGTCATGGGCCATTTTATATTAAAGATAGTACTGAAGCATACAGGAAGACTGGAAGAAGCAGTTTTCTTTGTCCTGCTGCTCCTCTTAGAAATTATATTGACATGTAAAAAGCACCAATCCTACCTCTCTGCTTCAGGTACTTTTTATTTTAACTGTTTTTAAAAAAACGTTATGCACACTATAGTTTCCCTTTAATATTCCCTTGTTTTAAGCCTATTTCTAATGATTTGTTATATTCTTACATGTATATCATGGTGGGGTATTGAGTTAATATGCAATAAGTCTCTATATCTCCCCATAGTCTTAATGCCTCTGTTAAGTAGTCTTCTGTTTTGGATTACTTTTCCCCCTTCTTCATCTGCAGGTTTCAATATTAACTCTTCATCATTTTTCAGGTTTTTCAAAGCTTTTCTTTTTGCTATTGTAAGATTCCCCTGTTTTGTTTTAGTTTTTATTTTTCATATATCATTTATTACCATTTGTTGAAATAATTTAATATATTTACCTTTTGATTGAGTTGGGTAAAATGGGTAGCTTGTTTCTCTGTTGTTGTTGACATGAAATACCTCCTTGGTGTGAGTGACCTGCAGAATATATTCACATCAATGAAAAGATTAAACTGGTTAATTTTTGAATTCAGAATGAATTTTAGTCCTTTATGTAGTACAGAGTAATGTTGTGGGTTTAGTTGTTTATCACTCAAATTAAAAATGCCGTCTTTCATTTTTTTCTAGGTTAATCTTCATTCTTTCCTGTTCTCCCCTCTTTCTTCTTTGTCTCTTCTTTTTGGGGTAGTTTCTGATGTTTACTTCCTTCTGTCTTTTGGGTTTTGACGTATCTCTAAAAAACTATGATTTTTCTGTTATTGATGTGTCGTACGGTTTCTCCAAGATGGTCCGAGTGAAGGTGATTTTCCTCTTATATTCTCTTGTGTATCTTGGTTTCTGGGAGTTTATCATATTCTTTAATTGATGTGGAGTTTGTGTATTTTGGTTATATCTTTGTGATGAATGGTGTCTTTGGTTATACTGATTTCAGTGTGGTTGGTATGATGTTTGTGGAAGGGTATGATTATGGTTATTTTTATTCCGACAGGGAACAGTCTCGGCAGCCTCCTCTCCTCCAAATCTTGCAGGCTTTGGAGGAGAGAAGGCTGCCGAGACTGCCTGATTTTTTAACTGGCACGCACGTGCAAATCGCACGGCTAAATGAGCAAAATAGTGAGGCCGACTGACTGACACTGCTTACAGAATCTCATGGGGAGGCCCTGCTCAAGAAAGTTCAGCACAGATGCAAGAAAGCATGTTTTAGCACTGCAGGTAGGCTAGGGGTGGGGATAGACAGAAATAAACACCACCACATTTTTTCATAAAAATACAGCTACCCACTAACATCAAGTTGGGTAGATGGTGTACTTATCCTTTAATGATTTCAGCTAATTGGTTTAAAATGGCTAAGGGCTGTTGGCTCTTTGGTTTTGAACCTCCATATAAGTCAGTTCATTTGAGCTCTTTAGCTCAAGCGATTTTCTTTCAAAGGGATTTTCTGTTTTAAAGGGGTTTGTCTGTATTTAAGGGGTGTGTGTTAAGAAACAAAAGCATTTAGAACAAGAAAGGGTTTAAGAACAACATTGCTGTTTCTCTGGTGTGTATTGCTGTTGCTGTGTATTGCTGTTTAGTATGGACAGTTTTGTTGGGGCCACGCAATGTGCATCCTGCAGCATGTATGGGATCTTGGAGCAGCCGCCCCCAACTGACCTATGTATGTGTCAGATGTGAGTGGGTTGCCCATTTGGAATTTGAGGTCCAGAATCTAAAGGGGAAACTTGCAGCATTGCAGGGCTTGGGGGGAAATGCAGGTACTGGCAGGGGCCAGTAAACTGGAGGGTGGAGATGGGGCAGATAGGGTGGTAAAGGAAGATAGATTTGTAAGGGTCACCAGGGGAAGTAGGGGATGGAAGGATAGGGGTGCTTCTTCCCAGTTGGTCGATCCCAACAGATTTGCCATTTTAGGCGAAGATGTGGAGGACGATGGATCGGAAGCAGCATGTATGGAGCGGGCCTTTCCCTTGAGCACCCAGGGGACGGCCATCTCCAATACAAGGGAGGGAGAACTGGGGGCTAGGAAGGATAGGCAGGTGGTAGTGGTAGGGGACTCCATTATTAGAAGGGTAGATAGGGTAATCTGTCGCCAAGACCCTGCATGCCGAACAGTGTGTTGTCTGCCTGGTGTTAGGGTTCGACATGTGGTGGATCGTGTAGATAGATTATTGGGTGGGGCTGGGAGTGACCCGGCAGTCTTGGTTCACATTGGTGCCAATGACAAAGTTAGAGGTGGAGGTGAGGTCCTTAAAAATGATTTCCGAGAATTAGGGGCCAAGTTAAAAGCAAGGACCTCAAGGGTAGTGATTTCAGAAATACTACCGCAGCCACGTGCTACGCTAGGGAGGCAACGAGAGCTCAGGAGTATAAATGCGTGGCTAAGAGAGTGGTGTAAGGAGATGGGGTTTGGGTTTTTAGAGAACTGGGCTGACTTTTCTGTTGGCTACAGGCTCTTTAGTAGAGATGGATTGCACCTCAATGGTGATGATGAAGCTGTTTTTGGGGAGAAGATGGCTAGGGGGTTGTAGGAGATTTTAAACTAGGTATGGGGGGGAGGGTATGTTGAACTACACAGGGGTAGAT
Source organism: Hymenochirus boettgeri (assembly GCA_019447015.1). NCBI lineage: Eukaryota > Metazoa > Chordata > Amphibia > Anura > Pipidae > Hymenochirus > Hymenochirus boettgeri. The sequence goes on from CM033472.1 coordinate 81,368,541, forward strand.
AGAGAAGTTAGGGATCAGGGGGCTATTAACAAAACGGAGGATGGAGAAGGGGGAGGGGGGAGCATAGAGGATAAGGAGGCATGTACGACCATGTATGGAAGTAAATCAATTGATAATCTAAAATGTATGTTTACAAATGCAAGAAGTCTGGCTGGAAAAAATGGGGAACTTGAATTAATATCTTTAAAGGAAAGGTATGATGTGATTGGTATAGCAGAATCATGGTTTAATGATTCACACGACTGGACAGTAAATATTGAAGGATTCTCCTTATTTAGACATGACAGAGTTAATAAGAAAGGAGGAGTATGTATGTGTGTTAAACAGGAATTGAAGCCAAATTTAAAAGATGGAATAGATGTGGGAGTAAACGATACAGCAGAAACAATATGGGTGGAACTGTGTACAGGAAGTAAGAAGGTAGGTAAATTAATTGTTGGAGTATGTTATAAGCCGCCAAATGCCGGGGAGGAGGTGGAAATGAATCTCCATATGCAGTTGGCGAAGGCTGCTAGTATGGGGCATGCTCTGGTTATGGGGGATTTTAACTACCCTGACATAGATTGGAGTAAGGGAACTGCCAGCACCTCAAAAGGTATAAAGTTCTTAAATTTCCTATGTGAGCATTTTCTTTCACAGATAGAAGTTCCTACTAGACAGAATGCGTTGTTGGATCTGGTGATATCTAATAACCCTGAGCTCATTTTGAAGATGAAGGTAATGGGAAGCTTAGGGACTAGTGACCATGATATAGTGTCATTTAATATAGGTTGCAAAAAACTAAAGTGCACTGGGTTAACAAAAACTTTTAACTTTAGGAAAGCTAATTTTATGCTGTTAAAGGTCATCTATAGTGAAAAAAAGCACATTGCCCCTTTGCAAAGTTAAATTCATGTACTCTGTGCTGCCTTAATCCTATCTCTGTCAGTGACTCTGTTTAACCATGGTGTCAGATCTCTGTGCAGCACTCCCCCCCTTCCCCCTCCCCTCAGTTACCTCCTCCATGTCTCAACTCCGGCTAACCGACAAGCTTATCATGTGCAGTAGGAGTTAATAGTTCAACATCCTGAAAAACACACCCACTCACAGTGGCCAATAGAAAGCAAGCTGTCCTGGAGACAAGGAAGAAGGAGAACAGTACAGTTTATGATCTCTCACTTTGTGACCCATCATCAATCAGTGAAAGCTATTAAGAATGAGGGTCAAGTGCAGCCTTATATCTACCATCAAAGCTACCTCTCTCCCCCTGCTAATGCTCTTATCTCTATGTTTATTACAGAGCAGGGAGGGGGGATCACATCACAGGGATTTAATTGACAGTCCAAGTAGGAGTAGAGGAATGCAATCACGTATTCTTCTAACTGGTGTATCTCAGGACAGAGAGGGAATCTGAAAAAAGTGAAGGGGTTGTGGGGAACTATAGAACTCATGGAAAGAAAGAAAAAAAAGTTCATTTTCCCACTATAGATGCCCTTTAAAGAAATCCCTCCTGCTCATAGCCTGGGGGGAATTGTTTCTAGGTAAAGATACAGAGCAGATGTGGACCACTTTTTAAGGGACATTAAACTATTACATTTCTAAATCTGTACCTTTAGGTAACAAGTTTAAAAAAATTAGGTCCACTCCTACATGGCTTAATGCTCAGGTAAAAAGGGAAATGGAAAAAAGAAAAAGGCTTTTAAAATCACTCCTGCTCATAGACTGGGGGGAATTGTTTCTAGGTAAAGATACAGAGCAGATGTGGACCACTTTTAAAGGGATATTAAACTATGACATTTCTAAATCTGTACCTTTAGGTAACAAGTGTAAAAAAATTAGGTTCACTCCTAAATGGCTTAATGCTCAGGTAAAAAGGGAAATGGAATAAAAGAAAAAGATAAAAGAAAAAATTTTTGAAAACAGAGGGAACAGAACAGGCTTACAGGGAGTACAAAAGCTGTAATAAAGAGTGCAAGAAAGTAATTAAACTAGCTAAAATAGAAAATTAAATTAAATTGCCGAACAAAGCAAGTCCAACCCCAAAATGTTTTTTTAAGTATATAAATGGTAAAAAGATGAGGACTGAGAATGTGGGACCATTAAATAATGGGGCTGAGGTGGTTGTAGGATGCCGAAAAGGCTAATCTGCCAAACCGTTTTTTTACATCGGTAAAAATACCAATACCAATATTCAAAAAAGGTAGTGGTTCACAGCCTGGTAACTATAGACCTGTAAGCCTAACATCAGTGGTAGGGAAGGTGCTGGAAACTTTGTTACGGGATCATATCCTTGACTTTGTCTCCAGAGATTATATTATTAGTAGTAGTCAGCATGGATTTATGAGAAATAGATCATGCCAGACAAATTTAATTTTTTTATGAAGAAGCGATTAAGAAGTTAGATTCAGGCACAGCAGTGGATGTGGTATATTTGGATACTGTGCCACATAGGCAACTAATGTATAAACTGAGGACTGTTGGCCTTGAAGAAAACATTTGTTCATGGATAGAGAACTGGTTATTGGATCGCAAACAGAGTGGTGGTTAATGGAGCTACATCTATGTGGGCTAAAGCTCGAAGCGGAGTGCCTCAGGGTTCTGTACTGGGGCCACTTCTGTTTAACCTGTTTATAAATGACTTAGAAGGGGGCATTGAGAGCAAGGTCTCAGTGTTTGCTGATGACACTAAACTATGCAGAGCTTTGGAAACTTCAAATGATGTGCAAGTGCTGCAAGCAGACCTAGATAGATTAAAATGGGCAGCAGAATGGCAGATGAGATTCAATGTTGATAAATGTAAGGGAATGCATTTGGGATTTAATAATCCCTGTGCCACCTACACCATAAATAACTCTGTGTTAAGTACATCTGTAATGGAAAAAGATTTGGGGGTTCTGGTAGATAACAGACTTAGCTGTAGCAAACAATGCCAGGTGGCAACGGCTAGAGCTAGCAAGATATTGTCTTGTATAAAGAGGGGAATAGATTCAAGGGAGAAAAATATTATTCTCCCTCTTTACAAGGCACTGGTAAGGCCTCATTTGGAATATGCGTTGCAGTTTTGGAATCCCATATACAAAAGGGACATCTTGGAAATTGAGGCAGTTCAGAGAAGGGCAACTAAATTAATAAGGGGAATGGGGGGGCTTGAATATGCAGGCAGATTAGACAAGTTAGGGCTGTTTACATTGGAGAAGCGATGTTTGCGTGGGGACATGATAACCTTATACAAATATATTAATGGACCATACAATGAGCTCTCTGGTGCATTGTTTACTAATAGGTCATATCAGGACTCGTGGACATCCTTTAAGGTTGGAAGAAAAGAAGTTTCATCTTCAGGTTAGGAAAGGTTTCTTTACAGTGAGAATGGTGAAACTGTGGAACTGTCTTCCAGCAGATGTGGTAATGGAAAGTTCATTAAATAGCTTTAAAAAAGGCCTGGATAAGTTTCTAAAACTAAAAAATATTGAGAATTACTGGTATTAATGCATATAGATCTGGTTGATCCAGGGATACTTTCCGATTGCCGTTTGGAGTCAGGAAGGAATTCCCCCCCCTTTTTAGCTGTTTTTTTTGCCTTCCTCTGGATCAACTGTTAGGTAGAGTTAAAAAAAAAAAGAGGGTGAATAGGTTGGACTTGATGGATGTATGTCTTTATTCAACCTTAAAGGGCAAAATGAAAACTTACATACAGGTAAATCACCCCCCAAAATCCTAAACGGTAATAGTTTGAAATGTGAAATATATAAATCTAACCTGAAATCCTGCAGAATGTCCTGTTGCCCCTGTTTCTGCTTCCTGGTCTTCCAGTTAGCAACTGTCAGTTATAGATTTGACAGTTGACATCACAGCCAATGATTGAACGTTAATCCCTTGTCTGCCTCTTCTGAGCATGCCCAGGCTCAGTACAGGTTTCTAAATTGCTCAGTTTCCATGAGGCCTCCAGAAGCATAGCAGGCATACAGTAATGAATTCATAGGACAAGCTATGATATATCAAAATATTTTGAAGAGGCCATTCTTTCTAAAAGATGTTCTTATGAGGGTGGAGATGTCCTTTAATTACTATGTTACTATGTTATGTTATTCCTGTTTTTAGTTCCAATCATTCTTCCTCTTTTGTGTTATCACAGTCCAATTTAGTTACGTTGGTTCGGATAGTTTTTTATTTTGTCTTTTAAATTTTGTAATTCCTTTTGATCTTACCCCTGTGCTTGAGTCACCTGCGCAGCCTTATAAAAAATAAAATATTTACTCATACAATTGGAATAAAGGTTTGCTGTGACACAAGAAACCAAACCACTGGCGCTGAGGACAAAGACAATACGTATTCACAACTAAAACTCGACATATTCTCCACTAAGTGTCCACACATCAATAGCTGCCTACGGAATGAGAAGACCTTCTAGAATAAATGTTTGCAGAAACACTTCGCCTTGAAACAATAAAAACACAAGGAATGTACCAAAATTTAACCAGTAGACGGCACTATACAACGTTTTTTCCAACCTCATGTCCCACCACCTTATAACACTAAAAAACACCAAATAAAACAAACAAATAGAGCCAAAACGAGCTATAGAAAGTTTCTTTAAAAATTCCAAGATGGCAGCCGCTAGACCATGCAATGTTTGCAGCGAAATTTGCCTAATGGACCAAATAGCTATGAGCTGATAAATTGATCCTGATAAAGTTACTGCTGTATAGAAATGTGTTGGTCACATCCTGTCTGTGTAAGATCACAGTACGGACATCCACAATAGATACTGCCATTTCATTTTTTAAAAAAATAACTATTGCTTAAAGTGATATTGCAATTTATATGTTTTAGTACTGATTCGCTATTTATGTGAAAAAAAAAGAAATAAAGAAACCAAACCTGAATAGAGGTGGGGGGTTCGACACCAACTGTCTGTCATGTACAATGCTATTTTTACACCTTAACCTGGGTAGTTTCAATAACACCTCTTAGTCACAGTGCAATCACACCTTGCATAAAAAGGTTAGACAGTCCCTTGATGCTATCAATTTGGCCCCTATTGAATGCTCTTCCATTGGGGATTACCCAGGTTGCAAAGTTCAAATGTCCCAGGAAAGCCTGAACCTCTCTAACCTTCTTTGCTTCTAATGCCCTCAGCAGAACTTTTAGAGTATACAGCTTGTCCTGGGGCAACCTGAACTCCATTGCAATTGAGTCAACCATGATGCCTAAAAATACTATGGAAGTGGATGGGGGAACAGATTTTTTAGGTGCTATAGGTAAGTCGTTTGCTGCACCACCCATTCCAGGAATGTTGCAAACATTTAAAAGTTATAGCATGACAAGCTGCACCTCATTGGGAGGCACCTATCAAAAAAGTAGGCACCCTCCCAATGGAAACCCAGTACGTGGTGACACTGTGGGTGGATGGGCAGCAAAACGCTGAGTTTATGTCTACTTTCGCGACCAAAGAGCCTTTCCCAACTGGTCACCCAACTCACTCTCGGTAGAATTACAGCGGGAAATTATATCCTTTGAGAGCACTTCGGATCCAATTCAAAAGATTCCCTAGCAATACAGAAAGACATCAGCAGATTTATTTGGCACAATAAACGACCAAGGATCAAATACATATACTTAGCCAGACAAAAACAAAGGAGGCTTCACCCTTCCAATGGTTTTATCAATATTTTTTAGCTGCCAGAATAGCTCAAACAACACAATGTATACATGAAACAGGTAGGACACATTGGGTAGACCTTGAAAACACTATGCAAACCCCTCTATACTCATACTCTATGCTGTGGGTGCAACCAGGAGACAGGTGTATACACCTACGTCAAAAGGAATACATTCTCCGCAAATCATTCAAACTCTTGGACAAATGTAATAAACAATTCAATTTAACCCATTACCCATCCCCATGTGTGCCTCTATTTTTCACACCCTATTTTTGAGGGAAACCATCAGTGGTGGATGATGAATCCTAGACTAGACTGGGGCTAAGGACATACTCACATGGCCAGAAGCTCAGACAAAATTTCCACTACCCCCATAAAACTGGTATTCCTTTGGTATTGATTGGAATTCTGTCCTCCCAGTTTTTGATAACATTTAGCTAAATAGTCTATTAAACCAGGAATAAAATGTGCCTGTACCTGTGCTGGCTAAGACACTGGCAAGTATGGATAATATTGCTGCAGAGTAATGCTAGCTGTCACATTGTGCGACAGGTGCGAAGGTTCTGACATTCCTTGAAGAGTGACTGCTTGACAATAGGCGCTGCTGGTGCCACTACCGGTAGTGTGGAAACCCCACTGAGGCTAAAATTGAAGATTCTGAATTTGATGGGTGAGAAGAGAAAACTGGACAGACATTAGTGTTGGACATAATGGTGCCTGTACCCCATGCCGAACATATTGATGCCCCCCTACTGTGGGTAAAGGGCTATACTCTGTACTCAAAACTGGCCTAGGGCTTGCATTAATGTAAGTTGCCCCAGGATGAACTGAAGCCATTGATAATGAGGGGGTCCCAATAATGCAACCCCCCCAATAACCTCTGCACTCCGTCTGTCCCTGCTTTAAGAAACCAGTCCCTTACTGCTGTTGGTATGTCCATTTCCTTCTGTACTGTAGCAATGCTGCCACCACTCAGGGAGCTCCCTCTGACGTGCTTCTCATCTCTTCACAGAACGCGATCTTCCCACTTGATGCCGACCACCAATAGGATCCTTCCTGAGGTAAGTAACATCCCCCCAAGTCACCAGGCAGAAAACCACCCAGAGCATCCCTAACTACCGATGGTCCTTGCCCCACCATGACACTAAGCAGTCAAAACTGCCGAGCTACCAATCTATATAGCTCCACCTGAAGCAATGGCACATCATTCAAAGTCTCCAAAAGCTCCGCAAAGTTTTGTGTCATCAGCAAACATACTGTAGAGGCCTTGCTCTCAATACCCACTTCATAAATAGATTAAAAATAAGTGGCCCCAGAATAGAACCATGGGGCACCCTACTTAGAACTTTAGTCCACATAGATGAGACTCCATTGAAAAATACTATACCACATCTGCTCTGCTGCTAAGCTACAATCTACAGGGAGATTCAATAAAAGTTCTTATCGTTAAAATATTTGTAATTTTGCCCCAACCAATCAGATCTTATTTAACATTTGAAAGCTAACATATGATTGGTTGGGGCAAAATTAGCACCATTTTTAACGATAAGAACTTTTATTGAATAACCCTGCTAATTTCTTACTCACATCATCATAAAAACAAGCACTTTTTCTCATAAATCCATGCTGATGGCTTATTATAAGGTCTGTCCTTGAAACATAATACAGAATGTGATCCCGTCACATTGCTTCCAGTATCTTCCCCCACCACTGATGTTAAAGGGTATCTCCACCCCAAAATTAATTTTTTTCTGTATTGCAGGGTCCCCTCTCCAAACCCTGACCATCATGTTTAAATGTTAAAAAAGTGCCCAGAAATTTACTAACCTGCGCATACTCCAGGAAGACAGGGAAGGGGCAGAAATCTTTTTACACACAGAAAAGCTACTACTCCTATAGCCTAACCTTATATATGTTTTAAAATGCCTTCAATTTTAAAAAGCATTTAGGCTTTTAAGAAGCACTAATGGTTTTTAGGCTCCTTTAAAGAGAACTATGGTGAAAGTATAAATTTGCTTTAAAATAAAGGCCATTTCCTTCTGCTCTGGCTTCCAGAGTTGTTCTGACACCCTCAGCATGCTCCCCTCTTTATTTTCCAGCATTAATCATCCTGTTCTAAGCAGTTCATGATTGGGCAGCTCACTTGATTTTGTAGAATTATAAGAAATTGTCCCACATGGAAATTTGATGAGCCATGCTATCTTTGGCTCTACCTGCACAGTGGAGGAACTACAGTACTAAAAGCATAGCATGGGCAACTGTCCTACTAAATATGACTGCATTTGTAATGTAAAATGCAAAGAAAAATAAAAGGTTGACAGAGGGGGAAGGTAACATTTATATAAGTATAGTGTTATTTATATAGTGCCACTTGGGGCGCAATGCTGTACAATATTACAATACAAAAGTCATACAAGGCAGACAATAATATATAAATAAATACAAATTTTCATGTGTTTTTTTGCCATTTAACCCAAAAACCCACTAAAAGGCACTGCATAAAAACGCATTGCAAAAACAATTTAACCGCAGTGCAATTTACTGCGTTTTTTTTTCATGCGTTTTTTGTTGTGTAGTGTTAACGTAGCCTAAGCCAACACAAAACCTTAGTGAAAGGTTTTGTACAAGCAGCAAGGTATCAAGGATAAGCAGTCTTCTGATTTAAGAGGCTGCAATCATGTATGTTAATAAACAAAACTGAACCCTTCCTTATAAATATCCACAACACTTTTATTTATAGACTTTTGTTGCTATAGTGGAATGCTACTGCCATCTGCTGGTGTTTAAAGATGAATTTATAGTATTGCACGACAGGAATTGCATAACAAAGTACAATATATATATATTTATATATATATATATATATATATATATATATATATATATATATATATATATATATATAATACAAGGATTGTGGAAGCACTCCAATTAGGCTAATTTACAACTACATTTAACGGTGTTACTGTGCTACTGATCTGGTCAAACATTTATACAAACATAGAATAGATAATCAATGCACATTCCTAGGCCCCATACAATATCATATTATCTGCACACTTGCATACTTTATAAACAAAGGGGTTTTAGTATACATAACTGTGATCGCATGAATGAAAAGCCTTCCAACCACATCAAGGTAACCCCAGTCTGGAAGGTCCTAACTTCTAACCTTTTTACATTTCTTTTACTTCAATTACGATTAGCAAACTTTGCATTTCTCATTCTTACACACTGGATCCATATAACAGGCTCTTTCACTCCCCCCCCAGCCCTTTGGCTTTTTAAAATGAGGGAAGCACTCCAATTAGGTTAATTTACAACTACATTTAGCGGAAGTGCTACTGATCTGGTCAAACATTTATACAAACATAGAAAAGATAATCAATGCACATTCCTAGGCCCCATACAATATCATATTATCTGCACACTGGCATACTTTATAAACCAAGGGGTTTTAGTATACATTACTGTGATCACATGACTGAAAAGCCTTCCAACCACGTCAAGGTAACCCCAGTCTGGAAGGTCCTAACGTCTAACCTTTTTTACTTCAATTACCATTAGCAAACTTTTGCATTTCTCATAGTTGTGCACTGGATCCATATAACAGGTTTTCTCACTTCCCCCCAGGATTGCTTTATCCTTTGGAAAGGATCAGAATAGGAGTGTAAAAACTTTGTGACTGAGCTTAATCAATTGGACACTCCAATTAAGTTCACTGTGGAGACCAGTAGACATCACGTTGATTTCTTGGACCTTAGAATTGAAATTTTAAACAATAAATTCGAGACTAGTCTGTATAAAAAATCTACAGACAATAATACTATCCTCGCAGGAGGGAGTTGTCATCCACTGGCCACTAAAAAGGGTGTTATCTTTTCCCAATTTTTACGAGTAATAAAGAATAATTCAAAACCTAAAAGGGCAGAATTACAACTACGAGAGATGGCCAATAAGTTCCTAGCAAAATTGGTGGGGGAACAATTGGAGAGGGCATTAAGAAACATGGCAGGGGGGGTCATTGGGAAGTCCCAATAAGGAAACAGCGGAAAGTAGTAAGATCTACCCCATTGTCCCTAATAAAAATAGAATTAAGAAAATGCCCATTTCGCTACAATATTCCCCCCATAGTAAGGTTGTTAAAGATATAATTACTCAGAATTGGGACATCCTGACTAGTGATCAGACATTACCCTTTAAAGACGTCAAACCAATGTTCGCCTATAGGCGAGGGAAAAACCTAAGAAATTTACTGGTTAAGACAGATTTGAGAGCAAGAACTATGAGTCCAATTTCCGGGTTATCTGAACCGAAAAAAGGATGTTTTAAATGCGGTTGTGGAGTGTTAAAGTCCCGCTCCTTACCTTTGCCCATATCCCGCGATGCAATAACTGACGTAATCTCGCTTGCGTCAGTTATTGTATCGCGGGATCGGGCTAAGGTAAGTAACGGGAGAAGCGATAGTCTGCATCATTACTTCTTAGCGGCCAGACTTGCTCAAACTTTGCAATGGACTCAACATCTCAACCAACCCAGATGGGTTGAACTGGAACAATCCTTAAGCCCCACTACCCCCTTAACAGATTTACTTTGGCTTTCCTTCCCAACCTCGGTGTTAAAGAAATGTGGCACCAACCCATATATACATCACTCACTAAAACTCTGGTACGATATTAGGAAAAAATACAAACTCTGCAATACACCCTCCCCCATGACATCAATTTTCCACAACCCAGACTTTCTCCTTGGAATTCCCCCCCGAGGCTGGTACATTTGGAAGGACAAACAGATTACTAAAGTAGGCCAAATAATCGCAGAAGGCCAACCCCTACCCTGGGACACAATTAGGTCACAATTTAAACTCCCGCCCTTGGAATATTTCCACTACCAACAGATCTTACATTTTATACAACATATTTCAGCTAAAAAACCCTTTCCACAACCCACTAAATTTGAAATCCTAGCTAACAGACCCAGCCGCACCCCCCATACCATATCATATATCTATTCATTATAAAATAAATTTAGACACTCCCCAAAACTAAAATTTATGGTTAAATGGGAGACATGGTTGGGTCTCATACTAGACAACACACAATGGACCAACATATTTCAATCCCTTCATAGGTTCTCTTCCAACATCACATTGCAAGAAAAAAATGTTAAGATTCTCCATCACTGGTACCTGTCCGCTCAGAGGATATCACAGATTTACCCGAATGCTTCCTCTCTCTGTTATCGTAACTGCTAGATGACAGCAGATCTGTTTCATTGTTGGTGGGGCTGTGCGGAGACCAGAAAACTATGGGACATATGTGAAAACCTAATCCACAAAACCCTACACTAACCGATCACTCTGGACACCTGGACAGCTCTATTTGATAGAGATATACCCCATGTATCAAAACCAAGTAATAAACTCATTCATAGCTACTGTGCAGCCACCTGCAGCCTCTTAGCTGCAACTTGGAAACAACCTTCCCCCTCAGAAACACAGTTAATTTCAAAGATCTGGTGGATCTGCGAAAATGAACGTATATCACACCTTATCAAAGACACAGTTCGCAAATATGACGAAGTGTGGAACCCTTGGCTATATACTATGACCAAACCTGAGGGGAACCACCCATTAAACCCAACCCCCCCGAACCAAAACAACTAATACACACCTTCAACCAAAGAGATCAGTCCAAACTTCTACTCTTGAGTTTGGTGCACTACCTAAAACTAAAGGGGCGTGGGGGAGCGGCGAGCCGGGCAACGTTTTTCTTTTCCTATCTTTATTTCCCTTTCAACCTCCTTATTCACCAAATTACTATCTGCAAATTAACAGCATAAGAGTATGTAATTGGTACCCTAGTGCATCTTTAAAGCACAGTTTAAATTGTTAAATTATTAAAAAATATATGTGAGAATTTATATAGTAGAACAAATATGTTGTATTAGAAACTTTACTTTTTATATTGTTCATTTGAATCCTCACAATAAAAATCTTATGGAAAAAAAAAAAGGAGTCTACCTGGCTATACTAAAATAACGAAAATAACTGACACTATTACTTACCAACACAAATAGATTATGAGGGGCCACACAACCAAGCACACTAACCTGCAGGGCTTCCGCCACATCAGTCTTTCAAGCAAAACCCTTGCAGGCCTGCATCTTCTTTGTGACAGACTCTGCAGCTTTCCCTTTAACTTCTGGAGCAACATGAGAAAAACTGAAATCCCCCCATCCAAAATGTCAACAGAAACTTCCTTGTTGGCTGACTGGCATTCCTGACTTACTGCAGCAGAAGACCCTACCAGCACCCCTTCCCTTACAGGACCCTCTTGCAGCACCCCTTGGTCCTTTCATTTGCAACCCCACTTGACCCCACTCACTCATGGGTGCTATGGCCCCTCCTCCACTCATACCTCAAACATACCCCCAATAGAGAAAACTGTGTAAAAGCAGAATCAGAATCATCTACATTCTGTCTGATTCTGGCTCTGCATAAAATGGAGGTTTTCACAGCCATTGTTTCAACTCCATTGTTCCAGTCATTGTATCCAGCATTACATTCAGCCATTGTTCCAGTCATTGTATCCAGCGTTGTATCCAGCATTGTATCCAGCCATTGTTTCAACTCCATTGTTCCAGCCATTGTATCCATTGTTCCAACTCCATTGGTCCAGCCATTGTTTCCTGCTCCTGTTGAATCCTGCCCTACAGTCTGAACTCCTCCTAAAAGGTACAGTGAACCTCGTCCCTTCGAGACTCAATTCATTACAGTACGAATAGGCCATTGAAGTACCTGAGGAAGCTGCGGCAAGTTTGGGCAAGACTCTTCAGACTATTTCCCTCCACATGGATGCCCTTGAGCACCAGCAGAATCAACTAGCTCAATTTCTGGACTCCATTTCTGTTGTTGTTTGGAGACCACAGTTCCACTTTAAGAACCAGAAAATCTTGATACATTATTCTAGGATTGTTTTGAAAGGTTTGAAAGAGATCTAATAAATATAGAGCAGTTGTATGGAGACAACAGTTACCCTTTAAAAGGTAACAATAGTCAAAAAAATTTGGCCAGTCTTCAAAAATGTTTTTTTTTTACCCCCCAACCTGACACATGGCTCCTTAACCACTCGGCTTCAATCAATACATAATTGATAATAGTTCACTTTAAAGGGCATATCCACCCTCTTTACAAACCTTTTCCATCTTGTAGGGCATACCCTCCCACCCCCAAACTGTAAGGATCTTACCTGCCGCGCTCCCTCACCGTTCCGGGAATGGTGACTGTGACTGGTGGGAAGATTCAAATAGGCACTCGCAGAGGGAGCGAGTGCCTATTCGTAGACCTCGCTACCAGACTGTCAGGTTGTCAGTCTGTAGCGTTCCATACCTGACATTGGATCCAGCCTTGTGTCCAGCATTTCTCCAGTCATTGTATCCAGCATTGTATCCAGCCATTGTTTTAACTCCATTGTTCCAGTCATTGTATCCAGCATTTCTACAGTCATTGTATCCAGCATTGTATCCAGCCATTGTTTTAACTCCATTGTTCCAGTCATTGTATCCAGCATTACATCCAGCCATTGTTTCAACTCCATTGTTCCAGTCATTGTATCCAGCATTGTATCCAGCATTGTATCCAGCATTGTTTCAACTCCATTGTTCCAGTCATTGTATCCAGCATTACATCCAGCCATTGTTTCAACTCCATTGTTCCAGTCATTGTATCCAGCATTACATCCAGCCATTGTTTCAACTCCATTGTTCCAGTCATTGTATCCAGCATTGTATCCAGCATTGTATCCAGCCATTGTTTCAACTCCATTGTTCCAATCATTGTATCCAGCATTACATCCAGCCATTGTTCCAACTCCATTGTTCCAGTCATTGTATCCAGCATTGTATCCAGCGTTGTATCCAGCCTTTGTTTCAACTCCATTGTTCCAGCCATTGTATCCTGCATTGTATCTTGCATTGTATCCAGCCATTGTTTCACCTCCATTGTTCCAGCCATTGTATCCAGCATAATCAACTAGCTCAATTTCTGGACTCCATTTCTGCTCGGTTATCCCCGGGCCCTGCTCCTCCTGTTCTGCCTAGAGAACCCGTTCCCCACAGAGAGCCGCGAATACCACCTCCTGTGCGGTATGAAGGGGACGCTCAAGCCTGTCGGGGGTTCATTAACCAATGCCTTATACATTTTGAATTGCAACCTTCCCATTTTGTCTCGGACTGTGCCAAAGTCGGTTATGTCATTGCCTTGTTGGGAGGCAATGCCTTGGTCTGGGCATCCCCCCTGTGGGAGAAAAATGACCCAGTGGTTAACGATATCTCTTTATTTCTGGAAACTTTCCGAAAAATCTTTGACGCTCCAGGCAGAACTATTGCTGCTTCCTCCCGGCTGATGCAATTGCGACAAGGCTCCCGTTCGGTAGGGCAGTATGCTATTGAATTCTGGACTTTGGCTGCCGAGACTGCCTGGAACAATGAGGCCCTATTAGCAGCCTTTTGGCAGGGCCTATCTGATCGTATCAAGGACGACTTAGTGTCCCAGGAGCTTCCCACAATGTTGGAGGAAATGATTTCCATGCGTATACGGGTGGATACTCGTATTATGGAAAGGCAAGCCGAAAAATCCAATAATAGTCCTGTTCCTCCCAAATTTGTTCCTTGTCCTCAAAGGACCGGGCCTTTGACAGCTGCTCCGCCATCGGAGGAACCCATGCAGATTGGGGGTAAACACATTTCTGCTGAAGAAAAACTTAGGAGGAGGACTCATGGGCTCTGCCTGTACTCTGCCGCCCAGGGGCACTTCGCTAAAGTTTGCCCTTCCAAGCCGGGTAAATTGACAACCCCAGACCTGAATAAGGAGTCTTCTCTAGGTAAATTCAAATCTCCTTTCCACAAGAATTCACTCAAATCATTTCTGCCAGCAACCCTCATTTTCAAATCTCAAACCTTCTCTACCCAAGCCTTCCTAGACTTTGGAGCAGCCGGTAATTTTATTGATGCCACCTTTGCTTCTCTTATAGGCATTCCATTATTTTCCCTACCTCATCCCCTCCGAGTGCTGGCTATTGACGATCAACCGTTATCTACCGAATTTATTTCAATGTCTTCTGCAGAAATTCTTCTTCAAATTGGCTGTCTTCATCGTGAATCAATTTCCTTCTTGGTTATACAAAGCCCCACGACTCCTCTTATTCTAGGACTCCCTTGGCTTTGACTTCATAACCCCATCATCAACTGGACTAACAACGAACTTGTCTCTTGGAGTCCATCCTGCTTTTCCAGATGTCTTTTCCATCCCAAAATCTCTTGTTCCTCTGTTTCCTGTGCAAACAAAAATCTTAATTTTCTGCCTCATCAGTACCTCGACTTTAAGGATGTCTTCGACAAAAAATCTGCTGAAATTCTGCCTCCCCACCAACCCTATGATTGTCCCATTGATTTGTTGACCATTACCTCTCCACCCCGAGGTCGCACCTATCCTCTATCTCCTGCTGAAACCACCTCTATGGAAGATTACATCAAAGAGACCCTTTGGGGCTTCATCAGACCCTCCACTTCGCCTGCCGGTGCTGGCTTCTTTTTTGTGGAAAAGAAAGACGGAGGGCTACGTCCATGCATCGACTATCGTGGCCTCAATAAAATCACTATCAAGAACCGCTATCCTCTACTTCTCATCTCTGAACTCTTTGACCAATTAAAAGGGGCTAAAGTATTCTCCAAGCTTGATCTCCGTGGAGCCTATAATCTGGTTCGCATCCGGGAAGGAGATGAATGGAAAACGGCCTTCAATACCAGAACTGGACATTATGAATATCTGATGCCCTTCGGTCTCTGTAATGCTCCAGCAGTTTTCCAAGAATTTGTCAATGACATTTTTCGAGATCTCTTAGGTATTTCAGTAGTAGTTTACTTGGATGACATCTTAATCTTCTCTCAAGATCTTTCATCTCATCGTTGCCATGTACGTCAAGTCTTGTCCCGACTACGAGCCAACCAACTGTACGCTAAACTGGAGTAATGTCTCTTTGAATGCCCACAAGTACCTTTTCTGGGCTATCTGGTTTCGGCTCAAGGCTTCAAGATGGATCCAACCAAAGTCTCAGCTATTCTCAACTGGACTCTTCCCATTGGCACTAAGGCTAGCCAATGATTCCTTGGTTTTGCCAATTATTATAGGCAATTTATTAAAGGGTTTTCTTCCATCATTGCTCCCACCTTAGCCCTTATCAGGAAAGGTGGCAAACCCAGAATCTGGTCTCCGGCCGCCTTAGAAGCCTTCAAGAAATTAAAAAATTATTTTTCTTCAGCCCCAGTACTTCTGCACCCCGACCCTAGTCTGCCATTCATCATCAAGGTTGACGCCTTTAATCTTGGAGCAGGTGCCGTCCTTTCCCAAAGGCAAATCGAGAGTGGTAAACTCCACCCATGTGCATTCTTCTCTAAGAAATTTCTTCCCAATGAACTAAATTATGACATTGGAAATCGTGACCTTCTAGCTACGGTAAAAATAAAAGTTGGAACCGGAACCGGACCGGAACCGCAAAAAGTCCACTGCCCCCAGCGAGGAGGAGGACTTACTACCAGCGGTTCCGGCCATGTTCCGTCTTCTAAATGAACTGTCCGGACCACTGGTAAGTATAACCCGGAACCGGACCGGAAAACAGTGTCAGGTGCATTCCGGCTGAATGTGTAAAAGCCGGAATGCAGAAGATAAAAAACGATCTGTGCCCTGCAGTAGAGCGGAGCACTTAAAACTTAAGTGAGTGGGGACACTGGGGATGGGAGGGGGGAGGGAGTGCTTGGGCCCTACCTACTTTTATATCCTTCTGTCCCTCCCTCTATCTACCTGCCTGTCCCTTTGTCTGTGCCCCTGTCTGTCCCTCTGTCTTTCCCCCTGCCTGTCCCCCTCCTTGTCCCCCTGCCTGTCCCTGTCTTTCCCTCTGTCTGGCCCCCTGCCTGTCCATCTGTCCCTCTATCTGCCTCCTTGCTGTCCCTCTGTCTGTCCCCCTCACTGTCTCTCTATCTGTCCCCCTGCCTGTTCTTCTGTCTGTCCCCCTGCTTGTCCCCCTGTCTGTCCCCCTGCCTGTTCTTTTCTGTCTCCCTGCCTGTCCCCATCCTTGTCCCTCTTTCTCCATCCCCGCCTGTTCTTCTGTCTGTCCCCTGCCTGTCCCCTTGTCTGTCCCCCTGCTGTTCTTTTCTGTCTCCCTGCCTGTCCCCCTCCTTGTCCCTCTATCTATCTCCCCTGCCTGTCCCTCTATCTGTCCCCCCTGCCTGTCCCTCTATCTGTCCCCCTATCTGTCCCCCCGCCTGTCCCTCTATCTGTCCCCCTGCCTGTCCCTCTATCTGTCCCCCCTGACTGTCCCTCCTATCTGTCCCCCTGACTGTCCCTCTATCTGTCCCCCTGACTGTCCCTCTATCTGTCCCCCGCCTGTCCCTCTATCTGTCCCCCTGACTGTCCCTCTTGTCTGTCCCCCTGCCTGTCCCTCTGTCTGTCCCTCTATCTATCACCCTGCCTGTCCCTCTATCTGTCCCCCTGACAGTCCCTCTATCTATTCCCCCGCCTGTCCCTCTTATCTGTCCCCCTGACTGTCCCTCTATCTGTCCCTCTATCTGCCTCCTTGCTGTTTCCCTGCCTTCTCCCTCTACTTGTTCCCCTGCCTGTCCCTCTGTCTGTCCCTCGCCTGTCCCTCTATCTCCCTCCTTGCTGTTCCCCATCTGTCCCTGTCTGTCCCCCCTCCTTGCCCCTTGTTCTGTCCCCTTGCCTGTCCCTCTGTCTGTCCTCTGTGCCTGTCCCCCTGTCTGTCCGTCGCCTGTCCCTCTATCTGCCTCCTTGTGTTCCCCGTCTGTCCCTCTGTCTTGTCCCCCTCCTTGCCCCTCTGTCTGTCCCCCTCCTTGCCCCTCTGTCTGTCCCCCTCCTTGCCCCTCTGTCTGTCCCCCTGCCTTGCCCCTCTGTCTGTCCCCCTCCTTGCCCCTCATTCTGTCCCCTTGTCCTTTGTCCTTGTTGTCCCCCTCTGTCCCCCTGTTTCCTCCCTCCTCCCCCCCTTCCCCCTTGCCCCTCTGTCCCCCCTGTCCCTTCTGTCCCCCTGCCCTGTCCCTCTACCCTCTGTCTCTCCCCTGCCTGCCTCTGTCCCTCTTCTTTCTCTCCCCCGCCTGTCCTCTATCTGTCCCCCTATCTGTCCCCCGCCTGTCCCTCTATCTGTCCCCCTACCTGTCCCTCTATCTGTCTCCCCCTGTCCCTCTATCTGTCCCCCCGCCTGTCCCTCTATCTGTCCCCCGCCTGTCCCTCTATCTGTCCCCCTGACTGTCCCTCTATCTGTCCCCCGCCTGTCCCTCTATCTGTCCCCCTGACTGTCCCTCTATCTGTCCCCCGCCTGTCCCTCTATCTGTCCCCTATCCCTCTATCTGTCCCTCTGTCTTCCCCCCTCCTTGCCCCTCTGTCTGTCCCCCTGCCTGTCCCTCTACACCTGTCTCCCTGTCTGTCCCTCTATCTGTCCCCCCGCCTTGCCCCTCTGTCTGTCCCCCTCCTTGCCCCTCTGTCTGTCCCCCTCCTTGCCCCTCGTTCTGTCCCTTGTCTGTTCCCTCTGTCTGTCCCCCTTTCTGTTCCTCTGTCTGTCCCTCTGTCTTCCCCCCTCCTTGCCCTCTGTCTGTCCCCCTGCCTGTCCCTCTACCTGTCTCCCTGTCTGTCCCTCTATCTGTCCCCCGCCTGTCCCTCTATCTGTCCCCCGCCTGTCCCCTCTATCTGTCCCCTGATGTCCCTCTAATCTGTCCCCCTGACTGTCCCTCTATCTGTCCCCCTATCTGTCCCCCTACTGTCCCTCTATCTGTCCCCCTGACTGTCCCTCTATCTGTCCCCCTGACTGTCCCTCTTCTGTCCCTCTGTCTTCCCCCCCCTCCTGCCCCTCTGTCTGTCCCCCTGCCTGTCCCTCTACCTGTCCTCCCTGTCTGTCCCCTATCGTGTCCCCCGCCTTGCCCCTCTGTCTTCTGTCCCCCTCCTTGCCCCCCTCTGTCTGTTCCCCCTCCTTGTCCCCTCGTTCTGTCCCCTTGTCCTGTCCCTCTGTCTGTCCCCCCCTTTCTGTCCTCTTTCTGTCCCTCTGTCCTTCCCCCCGTCCTTGCCCCTCTGTCCTGTCCCCCTGCCTGTCCCTCTACCTGTCCTCCCTGTCTGTCCCTCTATCTGTCCCCTGTCCCCCGCCTGTCCCTCTATCTGTCCCCCTCCCCCCGCCTGTCCCTCTATCTGTCCCCCTGACTGTCCCTCTATCTGTCCCCCTGACTGTCCCTCTATCTGTCCCCCTGACTGTCCCTCTATCTGTCCCCCCCGCCTGTCCCTCTATCTGTCCCCCTGACTGTCCCTCTGTCTGTCTGTCCCCTGCCTTTCCCTCTGTCTGTCCCTCTATCTATCCCCCTGCCTGTCCCTCTATCTGTCCCCCTGCCTGTTCCCCTCTGTCTGTCCCTCACCTGTCCCTCTATCTGCCTCCTTGCTGTTCCCCATCTGTCCCTCTGTCTGTCCCCCTCCTTGCCCCTCGTTCTGTCCCCTTGCCTGTCCCTCTGTCTGTCCTTCTGCCTGTCCCCCTGTCTGTCCTCTCGCCTGTCCCTCTATCTGCCTCCTTGCTGTTCCCCGTCTGTCCCTCTGTCTGTCCCCCCTCCTTGCCCCTCTGTCCGTCCCCTCCTTGCCCCCTCTGTCTGTCCCCCTTCTTTTTGCCCCTCTTCTGTCCCCTTGTCTGTCTCTGTCTGTCCCCTGTCTGTCCCCCTGTCTGTTCCTTCTGTCTGTCCCCCTGCCTGTCCCTCTACCTGTCTCCCTCCTGTCTTTCCCTCTATCTCTCCCCCCCCGCCTGTCCCTCTATCTGCCTCCTTGCTGTTCCTCTATCTGTCCCCTGCCTGTCCCTCTATCTGTGGCCCTGCCTGTCCCTCTGTCGCCCGCCTTCCCTCTATCTGCCTCCTTGCTGTTCCTCTATCTGTCGTCCTGCCTGTCCCTCTATCTGTCCCCCGCCTGTCCCTCTATCTGTCCCCCTATCTGTCCCCCTGACTGTCCCTCTATCTGTCCCCCCTGACTGTCCTCCTATCTGTCCCCCCCCGCCTGTCCCTCTATCTGTCCCCTGACTGTCCTCTTATCTGTCCCCCTGTGCCTGTCCCTCTATGCTGTCCCACTCCTTTGTCCTTTATCTGTCCCCCTGACTGTCCCTCTACCTGTCCCCCTGACTGTCCCTCTATCTGTCCCCCCGCCTGTCCCTCTATCTGTCCCCCGCCTGTCCCTCTATCTGTCCCTCTGTCTGTCCCTCCCTGTCCCTCTATCTGCCTCCTTGCTGTTCCCCATCTGTCCCTCTGTCTGTCCCCCCTCCTTGCCCCTCGTCTGTCCCCTTGCTGTCCCTCTGTCTGTCCTTCTGCCTGTCCCCCTGTCTGTCCCTCGCCTGTCCCTCTATCTGCCTCCTTGCTGTCCCCGTCTGTCCCTCTGTCTGTCCCCCCTCCTGCCCCTCTGTCTGTCCCCCTCCTTGCCCCTCTGTCTGTCCCCCTTCTTTGCCTCCCCTCGTTCTGTCCCCTGTCTGTCCCTCTGTCTGTCCTCTGTCTGTCCCCCTCTGTGCGTTCCTCTGTCTGTCCCCCTGCCTGTCCCTCTACCTGTCTCCCTGTCTGTCCCTCTATCTCTCCCCCCCCGCCTGTCCCTCTATCTGCCTCCTTGCTGTTCCTCTATCTGTCGCCCTGCCTGTCCCTCTATCTGTGGCCCTGCCTTGTCCCTCTGTCGCCCGCCTATCCCTCTATCTGCTGCCTCCTGCTGTTCCCTACTGTCGTCCTGCCTGTCCCTCTATCTGTCCCCCCCGCCTGTCCCTCTATCTGTCCCCCTGACTGTTACTCTATCTGTCCCCCTGACTGTCCCTCTATCTGTCCCCCTGACTGTCCGTCTATCTGTCGCCCCTCGCCTGTCCCTCTATCTGTCCCCCTGACTGTCCCTCTATCTGTCCCTGCCTGTCCCTCTATCTGTCCCACTCCTTGTCCCTCTATCTGTCCCCCTGACTGTCCCTCTACCTGTCCCCCTGACGTCCCTCTATCTGTCCCCCGCCTGTCCCTCTATCTGTCCCCCGCCTGTCCCTCTATCTGTCCCTGACTGTCCCTCTATCTGTCCCTCTCCTTGTCCCTCTATCTATCCCCCTGCCCTGTCCCTCTATCTGTCCCTCTGACTGTCCTCTATCTATCCCCCCCTGTCCCTCTCTGTCCCCCTGACTGTCCCTCCTCTGTCCCCCTGACTGTCCGTCTCTTCCTCTATCTGTCCCTCTATCTGCCTCCTTGCTGTTTCCCTGCCTCTCCCTCACTTGTCCCCCTGCCTGTCCCCTATCTGCCTCCGTGCTGTTCCCCATCTGTCCCTCTGTCTGTCCCCCTCCTTGCCCCTCGTTCTGTCCCCTTGCCTGTCCTCCTGCCTGTCCTCCTGTCTGTCCCTCTGTCTTCCCCCCTCCTTGCCCCTCTGTCTGTCCCCCTGCCTGTCCCTCTACCTGTCTCCCTGTCTGTCCCTCTATCTCTCTCCCGCCTGTCCCTCTATCGCCTCCTTGCTGTTCCTCTACTCTGTCACCTGCCTGTCCCTCTATCTGTTGCCCTGCCTGTCCCTCTTCTGTCCCCCGCGCCTTTCCCTCTATCTGCCTCCTTGCTGTTTCTCTATCTGTCGCCCTGCCTGTCCCTCTATCTATCCCCCTTCCTGTCCCTCTATCGTCCCCTGACTGTCCCTCTATCTATCCCCTTCCTGTCCCTCTATCTGCCCCTTGCCTGTCCATCTTTTTGCACCTCTGCCTGTCCTTCTATCTGTCCCCCTGTCTATCCTTCTACCTGTCCCTCTATCTGTTCCCTGCCTGTCCCTCTGTCTGTCCCCCTGCCTGTCCCCCTCCTTGCCTCTCCTGGCCCCCCTGCCTGTCCCTCTATCTTCCCCTGTCTGTCCCCCGCCTGTCCTATATCTGCCTCCTTGCTGTCCCCCTGCCTGTGTCCCTCTATCTGTCCCCCTCCTGTCCCTCTATCTGCCCCGTTGCCTGGCCATCTTTTTGCACCTCTGCCTGTTCTTCTATCTGTCCCCCTGTCTTCCTTCTACCTGTCACTCCATCTGTTTCTCTGCCTGTCCCTCTGTCTCCCCTGCCTGCCCCCCCCCTCCTTGCCCCTCTGCTGTCCCCCTCTCCTGTCCCCTTCCTTGCACCTCTGTCTGTCCCCTCCCTGTCCCTCTATCTGTCCCCCGCCTGTCCCTCTCTGCCTCCTTGCCTGTCCATCTTTTTGCACCTCTGCCTGTCCTTCTATCTGTGCCCTGCCTGTCCCTCTGTGTCTGTCCCCCTGCCTATCCCTCTGTCTTTCCCCCTGCCTATCCCTCTGTCTGTCCCCCTGCCTATCCCTCTGTCTTTCCCCTGCCTATCCCTCTCTGTCCCCCTCCTATCCCTCTCTGTCCCCTGCCTACCCTCCCCTCTGTCTGCCCCCCTGCCTGTCCCTCTATCTGTCCCTCTGTCTCCCTTGCCTGTCCCTCTATCTGCCCCCTTGCCTGTCCATCTTTTTGCACCTCTGTCTGTCCTTCTATCTGTCCCTCTGTCTATCCTTCTACCTGTCCCTCCATCTGTTCCTCTGCCTGTCCCTCTATCTGCCCCCCTGACAGTCCATCTTTTTGCTCCTTTGCCTGTCCTTCTATCTGTCTTCTTGCCTATCCTTCTATCTGTCCCCATCTGTCCTTATACCTGTCCCTTTATCTGTTCCCCTGCCTGTCCCTCTATCTGTCCCCCTGCCTTTCCATTCTTTTGCATCTCTGCCTGTCCCCTGTCTGTCCCTTTGTCTGTCCCCCTCCTTGCCCCTCTGTCTGTCCCCCTGCCTGTCCCTCTATTTGTCCACCTGCCTGTCCCACTATCTGTCTCCTTGCCTGTCCCTCTATCTGTCCCCCTGCCTGTCCCACTATCTGCCCCCTGCCAGTCCATCTCTTTGCTCCTTTGCCTGTCCTTCTATTGGTCTTCTTGCCTATCCTTCTATCTGTTCCCCTGTCTGTCCTTATACCTGTCCCTCTATCCGTCCCCCTGCCTGTCCCTCTATCGGACCTCCTGCTTGTTCCCCTGCCTGTCCCTCTATCTGTCCCCCAGCCTGTCCCTCTGTCTGTCCCCCTCCTTGCCCCTCTGTCTGTCCCCTCCTTGCCTTGCCCCCTCTGATCTTCTGCTGCCCCCCTCCTTGCCCCTCATTCTGTACCCTTCTGTTCCCCCCTTTGGTCCACCCTTTGTGGTGTGGTCCCCCCCCCCACTCTGTTCCCCCTTGGTTGGGTGGTTGGTGGTTGGTTGTATGGGGTGCCTCCGCCCCTCCCCCCCCCCCCCCCTCCCCCCCCTCTCCCCCTTGCCCCCCCCTTTTCTGTTCCCCCCTTTTGGTCTTTCCTTGTCTGTCCCCCTGTCTGTCCCTCTGTCTTCCCCCCATTCTTTGACCCTCTGTCTCGTCCCCTGCCTGTCCCCCTCCTGTCTCCCCTGTCTGTCCCTCTATCTCTCCCCCTGCCTGTCCCTCTATCTGTCCCCCTATCTGTCCCCCTGCCTGTCCCTCTATCTGTCCCCCTACCTGTCCCTCTATCTGTCTCCCCCCCCTGTCCCTCTATCTGTCCCCCCCGGACTGTCCCTCTATCTGTCCCCCTGACTGTCCCTCTATCTGTCCCCCCTGACTGCCCTCTCTATCTGTCCCCCGCCTGTCCCTCTATCTGTCCCCCTGACTGTCCCTCTTTGTCCTGTCCCCTGCTGTCCCTCTATCTGTCCCCTGAGGTCCCTCTATCTGTCCCCTCTGATCTCCCCCCTCCTTAGTCCCTCTCTGTCTGTCCCCCTGCCTGTCCCTCTACTATTCCCTGTCTCCCGGTCTGTCCCTCTATCTGTCCCCCCGCCTTGCCCTCTGTCTGTCCCCCTGCCTCCTGCCCCCTCTGCTCCTGTCCCCCCTCCTTGCCCCTCGTTGCGGTCCCGCTGTCCTGTCCCTCTGTCTGTCCCCCTTTCTGTTCCTCTGTCTGTCCCTCTGTCTTCCCCCCTCCTTGCCCCTCTGTCTGTCCCCCTGCCTGTCCCTCTACCTGTCTCCCTGTCCCTCTATCTGTCCCCCGCCTGTCCCTCTGTCTGTCCCCCGCCTGTCCCCTCTGTATCTGTCCCCTGACTGTCCCCTCTAATCTGTCCCCCTGACTGTCCCTCTATCTGTCCCCTATCTGTCCCCCTACTGTCCCTCTATCTGTCCCCCTGACTGTCCCTCTATCTGTCCCCCTGACTGTCCCTCTATCTGTCCCTCTGTCTTCCCCCCCTCCTGCCCCTCTGTCTGTCCCCCTGCCTGTCCCTCTACCTGTCTCCCTGTCTGTCCCTCTATCTGTCCCCCGCCTTGCCCCTCTGTCTGTCCCCCTCCTTGCCCCTCTGTCTGTCCCCCTCCTTGCCCCTCGTTTCTGTCCCCTTGTCTGTCCCTCTGTCTGTCCCCCCCTTTCTGTTCCTCTGTCTGTCCCTCTGTCTTCCCCCCTCCTTGCCCCTCTGTCTGTCCCCCTGCCTGTCCCTCTACCTGTCCTCCCTGTCTGTCCCTCTATCTGTCCCCTGTCCCCCGCCTGTCCCTCTATCTGTCCCCCCGCCTGTCCCTCTATCTGTCCCCCTGAATGTCCCTCTATCTGTCCCCCTGACTGTCCCTCTATCTGTCCCCCTGACTGTCCCTCTATCTGTCCCCCGCCTGTCCCTCTATCTGTCCCCCCTGACTGTCCCTCTGTCTGTCTCCCCTGCCTGCCCTCTGTCTGTCCCCTCTATCTATCCCCCTGCCTGTCCCTCTATCTGTCCCCCTGCCTGTCCCTCTGTCTGTCCCTCACCTGTCCCTCTATCTGCCTCCTTGCTGTTCCCCATCTGTCCCTCTGTCTGTCCCCCTCCTTGCCCCTCGTTCTGTCCCCTTGCCTGTCCCTCTGTCTGTCCTTCTGCCTGTCCCCCCCTGTCTGTCCTTCGCCTGTCCTCTATCTGCCTCCTTGCTGTTCCCCGTCTGTCCCTCTGTCTGTCCCCTCCTTGCCCCTCTGTCTGTCCCCTCCTTGCCCCCTCTGTCTGTCCCCCTTCTTTTTGCCCCTGCGTTCTGTCCCCTTGTCTGTCCCTCTGTCTGTCCCTCTGTCTGTCCCCCTGTCTGTTCCT
The DNA here is from genome assembly GCA_019447015.1 of Hymenochirus boettgeri. Taxonomy (NCBI): domain Eukaryota; kingdom Metazoa; phylum Chordata; class Amphibia; order Anura; family Pipidae; genus Hymenochirus; species Hymenochirus boettgeri. The sequence goes on from CM033472.1 coordinate 81,393,286, forward strand.
CTGTCTGTCCCCCTGCCTGTCCCTCTACCTGTCTCCCTGTCTTTCCCTCTATCTCTCCCCCCCCGCCTGTCCCTCTATCTGCCTCCTTGCTGTTCCTCTATCTGTCGCCCTGCCTGTCCCTCTATCTGTGCCCTGCCTGTCCCTCTGTCGCCCGCCTATCCCTCTATCTGCCTCCTTGCTGTTCCTCTATCTGTCGTCCTGCCTGTCCCCTATCTGTCCCCCGCCTGTCCCTCTATCTGTCCCCCTGATGTTTACCTATCTGTCCCCCTGACTGTCCCTCTATCTGTCCCCCCTGACTGTCCCTCTATCTGTCCCCCCGCCTGTCCCTCTATCTGTCCCCCTGACTGTCCCTCTGTCTGTCCCCCTGCCTGTCCCTCTATCTGTCCCACTCCTTGTCCCTCTATCTGTCCCCCTGACTGTCCCTCTATCTGTCCCCCTGACTGTCCCTCTATCTGTCCCCCCTGCCTGTCCCTCTATCTGTCCCCCGCCTGTCCCTCTATCTGTCCCTCTGTCTGTCCCTCACCTGTCCCTCTATCTGCCTCCTTGCTGTTCCCCATCTGTCCCTCTGTCTGTCCCCCCTCTTGCTCCCTCTCTGTCCCCGTGACTGTCCCTCTGTCTGTCCTTCTGCCCTGTCCCCTCTGTCCTGTCCCTCTTCCCTGTCCCTCATCTTCTGCCCCTTGCTGTCCCCCTTCTGTCCTCTTCCTGTCCCCCTCTCCGTGCCCCCTGTCTGTCCCCCTCCTTGCCCCTCTGTCCTGTCCCCCTCTTTGCCTGCCCCTCTTCTGTCCCCTTGTCCTGTCCCCTCTGTCTTCCTCTGTCTGTCCCCCTTCTGTTGCCTTCCTCTGTCTGTCCCCCTGCCTGTTCCCTCTACCTGTCTCCCCTGTCTGTCCCTCTATCTCTCCCCCCCCCGCCTGTCCCTCTATCTGCCCTCCTTGCTGTTCCTCTATCTGTCGCCCTGCCTGTCCCTCTATCTGTGCCCTGCCTTGTCCCTCGCTGTCCCCGCCTATCCCTCTATCTGCCCTCCTGCTGTTCCCTACTGTCGTCCTTGCCTGTCCCTCTATCGTCCCCCACCCCGCCTGTCCCTCTATCTGTCCCCCTGACTGTCTCTCTATCTGTCCCCCCTCCTGTCCCTCTACTTCTCCCCCTGCCTGTCCATCTTCTGTCTGCCCCTCTGCCTTGTCCCTCTATCTGTCCCCCCTGACTGTTCGCTCTATCTGTCCCTGCCTGTCCCTCTATCTGTCCCTCCTTGTCCCTCGTATCTGTCCCCCCCTGCTGTCCCCTCTCCCTGTCCCCCTGCTTCCTCTTCTGTCCCCCGCCTGTCCCTCTATCTGGTCCCCCCCGCCTGTCCCTCTACTCGCCCTGCTGTCCCTCTACTGCCCTCGTCCTTGTCCCTCCTTCTATCCCCCTGCCCTGTCCCTCTATCTGTCCCTCTGCTTCCTCTATCTGTCCCCCGCCTGTCCCTCTCTGTCCCCCTGACTGTCCCTCTCTGTCCCCCTGACTGTATCTTCGTCCTTGCCTGTCCCTCTGTACTGTCCCTCTTCTGCCCCTTGCTGTTCCCCCTGCCCTCTCCCCACTGTTGTCCCCCTGCCTGTCCCCTATCTGCCTCCTGCTGTCCCCCTTCCTGTCCCTCTGTCTGTCCCCCTCCTTGCCCCTCGTTCTGTCCCCTTTGCCTGTCCTCCTGCCTGTCCTCCTGTTCTGCCCCTCTGTCTTCCCCCTCCTTGCCCCTCTGTCTGTCCCCCTGCCCTGTCCCTCTACCTGTCTCCCTGTCTGCCCTGCTATCTCTCTCCCGCCTGTCCCTCTATCTGCCTCCTTGCTGTCCTCTACGATCTGTCCCCTCCTGTCCCTCTTCTGTTGCCCTGCCTGTCCCTCTTCTGTCCCCGCGCCTTTCCATCTATTCTGCCTGTCCTTGCTGTTCTCTCTTCTGTCGCCCCTGCCTGTCCCTCTATCTTCCCCCCTTCCTGTCCCTCTATCTGTCCCCCCTACTGCTCCCCTGCTAATCTGTCCCCCTGCCTGTCCCTCTATCTGGCCCTTGCCTGTCCATCTTTTTGCACCTCTGCCTGTCCTTCTATCTGTCTCCCTGCCTGTCCCTCTATCTGTTCCCCTGCCTGTCCCTCTGTCTGTCCCCCTGCCCTCCCCCCCCCCTCCTTGCCTCTCCTGGCCCCCCTGCCTGTCCCCCTCTATCCTTTCCCCTGTCCTGGTCCCCCGCCTGTCCCTATATCTGCCTCCTTGCTTCCCCCTGTCCGTGGCCTGTCCCTCTACTGTCCCCCTCCTGTCCCTCTATCTGCCCCGTTGCCTGGCCATCTTTTTGCACCTCTGCCTGTTCTTCTATCTGTCCCCCTGTCTCTCCTTCTACCTGTCACTCCATCTGTTTCTCTGCCTGTCCCTCTGTTCTGCCCCCGCCTGCCCCCCTCCTTGCCCCTCTGTCTGTCCCCCTCCCTGTCCCCTTCCTTGCCCCTCTGTCTGTCCCCTCCCTGTCCCTCTATCTGTCCCCCGCCTGTCCCTCTCTGCCTCCTTGCCTGTCCATCTTTTTGCAAAACCTCTGCCTGTCCTCTATCTGTGCCCCTGCCTGTCCCTCTGTGCTGTCCCGGCTGCCTATCCCCTGTCTTTCCCCCTGCCTGTCCCCCTGTCTGTCCCCCTGGCCTATCCCTCTGTCTTTCCCCCTGCCTATCCCTCTCTGTCCCCCTGCCTATCCCTCTCTGTTCCGCCTGCCTACTCCCTCTGTCGCCCCCCTGCCTGTCCCTCTATCTTGTCCTCTTGTCCCTCCCTTGCCTGTCCCTCTATCTGCCCCCTTGCCTGTCCATCTTTTTGCACCTCTGTCTGTCCTTCATATTGTCCCTCTGTCTCATCCTTTACCTGTCCCTCCCTCTGTTCCTCTGCCTGTCCCTTATCTGCCCCCCTGACAGTCCATCTTTTTGCTCCTTTGCCTGTCCTTCATCTGTCCTTCTTGCCTATCCTTCTATCTTCCCCCATCTGTCCTTATACCTGTCCCTTTATCTGTTTCCCCTGCCTGTCCTTCTATCTGTCCCCCTGCCTTTCCATTCTTTGCATCTCTGCCTGTCCCTGTCTGTCTCCTTTGTCTGTCCCCCTCCTTGCCCCTCTGTCGTCCCGTCTGTCCCCTGCCTGTCCTCTATTTGTCCACCTGCCTGTCCCCTACATCTGTCTCCTTGCCTGTCCCTCTATCTGTCCCCTGCCTGTCCCACTATCTGCCCCCTGCCGTCCATCTCTTTGCTCCTTTGCCTGTCCTTCTATTGGTTCTTTTCTTGCCATCCTTCTATCTGTTCCCCTGTCTGTCCTATACGCTGTCCTCTATCCGTCCCCCTGCCTGTCCCTCTATCGGACCTCCTGCTTGTTCCCCTGCCTGTCCCTCTATCTGTCCCCTCTCCGTACCTCTCTGTCCCCTGCCTTTCCCTCTATCTGTTCCCCTCTCTGTCCCTCTGTCTGTCCCCCTGCCTGTCCCTCTATCTATCCTCTGCCTGTCCTATCTGTCCCCTTGCCTGTCCTTCTATCTGTCTCCCTGTCTGTCCTTCTACCTGTCCCTCTATCTGTTCCTTTTCCTGTCCCCCTATCTGTGCCCCTGCATGTCCCTCTATCTGCCCCGTCTGTCCTTCTGCCTTTCCCTCTATCTGTCCCTTTATCAGTCCCCCTGTCTGTCCTTCTGCCTATCACTCTATCTGCCCCCTTGCTTGTTCCTCTGCCTGTCCTATAGGCAGGGGACAGATAGTGGGACAGGCAGAGGGACAGACAGGGTGACAGAGAGAGACACAGGCAGGGGGACAGATAAAAGGACAGATAGGGTGACAGAGGGAGATAAAAGTAGGTAGGTTCCCAGCACACAAACGAAGGTAGGGCCCCAGCACCCCACCTCCCACCCCCAGTGTCAGTGTCCCCACTCACATAAGCTTCAGGTGCTGCTTCTGCCGATATGCAGATAATCCTTGTGCTCTGCCCTTCTGTAGTGCACTGATCATTTCTTCCTTCTGCATTTTGGCTCAATGTGTAAAACCCGGAACATTTCTGTCACATACACGAGGTAACTTTATGTTCTGGATTTTTCACATTGAGCCGGAATGCACCTGTCATTGTGTTCTGGTCCGGTTCCGGGTTTTACTTACCGGCAGTCCGGACAGTAACTGGATTTCATTTAAAAGTCAGAACATGATTGGAATCGCCCGAGACCCCTCCCCCCTTTCTCGTTGGACGCAATGGACTTTTTGCGGTTCCGGTCCAGTTCCGATTTTTATTTTTACCGGGATTGTTATTTCATTAATAGATAAAAATAGTTGCAAATGAACAGTATTGTTTTGTTTTTCAAATTAAATGTTGTGGCATTTTACTTTGATCATAGGTATACTATATCTGTCCTGCCGGTCCCACTATCTGTCCTTCTGCCTGTCCCGCTATCTGTCCCTCTCTCTGTTCTTCTGCCTGTCCCTCTATCTGTCCCTTTGCCTGTCCTTTATTTTCCCTCTGTCTGTCTCTCTATCTGTGCCCCTGCCTGTCCCTCCATCTGTCCTTCTTCATGTCCCTATATCTGTCCCTTTGCCTGTCCTTTATTTGTCCCTCTGTCTGTCTCTCTATCTGTCCCTCTGCCTGTCCCTCCATCTGTCCTTCTGCCTGTCCCTCTATCTGCTACATATACCCTCTACACAGACATTTACTGCTGCACATTCAAACACAGATACACAGCTGCACACTCACTGATACACACAAGCCCACACTCACACACACAGGAACAGAAACACATTTACATACATACATATAAGCACTAATAAGCACTATTGTGCTAAACACCCACACTTGGCTCCATTTACTCCCAAACATTTATGTACAACATATACACATACACCTCTACACACATTCCTACACTTATACACACAAGCACACATGTAAATGAACTGGTGCACACTCACTGCTTTATAAACAAGCATAAAGCAGTGCTAAAAACTTCTAACACACCCAGACTATATGCACTATATAGCTGTAGATGTAGTATACTTGGATTTTGAAAAGGATTTTGATGCCGTCCCTATAGGCAACTAACATATAGGCTAAGGTCTGTTCGACTGGGTTGGCACATTTGTACAAGAATAGAAAGTTGGTTAATGGATAGGAACCAGAGAGTTGTTGTTAACAGGGCTTCATCAATATAGACTGTGGGTATTTGCAGCAAGGATTCTGTGTTTGCCAATGACAGAAAACTTTGCTGACCATTAAAAACTTTAGAGGATATGCAATGGTTGCAGGTGGATCTAGGTAGATTGTCACATTAGGCTGATCAAAATCAATGATGATAAATGTAAAGTGATGCATGCCTGGCAAGCAGTGTTGCGGCCTGGCAAGCAGTGCCAGGCGGCAACAGCCAGAGCCAGTAAGATATTTTCTTGTTTATAGAGAGGTATAGATTCAAGGGAGGAAAATGTTACTCTCCCTCTTAACAAAGCATTGGTAAGGCCTCATTTGGAATATGCAGTGCAATTTTGGAATCTTGTGTACAAAAAGGACATATTGGAAAGGGTTCAGAGAAGGGCAACTAAATTAATAAGGGGATTGGGGAAGCTTGAATATGAAGAGAGACTGGAAAAGTTACAATTATGTACGCTAGAGAAAAGGCGCCTAAGTGAGGATATGATTACTGTGTATAAATACATTAAAGGGCCATACAATAAACTATCTGGGGCATTGTTCACCAATAGAACATGTCAAAGGACACAAAGACATCCCTTAAGACTTAAAGAAATGAAGTTTAGTCTTCAAGTTCGGAAAAGATTTTTCACTGTGAGAATAGTAAAACTATGGAACTGTCTTCCATTGGACATGGTGATGGCAGGTTCATTGGATATTTACAAAAAAAAGTTGGATGAGTTTCTGAAAACAAGGGATGTTGCAGGTTACTGGTATTGATACATAAAGTAGAGATCCGGGGATATTTTCAATTGTCACTTGGAGTCAGGAACAAAATTATGGTGTTTTTTTTCTTTGCCTTCCTCTGAATCAACAGTTAGGCAGGAAAAGAGGAATGGGGGTATTGCTGAGTAGGTTGGACTGGATGGACGTATGCCTTAATTCAACCTCAAATGCTATTCTAGACTAATACACACACTCAGCTACAAACTCACAAACAATATTAAACGCAGATACATAGCTACACAGACATGCTCACTCTGGTACACACATAATATACACACACATAAAAACATGTTGCTAAATAAACCATTCTACAAATATAGTTTTGCTATCACACAAATGCACACTGCACACACTGCTACACACACGCATTCAGACTTTTCCACACTTTCTACACACAGACAAATGTTCACTCTATACACTCACTCACACAATTACATTGATACACAATCCCAAAAAGCCCAGACACCAAACACACATATAAATACATGCAAAAATACACTCAGAAATATTTTAACACTTACACATACTTTGTATACACACATAAATAGCTACACACATGCTCATTCTGTCACACAAATACTCTACTACAGACAATCATAAATCCTTTCCCACACATATACATACATTGTCAACCTACACACATATACATATATGCACACACATATCACTTCCAAACAGTTTGCTGCCATAACAAAGCTCCCAGGGTGCAAACCCCCATTCTTACAAGCAGAACATAGTTCCCAGGGTACAGACACTAGTTCCGGCTTCCAAAACAGTTTCCAGGGTGCAGAACTCCGTTCCGGCCATTAGAAGTGCAGAACAGAGTTCCCAGGGTGCAGAGCCCCGTCCCGGCAACGGAACATAGTTCCCAGAGTGCAGACCCCTGTTTTGGCCCCTAGAACAGAGTTTCCAGGGTGCAAACCCCTATTCAAGCAGCCAGAAGAGAGTTCCCAGGATGCAGAGCCCTGTTCCAGCAACCAGAACAGAATTCCCAGGGTGAAAACCCCTATTCAAGCAGCCAGAACAGAGTTCCCAGGGTGCAGTCCCCTGTTACGACCACCAGAACAAAATTCCCAGGGTGCAAACCCCCATTCTGGCAGCCAGAACAGAGTTTTAAGGGTGCAAAACCCTGTTACAGCCACCAGAACAGAGTTCCCAGAAATCAGACCCCTGTTCCGTCCACCAGAACAAAATTCCCAGGGTGCAAAACCCATTCTTGCAGCCAGAGATGTTTCGGGGTGCAAAACCCTGTTACGGTGGTCAGAACAGAGTTCCCAGGGTTCAGAATCCCATTCCGGCAGCCAGATAAGAGTTCCCAGGGTGTAAAACCCTGTTCCAGGGGCCAGAAATGAGCCAAAGGGGTCCAGACTCCTGTTCCGGCAGCCAGAACAGAGCCAAAAGCATCCAGACCCTTGTTCCCGCAGCAGAACCAGCCCCCACAGCATCCAGACCACACATAATACACAAAGTTCGGGGGGAAACATGCCCTTCCTCAGGTCACCTGAGGAAGGGGCATGTTTCCCCCGAAACGTTGTGATATATGTGTGGGTTACAATAAATGAAGTTAATTTACTTTGGAGTGCGACCCTCGCTTCTTTGCTGTTTCCAATTGATATATGTCCATTAAGGGTTGGACTACCTGGAGGAGTGGGCACCCACAGGTGGACGAGTGCAGGGATCACCTTTATTTATTAAAAAGCATCCAGACCCCGTTCCGGCAGCCCAAACAGTGCCAAAAGCATAAAGACCCCGTTCCGGCGGCCAGAACACAGGCCAAAGCATCCAAATCCCGTTCCGGCGGCCAAGAACAGAGCCAAAAAGCATCTAGACCGTTGTTCCCAGCCGTCCAGCATCCAGAATAGAGCCAAAAGCATCCAGACCCCCGTTCCGGCAGCCATAACAGTGCCAAAAGCATACAGACCCCCGTTCCGGCGGCCAGAACAGTGCCAAAAGCATCCAAATCTCCGTTCCGGCGGCCAGTACAGAGCCAAAAGCATCCAGACCCCCATTCCAGCAGCCATAACAGTGCCAAAAGCATCCAGACCCCCATTCCGGCAGCCAGAAAAGAGCCAAAGGAGTCCAGACCCCCGTTCCGTCGGCCAGAACAGTGCCAAAAGCATCCAGACCCCCATTCCGGCAGCCATAACAGTGCCAAAAGCATACAGACCCCTGTTCTGGCAGCCTGAACAGACCCAAAAGCATTCAGACCCCTGTTCCGGCAGCCAGAACAGAGCCAAAGGGGTCCAGACCCCTGTTCCGGCAGCCAGAACAGAGCCAAAGGAGTCCAGACCCCCGTTCCGGCAGCCAGAACAGAGCCAAAAGCATCCAGACCCCCATTCCGGCAGCCATAACAGTGCCAAAAGCATCCAGACCCCCGTTCCGGCAGCCATAACAGTGCCAAAAGCATCCAAATCCCCGTTCCGGCAGCCATAACAGTGCCAAAAGCATCCAGACCCCCATTTCGGCAGCCATAACAGTGCCAAAAGCATCCAGACCCCCATTCCGGCAGCCAGAAAAGAGCCAAAGGAGTCCAGACCCCCGTTCCGGCGGCCAGAACAGAGCCAAAAGCATCCAGACCGTTGTTCCCGCAGCCAGAATAGAGCCAAAAGCATCCAGACCCCCATTCCGGCAGCCATAACAGTGCCAAAAGCATACAGACCCCCGTTCTGTAGCGCGGAAGTAACCCAATCTACTATTATTTCTGAAGTGGAGAAATGCTAGTGAAGTGGAGAAATTTCCTCCATATGCAGTTGGCAAAGGCCACAAAGTTGGGGTACATTATAGTCATGGGTGATTTTAACTACCCTGAGATTGATTTGGGGAACTGCCATCACCTCATCAAAAAGTATCAAGTTCTTATATTTGCTACAGGATTAGATAATTTTGTGTTACAGGTTGTGGAAGTTTTATAAATCTAGAAAATTCTATAAAGTATCATTTGTTTGGTCTGGTAATATCTTATAGAGGGAGTCTTGAATGTTACCTTATAGGAAACAGCAATAAAAGTTCTCTACTGTGCCTATGGAACCCCTGCTGGAATATATATGTCATACCCTAATATCGCAGACATATTTTTCGGACTCAAGGGAACCTTCCCTCACACCTGCTGCAATGCTTTATAACCTTGCTGCATTGCCTCCTCTCCTGCTTCTCTCTGGGTCATTAGCAAAATCCTGTTTACAAGTAGTGTGAATGTATGAGATTCAGCTGTTTGACTTATGATAAGGCACAAGATCAAGGAGGATCAGGGTGCAAGATATTAACTCTAATTACTACTACTAGACATTAAACCCGTTACATTAACGGGCGCTAGAAGCCCAGAATGCTCCCTTAGTGTACCAAATCCAGAGTCCCCCCTCTGTCCCCAATCCAGAGTCCCCCCTCTGTCCCCAATCCAGGGTCTCCCCTCTGTCCCCAATACAGGACCCCCCCCTCTGTCCCAAGCAACCTTACCTGCAGTCTGTGTAATTGCTGCAACATGCCTCCTGCATGTTTTCTGTGTTTCTCCCTCTATTGGTGAGTCAATAGGGATTGCAGAGACAAGCTTACCATCTTCCTCTAGTGGTGAGTCCGCAGGAACTGCAGTGTGTGAGTGACACACACGTAATTACATAATCAGCTCTGGGATTTTATATATAAAGATAATAGTTGCCTATTCTTGAGTAATGAAGATTTAATTAAGCTGAAACTAACCTCCAGCTGGAGCTTTCTTACCACTCAGCTTATGTAATCTTTTTTATACTATATACAGTTTGCATATAGTCATAATAATTTGCTTATGTGGATTTAGCTTTCTTTAGAAGAGAGAGATGGTGAGAGATGAGACCACCTATGCCAAATGCAAGAGTGCAATAATACAACAAATTAATAGCATAATTTGCAAACATATATGATTGACAGAAGACAATAAAAAAACTATTGATAATCATCTGTTTGAATGTGCAAAGCCTTGGTGACACTGTCACGACCAACTCTAACAGGTAATTGTGTTTGTTTAGTTGGTTCTAAGTTGGCAGTGAATTTAACAGGGAAGTCAGCAAGAGAAGTTAAGAGAAAGGCTCGTGTTGTTTGCTGCAGCTCTATAATCAATGTTAGAATTTTACAGTAAAACTGAAAATGTCTGCAAGTAAGCTGACATTCATATTATTGGAATCACCAACAGCAACAATGCACAAGTGATACAACTGTCACCAAATAATTAAATTAGGTTTGTAAGTCATTTTACTACTAAGTAAAGCCAGTTCCTGTGTGCCCAGCCTATCAGCCGTGTCTCCGGTCAACAAAAAGCAACTTGTCACACAGATTGCAGAAGAGTGTTATTTGAGTTTCAGATATAACTAATGGGGGGAGGTTTCTTGTAAAAGCTTCCCATTTAAATAAAAAACTGCAATCATGGTTTCATTATAGAAAATATAATATGTTCTGGACACACACATCAACCAACTAAGATCTGCTTTCTGTGTTGATTAACAAGAATTACCTCCCTAGGCAAAGAAATTTGTATGATTAAATCACAGCATTCTTGGGTGTTTAAGGACCTTTAAATAACTCGTGTCAGTGTTTCCTTAGATTCTGTACACCGCAAACAACGCTTGTGCTAACTGATAAACACCAACTAACCTGTCACCAAGCCCAAGGAAAACTGGAAACCAAACAAACAAGTTAGTCTTCACATAAAACACAGCAGCAAACAACTCCATTTAAGCCTTTGTTGGCAGTAGTTAAAACACAGCTTTTTGTGTCTGGTTTCCCATTTAACCTATCACTTTTCAATAGCAACATATTCATATATTAATTCCGCATATAAAGTATTTAGCCCCTATATATATATATATATATATATAGTATTTTGGGCCCTCTCCAATTCCAGCCCCATACAAGAGTACCCCCTTTTAACCCCCGATGGCGGCCCTGAAAGTAACACAAGTTTTTCTTATATAAGTATAGCAATCTTACAGGTTGGAGGGGTCTGCAATTCAAGTTAAGTTGCCCTGGGTGGCCCAATCTGCCCTTTAAATAAGTGCTGTTAGGGCAACTGATTATCTGAATAGGATTTTACCAGGGAGATTTATGGGCGGTCGCAGCATAGTTGTTTAGGGTTAAAGTCTTGCTAACCGATCCAATATCGTTAAGTGCAAGTGTAACTGCGATAGTTTTGGAAGGGACACATTAAATATGAGAGTGAGATTCACCCAGAGCCATGCAGCCTTTTGTAAATCACTTCTAGGTTTGCCCAGAGAGCATGCGGCTATAGGTGAATCTCCCTGTACAAGTTTTTGTTAAATAGTATATTTTACCCATTTTCCTTTCTCTTTTGTTAGTAACATTCCTTATATGTAAGAATTAAGTGTTCTGAATAATAATAACAACAATATAAAGGGTTAATTTATATAGTATAGTATTTGAGGTTGAATAAAGGTATACGTCCATCCAGTCCAACCCATCTAGCCCTAATTTACTGTTCCACCAAATTTATGAAGGGGGAAAAAAATTCCTTCCTGACTCCAAGTGGCAATCGGAATTTCCCTGGATCAACTCGACTTTATATGTTGTAGTAATACATTTTATGCTTTATTTCAAATAGGAGAGCAGTAAATGGTAACTGCTATCTGCCCGAGACACGTTAAAGGGACTGTCCACCCCTCTTTTCAAAAAGTGATATATTGTAGATAACCCCCTAAAACCTAAAGTTTGTTTTAGTCAAAAGTTAGAAATCAGCTCCCACGCACAGCTATTATGCATGTTCCTCCTCGCTCCATTGCTGCGGCTCTGCACTTCGGGGTAAGAAAGTCAGTGATCGGCAGTGATGGTAACATCACAGCCAATCACTGACTGCCATTCCCGGACCAGTCTCCACTGCGGCTGCTCAAGAACACAAAAAGAACAGAGCAGCCGCAGTGAAGACTGGGAGAAGAACCCGGAAGAGGCGGTAGAGCGAGAAGCTTGTGAGTATAATAACTCAATGTGGGAGCCAATTTCTAACTTTTGACTAAAACGAACTTTAGGTTTTGGGGGGTTATCTACAATATATCCCTTTTTGAAAAGAGGGGTGGACAGTCCCTTTAAGAGTAAAGCTACAGATATTGGAATTGTAGGTGCTGTAAAATTAATGATTAATGTTTTACTAGTGAAGACATCTTGGATATAAAGTAATACCTTTTATTGGCTAACAAAAATGATTAAAAATGCAAGCTTTTGAAGCATTAGGCTTCTTCCTCAGGCATGATACAATACTGAATCTTGTAAAGCACTCTATTTTATACATACTAGAACAAAGACTTTCTGACATTACACATATGTTATCTTGTAATTGCCTGATTGGCAATGGCTGTCGTAAATAAAACAGTAAATACACATTCAATGATCACACGCAGTAATAAAAGAATTAGCAAGGGTTAAACAAACAATCATATACACTTCACCTCTAGTGTCCATGGAGGGTCTGGTATAAATGAGATATTCATGGGTTTGGGTGGTTTAGAGGAATTTAGTCTGATTAACTCTACATGACATTAAGATTAGAAACATAGTGACACATAAAGTTTAGATCTTTGTTGAGTCCAGAGTCCCAAATTTTTGTATAAGTTTACATTCCCATTCTAACCTCTCTTTTTGGGATCTGAAATTTCCCATGAGCACAGTGACTTTTAGGTCTTTAAGGCTGTGTCCTTGGCTGCAGAAATGGGCACCCACAGGGACATCTCGTTTATTGTTGTTAATTGTGAATCAATGAGAGTTCATCCTTTGCCTCAGGGTCTGTCCAGTCTCTCCTACATAAAGTCCTGAGGGGCACGTAGAACATAAAATCAGGTATACCACATTGGATGATTTGCAGGAGAAGGTTCCCTTTATTTCAAACCTATGTTGGGTTCCTGGTATTGGTATCCTGTCTCCAGTGTGGATGTACTTGCAGGTTTCACACTTTTTCTGCAAACAGGGAGATGTTACATTTTGTGTGGGGCCTGTCAGGGAACTTTTTACAAGCATTTGTTTTAAGTTGGGTGGTTGTCGGTAAGCTAAGAGAGGGGGGTCTGGGAATATTTCTAGTAATCTGTCGTCCTTTTGTAAAATGGGTTGAAGTTTCTTGGCAATTTTTTCGTAGTATTTCCATTTGTGGGTGGTATGTAACGACTAGTGGGATACGGCCCTCCTTTTGGATATGTTTGTATTGTAGCAGGTTGTTTCTGTGGATGCTGGTTGCTTTCTTGATCTGTGTTTCTGTAATGGACTGACTGTATCCCTGCTTTGTAAAATCTTTTTTGAGCTGTTCCAGGTGCAGACTTCTGTCTGTAGAATCAGAGCAAATCCTGTTATATCTAATACCCTGGCTGTAGATAATGGAGTTCTTTATGTGTTTAGGGTGAAAACTATCATTACTGAGGTATGTGGGTCGGTCTGTAGGTTTGCGATAGATGGATGTTTGTATTGTGTTTCCTTTAATCTGTGTTATGCTGTCCAGAAAGCTTATTTCGGTAGGTGAATGGTTCATTTTGAGTTTAATGGTGGGGTGGAAATCATTGTATTTTTGGTGGAAGTGCAGTAGGTCTTCTTCGCTTGCAGTCCAGATGATCAGAATGTCGTCTATATAGCAGAAGTAGGCCATGGGTCTGATGGGGTATGTTGAAAGAAAGTTTTCTTCTAAATTTGCCATAAACAAATTTGCATATTGTGGCACAAATCGTGTTCCCATTTCCACATCCATCTGTTGCAGGTATAAATCCTGCTTGAAGGAGAAGTAATTGTGGGTGAGTATAAACTCCATTCATTTGGCAATTGGTAGTGCAGGTATGTCCAGTTTCTGAAGATATCTCAGACAAGCTGAAATACCATCATCATGGGGAATATTGTTATAGAGAGCCTCTACATCCAATGTGGCTAAAATGGTTCCATCAGGTATATGATCAATGGCTGCTAGTTTATTTAGGAGGTGAGTAGTATCCTGAATAAAACTAGATGTATTTTGTACCAGGGGTTTCTGTATACTCTCAATCCAACCGGAGATGTTTTCTGTTAGTGATCTAATTCCTGAGATAATGGGTTTGCCTGGGTTCCCTTCTTTGTGGATTTTGGGGAGCATATAAAAGCATCCCACTCTTGGGTCTTCAGGTATTAAAGGTAGCACACTGTCTCTGATCCTGGTAGGCAAATTATTAACCAGGGTTTTAAGTTCTTTCTTATAACAGTCCGTATGATCCACCTGTAATTTGGTGTAGTGTGAGCTGTTTGATAGCTGCCTTTGGGCTTCTATAGCGCCTCCTTTGTCAGCCGGTTTTATAATAATATCTCTATTCTCTCTCAGGGATTTAATGGCTTTTTGTTCCTTTCTGCTTTCAATCATTTTAGCCAATAAAAGGTATTACTTTATATCCAAGATGTCTTCACTTTCATCTATGGCTAACACGGTACAGTTCTCTACTACTAATGTTTTACTATGTAGAGGAAAAGTTTCCAAGCAAAGCGCCTAACATAAAGTAGAAAAAATGTGCATGTCTCTGAAAGGGTTAAAACTATAGCAACTTTCTGAGTTTAGTTTCCTAGAAAGAAACGATTATGGATTTGTGGGGTTTTCATTCTATTCCAATGTGAGTCTGCTGGTGCCAGCCCTGCCATTAGAAGGGGGAGGGAGAAGAAATTCCAGGGCTTTATGGAGCCTATAAGCTTGTACTGACTTGGGATGGGTCACAAAAAGAAAAGGCTAATTCCAGTAGTATTTTCTAAATTGTGCACAAAAAATGACTTTGCTTCATTCTTTCCAGTATATTGCTATTTTTGTGGTTTTCCTTACTGTATTAAGACTTGTTTTATTACCGAGCCTTAATGTTCCTAATAAGTTAAACTTAAACCTTCTTCTCCAAAAATAATAAATTAACTCAACAGAGCATAAAATATGCTAATGGAAACCAGGAGGTCACCTCCCTTTTCTAAAGTGAGTGCCAGACATTAACATACGTATATTAGGTATGTTTATGCTACCAAGGAAACATTGACACATTTATTATTGACAAAACACTCACTGGGCTATTTAGCTTTGAGGAAGAAGGAATTAACTTAAAAGATTTTCACCTGATGCAGAGAGAGGTTGTCTGTGCAACAGGCTGTTTACACAATGGGCTGCAATTCAAGCAAAAGCACACAAGTTGTGGAACCCTCTCAAAAGCCAGAAGAGCAAGAGAAGGAAGAAGGTGAAAATCATGAACAAGAGAATGATTTAGCTACTGGAGCGACCCAGCAGTCATCAGTAGGCAATTCGATAGACGATAAAGAGAGCTGATTTTCCTGCTCCTACCTGAAAGGTTTACGAAGCAGCTGAATATATTTATTCTTCTGGAAAAGTTGTACTTTTGCTACATAATCTCATTTCAAGAAAAGACACCTCTACCATTTAACAAAAAAACAAACAATGTTTGCAATATACCTACAGTACTACAACTACTACTGCAGAACTATGATATTTCCTGTAGCACCGAAGCCTTAATTTTCCTGGCTGAAAAAGACATCTGAAACAAGCACACCTTCTTCTTAACAGTTAAAATGTGTATATGGACAGTGGGCATTCTATCAAACGGAAAAAAAAACTAGCCAGATATGACTTTATCATCTTCAAGACTAAAACATAGAAACTGCAATACATTGATGCAAGAAAATATTTATTTGTATTTTGTTGCATTTCTTGTGCGCGGAGAGTTTGGATGTCCCATCAAAAGTTACACTGCAAGATTTCTGCAGATTTCTCATTGATTTACATGCCATAACTATAAGTTATATAGTCAAGTAAAATGTTCTTACAAGGATCTGAATGCCTGTTTCCAGTGATGTTTTTCCTAATAACGTTTTGTCATAGTGACCCTCAGTCTTGATGAAAACATTCTCAGATTCAACAAATACAAATATCTCCTTATTGGTTTAGGCCCTAAAATAGGATATGAAAATAGTACTTGAATCAATATATTTTAAATACATGTTCCCAGTGAAATAAAATGCAGCTGGCACCTATAGTTAATTTATATTGCTATAAAATATTTTAACTGTCATATCTGTACATTTAACTGAATTACACCAACCCTGCTGCAAAGCTATTCCATGTAACTATCACCTTTTGTGCAGTGTTGTGTTTTTTAAATCTTGTATTGTACTTGTCAGTGCGTACAGGCTACATTGGACCCTAGGATTTGTATGGACACGCTGCTATTTTAGCTTGCTCTCTCAGCTTTTTCATTACATTTTTTCTCCCACTGTTTATTAGGGGGATTGTTCTTAGGGCTATTGCCTTTTCCTTTATCTATTTTAGATATTATTATGCATGTTATTTTTTTATTAAGGTGGCCAGCTTAGTATACATTTTACTAGATTTGTGTATATGTATAATAAAGTTTACTACTGTTCCACCCACTTGGTACATCTTTGCATGTCTTACCCACTGTGATGCCCTTGGCTGGAGTTTTCACAGTTGGTATTTTTACTAGAGGCTTGGCTCTGTAGTACTGTGGTGGGGGTGATTAGCTATATCACTTTAGTATTTTATAACATATACAATGGTATCTTACTTTTCTGTATTCTGTGGAAACATTTTTAGCATGTTACAGTCACATGGAAAGTACTGATGTAATTGTTTCACTTCAGGAGAAGTCCTATTCCCTTTGAATACTAGGGAATTCCATAATTTTCAGTTGTATTTATGATGATGTCATTCTGAATAAATGGAGCTGCAAAAAGCCTGTATTTTATTATTTTATTTGGTAATGCTTGTAAAATAAGAGGGGAAAATGCTAAGTTTTGGCTAATCAAATATCAATAGCAAAAGCACTCATCCACTTCTCAATTTACATGCCTGTAGGATCACAGGGCCATCACCTATAATATATTCACAGTCTACCAGATAGTCAAAGACAAAACATGTGCCCTAGACTTTCTGGTAGACTGATGGCTAATCAAGTAATATAATACATTAATATGTTTGCTTTTATTATAATGCTTTCTTTGCTTCCATTAAAATGCCGATATGCATTGTGTATGTTTCATGCATATGCAGTTAATTTGAAAAAGAGAAAATAAAGCTCAAGCAATCTTTTGTGTCTGCATTATTAATCTATTTAAAGTTATATGAATAACTATGTGTATTTTGTCTAATTCTGGGGCTGTCAGGTAGCATTTAATTGCCATATCCACTCTGTGAGCTGTATTGTTTATATGGTCTGTGGGTAAAGTTTCACTAATATCAATTTTTGTGTATTTCAAGCTGACAATTATTCAAGATCTGAGATCTCAAGATTTAAGAGTTTGTGGCTAAATATGGATTTAGGAAGTAATGTCTAAAAAAAAAAACCTTTTGCTGGAAATGCACTTGCTCGGGCTGACAATTATTCAAGATCTTAAGGCTTATTTTATACTAATATTTTTTTTTTGCTTAAGGTTTCAGAAGAAACAAATCACTCTGATTAAAAGGATAATAATACTTTTCCCCCCATCACTTTCTGGTTATTTATTATGTTAGGGTTTTAAATCCAAGAATAGAAACTAAAAACTTTAAAAGGTGATCTGCCCCTAAACAACACCCTAACCTTTAAAAGTACCCAGGGGGAGAGCCAAAACTGTTAAGTACTCAAAACAGTTTTTTACTTAGGTTTTTATTACATTACTCCATTAATCAAATTCTGGAGTAATGAGAGGACAGGACAACTTCAGCACAAAAGTACAGCAAATTTGGGTAAAACTCAGGATTCAAGTACTACTGCTAAAATAACAAAATGTATTGCACACCCAGCACTTGTAAAGAAAGTGAGAACCTCCCGCACCACCGAATAATAGATGAATTGTGCTGGGTGCTACTGCAAAGTCACAGCCAGTGACCGAAATCCAAAATATCCATAAAATAGTAGCGTACACCAGTCTTATTACTGAACAAACATCATGATGTCTGATGAAGGTGTCACGTGATACCGAAACGTTACACGTTTTGTGTTAAATAAACACTTATTGTTTGTTCACTAATAAGACTGGTGTGCACTACTATTTTATGGATATTTTGCACACCCAGCACCGGTACCAATACTTCTTTGATAGTGCTGGCCCTCAAAAGACAGGCCACACCCCGCTTCAGTAATATTACATATTGCCCAACGCTTCAGTAATATGTCTATATGTGCTTTGAGTTTTAAAATACTCCCACTGAAAGAGGGAGTATTTAGGGGGGTGCATCAATAGGTTTGTATGCCTGTGTAAGTGTTGGGGTACATGTTATAAAACCACCTATTGATGCACAGTGGTATTATTGGCTATGTGTACCGGCAACAAAGTCATATTATTGTGTTAAGTCAGGTATCACGGAGAAAAGATAAAATGGCTGCAAGCAAAGGTAAAAAAGCAATCTTAGTGAAACCGGTAATCACCAATTGTATTAGAATAAATGAAGAAAAAAAGTCTAACACACCCCATTGTTAAGAAACACTCCACAATGTACTGATATCCACTAGCAGTAGAGATATATGGACACTTAAGTGCTTGGCGATTTGAAATGGTTGAACTTGTGCAAGAACACACTTATCTGCGTTTTATAAATATGTTTGAGCCGTTAGCGCAGCGTTAAGTGCCGATAAGAGAAATGGCGATAGGCGGCAGTAATCCATTTTTGCCGCCAGTTATCACTGCTTTAAAAATTGCTTAAAGTCAGAATTTGATCAAAACAACAGCGATAATGGCAGCGAAAAGTTAATTAACCTTTATGAATATGCTCCTTTGTGTTTGTGTGGGGTTTGTATTACTTTTTATTTTTAAATATTTTGAGGCACAGCGTAGGTTAGAGTTTGCCTCAGATTCAGGTGCATTTCATTAAGAAAGTGTCAGTTGGTCTTTTATTCCATGTTCTTGAAATCTCAGAATATTGGCATTAAAGGCAAATGCAATAGTGATATTCTTGGCCCCTGATTGGCTGGTAATATTGCTATTTGTATGGCCACCATAAGTGTCTCTAACTTGAAGACTGTGTGAGCAGTTCTAGTCCAAAATATATTGGAAGCTCCAATAATATTGTCATAATTTGTCAGAATTTCTAGAGCAAGGTTACAAAGCTCAATGTGTCCTCTAACAAAAAAAAGATATTGTTCGCTTGTCCCACAGGGTCATGTGGTGCCCTTTCCACAACAACAATATTTAGTTTAAACAAAATAGTAAGTTACACAATTTTAACACTGTTAAGGTGCTGTAACTATGTATGTAACAACAAATCCTTGACCTTTTAATATACAGTACAATAAATACACAAAGGAAATAGCCGATTATGGACTTTGGTATATATTTAATTTCTTTAGCCTTCGCCTCTGTGCTAGTGGGGATGTTCTCTGCTCTGTGTTGCAGGGTTCTGATGATAGCAGTAATCTAAATGGTGGTGGGAGTCAAACATCAAATACTGGTCTGTGAGGGTTGGTTTTCTGTAAACCTCTACTTCCAGTTTACCATTCTCCCTGACTTCTACCAAGTAGTCCAAGAAAGCCAGTGTGTTGTTTTGTACCTCTTCCCTTGTGAATGTTCTGGTTTACGGCATTGATATGTTCTGTGAAGGCTTGTACTTGCTTCTGGTGGATTTTAACCCAGGCGTCATCCACGTATCTGAACCAGTGGCTGGATGTCCTTAAAGGTATTAAGCGCTTCTGTTTCCACTTCCTTCTTGTAAAGGTTTGCCACAATGGGTGAAACTGGAGATCCCATAGCACATGCATGTTTTTGCTTATAGAACCTATCCCTGTATTTGAAATAGGTGGTATTTAGGCATACGTCCAGTAGGGAAAACACCTGTTCTGGGTTAAGATCTGTTCTGCTGGTAAGGGTACTTTCTTGGCCTAGCCATTTTCTCACCATTTCAACAGCCACCTTGGTGGGTATAAAGGTGAAGAGAGATGTTACATCATAGGACACCTTCTTCTGTACCAAATACTACAACTTGAATCTTGTCGGTGAAATCCTGGGAGTTCTGGGCGTGATGCTTATAACTTCCAACTGCCATTGCCATATACAATGTTGTCTTGATACTTTACCCTGGGCAGTTTCTATAACACATCTTAGCCTCAATGCATCCACACCTTGCATTCAGAAGGTTTCTAACACCTGGCAGTCAAATGCTAATGGGAACTTTCCAGGGTACTGCCAGTTGCCAACAGATTCTTGTACAATTCATTTTGAATTGAGAAAGACAGTCGAATGATTAGCGAAAAATCTTCAAGAACTAAACTTTTAAGTCCAGTTGACCTAACTGAATACAACAGATATATACAACAGATGAATGAGAACCATCACAGGCCTAATGTGAAAGCATTTCTCCACAGAACACATATACATTGAAATATTCTTGTCTAGTAAGTTGCATTTAGTATATGTAAGAAATGGATTCTGTAACAAAGAAGGCTTCCATGTTGTTGCCATGTTATATTCAGTCATTTTATTACTTAGGGGGTTATTCAATAAACGTTCTTATCCGTTAAAATGGTACTAATTTTGCCCCAACCAAACAGAACTTATGTAACATTTGAAAGCTAACATCTGATTGGTTGGGGCAAAATTAGCACCATTTTAAACGATAAGAACTTTTATTGAATAACCCCCTTAGTTTCTTGATATATTAATTTCTGCATGAATAGAGCTGTGTTACCAACCAAGTGAAGGGTCTTAGGCTGAGGCCACACTATGGCGGATGGAAACGCGTGGTAAAACGCGCATGTGTTTCCCCTTATGTTACTGGTCATTTGCGCTGCAATCCAGGTAATGTTGCATTATCGGAGCGCGTGCAATCCGCAAAAAATTACAATGACATGGTGATGTAAAATCAGTGTTAACATTGGTACTAGTGGTGTTTCAGGTAGAAAGTATGTAAATTAGAAGTCACAAAAGGGTACAGTATATGTTTAAAAGTGGAATATCAAATGAAGATGATAAAGGGCGCTTGTCGCTCGAAATATGTTGTGTTCAAATAAACACAATTGTATTCACAGCTTAGTCTGTGCCTGTACTTGGTTTCTCCACATCTACCATTTGGAACTTCAATCAAATGAGGATGAAGTTGAGGCACAGTTATATAACCATAGTGCCAGTGGTGTAGTAGGTCTGGGTTATATGGAGCAATAGAACATTAAATGTAACCATTGTGTCAGTGATGTTCATGAGTTGGAATGTGGTGTATTGGCACAGCAATTTAAAAAATACCAGTGGAGTATCAAATATAAGTGATGCGGAGTTGCAGGCACAGCAATGTAAACTATAGTACAGTGATTATAGATATATAGGGTTATTGTGAGGTAATGAACTAACTTTGGCACCAGCGGCATATACAGTAAGATGTGAGATGTAGAATAAATGTGATATGTGAATCTAGTGGACACAGCAATGCAATTGTTTTACCAGTGAAATCTCAAGTGCTGTTTCTTTGTTAATGGTCCAAACCCCGAACCTTTAAGAGTTCCAAAGATTTAAATAGTCAGTATAAAAATAATGATCAATAAAGGAGCTAAACAGAACCAGCTACACTGCAGCAGGGACATTTTATACTATAATTGGTAAAATATGCATTAGTGCACATGACAGTGAACAGAATGCAAAAGTAATTGAGAACTATAAATGAGATAACAAAGAGAAAGTTCAAAACATTTAGGCCGGGCAGTTTAATTTCCAAGGGACACACTTCCTATGTCTTCAAACAATAGACTTCAAATGGTTAAAGCCTCATACACACGTGTGATGTGTATGCACAGCCGTTTTGGGCAATAATTGTGGCAAGTATTGTTGGCCGCAATGGCAACCAGGCTGATTTGGCCATAAGAGTGCCCATACACAGCACGGTTAATGGGCGAAACGGCCATGCATACACATTATGTGTGACAGGTAAGACCCTGCTATCGCACATGTATATGCACCTTATGGATTCTGAAAGGCCTTCCACTTTTTCTTTTGGTTTGGACCCCCACAGACTTTAAACTGGCCCTGAGATCAAAAAGGGCAAGCTGTTATAATTCTGTTAGCAATTAAACTGTTTGACATTAAAAAAGTGGTAAGTGTTAAATAATATGGACGGTATAAATAAGAAAAATGAATGGGAACATACATGAAAAAATGCAGCGATAAAAGTCACTTGACTTGATGGTGCCAAGCTCAGCACAACAATCAATGACATCAGTTACTATAGTGACTGAATAACAACTTATTGAAGCATTGTACCTTACTATTAATACATGTTCAGACCTGCTAAGAAGACGTGAGCAAGGTATGGAATGTTTGTTGAATGATTCGTAAAAAGTGACCTGCTGATTTACTGAGTCATAGGAAAAAAAAGAATTTACTTTACAAAAATGTATTTTCGATAAATACTTCCTTGTAACACTTTAGTAAAACAAACATTTATTTTGTTTCAAGACCAAGTCCCAAGTCCACCTCCCCAAATTTAAAACATCTTTGGGTGCAGCCCCCACAGTTTTACATTCTTTCACAAAATCACAGATGATGTGCTTCATCCTGATCTCCAACAGCCCCCGCTGTCTTCTTTGTGGTCTTCCAAGGTAGCAGCAGTCAGTACAAGAGCTTGTGCAGGTGAAAGAAAAGGCAGAAACTTTTCATGCAGGGGCTGGTGGGATAAAAATCTATCTACAGGGACATTGTGGGAGAAGGTAAGGATTGGGGATTTGTGTTGATGAACTTACCCTTTGTTAGCAATTAGTTGAGTAGTGTGACATTTAATTAAATTTATGTAGCATATGGCCAAATGTACAATCATCACGTAATGTATGGGCCCCATCATTCTGGACCGATTTACCAGTAATGCTTTCATAGGACATGTTTGTTTTATGTAAGCAGAAAGAAATGGCAAACATAACAAAAATCCAGTATAGCATAAAGGGGATAGGTGCCAAGAATAGCTGTAGCTACAACAGTGGTGGTTAATAATGTTGCAGCTTAGCCTTAGAATTGAAACCAAAACGTTTTTGTTTTTGGTAGTACACATTAGGCAAGCATAGCTGGTAAAACATACCAGTCACATGCAACCAACCACTCATGCAAGCTAAGAAATCACCATTGCCAGTGTTAGCATACTAAACAGTACTATAATTAAGGTTATTATACTGGCTTTTTATATACTTTTTAACACTGTGAAGTGTGGCAATATGATTTTTTTTGCAATATGTGGCAATTACTCTTTTTACTCCAATTTTTTACAATTAAAAAATTGTTAAATTTGCCAAAAAATTGTAGCATAGCTCTTTAATAAATATGTTCTTTTAAATTCATCACAATTTTTATACAGTATTTATTTCCTGATGTCCAACCAAAGACATTCCCATACTTCACTACAGCAGCCCAGATAAGACAGGCAGATTTCAAGATGAAATTTACTGAAGATTGATGGTGCAAGTGTAATGCAATATTTGCAATATTTGATTGTCCCATCAGCACAGATACCCCAATTTTCACCATTCACTTCACTTATAGCCAACTAGGCATGGTTGCACCAGGACTTAGAATGCAAGGTATATGTGCTGAGGCTGGGGATTTTTGAGTAGAACGAAGCATACTTAGCAGAGCTGGGCACCAAACCAGCTGGGAAGCTGGAGAACCAAATAGGTACAAGTACAAGGTGGAAACAAAGTTAGGAATAGAGCCAAGGGTCAAACACGAGAAGTCAGTCAGCTAAATAAGGTACCAGGGATGAAAGAAACGGGAAGAGGTCAGGGTGCAAGGAAGAAAAATGGCATATTTCCTGTATACCTCGATAGGGAGGCCATCAGGTCCAGGTGACAACCCTTACATTACCAGAGAATTGTGAGAAACCAGCAGAGTAACCATTAAACCCCAAATAGGATTTTGAGAAACCAGCAAGGGCCATTGACCCTCGCATTACCCCCTCCCAGGAAACAATCCACTTGTAGTAACAAAAAAATAAATAAATCAGTGCAGCCACAGCACGATATACTGTGTATACTCAAGTATAAGCTGATCTGAGTATAGGCTGAGGTACCTATTTTTACCTGAAAAATTAGGAAAATCTGATTAACCCGAGTATAAGCCGAGGGCTGAAATTATGACCACTAATGCCTTCTGATTCTGTATTGTTCTGAGGCTTTAGTTGGTCTTTAAATGGACAGCAGAATTCCCATACAGTAGTCCCATACAGTAATAGTCAAATCCAGTTTGGCTATTACTGTAAGGGACTACTGTATGGGAATTCTGCTGTCCATTTAAAGGGCAACTAAAAAATCCTCAAAGAAATACCGAATCAGAAGGCAATCTTTTTAAAAATAGATACCATCATCCTGATTCTGTATTGTTTTGAGGCATTAGTTGCCCTTTAAATGGACAGTAACCCTTTACAGTAACCCCCAATTCCTTTGCACTTTAGATGTTTGGAAACTACAACTCCCAGAATGCTTTAGTTGCTGGGATTACTGTGTCCCCCCCTCCTCCTGAGAGCCCCCCGTTTAGTGTTGCTTAACTTGCCTGGGCTTCAATCTGCTCCACATCTGCCTGCCTGACGTCACTACTCGACACCGGGAAGTGAGGCAGGCACTGAGGTAAGTGACCCGAGTATAAGCTGAGGTACGGTTTTCAGGCTATTTTTAAAACCTCGGCTTATACTCAGGTATATACGGTACACTGGCATTGCTACTCTTGGAAGCATTGAAATCACAACAGAAGTGCTACCCACTTATTTCCCCCACAGTACAACAAGAGTTCTGCACAGGTTGTATCCTCCACACTCCTGTGTTAACAAGCCTTACCCTCCCTCTCTCCTGCCCGGAGACACCCACCCTTGCTACTATGGCTTTGTATACTACCATGTAATCATGAGGGACACGTTGCATCATGCCAGCAGACCCTAGCTTGTGTGTCCTAGGAGGCAAATGTGATTGGTTTATAGATGGCCGGTAGATGCAGTGAGGCTCAGCTATTCTATGTGGGTAGGGTTTCCAGATGTCAGGAAAATCCCAGATTTGAATTACCCATGATAAACCCCTGTTGTGCCTGGGTTTTCTGCCTCTTACACACACACACTGTTCCTGCAGCTAAATTACTGACAGATCATTCAGAGCAGTTCCCCAATCCTGTTCTGATACATTGTAAACCCAAGCACAGCACGGCAGCCAAGGGAGAAAAATTAATGTTCTGATACATTGTTGCAATCACTTGGTCATGCTACACATCTTCTATCAAATATAATAACCTGACACTGAACTCAGGCGTGTTGTCTGCTGCGGGGTCTGGGCTGGTCAGAGGCACAACCCTCTTCTCAATAGAAAACCAGTTACCTACACTTTCAATAGTTAAAGATGAATAGCTATCAGTATTCAATAACTAACCAATCATATTATGGTTACCTTGTTAAAGGGGAAGTTCAATGCAAATACATATGCTTTTCAGAAAAAAGAGCAGTATTTTTCATCCCAATGACCTTAATCTACCAATTCAGCATTTTGCCTGTGTATAAATAAATGTAACCGAAATACTGACTTCCTGTTTGCAGGACCCCTAGTAGAGACCGTTATGGTCTTGCCCTGGACCCAGCGCCTGGGTTGATTTAGGTGCTCAGTAGAGATCTGAGCATCTTTGACCCATCCAGCAAGCCAATCTGTAGAAATTACTGTTAGGAGCATTCCAAGGATGTGGTGCATCCTGGGAAGAAGAAGGACTGTTAGAACCTGAAATGTCAGCTCACTAATGTCAACAGCAGGAAACAGCAAAGGGTATGAAATCAACTGATTTTTCAATATGTAGAATAACTAAGAAGGCATTACACAAACTAACAATTTAACAAATATTGATAATTTCCACTGAACTGTCCCTTTAACTCCTTTTGTTAGAATGAATGGGGGAAGGCTGCTCACCTGTCTGCCTCCTGCCCACAGCGCAGAGCAAAGAATTCTGGGCTGAATATAACTCAACACACCCAGGCAGAGATGGGTGAGTAACAGAGAAAAGTGTTTGTAGCAGTTTTACCTGTGTCTGGGTGTTAAATTTGCGGACTGCTGAACTCATACACTGCCAAGAATAAAGACAACATTGAGACAAACACTACAGGGGAAAGGGTATCTGCACTGGGGAAAATCAGTTTGGGCTATTCATTTTTATTGAAGAACGGGTGATAATTTTCCCAGTGGAGATACCCTTTAAAGGGCAACTTGCTCACCTCAGCCCGAACCATCCATTTGAAAGAAGTATGTTTCTTATTTAGCTTTGTATCTGCTATAGTTGCCCTTTAGTACTTTTGAATGTGAAATTTGGGCACTAACAATGATTTATCATTATCAGGGTAAAGACCCATCCTTTAGGAGTATCACACACACACCCTTTTGAAAGAATCTATGGTGAGCACCTATATTGCTAGGTCCTCACCCCTGGGTGAGGACCTAGCAGTATAGGTGCACTAACTCCTGCACTTACCTCTTAATGTTACCTCTTATTATTATTGTGGATTTACGTATATAGCGCCAACATTTTCCGTAGAGCTTTACAATTACTCTGACACATTCACATCAGGCCCTGCCCCTAAGAGTTTACAATCGAAGCACATTTATTTGACACATACAACCTATCAGTATGTCTTTATGATTGTGGGGGAAACCGAAGTACCTGGAGGAATCCCACGCAAGCACTGGGGAGAACATACAAACTTCTTGCACATGTGTCTAAGGGTGGATTCGAACTCTGGACATCAGCACTGCAAGGCAACAGTGCTAACCACGGAGCTGCCCTGACTTTTGTATTGTGTGTCTTATCTGGTCTTGTTTATATTTATATGCTGCAATAAGATCATTATTCACCCGTACAGATGGCCAAACCCTGGTTTTCATTCCATGTTTGCGAAATAACGGTAAATTTAAACAAAGAATATTTACAAACTAAATTTTGACAGCGATATTGAGTATTGAAACTGAAAATGTGTAACGTCAGCTTCAAAAACAGTAATAAAATTTACAGTATTTTTCTAAAAAAGAACAGTTAAAATGAAATGTACCTGTGGTAGGAGTGCCAGCCAGGACCCCTTCTCTAATGAGGTAGAGTGAAACATTTGTCTCAGACAGCGCTTCTGCGAAACGTTACACTATGTATGAAACATTAAATACAAAGGTTGCAAAGACTGATGTGCATGGTGTATTCTTGTCTGTTGCTATCAGATCACTTACCTTGGCCTGTCATTGCACTCAGCATGTACAGATATTAGACTTTTTTTTACCTTTAAAGCTCTTTCTGCTACATAGTAAGCGTTCACACTGCCAGCTTACTATAGTATTTCTGAATGGATTGAAGAGAGAAGTAAATTTAAAGGCACAGATCAATATTCATAGATCAATATTAATAATAATATTCATAAATTGAAAGTATTTTCTATTCAAGACTTAGAAAAAATTTAAAGGCACAGATCAATGTTAGGTGATCAGTTCTGATCACCCTAGTATTGATCTTTTGGCAATGGAGGAAAAAAATTGCTTCCTAAAAATTTCGACTTCGAAAACAGGCGTTGATGCCCGTATTACAGCCTGGTTATCATTACCAAAGATGACCATAAGATCATCTTTGGCAATTACAAATAAAATTAAAGTGAAGCACGTTTACAAAAAAATCTTAATACTCACACTTATTTGTTTTACAATAAAATTATAAAAATGCCCTTTTCCAAGCTGCACAAAAACTGTCCACGCTGTGTGGGGCACTTATATTATAGTTATCTGTTTGGGGGGCATTTCTATTACAATTGTCTTCTTTACTTTCCCCATTATCCACCAGTATATCTTTCCCAGTTTGTCAATTGTTCTTTTGACTGTTATCCATCCACCAGCTTCCCAGTTATCTGCTTTCTATCAGCATATCTATCAATGGTATTATCTATCTATTTATCACCTGTCTTTTTTTTTATCTCTTACCTTTTTTCTATTTGATTTTTTATCTTTTGTATCTCTTATCATTTTTTCTTGATCTTTTATCTTTTTTATCTCTTTTATCTTTTTATTTTCTATCTCTTTGATCTTTTATTATTTTTTATTATTTTTAATTTCTTTGATCTTAATCTTTTTATCTCTTATCTTTTTGATCTCTGATCTTTTTTTCTTTTTTATCTTTTTGAGCTCATCTTTTTTATATCTTTGGTCTGTTATCTCTTTTTCCTCTTTTATTTTGTATCTCTTTGGTCTCTTATCTCTTTTACCTCTTATCTTTTTTATCTCTTTTATTGTTTTCTTTTTGATTTATTTTATCTCTTTGATCTTATCTTTTTTATCTGTTTTATCTTTTTTATCTTAGAAAAAATTTAAAGGCATAGAACGCTTATTCTCACCTCCCTGTGAATAATAGTTTGCTCAGGGGACACAGCCGAACTTTCCTTACCTGGCGCTTCACTTGCTCCTTCTGATCTGACAGTCGCGTTGCCCCTGTCTCCCGACCACACGCCTATCTTTGGGCACATGCGCGCCAATACAAAAGATAGGCGCGCGATCGGGAGAGCAGGACAGCGTGGCTGTCAGATCAGAAGGACCTGCGAGTGGAGCGCCAGGTAAGGTAAGTTTGGCTGTGTCCCCTGAGCAAACTATTATTCACAGGGAGGTGAGAATAAGCGTTCTCACCTCCCTGTGAATAATAGAAACGATTGGCAAACACGTATTTTTTTAAGTTTACAGTTCCTTTAAATTCCGTTCTGATCACCTTACTATTGATCTTTGCCAATGGAGAAAAAATGACTGAATATGGCTTTGTGGAAAGTGTTTTTTTCTGCTAGGATTTCCAAAAACAGGTGTTCATGCCCATATTACAACCAGGTTATCATCCCCAAAGATGACCAAATTGAAGTGAAACACATTTACTAAAAGTGAAACACACACTTATTAATTTGGCTTTGTCTTTCTATTTCTTCTTCTTTTTCTTCTTCCGTTTTCTTCTTCCGCTTTTTTGGACCATATCTCCTCTCACAGTTTTTGAGCTAGAGACATGAAATTTGGTACAGACGTGCGGGGCATATAGGAGAAGTGTGCTATCTTCTAGCTAAGAATCTGCAGAAGCGTTACGGCTTTATCGAATTTCCGGACATTTTTTTTCATAGACTATAATGGTAACAATCCTCAAATGTGGATATTTCAAAACAGTTTTTTTCATGGTCATAAATACAAAAGGTGATACCCCCAACCCCCCACACAGACCCAGGTACACCCACCTACTGACCTAACTTTCCATTCCCATGGAAGCCATATTTAAAGGGTAACTAAGTCAAAAAACAAAATTTAGATTTATCCTCAAAAAAGATAGTTTATGGTTGTAAAACAAAAGACATACCCCTCAACCAGACCCAGGATCACCAACCTACTGATCACTTACCATTATCGGTGGCAGCCATATTTAAAGGTAAACTAAAGTCAAAAAAACAAATTTAGATTTATCCTCAATAAAAGATAGTTTTATGGTTGTAACAAAAAAAGACATACCCCCTCAACCAGACCCAGGTACACACACCTACTGATCTACTTATCCATTACGGTGGCAGCCATATTTAAAGGGTAACTAAAGTCAAAAAAACAAATTTAGATTTATCCTCAATAAAAGATAGTTTTATGGTTGTAAACACAAAAAAGACATACCCCCTCAACCAGACCCAGATACACACCCCTACTAATCTCCATTCCTATGGTGGTAGCCCCCATACTTAAAGGGTAACTAAAGTCAAAAAAACTAATTTAGATTTATCCTCAAAAAATATAGTGTTATGGTTATAAACACAAAAAGAAAAATACCCCCTCAACCAGACCCAGGTACACACACACTGATCTACTTATCCATTACTGTGGCAGCCATACATTAAAGGGTAACTAAAGTCAAAAAAAATAATTTTGATTATAATAAGGTTGTTTTTTTACCCTCATGTGGCACAGTTACATACACCTACTAACCTGCCCTCCATTACTGTTGCAGCCATACCTAAGGGTAACTAAAGTCAAAAAACTAATTTGACCAATCATCAAAAAAGTTGTTTTTTTTAACCGCCAACCGGACACGGTAACACCACCTACTGATCTACTTATCCATACTGTGGCAGCCATACTTAAAGGGTAAATAAAGTAAAAATAAATTTTGGACCAATCATCAAAAAATTTTGTTTTTTAACCCCCAACCGGACCACAGGTCACACACACCTATGATCTACTTATCCATTACTGTGGCAGCCATACTTAAAGGGTAACTAAAGTCAAAAAAAATGTTTTTGACCAATCATACAGAGAGA
Organism: Hymenochirus boettgeri; assembly: GCA_019447015.1. Lineage (NCBI taxonomy): Eukaryota > Metazoa > Chordata > Amphibia > Anura > Pipidae > Hymenochirus > Hymenochirus boettgeri. The sequence continues at coordinate 81,423,422 of CM033472.1, forward strand.
TTCAATAAAAGTTCTAATTTTGCCTTAACCAATCAAATGTTAGCTTTCTGGTTGATTGGATCAAAATTAGCACCACTTTGGGCTGGGTACACACAAAATTTTTTTTGTCCCAAACAAGCGTTCACTACAAACTATCATTCCCATTATTGAGTTTTAAAATCTGCAGCAAACACACAATTCCCTTCCAAAATGCAGCCCTTCAAGCCAAATTCAAAGTTTATACTTAAACTTTCCTTTTCTAGTTGTTTTTTAATCTCTTATCTTTTTTTTTCTTTTTCTCACCTTATCTTTTTTCTCTTACCTTTTTATCTTTGATTTTTTTAATCTTTTTGATCTCTTTAGTCCCATCTTTTTTATCTATTTGTTTCTCTTTGATCTCTTATCTTTATCTTTTTTCTCTTTGATTTCATTTATCTCTTATCTTTTTTCTCTTATCTTTTTGATCTAATTGATATCTTTTGTCTTTTTTATCTCTTTTATCTTTGATTTTTTTTATCTCTAATCTTTTATCTTTTTTGCCCTTTTATCTTTTTTTTTCTCTTTGATCTTTTTAACTTTTTTTAATGTTTGATCTTTTTGATCTCTTTGAACTTTTTGATCTTTTGTAATCTTTTTTGATCTTTTTTTTTTTTTTTTATCTCTTTTATCTTTTGGTCTCTTTGTTCTCTTATCTTTTTATCTCTTATCTTTTTCATCTCTTTGGTCCCTTATGTTTTCGGTCTTTTATCTATTTAATCTATTTGATCTTTTTAATTGTTATCTCTTTGGTCTCTTATCTCTTTTACCTCTTATCTTTTTCATCTCTTTGATCTTTTTTTAATCTCTTTTATCATTTTGATCTCTTTTTTTCTCTTATCTTTTTCATCTCTTTGAGCTCTTTCATCTCTTTAAATATCTTTAATCTTTCTTATCTTATAAGATAAAATCTATATTTTAGCTTATATTTTTGATCTCTTATTTTTTATTGCTTTGATCTCTTTAATATTTTTTCTTTTTGATCTCTTTTATCTTTTTATCTCTATAACCTCTTTTTTCTTTTTTTAATCTCATTTATCTTTTATTCTTTTGATCTCTTATCTTTATTATCCCATATCTTTTTTTATCCCTTTTAATCTTTTTTTTTGTTCAATAATTTTTTTAATTTTTTTCAATTAGTATAAATAAACTTAATTAACAATAAATAACTTAATAACAGTGTTATCATAGCATGTAGTGATCCTTTTTCAAAAGACATTACTGTGTTACATTGTTAGCAATATAGACAGACATTAGTTTCCATACATATAACATGGCGTACAACCTCTCTCTTTCTTAATACTACAAAAAAATTATATGTTTCGCTAACTTGCTAACAAATGTATCTCTAGTGATTCCCCTATTTATCTATTTTTTTTAGTTTAATATGATATGCCTGGCAAACAATTGAGACAGGATATTTTCAGCTTCCTTCCACAGTTTTTTAGCTTCCCTACACTCCCACCAAGTGTGTACTTGAAAGTGAAGGTGCACACCTGTTCGTAATTGCTTTGGATTGAGTCCGCGCCTTCGCACTGCTCCACCTCTGCAGTGTAGAAACCAGGGCCGCTAATGAGCCAAATTGAGACAATGATGCAGAGTGGCATCATGTCTCAGGCTCAAAAAAGCGGCATTTTGGTGTGCATACATTTTTTTTAACTTATCGGAGCTCCGGTGGAGAAAGAGGAAGCACTCCATCAATGTCTAAAGTGGCGGAGCTTGTCTGTTAGCAAAGGAGGAGAACCTAATGCGTCTGTTTGGATCTGGCATCCAACCAAGGCAGTGGATTTTAAAAAGTAACCACTGCCTTGGCATGCCCAATAAGAGTGCAGGATGGATCTTCCAATGCACGCCAGCCGCCCTGACATGATGTCATGCTGGGGGCGTGGCCTTGTTTACATTAGAGGAAAGGGGGGCAGGCAGCCATGATGTCCGTAGAGCCTTGGAGGAGCCAGAGTTAGGTGCTGACTGCTGAGTTAGGTGACAGGTTGGTGCTGTGTGCTGCTGTGCAAACTTACTGTGCTGTAAGTAATTGATTTCTCTTGTGACACATATTGTTGGGGGAGCATTTTTGGGTAAGGAACCTTGGAGGGGTCTGGCCTTGGGGGGAGCTGTTCTTGGGTAGGTTGAGTGGGGGGCTTGCGGCTGAGTGGGGGCTGTTTTTTGGGGGGCTTCTGGCCTTGGTAGGGGCTGTTTGGGGCTTTTGCTGGCCTGAGTGGGGGCTGGTTGTTTGGGGGCTGCTGCTGGGCCTAAGTGTGGGATAGTTGTTTGGGGGCTGCTGAACCTGAGTGGGGGCTGCTGTTGGGTGTAGGGCTAAGAGACTACAGCTTGCTGTAAGTAACCCCTCTCCCCTTTGTGTGTGTGCCAATAATTTTACCAGTATCTGTGGTGCCAAAACTTTAACAGAGTTTTTCACAAACTCTGATAAAGTGTCCGCACACAGATTACTGGTAAAATCATTGGCACAACTGTTTGTGGCAATGATTTAGCAGTATCTGTGTGCCAACATTTTATCAGAGTTTGTGCAATGTTTTTACAGTATCTGTGTCCAAAACGTTATCAAGTTTGTGCAAATTATTTTACCAGTATCTGTGTGCACAGATGTGGCCAATGATTTTACCAGTATCGGTGTGCCAACCTTTATCAGTTTTTGTGCAAAGATTTCACCAGTATGTGTGGATAACACGTTATCAAGAGTGTTGTGCAAATGATTTTACCAGTATCTGTGTCCAAACATTATCAGAGTTTGTGCAAATGATTTTACATTTTTAAGTATCTGTGTGCCAACACTTTAGCAGATTTTTCACAAATTCTGATAGTTTGGCACACAGATATTGGTAAAATCATGGCACAAACTGTTTGTGCCAATGATTTACCAGTAATTGTGTGCCAACATTTTATCAGAGTTTGTGCCAATGATTTTACCAGATCCATGTCCAAAACATCAGAGTTTGAGCAATGATTTTACCGTATCTGTGTCCAAAACATTATCAAGTTTGTGTGCAAATTATCTGTGTGCACAGATGTGCCAATGATTTTACCAGTATCTGTGTGCCAACACTTTATCAGATTTGTGCAAATGTTTCACCAGCATCTGTGGCCAGTGTATGTACAGTATGTGTGAGAGGGTGTATGTACGGTATGTGTGAGAGAGTGTATGTACAGTGTGTGTGTATGTTCAGTGTATGCAGAAGAGTGAGTTAGAGAATAGAGACTACAGGAGAGAGATAGAGAGAATGTGAGCAGAGAGCATATATAATGTATGGGAAACTTACTGTTTTTTCGACTTTAATGGGATCATTACTGTCTTGTTCTCACTGTATGGTACTTTTACCTCTGTTCTCATCGTGTATGGTGACCTTTACCACTGGTTCTCACTGTATGGGACCTTTACTGTCTGTTCTCACTTATGGTCCTTACTGTCTGTTTCACGTATGGGACGTTACTGTCTGTTCTCACTGTACGGGACTATTACTGTCTGTTCTCAACTGTAACGGGACATACGGCTTTCTCACTTTATGGTACCATTACGGTCTGTTCTCACTGTATGGGCCATTACAGTGTTCTCACTGTATGGGACCTTACCATCTGTTCTAACGTGTGAGGGTTGATGGCTCAACCCAAACCAACTTGCTGCAGATGTTTATTTTTTAAATGGTATTTCATACATTTAGATTAGCTTTAGATAGTTGGTTAGGTTAGGCTAGTTAGACTACTTAATAATGAGCCCTATTAAAGAGTACCTGAAGTGGTGGCAGGTTCTTTTGGGCAAAATTCTTATTCCTCTGGAATTATGGTGTAATAATAATGTCTAAAGAAACTGTACAAATAAATGGTGGCAAGTTTAAAATGACAAATGGCTAGCCGTGCTCCCACCCACAAACCACGCCCCACACACAGCTACACCTACTCCGTCTCGCTGGCGCCGTGCACGCCACCACATATGGCGGCAGTCAGGCTTGGCTCAGGTGGCAAAAACCCTAGAGACACCCCTGGTAGAAATACTTGGCTAAAAATATATAAAAGGGGACACAAGTCAGAAATGATCTGCAAAGAGTTTAATGCAACATGTTTCGGGACTAGCATGAGTCTGCTGTTGTAAGGTTCTCATTCATCCAAGGTCATGGTAATATCTGTTGTATTCAATTAGATCAACTGGACTGGAAATTAGTTCTGAAGACGTGTTCGCTAGGTCATCCGATGGCTTTCTCAATTAGAATGACTTGTAAAGACTGTGGCAATTATGTACCCTGGAAAAACCCAATATCATATCACAGCCCAGTGTTTAGGGGTGTGATTAGAAGTGCAAGAGCGTGTTTATAGGGAACGCACCAGAGTAGGTGTTTAAAACAGATTGTACATGCAGACATTGGTGTCGAACCCCCCCACTCGTATTAGCTTTGGTTTCTTACTTTTCACATAAATGGCCTCCTTAGACACTCTCTTGAACCATCACGTTTCCTTCGCCAGTAGTATAACATTACAATCTTCAAAGGTATGTCCTTTATCCTTGAGTCATTGTCAAGCATTTGTACAAGTGAAAAGTAACACCATTTAAATCAGTGCAACCCAGCAAACCCACCCCCTCAACACACATCCATAATTGGTATCCAATGGTCTAACATAAAAGTCCACCTTAAAGTGCCATGTGAGACGGAAGTAATCCTCATCTAAAAACAAACAACAGTAAAGTGCCAATGCCGATATAATAAAAATACTTAAAAATTCTGTAGTGTATGATTCAAAAATATTAAAAATTTATATGTAAAAAACTAAAAACTTATCAAAAAGTTAAAACACATATTATAAACGATTGTTAGCCACATTATATACTCTATAGCTATTACTATATTATTATACTATGTTCCAAAGAATATGGGCAGTAACTTAATACTCTATTATAAAAGGCGAGGAGTCCTGTGGAAAATAGATAAAAAGTAGCAATGTAACAATAAATGACTAAGATATAACAGAAACACTGTAATTTAAACATTGTTATAAAAATGGTTTAATAGAGCATGATTCATTCGACATGTTGGTTGTAGAGTGTTCAATTTTTAATCCAAATGGTCTCCTCTTGGAGTAATTTACGTTTCAGGTCACCACCTCTTTGAGGTAATGTAACTTGTGCCAATAGTACCACTGTAATTGAAGACTATGATTGTGTGTAAAGAAATGTCTCGCAACTGAAGTGTCCGTATAGAGATCTTTTTATGATTTCTGATGGTACCCTTAAGTTCCTGTATAGAGTTTTACGCCCGACTAGTCTGCATTATATATGCCTAACCACATGGGCAGTTGAGCATATAAATCACGTTATGTGATTCACAGGTGGAAGTATGTGTCATCTTTAATTTGTTGCCCATGGTCGGATGGCAAACTTTCTTTGCCTTTGATGATAGATTCACAACAATTACAACCTAAACAAGGAAAGGGTCCTTACGTTTAGTATCTAAATGGACTTTGTCTGTTTCGTAGGTCAGACAGGACATAATAAATCCTTAACATTTGAAACCCGGTATAACAGGAAACATAAGGTAACTAGAAATTATAAAAGGATTCCTATACGACACTCAGTTGTGAGACATTTCTTTACACACAATCATAGAGTCTCTCAATTAAAGTGGTGCATATTGGCACAAGGTAAATACTCAAAGAGGGTGGGACCTGAGGAGACCATTTGGATTAAAAATTTAACACTCTACAACCAACAGGTCTGAATGAATCATGCTCTATTAAGGGCATGTCACCCCATTTTGCTAAATTTTCCCAATAGTAGCTTTCCCTCTCCCCAGCCCCAACCGCATAAAAGATTTTATGAAACTCCCCTGATCTTACTTACCTTCTCTTTCCCACGGCGTACTAAACTGGCCCTCTGCTTGCATGGAACTGCAAGCAGGGGGCGGGACCAGCATGCCACGTCCTTGATTGGCTGAGAGGCAGCCAATCACAGCCGAGGATGCAGGCTGCACAAAACGCCGGGGAGAGCGGTAAGTAAGTAAAGTTCGGGGGAGTTCCAGTAAAATCTTTTATAGCGGTTGGGCTGGGGAAAGGGATAGACTAATATTGGGCAAAGAGGTTTAACACTAGGGGGAGGGATGCAAAACAGGTGGGAGAGGGATGGATGGAAGGCCTGCAGTCCGCATGCACAACTTCTCCCGGGGGGGAGACAGGAGGCAGAGTCCTATATGACTCTGCTATGCTCCTGGTGGCCGTTTTTGGACTTTGGGGTGGGATTCCAGGAGACCATTTGGAGTGGGATGTAAGGTAAGGATTTATTGCACTGAATGGGTGGGGCCAGTAGTGGAGGGATTATAGTTTTGGGGGTGGACATGCCCTTTAACCATTTTTATAAACAATGTTTAAATTACAGTGTTTTTGTTACATCTTAGTCATTATTGTTACATTGCTACTTTTTATCTATTTTCCACAGGGACTCCTCGCTTTGATTATAGATGTATTAGGTATGCCCATATTCTTTGGAATATTAGCATTGTCTGTTTTATTACTAATCCTTTTAGAGATGGTATATTGTATAGTATATATGTGGCTAACAATAGTTTTATAATATTGTTTTAACTTTTGATAAGTTTTTTATTTTTTACATATATATTTTAGATATTTATCCAAGTGTGTACTGGTCAGCCACCATCCACAATTGCGGAACATGAACTTTGTAACCTTGGATTAAGTTTTGGAGAGATCGCGGTGTGACTACCAGTACATAGAGTATTTTATATACTTTTCTTGCTATTATGTTGAAGAGTGACGTTAGAGTTGATGCATATCTGAGACCATTGTGACTGGTCAGTGATTTGTTAAATCTATTTTTCCATTTGACATTGGGTTTATTTTTACTTGTCGTACAGATGATTTTGTTTATTGCTGTAATCTTTTCTCTTGTGATTCATTTTTGGGTTATAAGATTTCAAAGTTTGTGGTTTGAACACTATGGTGTTTACTTAGTAGGGAATTGGAAATGATTGAGTTCCGCATACTGGTACCATTCTCAATCGTTTAAATTTTGTTTTCGCTTGATCCCAGTGTACAACTTTGGATCTGAGATCACATAGATTTCCACACTCTGTACACTCCTCTGTCTTTCCATTAGCTGCTAAGTTTTATCCATCCCCATTGGAAAAAAATTAGTTTACCTAACGGGAACTCATAATTTGGGTTATTTTCTATTGTTTTTGTTTGTTGGTTGGTGCCATAATTTGAGTGAATGTTTGATTCTTGGAAGTTTACTGATAGGGAAGTCTTTCTTTCGGGGTTAACCACAAGATGAGGAGGAATTAGCGATGTAAATAAGAATCTCCAGTTGACCCATCCTGTGTTCTCGTACCCTGAGATCCATTGGAGATAGTTGGGCTAATCTGTCCGATAAATAATAGTGGTATAATTTGGTGTGATGGCCTCCTGTATTTTTGGACCTTGACAGATAGTTATGTAATAAATGGCCGGGAGGCCGGTACTTACAAGTACGCTTTAGGAGAGGCGTTATAGGTCCGGAATTGCAGGACACAGAGGCTGCTGGGAAAGTAGGCTGGATGCGGAACAAGGTTGCTGCTGGGAACTGTAGGCTGGATGCTGGAACAATATGCTGCTGGGAACTGTAGGCTGGATGCCGGAACAAGGTGCCTGCTGGGATCTGTAGGCGGATGCTGGAACAAGGTGCTTGGGAACTGTAGGCTGGATGCTGGAACAAGATGCTACAGGGAACTGTAGCTGGATGCCAGAACAAGGTGCTGCTGGGATCTGTAGGCTGGAGCGGAACAAGATGTGCTGGGAACTGTAGGCTGGATGCCGGAACCAGGTGCTGATAGGATCTGTAGGCTGGATGCTGAACAAGGTGCTGTGGAAACTGGAGATGGATGCTGGCAAGGAAATTAACTGGAGACTGGATGCAGGCAAGGTAAGTAACTTGAGACTGGATGCAGGCTAGGTAAGTAACTGCAGAATAATGGCGGCAAGGTAAGTAACTGAGCGGTAAAGGTAGGTACAGGATCAAGGTAGGTGAGTACAGGAGCCAGGGAGGTAGCAAACGCTACAATCGGGCACGGGGTCCGGAGACACTGGTTTTTTAAATTTTGCGGGACCAGAGCGGCAGGTAAGTTTGTGAGTTATTTGAATCTTGTCTTTGTTATGAAATTTGCTATTGCCTTCTATAGATCTAGATCTTTCTTACTTAAAGTTCTTACTTAAAGGGGAGAGCCTAATAGATATAGCAATTTCGGAAGTGAGAGCATTTTTACTGCACTTTCTCCTATGAGAGAAGGTCGACGTTTTGTCCATTCTTGTAGCAATTTATAAAGATATGTTAAATATATGCTTATATTATGTTTAAATAGAATTCTGTATTTGCGCTTAGATTCACCGTAAGTATTATAAAGGAATGTATCCTTTTAATGCTTTTAATTTTTTGATCCCTTTTTTTCTTTCTCTTTGACTTTTCATCTATCTCCTACTTTTTTATCTTTTGATCTCTTATCTTTCATCTTTTCTTTTTATCTTGTTTATCTCTTACCTCTTTGATCTTTTTTTTATCTAATTTCCCTCTTTGGACTTTTTTTTAATCTTTATCTTTTTGATCTCTTATCTTTTTTTTACCTCTTTTTTTTTTTTTTTAGCTCTTTTTTTCCTTTTAACCTTTATCTCTTTTTGACCTTTTGGATCTCTTTCATCTTTTTTACCTCTTTTATCTCTTATTTTAATCTCTTATATTTTTTATCACTTTGATCTCTTTATTATCTCTTCTGATCTCTTTATCATTAGCTTTTTTATCTCTTATCTTTTTTTTAAACTTTTTATGTCTTTGATATCTTGTATCCCTTATCTTTTTGATTGTTTATCCCATTTTTGATCTCTTTGATCTTAGACCACTTTAGGGGCAATTAGCGCAAAAAAATTACCGCCGCACATCGCAGCCGCGAAAATAGCTCTCGCTGTATTTATAACGGCGAGCGCCATTGCGCGATATGTATCGCGGCCGCGATGTGTTGCGGTAATTTTACTGTACAGTATCGCTGCGAAGGGACTTAAAATCCCTTCCCGACACCTCTGCTAAGGGGGTGGGCATACGCCCACCCCGCCCACACACCCCGCGGCGGCGGAGAGCCACCCGCCGCCGCTTCCGCAGCAGCCCTCCCAACCCCTTCCCGCTCTGGCAATCTCGGAAGGAGGCTAGGAGGTGCTCCGGGAAGGGCCCCCCTCCCCAGCAACCCCTCCAACCCCCGCCCCGGCGCTCCCGGGGAGGGGAAGGATCCGCTTGAGGGAGTGGAGGCACTCCTCCAGCGGGGCCCTGGAAGGGCTTTGGGGCTTAAGGGGTCCCGCAGCATGAACCGGTGACCCCCCTCCACGGCCCTTGTAAGGCCCTTGCTGGCACTTTGGCGGGGTCCCCACCCCCAGTTGTTGCGGCTCCTTAAAAGAGGCCCCTTGGGCGCGTCTTCTTTCTTCCAGTCCCGGCGACCAAACCAGCTCGCTGAGGCCTGCGACCGCCCAGAGTACCCCTGCGGCCCGCCAGGCACCCTTGGCGGGCGGCCGCGACCTCAACGCCACCGATGTTTGCCTGGACGTCTTGATCCGACCGACGTCTTCGCGGCTGGCGACACCAACCCCACTCAGGTCGCCGATGCCAGGCAGACTCCACTGCCGGCCGCCAGTGTGGCTTGCTCCGTCTTGAAAAATAATCCCCAAAATGGAAAATTTCTGCGAATTTACAAGAATTCTCGTTTTTACGAAATCTCGTAATTACGGAGAATCTCGTTATTACGAGGATCTGGGGTGTTCCGATCCCAAAAGATCGCAGATTCTACGTAATTACGGGAACTCTTATTTTCCGAAATTTTGGGGAAAAAAAAACCGTCGGTGTCGGAAGTTGGAAGGCGGAAATCCAGTAATAATCGCCGTCTGGGGCGGAAAAATCGCGGCTTATCCACGTTCGGGTCCGCGAACGGGGACCATCTTAATAGCCAATAACATTACAGCACAGAGGACCCTCCCCCTCCCTGACACAGAAAGGGATTTCAGTTTTTTTGTTTTCAAACATTCAAGTTCCATAACTTACAATGATATAATACTTACTTTCATACAAAATAAATATTTGCCATGTATTTCAAAGATAGCATGGATGTAAGAAATGGTAATACTTACATTCAGCAAAAATATAAAAATAAAAGTAAGTCTGGGGAATAGAAACCTGCAACTTCGTACATCCACTCTGTCTGCTAAAAGCAGAGCTTTTACCTCTAGTAACTGAGATACGTATATCAATCAATGGCTGACATGGTTGAATCTGTTACTAGGAACATATTGGAAACAAACAAATACAAGGTAGTCTGTGGATTTGAACTTGTAATCTTCTGAAACTGTGTGTTTCTAAAACTGGCATCTTACCAGTGGAGGCCATCAATGAATTAGATGGGAAAATTTGAGAGAGAGAATATAATCTGTATGGGAACTTTACTGTCTGTTTTCACTGTATGGGATCATTACTGTCTGTTCTCACTGTATGGTACTTTTACCATCTGTTCTCACTGTATGGGACCTTTACCATCTGTTCTCACTGTATGGGACCTTTACTGTCTGTTCTCACTGTATGGGACAGTTACTGTCTGTTCTCACTGTACGGGACTATTACTGTCTGTTCTCACTGTACGGGACCATTACTGGCTGTTCTCACTTTATGGGACCATTACGGTCTGTTCTCACTGTATGGGACCATTACAGTCTGTTCTCACTGTATGGGACCTTTACCATCTGTTCTAACTGTGTGAGTGGTTGATTGCTCAACCAAACATACCTTGCTGCAGATGTTATTTTTTAAAAGGTATTTCATACATTTAGATTAGCTTTAGATAGTTGGTTAGGTTAGGCTAGGTTAGACTACTTAGATAAGTTAGAGCCCTATTAAAAGAGTACCTTGACGTGGTGGCAGGTTCTTTTGGGCAAAATTCTTTATTCCTCTGGAATTATGGTGTTAATAAATGTCTAAAGAAACTGTACAAATAAATGGTGGCAAGTTTAAAATGACAAAATGGCTAGCCGTGCTCCCACCCACAAAACCACGCCCACAAACAAGCTACACCTACTCCGTCTCGCTGGCGGCCCGTGCAGCGCACCACATATGGGCGGCAGTCAGGCTTTGGCTCAGGTGGCAAAAACCCTAGAGACACCCCTGGTAGAAATACTTGGCTAAAATATATAATAAAGGGGACACCAAGCAGAAATGATCTGCAAAGAGTTTAATGCAACATGTTTCGGACTAGCATGAGTCATTTGTCAAGCATTTGTACAAGTGAAAAGTAACACAATTTAAATCAGTGCAACCCAGCAAACCCCACCCCCTCAACACAACATCCATAATTGGTTATCCAATGGTCTAACATAAAAAGTCCACCTTAAAGTGCCATGTGAGACGGTAAGTAATCCTTCATCTAAAAACAAACAACAGTAAAGTGCCAATGCCGATATAATAAAAATACTTAAAAATTCTGTAGTGTATGATTCAAAAATATTAAAAATTTATATGTAAAAAAATAAAAAACTTATCAAAAAGTTAAAACACATATTAATAAACGATTGTTAGCCACATTATATACTCTATACTATATACTATATTATTATACTAATGTTCCAAAGAATATGGGCAGTAACTTAATACATCTATTAATAAAAGGCGAGGAGTCCTGTGGAAAATAGATAAAAAGTAGCAATGTAACAATAAATAGACTAAGATATAACAGAAACACTGTAATTTAAACATTGTTATAAAAATGGTTTAATAGAGCATGATTCATTCAGACATGTTGGTTGTAGAGTGTTCAATTTTTTAATCCAAATGGTCTCCTCTTGGAGTAATTTACGTTTCAGGTCACCACCTCTTTGAGGTAATGTAACTTGTGCCAATATGTACCACTGTAATTGAGAGACTATGATTGTGTGTAAAGAAATGTCTCGCAACTGAAGTGTCCGTATAGGAATCCTTTTTATGATTTCTGATGGTACCCTTAAGTTCCTGTATATGGAGTTTTACCGCCCGACTAGTCTGCCTTATATATGCCTAACCACATGGGCAGTTGAGCATATAAATCACGTTATGTGATTCACAGGTGGAAGTATGTGTCATCTTAATTTTGTTGCCCATGGTCGGATGGCAAACTTTCTTTGCCTTTGATGATAGATTCACAACAATTACAACCTAAACAAGGAAAGGTGCCTTTACGTTTAGTATCTAAATGGACTTTGGTCTGTTTCAGTAGGTCAGAAGGACATAATAAATCCTTAACATTTGAACCCGGTATACAGGAACATAAGGGTAACATCAGAAATTATAAAAAGGATTCCTATACGGACACTTCAGTTGTGAGACATTTCTTTACACACAATCATAGAGTCTCTCAATTAAAGTGGTGCATATTGGCACAAGGTAAATTACCTCAAAGAGGTGGTGACCTGAGGAGACCATTTGGATTAAAAAAATTAACACTCTACAACCAACAGGTCTGAATGAATCATGCTCTATTAAAGGGCATGTCCACCCCATTTTGCTAAATTTTCCCAATAGTAGCTTTCCCTCCCCCAGCCCCAACCGCCATAAAAGATTTTACTGAAACTCCCCTGATCTTTACTTACCTTACCTCTTTCCCACGGCGTACTAAACTGGCCCTCTGCTTGCATGGAACTGCAAGCAGGGGGCGGGACCAGCATGCCACGTCCTTGATTGGCTGAGAGGCAGCCAATCACAGCCGAGGATGCAGGCTGCACAAAACGCCGGGGGAGAGCGGTAAGGTAAGTAAAGTTCGGGGGAGTTCCAGTAAAATCTTTTATAGCGGTTGGGGCTGGGGAAAGGATAGCTAATATTGGGCAAAGAGGTTTAACACTAGGGGGAGGGATTGCAAAACAGGTGGGAGAGGGAGGGATGGGAAGCCCTGCAGTCCGCATGCCAAACTTCTCCCGGGGGGGAGACAGGAGGCAGAGTCCTATATGGACTCTGCTATGCTCCTGGTGGCCAGTTTTTGGGACTTTGGTGGGGGATTCCAGGAGAACCATTTGGAGCTGGGATGTAAGGTAAGGATTTTATTGCACTACATGGTGGGGCCAGTAGTGGAGGGAATTATAGTTTTGGGGGTGGACATGCCCTTTAAACCATTTTTATAACAATGTTTAAATTACAGTGTTTCTGTTACATCTTAGTCTATTTATTGTTACATTGCTACTTTTTATCTATTTTCCACAGGACTCCTCGCCTTTGATTAATAGATGTATTAAGGTACTGCCCATATTCTTTGGAATATTAGCATTGTCTGTTTTATTACTAATCCTTTTAGAGATGTGTATATTGTATAGTATATAATGTGGCTAACAATAGTTTATTAATATGTGTTTTAACTTTTTGATAAGCTTTTTATTTTTTACATATACATTTTTAATATTTTTGATATGAATCATACACTATAGAATTTTTAAGTATTTTTCTTATATTGGCATTGGCACTTTATTGTTGTTTGTTTTTAGATGAAGGATTACTTACTGTCTCACATGGCACTTTAAGATGGACTTTTTATGCTACACCATTGGATAACCAATTATGGACGTTGTGTTGAGGGGTGTGGTTTGCTGGGTTGCACTGATTTAAATTGTGTTACTTTTCACCTGTACAAATGCTTGACAAAGGACTCATGAAACATGTTGCATTAAACTCTTTGCAGATCATTTCTGCTTGGTGTCGGGACAGGCAGGGGGACAGAAGGGTGACAGAGAGAGACACAGGCAGGGGGACAGATAAAAGGACAGATAGGGTGAACAGAGGGAGATAAATGTAGGTAGGTCCAGCACACAAACGGAAGGTCGGGCCCCAGGACCCCACCTCCCACCACCAGTGTCAGTGTCCCAACACATAAGCTTCGTGCTGCTTCTGCCGATATGCAGATAATCCTTGTGCTCTGCCCTTCTGTAGTGCCACTAGATCATTCTTCCTTCTGCATTTTGGCTAAGGGTAAATACCCGGAACATTTCTGTACATACACGAGGAACTTTATGTCCGGATTGTTTCACATTGAGCCGCGAATGCACCTGTCATTGTGTTCTGGGCCGGTTCCGGGTTTTACTTACCGGCAGTCCGGAAGTAAACTGGATTTCATTTAAAAGTCCGAACATGCTGGAATCGCCCGAGGACCACTCCCCCCTTATCGTTGGACGCAATGGACTTTCAGCGTTCCGGTCCAGGTTCCGATTTTTATTTGTTACCGGGATTGTTATTTCATTATAGATAAAAATAGTTGCAAATGAACAGATATTGTGTTTGTTTTTCAAAATTAAATGTTGTGGCATTTACTGTGATCATTAGGTATACTATATTGTCTGCCGGTCCCACTATCTGTCCTTCTGCCTGTCACGCTATCTGTCCCTCTCTCTGTTTCTTCTGCCTGTCCCTTTATCTGTCCCTTTGCATGTCCTTTATTTTCCATCTGTCTGTCTCTCTATCTGTTGCCCCTGGCCTGTCCCTCCATTTCTGTCCTTTCATGTCCCTATATCTGTTCCCTTTGCCTTGTCATTTATTGTCCCCTATGTCTGTCATCTATCTGTTCCCTCTGCCTGTCCTCCTTGTCTTTGGCTGTCCCTCTATCTGCTACATATACCCTTACACCAATTTACTGCTGCTCATTCCAAACACAGATGACACAGCTAACACTCACGCTAAACACAAGCCACACTCACACCACCACAGGAAACAAAAAAAACATTTACATACATTACATAATAAGCACTAATAGCAATATTGTGCGAAACCCCACCACTTGGCTCCATTACTCACGTGTATATAACATTTATGTAAAAACCTATTACACATTACACCCTTCGACACACATTCTAAACTTTATACCCACAAGCAAACATGCTAAATGAACTGAAGGGCACCTCACGATTTATAACAAGCTAAAAGCAGTGCTAAAAACTTCTAACACACCCAGACTATATGCACTATGGTTATAGGCTGTAGATGTAGTATACTTATTTTGAACGGATTTGATGCCGTCCCTATAGGCAACTAAAATATAGGCTAAGGTAGTTCGACTTGGGTTGGCCACATTTGTACAAGCATAGAAAGGGGTTAGGATAGGAAACAGGACCAGAACAGAGAGTTGTGTTAACAGGGTGCTTCATCAATATAGACTGTGGGTATTGCAGCAAGGTCTCGTGTTTGACAAATGACAGAAAAACTTGCTGACCCATTAAAAAACTTTAGAGGATATGCAAGGGTTGCCATGTGGATCTAGGTAGATTGTCACTTAGGCTGATCAAAATCAATGATGATAAAATGTAAAGTGATGCATGCCTGGCAAAGCAGTTGGCGGCCTGGCAAGCAGGCCAGGCGGAAACAGCCAGAGCCAGTAAAGATATTTTCTTGTTTATAGAAGAGGTATAGATTCAGGGAGGAAAATGTTACTCCCCTCCTAACAAAGCATTGGTAAGCCCATTTGAAATGCAGTGCAATTTGAATCTGGGTACAAAAAGGGACCATATGGAAAGGGTTTCGAGGAAGGGCAACTAACCATTAATAAGGGGAGATTGGGGAAGCTTGAATATGAAGAGAGACTGGAAAGGTACACTTATGTACGCTAGAGAAAAGCGCGCTAAGTGAGGATATGATTACTGTGATAAATACATTAAAGGGCCATACCATAAACTAATCTGGGGCATGTTCACCAATAGAACATGTCAAAGAAATGGACAAAAAAAGACATCCCTTAAGGACTTAAAGGAAATGAAGTTTAGGTCTTCCAAGTTCGGAAAAGATTTTTCACTGTGAGAATAGAAAACTATTGGACTGTCTCCAGTGGGACATGGTGGAGGCAGGTTCATTGGATATTTACAAAAAAAGGTGGATGAGTTTTCTGAAAACAAGGGATGTTGCAGGTTCCTGTATGATTACATAAAGTAGAGATGCCGGGGATATTCACTTTGTCACTGGAGTCAGGAACAAAATTATGGTGTTTTTTTTCTTTGCCCTTCCTCTGAATCAACAGTTCGGCAGGAAAAAGATGAATTGGGGGGTATTGCTGAGAGGTTGGACTGGTGGACGTATGGCCTAATTCAACCTCAAATTGCTAGTCTAGACGAATACAACCAATCAGCTACAAACTCACAAACAATATTCAACGCAGGACATAGCTACACAGAACATGCCTCACTATGGTCACACATAATATACACACACATTAAAAAAACATGTTGCTAAAATAAACCATTCTACAAATATAGTTTTGCTATCAACACAAAATGCACAACTGCCACATACCACTGCTACCACCACGCATTCAGACTTTTCCACACTTTCCTACACACAGACAAATGTCAACTCTATTACACTCCTCCACAATTACATTGATACAAAATCCCAAAAAGCCCAGGACACCAACAAACATATAATACATGCAAGAAACACTCAGAAATATTTAACACTACACAACTTTGTATACAACATAAATAGCTACACACATTGCTCATCTGTCACACAAATACTCTACTACAGGCAATCATAATCCTTTACCACACATATAAATACATGGTCAACCTACACACATATAACATTATATGCCACACAAAATCACTCCAAACAGTTTGCTGCCATAACAAAGCTCCCAGGGGGCCAAACCCCCATTCTTACAAGCAGAACAAGTCCAGGGTACAGACACAGTTGCGGCTTCAAAACAGTTTTCCAGGGTGCAGACTCCGTTCCGGCCATGAGAAGTGAAGAAACAGAGTTTCCCAGGGTTGCAGAAGCCCCCGTCCCGGCAACTGTGAACATAGTTCCCAGAGTGCAGACCCCTGTTTTGGCCCCTAGAACAGAGTTTAGTGCCAGGGTGCAAACCCCTAGTCAAGCAGCCAGTAAGAGAGTGTTCCAGGATGCAGAGGCCCTTTCCAGCAACAGAACAGAATCCCAGGGTTGAAAACCCATATTCACGAGCCAGAGCCAGAAACAGAGTTCCCAGGGTGTTTGCAGACCCATGTTACGACCACCAGAACAAATTCCCAGGGTGCACACCCCCATTCGTGGCCAGCCCAGAAACAGAGTTTTTAAGGGTTGAAAAAACCTGTACAGCCACAGAACAGAGTTCCCAGAAAATCAGACCCCTTGTTCCGTCCACCAGAACAAAAGTCCAGGGTTGAAAAACCATTCTTGCAAGCAGAGATGTTTTCGGGGTTGCAAAAACCCTGTTCGGTGGTCAGAACAGAGTTCCCAGGGTTCAGAATCCATTTCCGGGCAGCCAGATAAGATTTCCCAGGTGGTAAAAACCTGTTCCAGGGGCCGAAAATGAGCCAAAGGGGTACGACTCCTCCGGCAGCCCAGAACAGAGACAAAAAGCACCAGACCCTTGGTTCCCGCAGCCAGAATACAGCCCTCCCAAAAGCATCCCAGACCCCTAGTTACGGCAGCCATAACAGTGTCCAAAAAAAGCTACGAGACCCCCGTGTCCGGCGGGCCATGAACAGTGCCACCAAAGCATCCAAATCCCCGTTCCGGCGGCCAGACAGAGCCAAAAGAATCTAGACCGTGTGTTCCCGCAGCCAGAATAGAGCCAAAAAGCAATCCAGGACCCCCATTCCGGCAGCCATAACAGTGCCAAAAAAAAATCAGACCCCGTCTCCGGCGGCCAGTAACAGTGCCAAAAGCATTCAAATTCTCCGTTCGGCGGCCAGTACAGAGCCAAAACATCCAGACCCCCATTCACAGCAGCAAATAACAGTGCAAAAGAATCCAGACCCCCATTCCGGCAAGCCAGATAAAAACCTCAGGAGAAAAAAAAAGAAAAACGATAGCCAAAGGAGGTCCAGACCCCCGGTCCGGCGGCCCAAACAGTGCAAAATCATCCAGACCCCCATTCCGGCAAGCCATATACAGTGCCAATAAGCATTACAGACCACCTGTTATGGCAGCTCTCTGAACAGACCCCAAAAAAGCATTTCAGACCCCTGTTCCGGCAGCCAGAAAGAGCCAAGGGGTTTCCAGAACCCCTGTTCCGGCAGCCAGAACAGAGCCACGGAGTCCAGGACCCCGCTTCCGGGCAGCCAGAAAACAGAGGCAAAAGCACTCCAGACCCCCATTCCGGCAGCCATAACAAGGCCAAAAGCATCCAGACCCCCCACCGTGTCCGGCAGCCAGAACAAGAGCCAAAGGAGTACAGACCCCCATTACGGCAGCCAGAACAGAGCCACAAAGCTCACAGACCCCCATTCCGCCAGCATTAAACAGTGCCAACCAAAAAGCATCAGACCCCCGTTCGCAGCCATAAACGTTGCCAAAAGCATCCAGACCCCGTTCCGGCAAGCCATAACAGTGGCCAAAAGCATCCAAATCCCCCGGTTCCGGAGCCATAACACAGTGCCAAAAGCATACAGACCCCATTTCTGGAGCCATAACAGGCCCAAAAGATCCCGGACCCCCATTCCGGCAGCCAGAAAGAACAAGAGCCAAAGGAGTCCAGACCCCCGTTCTTCCGGCGGCAAGAACAGAGTCAAGCATCCCAGTACCGTGGTTCCCGCAGCCAGAATAGAGCCGCAAAAAGCATCCAGACCCCCATCCCGGGGCAGCCATAACAGTGCCCAAAAAGCATACAGACCCCCGTTCTGTCGCGCGGAAGTAACCCAATACGAGTATTCTGAAGTTGGATGAAATTTGTAGTGAAGTGGAGAAATTCCTCATATGCAGTTGGCAAAGGCCACAAAGTGGGGTAATCATTATAGTCATGGGGTGATTTTGTAACTACCCTGAGAGTTGATTTGGGGAAACTTGCCATCACATCATCAAAAAAGTATTCCAAGTTCTATATTTGCTACAGGATTAGATAATTTTGTGTTACAGGTTGTGGAAAAGTTTTAAAATCTAGAAAATTCTAATAAAGTTCATTGTGTGGTCTGGTGGTAATATTCTTATAGAGGGAGTCTTGAAATGTTCCTTATAGGAAACAGCAATAAAAGTTCTCTACTGTGCCTATGGAACCCCTTGCTGGATATATAGGTCCATACCATAATCTCGCAGAAATATTTTTCGGACCTCAAGGGAAACCTTCCCTCACACCTGCTGCAATGGCTTTGAAGTCACCTTGCGCATTGGCCTCCTCTCCTGCTTCTCTCGGGTCATAGAAAATCCTGTTACAAGTGTGTGAATGTATGAGATTCATAGCTGTTTGACTTATGATAAGGCACAAAGATCAAGGAGGATCAGCGGTTGCAAGATATAACGCTACTTAATACCTACTAGACATTAAAACCCGTTTACAGTAAAACGGGCGCTAGAAGCCCAGAGAATGCCCCCTTAGTGTACCAAAATCAGAGTCCCCCCTCTGTACCCAATCCAGAGTCCCACTATGTCCCCAATCCAGGGTCTCCCATATGTCCCAATTACAGGACCCCCACCTCTGGCCCAAGCAACCTTACGGCAGTTGTGTAATTGTTGCAACATGCCTCCTGCATGTTTTTCTGGTTTTTCCCTCTCTTGGTGAGTCAAATAGGGATTGCAGAGACAAGCTTACAATCTTTCCTTAGTGGGAGTCCGCAGGAACTGCAGTGTGGGGAGTGACCACACACGTAATTACATAATCAGCTCGGGGATTTTATATATAAAGCTAATAGTTGCCTATTCTTGAGTAATGAAGATGAATTAAGCTGAAACTAACCTCCAGCTGGAGTCTTTCTTACACTCAGCTTATTGTAATCGTTTTTATTTACTATAGACAGTTTGCATATAGGTCATAATCATTGCTTATGTGGATTTAGCTTTCTTTAGAAGAGAGAGGATGGTGAGCGATGCGACCCCACTTGCCAAAATGCAAGAGTGCCAATATACAAACAAATTAATGCATAATTTGCAAACATATATGAGTTGACAGAAAAGACAATAAAAAACTATGATAATCATCTGTTTTGAATGTGCCAAAGCCCTTGGTGACACTGTCACGACCAACTCTAAACAGGTAATTGTGTTTGTTTCGTTGGTTCTAAGTGGCAGTGAATTTAACAGGGAAAGTCAGCAAGAGAAGTTAAAAGAGAAAGGCTCGGTGTTGTTTGCTGCAGCTCTATAACAATGTTAGATAGAAATTTTCAGTAAAACTGAAAACTGTCTGCAAGTAAGCGGGACATTCATATTATGAATCACCAACCGTATATATCCATGCACAAGTAGTGATAAACTGTCAACAAATATTAAATTAGTTGTAAGTCATTTTACTTACTAAGTAAGCCAGTTACTGTGTGCCCAAGCTAGTCAGCCGGGTCTCCGGTCAAAAAAAAAGCAACTTGGCACACAGATTGAAAGAAGAGTGTTATTTGAGTCAGTATCAACTAATGGGGGGAGGTTCTGGGACAAGCTTCATTTATAATAAAAAACTGCAATCATGGTTTATTATAGAATATATTATATGTGCTGGACACACCCACATCAACAACTAGATCTGCTTCTGTGTTTGATTAACAAGAATACCTCCCCAGGCAAATGAAATTGATGATTAAATCACCAGCATTCCTTGGTGTTTAAGGACCCTTTAAATAACTCGTGTCGTGTTCCTTAGATTGGTAACGCAACACAACGCCTTGTGCTAAACTGAACACACCAACTAACCTGTCACCAAGCACCAAGGAAAACTGGAAACCAAACAAAAACAAGTAGTTCTTCACATAAAAACACAGCAGCAAACAAAACTCCATTTAAAGCCTTTGTTGAAGTAGTTAAAACCACAGCTTTTTGTGTCTGGTTTCCATTTAACCTATCACTTTTCAATGCCAACATATTCATAAGTAATTCCGCATACTAAAGATTAAGACCCCATATATATATATATATATAGATAGTATTTTGGGCCTCTCCAATTCCAGCCCCATAACAAGAGTACCCCCTTTTGACCCCCGATGGCGGCCTGAAAGTAACAAAGTTTTTACTTATATAAGTATAGCAATCTTAAAGGTTGGAGGGGGGCTGCAATTCAAGTTAAGTTGCCTGGGGGGCCCCAATTCATCTGCCCCTTAAATAAGTGCGTTAGGAGGCAACTGATTTGATTATCTGAAGGGATTTACAGGAGATTTCTGGGGCGGTCGCCAGCACAGTTGTTAGGTTAAAGTCTTGCTAAACGATTTCCAATTATCGTTAAGTGCAGGTAACTGCGATAGTTTGGAAGGGACACATTAAATAGAGGGTGAGATTCACCCAGAGCCAGGCAGCCTTTTTGTAAATCACTTCTAGGTTGGCTCCCCCAAGAGAGCATGCGGTTATAGGTGAATCTCCCTGTAAAAGTTTTTGTTAAATAGTATAATTGTACCCATTTTCCTTTTCTTTTGTAGTAAACATTCCTTATATGTAAGGAATTAAGTGTTCTGAATAATAATAACAACAATAAAGGGTAATTTATATTATAGTATAGTATTTGAGTTGAAGAAAGGTTTATACGTCCATCCGTCCAACCCATCTAGCCCTAATTTACGGTCCACAAATTTATGAAGGGGTGGAAAAAAATTCCTTTCCTGAATCCAATGGCAATCGGGAATTTCACTGGACAACTCGAATTTATATGTTTGTAAGTGAATACATGTTATGCTTTATTCAAAATGGAGGAGAGAGAAATCGGTAACTGCTATCGGCCCGAGACACGTTAAAGGGACTGTCCACCCCTCTTTTCAAAAAAGTGATATATTGTAGATAACCCCTAAAACCTAAGGTTGTTTTAGTCAAAAGTTAGAAATCAGCTCCACGCACAGCGATTAGCAGGTTCCTCCGCGCTCATTGCTGCGCGGCTCTGCCAATTCGGGGGTAAAGAAAGTCGGATCGCAGTGATGGTAACATAACAGGCCCAATCAATGACTGCCATTCCCGGACCAGGCTCCAATGCGGCTGTCAAGGAACACAAAAAAGAACAGACAGCCGCAGTGAAGACGGGGAGAAGAACCGGACAGAGGCTGGGGGTCGAGCGAGAAAGTTGTGAGTATAATACGCAATGTGGGAGCCAATCTAAACTTTTTGGACTAAAAAGACTTAGGTTTTGGGGGGTTATCTCAATATATCCTTTTTTGAAAGAGTGGTGGACAGTCCCTTTACGAGTACCACCGCAACACCGTACAGATACAGTGGAATTGTACGCGCATGCTGCTCAAATTAATGATTAATGTCATTGTATTAGGAGACACAACCTTTGGATAAAAGTAATACATTTTATTGGCTAACAAAAATGATAAAAATGCAAGCTTTTGAAAGCATTGGCGTCTCCTCAGGCATGATACAATACGAAATCTTGTAAAGCCACTCTATTGTTACATACTAGAACAAAGACTTTCTGACAGTACACATTATGTTATATTGTAAATTGCCTGATTGGCAATGGCTGTTTAAATGGAAAACAGTAAATACATCCTTCACTGATCAACGCAGTAATTAAAGATAGCTAAGGGTTTTAAAAAAAAACAATCATACACTTCACCTCAGTGTCCATGGAGGGTCTGGTATAACTGAGATATTCATTGGGTTTGGTGGTTTAGAGGAATTTAGTCTGATTAACTTACATGACATTAAGATTAGAACATAGTTGACACATAAAAAGTTTAGATCTTTGTTGAGTCCAGAGTCCCAAATTTTTGCGATAAGTTTTACATTCCCTGTAACCTATCTTTTTGGGATCTGAAATTTCCCATGAGCACAGGGGACTTTTAGGGCTTTAAGGCTGTGCCTTGGCGCAGAAAGGGCACCACAGGACATTCGTTTATTGGGTTAATGTGAATCAATGAGAGTTCATTCCTTTGCCACAGGGTCTGTCCAGTCTATCCTACATAAAGGTCCTCCGAAGGGGCGTAGAAACATAAAAGCAGGTAACCACATTGGATGATTGAAGGAGAGGTTTCCCTTGATTTCAAAACCTAGGTTGAGGTTCCTGGTATTGGTATCCTGTCTCCAGTGGATGGGATGGTGACTTGCAGGTTCACACTTTTTATGCAAACAGGGAGATGTTCCATTTTGTGCTGGGGCTGTCAGGGAACTTTTTACAAGCATTGTTTAAGTGGGTGGTTTGTCGGTAAAGCTAAGAGAGGGGGGCTGGAAATATTTCTAGTAATATGTCCCTTTGTGTAAAATGGGTTGACGTTAGGGCCCAATTTTTTTCGTAGTATTTCCATTTGTGGGTGGTTAGTAACGACTAGTGGGATACGCCCTCCCTTTGGAGATGTTTGTATTGTAGCAGGTTGTTCTGTGGATGCTGTTGCTTTCTGATCTGTGTTTCTGTAATGGACTGGACTGTATCCCTGCTTTGTAAAATCTGTTGTGAGCGTTTAAAGGGGCAGACTTCTGTTTGTAGAAATCAGAGCAAATCCTGTAGATCTAATTTACCCTATACCTTGCGCTTACGGTGCTGTAGAAAGGAGTTCTTATGTGTTTAGGGTGAAAACTAGCTTAATGAGGTTATTGTGGGCGGTATGTCGTTTGCGATAGATGGATGTTTGTATTGTGTTCCTTTAAGCGGTTATTGTGTCCAGAAAGCGTATTTCGGTAGGGAATGGTTCATTTTGAGTTTAATGGGGGGTGGAAAGGAAATTCATTGTATTTTTGGTGGAAGTGCAGTGAGGTCTTCTTCGCTTGCAGTCCAGATGGATCAGAATGTCGTCTATATCGCAGAAGTAGGGCCATGGGTCTGATGGGGTTATGTTGAAAGAAAGTTTTCTTCAAAATTTGCCATAAACAAAATTTGGCATATTGTGGCAAAAATCGTGTTCCCATTGCCACATCCCATCTGTTTGCAGGTTATTAAATCCTGCTTGAGGAGAAGTAATTGTGGGTGAGTATATAAAACGCCAATTCATTTGCAAATTGGTAGGCAGGTATGTCCAGTATGAAGATATCTCAGACAAGCTGAAATACCACATCATGGGGAATTGTATTAGAGAGCTC
The DNA here is from genome assembly GCA_019447015.1 of Hymenochirus boettgeri. Taxonomy (NCBI): domain Eukaryota; kingdom Metazoa; phylum Chordata; class Amphibia; order Anura; family Pipidae; genus Hymenochirus; species Hymenochirus boettgeri. Next base: position 81,447,360 of record CM033472.1, read on the forward strand.
TTACATCCAATGTGGCTCTAAAATGGTTCCCTAAGGTATATGATCAATGGCTGCTAGTTTATTTAGGAGGTGTGGTAGATCCTGAATAACAACTAGATGATTTGTACAGGGGTTCTGTTACTCCAATCCAACCGGAGATGTTTTCGTTAGTGATCTAAATTCCTGAGAAAGGGGTTGCCGGGGTTCCCTTCTTTGGGGATTTTGGGGAGCATAATAAAAGCATCCCACTTTGGGTCTTCAGGTATAAAGGTAGCACACTGTCTTGATTCCTGGTAGGCAAAATTATAACCAGGGTTTAAGTTATTTCTGATAACGGGCCGTTATGATCCACCTGTAATTTGGTGTAGTGTGGAGCTGGTTTGATAGCGCTTTGGGCTTCTGATATAGTAATAACTGTTCATTATAACTTATAGCGCCTCTTTGTAAGCCGGTTTATAATAATATCTCTATTCTCTTCAGGGATTTAAGGCTTTTGTTCCAGTTTTTGTTTCAATCATTGTAGCCACTAAGGTATTATTTATGATCCAAGATGGTCTTCAACTTTCATCGATGGCTAACACGACAGTCTATTACTACTAATGTTTTACTAGTAGAGGAAAAAGTTTCACAAGCAAAGCGCCCTAACTAAAGTGAAAAAATGTGATGTCTCTGAAAGGGTTAAACTATAGCAACTTTCTGAGTTTAGTTTTCTAGAAAGAAACGATTATGGATGTGTGGGGTTTTCATTCTATTGCAAGGTGAGTCTGCTGGTGCCAGGCCCTGCCATTAGAAGGGGGAGGGAGAAGAAGAAATTCCAGGGCTTATGGAGCCTATAACTTGTACTGACTTGGGATTGGGTCACAAAAGAAAAAGGCTAATTCCAGTAGTATTTTTAAATGTGCCACAAAAAATGACTTTGGCTTCATTCTTTCAGTATATATTGCTATTTGTGGTTTTCCTTACTGTATTAAGACTTGTTTTATTACCGAAAGCCTTAATGTTCCTACTAAGTTAAACTTAAACCTTCTTCTCCAAAAATAATAAATAACTCAAACAGAGCATAAAATATGCTAATGGAAACCAGGAGGTCCACCTCCCTTTTCTACAGTGAGTGCCAGACATTAACATAGTATATTAGGTATGTTTCTGCTACCCAAGGAAACATGACACATTATTATTGACAAAAAACTCACTGGGCTATTTAGCTTGGCAGGAAAGAAGGAATTAACTTAAAAGATTTTCTACCTGATGCAGAGAGAGGTTGTAGGCAACAGGCTGTTTACACAAGTGGGCTGCAATTATAGCAAAAGCCACACAAGTTGTGGAAACCCTCTCAAAGCCGAGAGCAAGAGAAGGAAGAAGGTGACAATAATGAACAAGAGAATGATTTAGCTCTGGAGCGACCCAGCTCCCCCCCCAGCAGTCATCAGTAGGCACTTGGATAGACGATAAAGAGAGCTGATTTTCCTGCTCCACCTTGAAAGGTTACGAGCAGCTGAATATATTTATTCTTCTGGAAAAGTTGTACTTTGCTACATTATCTCATTCAAGAAAAGACACCTCTACCATTTAACAAAAAAAAAACAAACCATGTTTGGGGACAAGTATAACCTACTAGTTACTACAACTACTACTGCAGAAAAACTATGATATTTCCTGTTGTAGCACCGAAAGCCTTAATTACTGGCTGACAAAGACATCTGAAAACAAAGCACACCTTCTTCTTAAGCAGGTTAAAACGTGTATATGGACAGTGGGCATTCTATCAAACGGAAAAAAAAAAAATAGCCAGATATGACTTTATCATCTTCAAGACTAAACATTAGAAACGCACTACAGTGATTGAAAGAAAATATTTTATTTGTATGTGTGCCATGTCTTGTGCGCCGGAGAGTTTGGATGTCCCATCAAAAAGTTACACTGCAAGATTTTCTGCAGATTCTCATTGATTTACATGTCCATACATAAGTATATGTCAAGTTAAAAGGTGTCTTACAAGGATCTGACTGCCTGTTTCCAGTTGATGTTTTCCTAATAACGTTTGTTCATAGTGACCCGCAGTCTTGATGAAAACATTCTCAGATTTCACCAATAAACAAATATCTCATTATTGGTGTAGCCTAAAATAGGATATGAAAATAGTACTTGAATCAATATATTAAATACAGTTCCCAGTGAAATTAAATGCAGCTGGCACCGAGAGTAATTTTACTTGCTATAAAAGATTTTAAACTGTCAGATCTGTACATTTAAACTGAATTACACCAACCCCTGTGCTGCAAGATATTCCATGTAACTATCACCTTTTGTGCAGGTTGTGTTTTTTAAATCTGTATTGTACTTGTCAGTGCGTACAGGCTACATTGGACCCTAGGATTTGTATGGGACACGCGCTATTTTAGCTTGCTCTCTCAGCTTTCATTACATTTTTCTCCCACTGTTTATTAGGGGGATTGTTCTTAGGGCTATGCCTTTTCCTTTATCTATTTTAGATATTATTATGCATGTTATTTTTTTATTAAGGTGGCCAGCTTAGCTAGTATACCATTTTACTAGAGTGTGTGATATGGTATAATAAAGTTTACTACTGTTCCATCCCATTGGTACATCCTTTGCATGTCTTAACAACTGTGATGCCCTTTGGCTGGAGTTGGAGTTTTCACAGTTGTTATTTTTACTAGAGGCTTGGCTCTGTAGTACTGTGGTGGGGTGTGATTAGCTATACACTTAGTATTTTTAAACATAACAATGGTATTTACTTTTCTTGTATTATGTGGAAACCATTTTTAGCATGTACAGTCAATGGAATAGGGAAGGGGACTGATGTAATTGTTTCACTTCAGGAGAAGAAGTCTATTCCCTTTGAATACTCGGGGAATTCTAATTTTCAGTTGTATTATGTGCATGTCATCTGAATAAATGGAGCTGCAAAAAAAGCCTGTATTTTAGTATTTTATTTGGTAATTGCTTGTTAAAAATAGAGGGGAAAATGCTAAGTTTTGCGCTAATCAAAATATCAATAGCAAAAACAATCATCCCACTTCTCATACATGCCTTAGGATCACAGTGGCCATCACCTATAATATTTCACAGTCTTACCAGAGTCAAAACGACAAAACATGTGCCTCGACTTTCTGGTAGACTGATGGCTAATCAAGGTAATTATAGACATTGAATAGTTTGCTTTTCTTATAATGCTTTCCTTGCTTCCATTAACATGCCGATATGCATTGTTGTATGTTTCATGCATATGCAGTTAATTGGGAAAAAGAGAAAATAAAGCGCAAGCAACTTTTGTGTCGCATTATTTAATCTATTTAAAAGTTATATGAATACTATGTGTATTTTGTTAATTAGGGGCTGTCAGGTACCATTAATTGCCATATCCACTCTGTGAGCTGTATTGTTAGATGGTCGTGGGTAAAAGTTCATAATATCAAGTTTTGTGTATTTCAAGCTGACCAATATTCAAGATCTGAGGATCTCAGATTTAAGAGAGTTGTGGCTCTAAATATGGATTAGGGAAGTATGGCTAAAAAAAAAAAAACCTTTTGCTGGAAATGCACTTGCTCGGGCTGAAATTATTCAAGATCTTAAGGCGTATTTTATACTAATATTTTTTTTTTGCTTAAGGTTTCAGAGAAGAAAAACAAATCACTCTGATTAAGGATAATAAGTACTTTCCCCCCATCACTTTCTGGTTATTTTTATGTTAGGGTCTTAAATTCCAAGAAAGAAACTAAAAAATTAAAAGGTGTTCGTCCCCTAAACAAAACACCCTAACCTTAAAAGTACCCAGGGGGAGAGCCAAAACTTGTTAAGTACTCAAAACGGTTTTTACTTAGGTTTTATTAACATTACTCCATAATCAAAATTCTGGAGTAATGAGAGGAAAGGAAAACTTCAGCCACAAAAGTACAGCAAATTTGGTAAAACTCAGGATTCAAGTACCTACTGCTAAAATAACAAAATGGATGCACACCCAGCAAATAGTAAGAAAGTGAGAACCTCCCGCATCCAACGAAATAATAGAGGAATTGTTGCTGGCGTGCTACTGCAAAGTACCAAGCCAGTGAACGAAATCCAATATCCATAAAAATAGTAGCGTACACCGTATTTTACTGAACAAACATCATGATGGTCTGATGAAGGTGTTCCCGGGATTACCGAAACGTTACACGTTTTGTGTTAAAAAAACAACGTAATTGTTTGTTTCCATAATAAGACTGGTTGTGCACTACTATTTTATGGATATTTTGCACACCCAGCACCGGTACCAATACTTCTTTGATAGTGCTGGCCCTCAAAAGACAGGCCACACCCCAGTGAAATAAGCCAAACAGGAAATGTTGATTGACAAAAAGTGTAGGAATGTTCTTGTTATATTATATTGTTATAAGTTTTTATAAATGGGATAATAGAGTTATCGCAACAAGAAAGGGTTGTGGTGTCTTATTTCTACATGGTAGGGCCTTGAGGTTTGTGTAGTCTCACTCTTGAGAACTTTTAAATGGAGGGGGAACATTGAAGAAATGTGGAGAGATAAAGAATTAAACTATATATTTGAAAAAGGAAAGAGAATCATTGGCCCAACGCTTCAGAATATTACATTATTGCCAACGGCTTCAGTAATATGTCTATATGTGCTGAGTTTTAAAATAACTCCCAATGAAAAAGAGGGTATTTTAGGGGGGTGCATCAATAGGTTTGTATTGCCTGTGTAAGTGTTGGGGTACATGTTATAAAACCACCATTGATGCACAGTGGTTCGTATGGCTATGGGTACCGGCAACAAAGTATATGATTGTGTTAAGTCAGGTATCACGGAGAAAAGATAAAAATGGGCGCAAGCAAAGGTGTATAAAAAAGCAATCTTCGGTGAAACCCGGAATCACCAATGTAATTAGAATAAATGAAGAAAAAAAGTCTAACAACCCCATGTTAAGAAAAAACACCTCCCACCAATGTTACTGATATCCACTAGCAGTAGAAAGATATATCGGACACTTAAGTGCTTGGCGATTGAAATGGTTGAAACTTGTGCAAGAAACACACTATCTGCGTTTCATAAATATGTTTGAGCGTTAGAGCAGCGTTAAGTGCCGATAAGAGAAATGGCGATAGGCGGCAGTAATTCCATTTTTTGCCGCCAGTTATCACTGCTTTAAAAATGCTTACAAGTCAGAATTGATCAAAACAACAGCGATAATGGCAGCGAAAAGTTAATTACCTTTATGAATTGCTCCGTTGTGTTGGTGTGGGGTTTGTATGCTTTTTATTTTTAAATATTTGAGGCACAGGAGTTAGAGTTGCCTCCGATTCAGGTGCATTTCATTAAGAAAGGGTCAGTTGTCTTTTCTTTATTCCATGTCTTGAAATCTCAGGAATATTGGCATCTAAAGGCCAAATGCAATGTTGATATTTCTTGGCCCTATTGGCTGGTAATATTGCGATTTGTATGGCCACCTGAAGTTCCTATAACTTGAAGACTGTGTGAGCAGTTCTAGTACAAAAATTATATTGGAAGCTCCAATAATATTGTCATAAATTTGTCAGAATTGCTAGAGCAAGGTTTACAAAGCTCAATTGTGTCCTCTAACAAAAAAAAAGGAATTGTGCGCTTTGTCCCTACAGGGGGTTCATGGGTGGTGCCCTTTCACGAAACAAACAATATTTAGTGTAAACAAAATAGTAAGTACACCAATTTAACACTGTTAAGGTGCTGTAAACTATGTATGTAAAACAACAAATCCTGACCTTTAATATAAAGTTACAAAAATACACAAAGGAAATAGCCGATTATGGAACTTTGGTTATATTTAATTTCTTACCTTCGCCCTCTGTGCTAGTGGGGATGTTCTCTGCTCTGGTTGCAGGGTTCTGCTGATAGCAGTAATCTAAATGGTGGTGGGAGTCAAAACATCAAATACTGGTCTGTGAAGGGTGGTTTTCTGTAACCATACTTCCAGTTTACCATTCTCCCTGACTTCTACAAGTAGTCAAGAAGCCAGTGTGTTGTTTGTACCTCTTCCCTGTGAATGTTTCTGGTTTACGCATTTGATATGGTTCTGTGAAGGCTTTGCCTTGTTGGTGGATTTTAACCCAGGCGTCATCCAAGTATCTGAAACAGGGGCTGGATTGTCCTTAAAGGTTATATTAAGCGCTTCTGTTTCCCACTCCCTTCTTGTAAAGTTTGCCACAATGGGTTGATGTGAAAAACTGAGTGATCCCATAGCACATGATTGTTTTTGCTTATAAACCTATCTGTATGAAATAGTGGGTGATTTAGGCATACGTCCAGTTGGGGGAAAAAACCTGTTTGGGTTAAGATCTGTTCTGCTGGTAAAGGGTACTTTCTTGGCCTACCCATTTTTCTAACCATTCAACAGCCACCGTGTGGGTATAAAGGTTGAAGAGCGATTGTTTACATCATAGGACACATTCTTCGTACCAAATACTTACAACTGAATCTTGCGGTGAAATCCTGGGAGTTCTGGCGTGGATGCTTATAAACTTCCAACTGACCTGCCATATACAATGTTGTTGATACTTTACCCTGGGCAGTTTCTATAACACCATCTTAGCCTCAATGTCATCCACACCTTGCATCTCAGACGGTTTCTAACACCTGGCAGTCAAAGCTTAATGGGAACTTCCAGGGTTACTGCCAGTTTGGCCAACAGGCTTCTTGTACACTCATTTTGAATTGAGAAAGGACAGTCGATATGATTAGCGAAAAAACTTTCAAGAAACCTAAACGTTTAAGTCAGTTGACCTAAACTGAATACAACGAGATATACCAACAGTAGAATGAGAACAATCACAGGCCTACTGTGAAAGCATTCTCCACAGACACATTATTACATTGGAAATATTGGTCTAGTACGTTGCATTTAGTATATGTTAAGAAATGGATTCTGTAAAACAAAGAAGGTCCATGTGTTGCCATGTGATATTCAGTCATTTTATTACCTTCGGGGGTTATTCAATAAACGTTCGTATCCGTTAAAAAAAATGGCTATAATTTGCCCCAACCAAACAGAACTTATGTAAACATGTGAAAGCTAACATCTGATTGGTTGGGGCAAATTAGCACCATTTTAAAACGATAAGAACGTTATTGAGAAACCCCCTTAGTTTTGATATATTAATTTCTGCATGAATATAGGTGTGTTACCAACCAAGTGAAGGTCTTAGGCTGAGGGCCCACACTATGGGATTGGAAACGCGTGGTTTAAAACGCGCATGGCTTCCCCTTATGGTACGGGTCATTTGCGCTGCAATCATAATGTGAATTATCGTGAGGAGCGTGGCAATCCGCAAAAAATACAAGACATGGTGATGTAAAATCAGTGTTAACATTGTACTAGTGGTATGTTCAGGTAGTAAAGTATGTAAATTAGAAGTCACCACCAAAGTGGTACAGTATATGTTTAAAAGTGGAATATTCAAAGAAGATGAGAAAGGGCGGCTGGTCGCTCGAAATAGGTTGGTTCAAATAAACACCATTGTATGCACAGATTAGTCTGTGCCTGTACTTGGTTTCTCCACATCTTACCATTTCGGAAACTGTAATCAATGAGGATGAAGAGAGGCCACAGTTATATACCATAGTGCCAGTTGTGTAGTAGGTCTGGGTTATTGGAGCAATAGAACCAGTAAGTAACCAGTGTCAGTGATGTTCATGAGTGGGATGGAAGTGGGTGTTTATTGGACACAGCATTTAAAAATACCAGTTGGAGTCTCAAATATAAAGTGATGCGGAGGAGTTGCAGGCACAGCAATGTAAACTATAGTACAGTGATGTATAGATCTATAGGGTTATTGTGAGGTAATGAACTAACTTTGGCACCAGCGCATATACAGTAAGAGTGAGATGTAGAATAAATGTGATATTGTGAAATCTAGTGGACACAGCAATGCAATTGTTTTAACAGTGAAATCTCAAGTGCTGGGTCTTGTTAATGGTCCAAACCCCCGAAACCTTAAGAGGTCCAAAGATTATAGTCAGTATTAAAACTAATGCTCAATAAAGGAGCTAAACAGAACCAGCTACATGCGCAGGGACATTTTATACTAGATTGGTAAAATATGCATTAGTGCACATGACAGTGAACAACCCAGGGAATGACAAAAGTAATTGCGAAATATTAAATGAGATAACAAAGAGAAAGTTACAAAAATTTAGGCCGTGGCAGTTTAATTCCAAGGGACAAATTCCTATGTTTTCAAAACAATAGACTTCAAAATGGTAAAGCCTCAACACAAGTGTGATGTGTATGCACCAGCCGATTTGGGCAAATATTTGTGGCAAGTAGTATGTTGGCCGCAATGGCAACCAGGCTGATTGGCATAAGAGTGCCCATTACACAGCCTACGGTTTATATGGGGCGGAAACGCCATGAATACACATTATGGTGACAGGTAGACCCTGCTATGCACATGTATATGACACCCGTTGGATTTGAAAGGCCTTCCACTTTTCTTTTGGTTTTGGACCCCCACAGACTTAAAACTGCCCTTAGATCAAAAAAGGGCAAGCTGTTTATTCTGTTAGCAATTTACACTGGTTTGACATTAAAAAAGTTGGTGGTAAGTGTAAATAATATGGACGGTATATAAGGAAAATGAATGGGAACATACATGAAAAAATGCAAGCGATAAAAGGTCACTTGACTTGATGGTGCCCAAAGCTCAAGCACAACAATTCAATTGACATCAGTTAGTATTAGTGATGAATAACAAACTTATTGAAGGCATGTACCTTACTAGTAATGGACATGTTCAGACCTTGCTAGAGACGTGAGCAAGGTCTGGAATGTTTGTTGAATGATTCGTTAAAAAAAAAGGGACCTGCTGATTACTGAGCATAGGAAAAAAAAAGAATGTACTTACAAAAATGTATTTTCGCTAATAAATAAGTTCCTGTATCACTTTAGTTAAACACACATTTATTTTGGTTCAAGACAAGTCCCAAGTCCACCTCCCCAAATTAAAACATCTTTGGGTGCAGCCCCCACAGTTTTTACATTCTTCACCAAAATCACAGATGATTTGTGCTGATTCCTGATCTCAACAGCCCCGTGTTCTTCTTTGTGGTCTTCAGGTAGCAGCAGTCAGTACAAGAGGCTTGTGAAGGTGGAAAGAAAGGCAGACAGAAGAAACTTTCAGAGGCTGGTGGGATCAAAATCTATCTACAGGACAAGGTGGAGAAGGTAAAGGGGAGTGGGATTTGTGTTGAGTGAACTTACCTTTGTTAGCAATTAGTGAGTAGTGTTGACATTTAATTAAATTATGTAGAATATGGCCCAAAATGTCCAATCATCATTAATGTATGGGCCCATCATTCTGGGACCGATTTACCAGTAATGCTTTCATAGGACATGGTTGTTTATATGTAAGCAGAAAGAAATGGCAAACATAACAAAAATCCAGTATAGCATAAAGGGGATAGGTTGCCAGAATAGCTTCTAGCTACAACAGTGGTGGTGAATAATGTTGCAGCTTAGCCTTAGGAATTGAAACCAAAACGTTTTTGTTTTTGGTAGTACACATTAGGCTAAAAGCATGTGGGTTAAAACATAACCAGTCACAGCAACCAAACAACTCATGCAGCTAGAAATTCACCAGTGCCAGTGTTAGCTATAAAACAGTAATATAATTAAGGTTATTATACTGGATTTTTATATAATTTTAAACCACTGTGAGTGTGGCAATATGATTGTTTTGCATATGTGGCAATATTCTGTTTACTCCAAATTTTTACAATTTTTAAAAAATTGTTAAATTTGCAAAAAAATGGTAGCAAGCTCTTTATAAATATGTTTCTTTTTTTAAATCATCCCAATTTTTAGACAGATTTATTTCCTGATGTCCAACCAAAGGGACATTCCCATACTTCAATTACAGCAGCCCCAGATAAGACAGCAGATTCAAGATGAAATTTAATGAAGATAAGATTGATGGTATGCCAAGTGTAATGGTCTGACATATTCGATTGTCCCATCAGCACAGATACCCCAATTTTCACCATTCAACTTCACTTATTAGCAAAACTAGGGCATGGTTGCCCCGGACTTAGAAGCAAGGATATGGCTGAGGCTGGGATTTTGAGTACGAACGAAGCATATTAGCAGAGGCTGGGCACCAAAACCAGCTGGAAAGCTGGAGAACCAAATTAGGTACAAGTCACAAGTGGAAACAAAGTTAGGGAATAGAGCCAAAGGGTAAACACGAGAAGTCAGTCAGCTAAATAAGGTACCAGGAATGAAAGAAAAGGGAAGAGGTCAGGGTGCCAAGGAAGAAAAATGCCTATTTCCTGTATACCTAGATGGGAGGCCATAGGTCCAGGTGGACAACCCTTACATTACAAGGAGAATTGTGAGAAAACCAGCAGAGTCCATTAACCCCAAATAGGATTTTGAGAAACCAGCAAGGGGCCATTGACCCTCGCATTTAACCCTCCAGGGAAACCAATCCACTTTGTGTAACAAAAACTAAATAAAATCCCGTGGCAGCCACAGCACGATTATAATGTGTATACTCAAGTATAAGCTGATCTGAGTATAGGCTGAGGACCTATTTTTACCTGAAAAAATTAGGAAAATCTGATTAAACCGAGTATAAGCCCGAGGGCTGAAATTATGAACACTAATGCCTTCTGATTCTTATGGTTCTGAGGATTTAGTTGTCTTAAATGGACAGAAGAATTCCCATACAGTAGTCCATACAGTAATAGTCAAATCCAGTTGGCTATACTGTAAGGGGAATACTGTATGGGGAATTCTGCTGTCAATTTAAAGGGACAACTAAAAAAATCTCAAAGAATACCGAATAAGAAGCAATCTTTTAAAAAATGATACCATCATCTGATTCTGTATTGTTTTGAGGCATTAGTGCCCTTTTAAAATGGCCGTAAACCCTTTTGACAGTAACCACCACATTCCTTTGCACTTGAGATGGGTAGTTTGGAAGACTACAACTCCAGAATGCTGTAGTTGCTGGGATTACTGTGTCCCCTCCTCATGGAGAGCCCCCCGTTTTAGTGTTGCTTAACTTGCCTGGGCTTCAATTGATCACATCTGCCTGCCTGAAGTCACTACTCGACACCGGGAGGAAGTGAGGCAGGCACTGAGGTAAGGTGACCCGAGTATCAGCGGGGTCGGTTTTCAGGCTATTTTTAAAAAACATCGGCTACTCTTGGAAGCATTGAAATCACACAGAAAGTGTACCCACTTTATTTCCCCCACAGTTACAACAAGAGTTCTGCACAGGTTATCCTCAACTCCTGTGATTGTTAAAACCACAAAGCCTTACCCTCCCTCCTCTCTGCCCGGGAGGGACACCCACCCTGCTACTGATGGCTTTGTATAATACCATGTAATCATGAGGGGACATGTTGCATCATTGGCCAGCAGACCCTAGCTTGTGTTTCCTAGAGGCAAATGTGATTGGGTTTATAGATGGCCGGTAGACTGCAGTGAGGCTCAGCTATTCTATGTGGTAGGGTTTCCAGATGTCAGGAAAATCCAAGATTTGAATTTACCAATGATTAAACCCGTTGTGCCTTGGGTTTTTGCCTCTTAAACACACACACTGTTCCTGCAGCCTAACGTACTGACAGATCATTCAGAGCAGTTCCCCAATCCTGTTCTGTACATTGTAAACCAAGCACCAGCACGGAAGCCAAGGAGAAAAATTTCATTTCTGATACATGTTGCAATCACGTGGTATGCTAACACATCTCATCAAATATAATAAACCTGACACTGAACTCAGCGTGTTGTCTGCGGCGGGGTCTGGGCTGGTCAGAGGCACAACCCTCTTATCAATAGAAAACCCGTTCCCTACACTTTCACATAGTTAAAGATGACTAAGCTATCAGATTCCAAAACTAACCAATCATATTATGGTGACCTTGTTAAAGGGGAAGTCAATGCAAATACATAGCTTTTTCAGAAAAAGAGCAGTATTTTCATCCAATGACCTTAATCTACCAATCCAGCCTTTGCTGTGTATAAATAAATGTAACCGAAATACTGACTTCCTGTTTGCAGGGGACCCCTAGTAGAGACCGTTATGGTCTTGCCCTGGACCCAGCGCCGGGGTTGAGTTAGGTGGTCAGTAGAGATTCTGAGCATCTTGACCCATCCAGCCAAGCCAATATGTAGAAAGTACTGTTAGGAGCATTCCCAGGATGTGGTGCATCCTGGGAGAAGAAGGATCTGGTTAGAAACCTGAAAGTCAAGCTCACTAATGTCAACAGGGCAGAGAAACAGCAAAGGGTATGAAATCAAACTGGATTTTTCAATATGAGAATAACTAGAAGGCATTACACAACTAACAATTTAACAAATATTGATAATTTCCATGAAACTGCCCTTTAACTCCTTTTGTTAGAATGAAGAGGGGAAGGCTGCTCACCTGTCTTGCCTCCTGCCCACAGCGCAGAGGCAAAAGAATCGGGGCATGAATTATAACTCAAAACACACCCAGGCCAGAGATTTGGTGATTTAACAGAGAAAAGTGTTTGGAGCAGTTTTACCTGGTCTGGGTGTTAAATTTGCGGACTTCTGAATCATACACGCCAAGAATAAAGGACAAAATTGAGACAACACTACAGGGAAAGGGTATCTCCACTGGGGAAAATCAGTTGGGCTATTTATTTTTATTGAAGAACGGGTGATAATTTCCCAGTGGAGTACCATTAAAGGGCAAATGCTCACCTCAGCCCGAACCATCATTTGAAAGAAGTATGTTTTCTTTATTTAGCTTTGTAGTCTGCTATAGTTGCCCTTTAGTACTTTTGAATGGGAAATTTGGGCACTAACAATGATTTATCATTATCAGGGGAAAGACCCAACCTTTAGGAGTATCACACACACACCCTTTGAGGAACTATGGTGAGACCTATATGGCTAGGTCCTCACCCGGGTGAGGACATAGCAGTATAGGTGCACTAAAACTCCTGCACTACCTGTTAATGTTACCTCTTATTATTATTGTGGATTTACGTATAGTAGCGCCAAAACATTTTCCGTAGAGCTGTCAAATTACTATGACCACATTCACATGCGGCCTGCCCCTAAGAGGTTTAACATCGAAGCAACCATTATTTGAAACATAAAACCTATCAGTATGTCGTTGATTGATTGTGGGGGAAACCGAAGTACCTGGAGGATCCCACGCAAGCACTGGGAGGAGAGAACATACAAACTTCTGCCACATGTGTTCTAAGGGTGGATTCGAAATCTGGACATCAGCCTGAAGGCAAACATGCTACCACGGAGTTGCCCTGACTTTTGTATGTGTGTATTATATGGTATTGTTAATTTTATATGCTGCAATAAGATCATTTATTCACCCGTACGAGGGCCAAAACCCTGGTTTCATTCCATCTTTGCGAAAAATAACGGTAAATGTAAACAAAGAATATTTACAACTAAATTTTGACAGCGATATTGAAGTATTGAAACTGAAACATGTGTAAACGTCAGCTTCAAAAAACCAGTCATAAAATTTACAGTATTTTTCTAAAAAAAACAGTAAATGGGAGATGTACCTGTGGTAGGAGGCCAGCCAGCGTACCCCTGTCTCTAATGAGGTAGAGTGAAAACATTTGTCTCAGACAGCGAGTCTGCGAAAACCGTACAGTATGTATGAAAAATTTAAATACAAAGGTTGCAAGGACTGATGGAATGGTTGTATTATGTCTGTTGCTATCAGATCATACCCTTGGCCTGTCATGCACTCAGCATGTAACAGAAATAGACTTTTTACCTTTAAAGCTCTTTGCTAAATAGTAAGCGTCACACTGCCAGCTTACTATAGTATTTCTGAATGGATTGAAAGATGAGGAAGTAAGAATATTTAAAGGACACAGATAATATTCAATAGATCAATATTAACATAATATTCATAAATTGAAAGTATTTTTCTATTCAAGACTTAGAAAAAAAAAAGGCACAGACACTGTTAGGTGATCAGTTCTGATCACCCTAGATTGATCTTGGCACAATGGAGGAAAAAAAATGGCTTCCTAAAAATTTCGAATTCGAAAAACAGGCGTTGAATGCCCGTCTTACAGCATGGTTATCATTACCAAGATGACCATAAGATATCTTTGGCAATACAAATAAAAATTCAAGGAAGCACGTACAAAAAAATCTTAATACTCAACTGATTTGTTTTACAATAAATTCTAAAATTGCCTTTTCCAAGCTGCACAAAAAACTGTCCCCGATGTGTGGGGCACTTTATATTAGAGGATCTGTTTGGGGGGCATTTATATTAAAATTGTCTTCTGGTACTTTCCACATTATCCACAGTATTCTTTCCCGTTTGTCCAATTGTTCTTTTGACTGTTAATCCATCCACCAGCTTCCCAGTTATCTGCTTTCTATCAGAAGATCTATCAATGGTATTATCTATCTATGTATCAACCTATCTTTTTTTTTATCTCTTACATTTTTCTATTTGATTTTTTATCTTTTGTATCTCTTATCATTTTTCTTATCTTTTATCTTTTTTATCTTTTTATCTCTTTTATCTTTTGATTTCTATCTCTTTGATCTTTTATATTTTTTTTATTTAATTTTCTTTGATATTAATCGTTTTACTCTATCTTTTTGATCTCTTTGATCTTTTTTCTTTTTTTTCTTTTTGAGCTCATCTTTTTTTTTTTAGATCTTTGGTCTGTTATCTTTTTCCTCTTTTATTTTGGGGTATTCTCTTTGGTATCTATCTCTTTTACCTCTTATCTTTTTTATCTCTTTATTGTTTTATTTCTTTTGATTTATTTTATCTGCTTGATCTGATCTTTTTTTATCTGTTATCTTTTTTATCATAGAAAAAAAATTTAAAGGCATAGAACGCTTTTCTACCCCCTGTGAATAAAGTTTGCTCAGGGGACACAGCCGAACTTTCCTTACCTGGGCGCTTTCACTTGCTACTTATGATCTGACAGTAGCGTTGCACCTGTCTCCCGACCCCACACAGCCTATCTTTTGGGCACATGCGCGCCAATACCAAAAGCATAGGCGCGCGATCGGGAGGGGGAGCAGGCCAAGGTGGTGGAGGCAGATAGAAGGATCTGACGAGTGGGAAGGCCAGGTAAGGTAAGTTTGGCTGTGTCCCCTGAGCAAAACTATATTAACAGGGAGGTAGAATAAGCGTTCTCACCTCCCTGTGAATAATAGAAACGATTGCAAAACAGTTATTGTTTTTTTAAGTTTACAGTCCTTTAAGATCCTCGTCTCATGATCACTTACATATTGATCTGCCAATGGAGAGAAAAAAATGGACTTTAAATAGAGCTTATAGTGGAAAGTGTTTTTTATGCCTAGGATTTCGAAAAAACAGGTGTTCATGCCCATTTACAACCAGGTTATCATCCCAAGATGACCAAATATGAAAGTGAAAACACATTACAAAAGACTGAAACAACACTTATTAATTTGGCCTTGAAAAAGCAAAAAATTACATGCCTTGTATTTTATTATCTTCTTTTCTTCTCTCCGTATTTCTTCTATCGCTTTTTTATGCGACCATATCTCCTCCCACAGTTTTGCAGCTAGAAGAGACATGAAATTTGGTACAGACGTGCTGGGGGCATATAAGAGAAGGTGTGCTATCTTCTAGCTAAGAATTCTGCAGAGCGTTACGCGGGCGTTATCGAATTTCCGCGGCCACATTTTTTTTCCATAGGGGACTATAATGTTAACAATCTCAATGTGGATATTCAAAACAGTTTTTCATGGTCATCAAAATACAAAAGGCGTGTGATACACCAACCCCCCACACCAGACGCCAGGTACACCCACTACGACCTAACTTTCCATTACCATGCGAAGCCATATTTAAAGGGTTACATAAAGTCAAAAAAAACTATTTAGAGTTTATCCGCAATTAAGTAGTTTTATGGTATAAACACAAACAAAAGACATACCCCTAAACCAGACCAGGGTACACCACACCTACTAATCTACTTATCCAGTACTGTGGCAGGCACATCACTTAAAGGGTAACTACAAGTGAAAAAAAAACTAATTTAGATTTATCTCAATAAAAGATAGTTTATGGTTTGTAAATACAAAAAAGACATACCCTCACCAACCAGACCAGGTACACACAACTACTGATCTAGTATCCATATACGGTGGCCCGCCATATTTTAAAGGGTACTTAAGCTCAAAAAACAAATTTAGATTTATCTCAATAAAAACTGTTTTATGTATTGTAAACAAAAAAAGACATACCCCCTAGCAACAGAACACAGTGT
This sequence comes from Hymenochirus boettgeri, assembly GCA_019447015.1. Lineage (NCBI taxonomy): Eukaryota > Metazoa > Chordata > Amphibia > Anura > Pipidae > Hymenochirus > Hymenochirus boettgeri. The sequence continues at coordinate 81,463,618 of CM033472.1, forward strand.
ACACACAAACTACTGATCTATTATCCATTACGGTGCCAGCCATATTTAAAGGTAAAACTAAGTCAAAAAAAACAAATTTAAGATTATCCTCAATTTAAAAGATAGTTTTATGCGTGGTAAAACAAATCCCAAGACATACCCCTCAACCAGATCCAGATACACCCCTACTATATATCTCAATTCATATATGGTGGTAGCCATACTAAAAGGGTAACTAAAGTCAAAAAAACTAATTTAGATTTATCCTCAATAAAATATAGTGTTATGGTAAAACACAAAAAGAAATACCCCCTCAACCAGACCCAGGTACACACACCTACTGAATCTACTATATCCATTACTGTGGCAGCCATACTTAAGGGTAACTAAAGTCAAAAAAAATAATTTTGATTAATAATAAGTTTTTTAACCCTCATGTGGCCACGTTACATACACCTACTAAGAACTGCCCCTCCCTTACTGTGCAGCCCATACCTAAAGGGTAACTAAGTCAAAAAACTAATTGGACCAATCATCAAAAAAGTTTGTTTTTTTAACCGCCAACCGGGACCAGGCTACACACACCTACTGATCTACTTATCCATTTACTGTGGCAGCCATACTTAAAGGGTAAATAAAGTAAAAATAAATTTGGACCAATCATCAAAAAAAAGTTTGTTTTTTTAACCCCCAACCGGACACAGGTACACACACCTACTTGATGCTAATTATCCATTATGTGGCAGCCATACTTAAAGGGTAACTAACGTCAAAAAAATGTTTGGAGACCAATCCATAAGAGAGATTCAAAAAAGTTTAATTTGCCTCGTAACCAATCAAATGTTAGCTTTCGGTTGATGGGATCAAATTAGAACCACTTTGGGCTGGTACACACAAAAGTTTTTTTGTCCAAACAAGCGTTCACTACAAACTCATCATTCCATTATTGAGTTTAAAATCTGCAGCAAACACACATATCCCTTCCAAAATGCAGCCCTTCAAGCAAATTCAAAGTTTATACGTTAAACTTCCCTTTTCTAGGTGTTTTTATCTCTATCTTTTTTTTTTTCTTTATTTCTCTTATCTTTTTCTCTTATCTTTTATCTTTGATTTTTTTAATCTTTTTGATCTCTTTAGTCCCATCTTTTTATCTATTGTTTCTTTGATCTCTTATCTTTATCTTTTTTACTCTTGATTTCATATCTCTTATCTTTTTTCTCTTATCTTTTGATCTAATTGATCTCTTGTCTTTTTTATCTCTTTATATCTTTGATTTTTATTCTAATCTTATATCTTTTGCCCTTTATCTTTTTTTTTCTCTTTGATCTTTTTAACTTTTTTTAAGTTTGATCTTTTTGATCTCTTTGAACTTTTGATCTTTGTAATCTTTTTGATCTTTTTTTTTATATCTTTTATCTTTTGTCTCTTGTTTCTCTTATCTTTTTATCTTATCTTTCATCTCTTTGGTCCCTTAGTTTCGGTCTTTTCTATTTAATCTATTTGAATTTTTAATGTTACTCTTGGTCTCTATTCTTTTACCTCTTATCTGTTTTTATCTTTTATTTTTATCTCTTTTATCATTTTGATCTCTTTTTCTCTTATCTTTTTCATCTCTTTGAGCTCTTTCATCTCTTTAAATATCTTTAATCTTTCATCTATAAGATAAAATCTATATTTTAGCTTATATTTTGATCTCTTATTTTTTATTGCTTGATCCTCTTATATTTTTCTTTTGATCTCTTGTATCTTTTTATCTCTCTATAACCTCTTTTTTCTTTTTTAATCTCATGTTATCTTTATTCTTTTGATCTCTTATCTTTATATATCCCATTATCTTTTTTTATCCCTTTTAATCTTTTTTTTTGTTCAATAATTGTTTACATTTTTTCAATTAGTATAAATAACTTAATTAACAAATAAATAACGAATAAACAGTGTTATCATAGCATGTAGTGTATCCTTTTTTCAAAAGACCATACGTGTTACATTGTTAGCAATATAGACAGACATAGTTTCCATAAAATAACATGGACGTACAACCTCTCTCTTTCTTATACTACAAAAAATTATATGTTTCGCTTAACTTGTAAAACATGTATCTCTAGTGATTCCCTATTTATCTATTTTTTTATTAATATGATATGCCCTGGCAAACAATTGAGACAGGATATTTTCAGCTTCCTTCCACAGTGTTTTTATGCTTCCCTACACCCCACCAAGTGTGTACTTGAAAGTGGAGTGCACACCTGTTCGTAATTGCTTATGGATTGAGTCCGCGCCTTCGCAATGCTCCACCTCTGCAGTGTAGAAACCAGGGCCGCTAATGAGCCAAATTGAGACATGAGATGCAGAGTGGCACATGTCTCAGGTCAAAAAAGCGGCATTTTGGTGTGCAATACATTTTTTTTAACTTATCGGAGCTCGTGGGAAGGGAAGAGGAAGCACTCCATCAATGTCTAAAGTGGCGGAGCTTGTCTGTTAGCAAAGGAGGAGAACCTAATGCGTCGTTTTGGATCTGGCATCAACCAAGGCAGTGGATTTTAAAAAAACCACTGCCTTGGCATGCCCAATAAGAGTGCAGGATGGATCTTCCAATGCACGCCAGCCGCCCTGACAGATGTCATGCTGGGGCGGGTGGCCTTGTTTCCATTAGAGGAAAGGGGGGCAGGCGGCCATGATGTCCGTAGAGCCTTGGAGAGACCAGAGTTAGGTGTGACTGCGTTAGGTGACAGGTTGGGTGCTGTGTGCTGCTGTGCAAACTTACTGTGTGTAAGTAATTGATTTCTCTTGTGACACATATTGTTGGGGGAGCATTTTGGGTAAGGAAACTTGGAGGGGTCTGGCCTTGGGGGAGCTGTTCTTGGTAGGGGTTGAGTGGGGGCTGCTATGCCTGAGTGGGGGCTGTTTTTTGGGGGGCTTCTGGGCTGTGTGGGTGTGGGCTGTTTGGGGCTTTGCGGGCCTGAGTGGGGCTGGTTGTTGGGGGGCTGCTGCGGGCCAAGTGTGGGATAGTTGTTTGGGGGGCTGTGAACTGAGTGGGGTGCTTGTTGGGAGTAGGGCTAAGAGACTGCAGCATTGCTGTAAGTAACCCCTCTCCCTTGTGTGTGCCAATAATTTTACCAGTATCTGTGTGCCAAAACTTTAACAGAGTTTTTCACAAACTCTGATAAAGTGTCCGCACACAGATACTGGTAAAATCATTGGCACAAACTGTTTGTGGCAATGATTTTAGCAGTATCTGTGTGCCAACATTTTATTCAGAGTTTGTGCAAAGTTTTTTACAGATCTGTGTCCAAAACGTTATCAAGTGTGCAAATTATTACCAGTATTGTGGGCACAGATGTGGCCAATGATTACCAGTATGTTATGTATTTATCAGAGTTTGTGCAAAAGTTTTCACCAGGATGTGTGATAAAACGTTATCAGAGTTGTGGCAAATGATTTTACCAGTATCTGTGTCCAAAACATTATCAGGTTTGTGCAAATGATTTTACCAGTATCTGTGTGCCAACACTTAGCAGATTTTTCACAAATTTGATAGTTTTGGCACACAGATATTGGTAAAATCATTGCACAAATGTTTGTGCCATGATTTACCAGTTATATTTGTGTGCCAACATTTTATCAGAGTGTGTGCCAATGATTTTACCAGTATCCATGTCCAAAACATCAGAGTTGAGCAAATGATTTTACCAGTATCTGTGCCAAAACATTATCAGAGTTTGTGCAAATTATCTGTGTGCACAGAGTGGCCAATGATTTTACCAGTATCTGTGTGCCAAACACTTTATCAGAGTTGTGCAAATGATTTCACCAGCACATCTGTGTGCCAGTGTATGGTACAGTATGTGTGAGAGGGTGTATGTACGGTATGTGTGAGAGGGTGTATGTACGGTGTGTGTGTGGTTCAGGGTATGCAGAAAGTGATAGGGAATAGAGAACTACAGGAGAGAGAGATAGAGAGTGTGAGGAGAGAGAATATAATATGATGGGAACGTTACTGTCTGTTTTCACGTATTGGATCATTACTGTCTGTTCTACTGTATGGACTTTTACATCTGTTCTCACTGTTATGGGAACTTTACCATCTGTTCTCACTGTATGGGACCTTACCCTTGTTCTCACTGTATGGTAGGGACCTTTACTGTTGTTCTCACTGTATGGGACAGTTACGTCTGTTCTCACTGTACGGACTATTACTGTCGTTCTCACTGTACGGGACATTACTGGCTGTTCTCACTTTTGGGACCATTACGGTCTGTTCTCACTGTATGGGACCATTACAGTCTTCTCACTGTATGGGACCTTACCATCTGTTCTAACTGTGTGAGTGGTTGATTGCTCAACCAAACATACCTTGCTGCAGATGTTATTTTTTAAAGGTATTATACATTTAGATTAGCTTTAGATAGTTGGTTAGGTTAGGCTAGGTTAGACTAATTAGATAAGTTAGAGCCCTATTAAAGAGTACCTTGACATGGTGGGCAGGTTCTTTTGGGGCAAAATTCTTTATTCCTCTGGAATTATGTGTTAATAAATGTCTAAAGAAACTGTACAAATAAATGGTGGCAAGTTTAAAATGACAAAATGGCTATGCCTGCTCCACCCACAAAAACCACGCCCACAAACAAGCTACACCTACTCGTCTCGCGGCGGGCCGTGCAGCGCACCACATATGGGCGGGGCAGTCAGGCTTTGGCTCAGGTGGCAAAAAACCCTAGAGACACCCCTGGTAGAAATACTTGGCTAAAATATATAATAAAGGGGACACCAAGTCAGAAATGATCTGCAAAGAGTTTAATGCAACATGTTTCGGGACTAGCATGAGTCATTTGTCAAGCATTTGTCTAAGTGAAAAGTAACACCAATTTAAATCAGTGCACAACCCAGCCACCCCACCCCCTCAACACAACATCCATAATTGGTTATCCAATGGTCTAAACATAAAAAGTCCACTTAAATGTGCCATGTGAGACGGTAAGTAATCCTTCATCTAAAAACAAACAACGTAAAGTGCCAATGCCGATATATAAAAAATACTTAAAAATTCTGTAGTGTATGATTCAAAAATATTAAAAATTTATATGTAAAACAATAAAAACTTATCAAAAGTAAAACACATTAATAAACGATTGTTAGCCACATTATATACTCTATAAATAACTATATTATTATACTAATGTTCCAAAGAATATGGGCAGTAACTATACATCATTAATAAAAGGCGAGGAGTCCTGTGGAAAATAGATAAAAAGTAGCAATGTAACAATAAATAGACTAAGATATAACAGAAACCCTGTAATTTAAACAGTTATAAAAATGGTTTAATAGAGCATGATTCATTAGACATGTTGGTTGTAGAGTGTTCAATTTTTAATCCAAATGGTCTCCTCTTGGATAATTTACGTTTCAGGTCACCACCTCTTTGAGGTAATGTAACTTGTGCAAAATGTACCACTGTAATTGAGAGAGACTATGATTGTGTGTAAAGAAATGTCTCGCAACTGAAGTGTCCGTATAGGAATCCTTTTTATGATTTCTGATGGTACCCTTAAGTTCCTGATATGGAGTTTTACCGCCCGACTAGTCTGCTTATATATGCCTAACCACATGGGCAGTTGAGCATATAAATCAGTTATGTGATTCACAGGTGGAAGTATGTGTCATCTTAATTTGTTGCCCAGGTCGGATGGCAAACTTTCTTTGCCTTTGATGATAGATTCACAACAATTACAACCTAAACAAGGAAAGGTGCCTTTACGTTTAGTATCTAAATGGACTTTGTCGTTTCGTAGGTCAGAGGACATAATAAATCCTTAACATTGAACCCGGTATACAGGAACATAAGGGTAACATCAGAAATTATAAAAGGATTCCTATACGGACACTTCAGTTGTGAGACATTTCTTACACACAATCATAGAGTCTCTCAATTAAAGTGGTGCATATTGGCACAAGGTAAATTACCTCAAAGAGGTGGTTGACCTGAGGAGACCATTTGGATTAAAAATTTAACCATTACAACCAACAGGTCTGAATGAATCATGTCTATTAAGGGCATGTCACCCCATTTTGCTAAATTTTCCCAATAGTAGCTTTCCCTCCCCAGCCCCAACCGCCATAAAAGATTTTACTGAAACTCCCCTGATCTTACTTACCTTACCTCTTTCCACGGCGTACTAAACTGGCCCTCTGTGCATGGAACTGCAAGCAGGGGGCGGGACCAGCATGCCACGTCCTTGATTGGCTGAGAGGCAGCCAATCCAGCCGAGGATGCAGGCTGCACAAAACGCCGGGGGAGAGCGGTAAGGTAAGTAAAGTTCGGGGGAGTTCCAGTAAAATCTTTTATAGCGGTTGGGCTGGGGAAAGGATAGTTAATATTGGGCAAAGAGGTTTAACACTAGGGGGAGGGATGCAAACAGGGGAGAGGGAGGGATGGGAAGCCTGCAGTCCGCATGCCAACTTCTCCCGGGGGGAGACAGGAGGCAGAGTCCTATATGGACTCTGCTATGCTCCTGGTGGCCGTTTTTGGACTTTGGTGGGGGATTCCAGGAGAACCATTTGGAGCTGGGATGTAGGTAAGATTTTATTGCACTACATGGTGGGGCCAGTAGTGGAGGGAATTATAGTTTGGGGGTGGACATGCCCTTTAAACCATTTTTATAACAATGTTTAAATTACAGTGTTTCTGTTACATCTTAGTCTATTTATTGTTACATTGCTACTTTTTATCTATTTTCCACAGGACTCTCGCCTTTGATTATAGATGTATTAAGGTACTGCCCATATTCTTTGGAATATTAGCATTGTCTGTTTTATTACTAATCCTTTTAGAGATGGTGATTTGTATAGTATATAATGTGGCTAACAATAGTTTATAATATGTGTTTTAACTTTTTGATATGTTTTTTATTTTTTTACATATATATTTTAGATATTTTATCCAAGTGTGTACTTGGTCAGCCACCTTACCACAATTGCGGAAACATGAACTTTGTAACCTTGGATTAAGTTTTTGGAGAGATCGCGGTGTGACATACCAGTCATAGAGTATTTTATATGACTTTTCCTTTGCTATTATGTTTGAAGAGTGACGTTAGAGTTGATGCAGATCTGAGACCATTGTGACTGGGTCAGTGATTTGTTAAATCTATTTTTCCATTTTGACATTGGGTTTATTTTTACTTGTCGTACCAGATGATTTTGTTTATTGCTGTAATCTTTCCTCTTGTGGATTCATTTTTGGTTATTAAGATTTCAAAGTTTGTGGGTTTGACACTATGGTGTTTACTTAGTAGGGAATTGATGAAATGATTGAGTTCCGCATACTGGTACCATTCATCAATCGTTTAAATTTTGTTTTCGCTTGATCCCAGTGTACAACTTTGGATCTGAGATCACATAGATTTCCAACTCTGTACACTCCTCTGTCTTTCCATTTAGCTGCTAAGTTTCTATCCATCCCCATTGGAAAAAAATGGTATGTACCATAACGGGAACTCATAATTTGGGTTATTTATCTATTGTTTTTGTTTGTTGGTTTGGTCCCATAATTTGAGTGAATGTTTGATTATTGGAAGTTTACCTGATAGGGAAGTCTTTCTTTCGGGGTTAACCACAAGATTGAGGAGGAATGTAGCAGATGTAAATAAGAATTCTCCAGTTTGACCCATCCTGTGTTCTCGTACCCTGAGATCCATTGAGATAGTTGGGCTAATCTGTCCGATAAATAATAGTGGTATAATTTTGGTGCTGATAGGCCTCCTGTATTTTTGGACCTTGACAGATAGTTATTGTAATAAATGGCCGGGAGGCCGGGTACTTACAAGTACGCTTTAGGAGGAGGCGTATAGTCCGGGAATTGCAGGGCACAGAGGCTGCTGGGAAATGTAGGCTGGATGCCGGAACAAGGTGCTGCTGGGAACTGTAGGCTGGATGCTGGAACAAGATGCTGCTGGGAACTGTAGGCTGGATGCGTGGAACAGGTGCTGCTGGGACTGTACTGATCTGGAACAAGATGCTGCTGGGAACTGTAGGCTGGATGCCAGAACAAGGTGCTGCTGGGATCTGTAGGCTGGATGCTGGAACAAGATGCTGCTGGGAACTGTAGGCTGGATGCCGGAACCAGGTGCTGCTAGGATCTGTAGGCTGGATGCTGGAACAAGGTGCTGCTGGGAACTGGAGATTGGATGCTGGCAAGGAAATTAACTGGAGACTGGATGCAGGCAAGGTAAGTAACTTGAGACTGGATGCAGGCTAGGTAAGTAACTGCAGAATAAATGCAGGCAAGGTAAGTAACTTGAGCGGTAAAGGTAGGTACAGGATCCAAGGTAGGTGAGTACAGGAGCCAGGGAGGTAGCAAACGCTACAATCGGGCACGGGGTCCAGGAGGACACTGGTTTTTTAAATTTTGCGGGACCAGAGCGGCAGGTAAGTTTGTGAGTTATATTGAATTCTTGTCTTTTGTTATGAAATTTGCTATTGCCTTCTGTATATGATCTAGATCTTTCTTACTTAAAGTTCTTACTTAAAGGGGAGAGCTCTAAATAGATATAGCAATTTCGGAAGTAGAGTCATTTTTACTGCACTTATTCTACCTATGAGAGAAAGGTCGCACGTTGTCCATTCTTGTAGCAATTTATAAAGATGTGTAAATATATGCTTATATTATGTTTAAATAGAATTTCTGTATTTGCGCTTAGATTCACTCGTAAGTATTTAAAGGAATGTATCCCTTTTAATCTTTTAATTTTTTTGATCCCTTTTTTTCTCTTTTCTCTTTGATCTTTTCATCTATCTCCTACCTTTTTTATCTATTTGATCTCTTATCTTTTCATCTGTTCTTTTTATCTTGTTTATCTCTTACCTCTTTGATCTTTTTTTTATCTAATTTCCCTCTTTGGACTTTTTAATCTTTTATCTTTTTGATCTCTTATCTTTTTTTTTAAACCTCTTTTTTTTTTTTTTATCTCTTTTTTTCCTTTTTAACCCTTTTATCTCTTTTTGACCTTTTGGATCTCTTTCATCTTTTTTACCTCTTTTATCTCTTATTGTTTAATCTCTTATATTTTATCACTTTGATCTCTTTATTATCTCTCTGATCTCTTTATCATTAGCTTTTTTATCTCTTATCTTTTTTTTAAATCTTTTTATGTCTTTGATATCTTTTATCCCTTATCTTTTTGATGTTTTATCCCATTTTTGATCTCTTTGATCTTTTAGACCACTTTTAGGGGCAATTAGCGCAAAAAAAATTACCGCCGCACATCGCAGCCGCGAAAATAGCGCTATCGCTGTATTTATAACGGCGAGCGCCATTGCCGCGATATGTATCGCGGCCGCGATGTGTTGCGGTAATTTTACTGTACAGTATCGCTGCGAAGGGACTTAAAATCCCTTCCCGACACCTCTGCTAAGGGGGTGGGGCATACGCCCACCCCGCCCACACACCCCCGTGGCGGCGGAGACCACCCGCCGCCGCTTCCCAGCAGCCCCTCCCAACCCCTTCCCCGCTCGTGGCAATCTCGGAACGGGAGGCTAGCAGGTGCTGCCGGGAAGGGGCACCCCCTCCCCAGCAACCCCTCCAAGCCCCCGCCCCGGCCGCTCCCGGGGAGGGGAAGGATCCGCTGAGAGGGGTGGAGGCACCCTCCAGCGGGGCCCTGAGAAGGGCCTTTTGGGGCTTAAGGGGTCCCGCAGCATGAACCGGGACCCCCCTCCCCGGCCCTTGTAAGGGCCCTTGCGGCACTTTGGCGGGGTCACCCCCAGTGTGCGGCTCTTAAAAGAGCCCTTGGGCGGCGTCTTCTTTCTTCCAGTCCCGGCGACACCAGCTCCGCTGAGGCCGCCGACCCCCGAGAGGTACCCTGCGGCCGCCAGGGGCACCATTGGCGGGCGCCGGCGACTCACGACACCGATGTTTGCCGGAGTTCTTGATCCACCGACGTCTTCGGGCTGGCGCACCAACCCCACTCAGTCGCCGATGCCAGGGCAACCCACTGCGGCGCCAGGTGGCTTGCTCCGTCTTGAAAACATAATCCCCAAAATGTGAAAATTTCTGGCGAATTTACAAGACATTCTCGTTTTTTCGAAAATTCTCGTAATTACGGAGAATCTCGTTAATTACGAGGATCTGGGGTGTTGGCCGTTATCCCAAAAGATCGCAGATTCTCGTAATTACGGAGATCACTCGTTATTTTCCGAAAATTTTGGGGAAAAAAAATAGCCGTGGTTCGGAAGTTACGGAAGGCGGAAAATCCAGTAATTAATCGCCGTGTCGTGGGCGGAGAAAAATCCGCGGCGATCCGCTGTTCGGGTCCGCGAACGGGCCATCTCATAATAGCTCCAATAACATTACAGCACAGAGACCCTCCCCCTCCTGACACAGAAAGGATTTCAGTTTTTTTGTTTTTCAAACATTCAATGCTCCTATCTTTACAATGAGTATAATACTTTACTTTCATACAAACAATAATATTTGCCATGTATTTCAAGATAGCATGGATTAGAAATGGAATACTTACATTCAGCAAAATATAAAAATAAACGTAAGTCGTGGGGAATAGAAACCTGCAACTTGTACATTCACTCTGTCTTGCTAAAAGCAGAGCTTTTACCTCTAGGCTAACTGAGATACTATATCAATCACTGGTACATGTTGAATCTGTTACTAGGAACATATTGGAAACAAAAAATAAAGGTAAGTCTGTGGATTTGAACTTGTAATCTTCTGAACTGTGTGTTTCTAAAACTGGCATCTTACCAGGTGAGCCATCAATGAATGAGATGAAAATTTTGGTACATTTAGAAGCTTTATCTTTGGTTGGACACAATAGAAACAAAAAAAAGGAAGTCTGGGGTATTAAACTTGTGACCTTCTGAACTGTGTATTTTAAACCTGGTGCCTTACCTGGTGCGCCACCACTGAATAAACAGAGTTTCTAGATATATTTGGAAGCTTTATTCTTTGCTAGGAAAATAATTTTCACAAATGGAATATGAAAGTCCCTAATAAGACTTTGAAAGCTGCTTGTTACCCTGCAGTTTATTTTCCAGCAACTCACACTGACTGGTAAATAAATTGCATGATAACAAGCTGCTTTCAAAGTCTTTTCAGGGACTTCCATATTGGTGTATAGAAAACACTCTGTGCATAGAGACAGTGAATACTGTTACTGAGGTCAGGGATGTGGTTCTTCCTGTTTATCGTTTTTATTGCTGTTGTTTTATTTCAATGTTCCAGTTTGTTTAGTTGGTAGTACAATCTAGCAAAAAACAATCTGTTCTATGGTTGACCACAAGGTGGCATTGTTGTGTAAGGATACATTTATGGAGCCTTGAAGTGTAGAAACAGAAATTTATATCACTTGGCCTTTGTCAGAGAGATCAATATTCGTTTGTAAATATAAACAGTGTTGTGAAAGCCATTGGAAAGAAACTAACATTTTTAAAAGGCAAAGAGTTTTAATCTGTTTACTAAAATCTAAACTTCTTACTATGCTGGTAATCAAAAAATGTCTACTTTTAAAGCATTACCTTTTTTTGCTTCACAATAAGATGAAATGATTCCATGTTGTTGCAGCTGAACATTTGTAAAGTTATTATTACTTGAATCTAATGTAAATTATATATTAGCATATATTTTAAAAATATCAGAAGGATTTCTGCCGCTTGACAGTCAGAATATAGTTGGATAATTTCCTTTTGTTTGCGAATGTCTTTTTTAAAAGACATTATACAGCACATGAAGAGAAAAAAATGGGGTTATTTCTATTTTTTGCCATGGGGTTTAATCGAGTGTCTTTTTTCTGTTGTACACTATGTTCTGCTTAGTTAGGATGATCTTACTTACTATTCTTGAATTTTATTTTTTTTAGTAAAAATGTTTAATCTCCCTACTCTGACCACACTCAAAGCTGTCGTGCCAAAATGACATTTTTCTTTCTGCGCTGTATTTATGCTGGAGAGTGGTGAAACTCACTGGTATGCTTTCGTGCTTTGTTATTTTAACTGGTTGCCTTACAAACACTGGTCATCAAAACCACACGTAAACCCAACAAATTTCAAATCACCTCGACCATTTCAATTAAGCCTACAAACACTTGCAGTATCTAGTAAAGGATACAATAGTGCAAACACCCGGCGATGTTATATGCCGATAGCGGTCGCTCGGAACTCGCTACACCTGGCGATTTTCTATTCCGTGCATTTTTAACGTTGGCGTTGAAAGTGCCGCAATAAAAATGCCGACTGTCGCATATAACATCGCTTCCTTGCGCAAGCTGAGTGTTAACTCTACCTTCGTGGTAGCCACGCAGCCGCGCAAGGAAGGAGTAAAGTCACGCTAACGATATAAATCGTTTTAGCTGACTTAAACTCCCAATCAGGAGCGTGCGCCCGTTGGTGCATCGCCCTGTAGGGTCCTATTTTTTGCCCGAACAGTGTGGTAACTGATTCTAACACCTATTTTAACATAACGTCACACAAATTTTAAATCACAACCTGACCCATTGTCAATGTATCCTACCAACACTGCAATCAAGTAAGGATACCTAAGGTACGTATTTTGCCAAAAAAAAACAGTGTTCGCTATTCTAACACCTTTTTTACACATAAACATAGAGGAAAATATTTTAATTTTGGAAGTCAGAGGAACCAACAGCCAAAACTGTAACAAAGATTGTAAAAAAGCAATTAAACTAGCTAAAATATGCAAAGAAGTAAGGATAGCTGAACAAAGAAAGACTAACCCTAAATTTTATATAAAAAGTATATTAATAGTAAGAAGATGAGGCAAAAAAAAACAAGGTCCCATTAAAAAATGGGGATTCGACGTTACAGAGGAGTCCAATATCACACGTCTTACAACATTTTTTCTCCCTGTTGTATATACTAGAGACCATCCAGTACATATGCATAGGCTTATAATAGTGGTAAAAATGGATGCAATTTCACTTTGTGTAAACTGAGGATATGTTCAAAAAACAATTAAATAGTTAATATTAATAAATTCCTGGAACAATAAAATAAATTCTCAGGTCCTTAGGGAAACTAAGTTCAGTTTTATCCAGTGCCATTGTTTTCTTATTGTTTTTCATATTCTCTCAGTCAGAAAGTGGCATCTTGATCGGAAAAAGCGAGGTAATCACGTATTAAAAAAGGGTAATTACAGACCTGTGAGTTTAACTTCAGCATAATAAATATCTGTTGTATTCAATTAATCAACTGACTTGAAATGTATTTCTTGAAGACGTTTCGTTAGTCACCGCTGGCTTTCTCATTCAGAATGACTTGTACAAGAATCTGTGGCAATATGTACCCTGGAAAACCCAATTAGCATATCACAGCCAGTGTTAAGGGTGGTGATGGATAGTGGGGTGTTATAGGAACGCCCAGAGTAAGTGTTAAAACAGCATTGTACATGGCAGACAGTTGGTCGAACCCCCCCACTCTATTTAGGGTTGGTTTCTTTTTTCACATAATGGCCTCCTTAAACACCTCTCTTGAACAGTCAACGTTTCCTTCGCCAATATGTTACATTACAATCTTCAAAGGTATGTCCCTGTATCTTAGATGCAGGTACACGGCTGAGTCCTGACCCAGGAATTGGCTCTTCGTGCTGGGCCATACGTTGATGCAGTTGCTGAGGTCTCCCCCACATATAAAATCAGAGCATTCTTCACTGCCACTGCACTGCGTATATGATTCGCTTTTCTGTGTTTCGGTATTGGTTTTTGAATGTACCAATTGCTGCCTCAGTGTGTTGTTGGTTAAAGCAGACAGGGATACGATGTTTTTTTGAAAATTCTCTTAATTTCTCGAGACCCTGCTACCTATGGGATGACCATGTTCTTCCTCTCCTGTCTTGCTTTTCCCCTCATGTTGGTATTTGTGTTGGTATTCACAAACAGTGAAGGGGAAAAGCACAGACAGGAGGAAGAACATGGTCATCCCATATGTAACAGGGGTCTCCGAAAATTCAGAAGAATTGTCAAAAACACGATCTTCCATGTCTGCTTTAAAACCGAACAACACACTGAGCAGCAATTGGACATCCGAAAGACCAATACCGAAACACAAGAAAAGCGACATCATATACGCAGTGCAGTACAGTGAGAATGCTCTGATTTATATGTGGGGGGAGACAAACAGCAACTGCATCAACGTATGGCCCAGCACAGAAGAGCCAATTCCTTGGGTCAGGACTCAGCCGTTTGTACCGCATCTTAAGGATAAAGGACCATACTTGAAGATTGTAAGTTTAACATATTGCGACGAAGGAACGTGACTGGTTCAAGAGAGGTGTTAAGGAGGCCATTTATGTGAAAAAAGAAACCAACCCTAAATAGACGGGGGGGGGTTCGACACCAACTGTCTGCCATGTACAATGCTGTGTTTAACACCTTACTGGGCGTTACTATAAACCACTCTAGCACTATCCAATCACACCCTTAACACACTGGCTGTGATATGCTAATTGGATTTTCCAGGGTACATAATTGCCAAGATCTTGTACAAGTCATTCTGAATTGAGGAAGCCAGTCGGATGACAGCGAAACGTCTTACAGACTAACATTTTCAAGTTCCAGTGATGACTAGCGAAACGTCTTCAAGAACTACATTTCAAGTCCAGTTGATTTAATTGAATACAACAGATATAGCATGACCTGGATGAATGAGAACCTTCACAAGCATATTCAGCATAATAAATTGCTTGGTGTTTGCGAGGAAGTGTTTATGGACGCTGGCATAGCAGTGGATTTGGAATACTGAGATCTTGCTAAGGCTTTTGATACAGTCCCCAAAAAGCAACTGTTGAGCTTGAGCAACACCTTTGAACATGGATAGAAAATTGGTTGATGGATCGGATACAGAGAGTAATTGTTAATGGTGCTTTGCCGAAAATTCAAAGTGGTGTGTCACTTCTATTTAATTGGTTTAATAATGATTTGGGAATAGGAATTGTCAGCAAGGTCTCTGTGTTTGCAGATGACACAAAATTTTGTTGACAATTAAAAGCTACAGTTGATGTGCATTTGTTGCAGGCAGATCTAGAGAAATTGTCACATTGGGCTGCTAAGGGGCAGATGAAATCAATGTTGATAAATGTGAGGTGATGCATTTTTGCCTTAAAAATCCTTGTGCTTTGTTAAGTGAATCTCTAAAAAAAAGATCTTGGAGTTTTGATGGATAACATATTTAAATGTAGCAAGAAGTGCAAAGTGGCATCAGCTAGATTCAGCAAGATATTGTCTTGAATAAAGAGGGGTGTGCATTTACAAATCACTAGTAAGGCCTCAATTGAAATAAGCGGTCTAGTTTTGGAATCCTGTATTCAAAAAGGACAGCTTGGAAATGGAAAGGGTTTGGAGAAGGGCATTTATTTAAAAAGTGGACCAGGAGAGCTTGAATATGAAGACAGATTGGACAAGTTACAATTAGGCACACTAAGACTGGAAGAATGGAGGTTTGTCTTCAAGTTCGGAAGTGGTTTTTCACTGTGAGAACGGTAAAACTATGGAACTGTCTTCCACTGGACGTGGTGATGGCAGGTTCATTGGATAGTTTCAAAAAGAAGTTGAATGAGTTTCTAAAAATAAAAATGTTGCATGTTACTGATATTGATACATAAAGTTGATCCTGGTATTTCAGATTGCCACAAGGAGTCAGGTAGGACAGGGTTTCTCAAAGGGTGTGCCAGGGCGCACCGGGTTGACTTCAAAAAGCCAGTGGTGTGCCTCAGAATTTTGGTAATAGAAATATTTTTACTACATATAACCTACATTTTTGTTATTTTTTACATAAAATATATTTCAACAGTCAATGTTGTATAAGTAAAGTGCATAAAATATGGGTAATTACAACATTAAGAACACAGGTGCGCCTCGAGAAAATATTTGCATTAGCACGATGTGTGCCAAGTGTGCCACGATCTGAAAAAGATTGAGAACCACCAAAGTAAGTTTCCCCCCATACTGTTTTTGCCTTAATTGTAGTTCTTAAAAATATAAACTACTTCAATATGCTGTTAAAATAGGAGTATTAAAAATAGTAAGAAACATATAATATAATAACACAATATGTTGTGTTATTTTGCTGTAGACATTTATGTTAATATAGATAGGATTCTTGACATAATGCTGCTAGGTATTGTAACACTAATTGAAATAAATGTCCTGAAGCTTCTATTTTTTCATTCAGCTCCTTTTGAATTTGCTTAGTTGACCCCTTTGTTGTGCTGTGCAGGAAGTATGTCCAGCAAGGTTGAATCCAGATATACAGATATTTAGGGAAAAGAAGAAAAAAAAAGCTTGGGGTTGGAGAAAATCATCAAAAAGTAAATGGGAACTGAGAACTATCATAACCTCTGTATGAAGCTGCAATCTACTATACTGATTTCTTTTCATTTCATTTAAACTGTCAAGAATTGTAGTTGTAAAATGCAGAATATGGTTATTATGACCTTTCAGAGTCATCTGAACAATTGTTTTTCAAATAATTTTATTACATTTCATGTTCCATGAAGAACTATTTTATGTGTGTGTGTGTGTTTTTTAAATTACTAGTTTAGTAACCAGCAAGAAATATTATTATTACAACCTTAACATCAGTTTCATATCATTTTGCTTTTAAAACTAAGTCATTTTTTTTTTATTATACTGATTTTATATGGTTTGAAATGATGAACATCACTTTTATTCCCAACCATGTTATGTTCTTGTTGTATAATTAACTCACTAGGAGCTGCATGAAATATTATTTTGCAGAACTGAACTCTTTAAAATATAGCCCAAGGCTTGCTCAGTTTCTTTCATTTCTAATACTAGGTTAGAAGCATTAAAAGCTGAAATAATTGCAGCGAATCTGCCTTTCTTTCTATATTGTTTACTGTTTAGGACTTCATTTGGAATGTATTACCAATTTTATGATGCAGTTTGCTAATTCTATTCATCATAACAGTTTGACGTAGAAAAAATGTGGATAACAAACATGATTTTTTTGAAATTATTTTATTTGATAGTTTTAGATTTAATGTAAAATGAATTCAGATGTCATGCTATAAATATTTGAAAGATAGAATTGTAAAAAAAAGCTTAGACTTTATTTAATTATTATTTAGAAAATTAAAAGAAATACATCTTGGGCGCTATTGGGGTTGTTATGAAACTGAGCATCAATTTGAATACATTACCTTTAAAAATGTATGGTAGTCTTATTACACAATCTAATGGTGTTTGGATGTAGTTTTGAAGTTAAAGGGCATGTCCACCCCCAAAACTAAAATTTAACCCACTACTGGCCCCACTGTGTTGTGTTTAAAAATCATTACCTTACATCTCTACACTTTATGGTTCTCCTGCAGTGGCTGTTCAAAGTTTTGAAAAGTAAAGAGTAGGAGCTGTCTATGAGTAACCCGGTCCCTAGTTTTTCCTTGTCCTCCCTGATGGCAATGGCATTTGCAGGGGAGTCCTTTCTCCTCCCTTCCTCCCACCCTTCTGATCCCCTTGTAGAAGGTAGAACAGACTAAGACACTTCTCTTTAAGCTTACACCCTGCAAGTGTATCCTATACTATGGAAAATCAGGGTTGCTTACTAGACTATTATAGTAAGCATGTAAGAACAATAAATGTTACATTGTAAAGCTGTTTCTTGAGTGGGTAAAAGACTAAGGGGTTCTGAATAAAGAATTCTAATTGCATTTCAGAAAGAAAAAAAATTTCCTCATTCCTTAGTTATAAAGAACAAAGGACAACCCTAGGAATAGGGATTTTAAAAAGTGCTTAAAGAGTTAAATTAAATGGATTTAAAGCTAAGGGAAATTGGTTAACTATTGATCTTTCCTATTATCATGCAAATTGTTTGATCCCATTTTAATTCCCACATCAATGGAACCTTAAAGAAAACCTGTATCAAAATACCTAAAGATTTCCAACTCCGATGGAAAGAATTGCTGCTTTATAAAAGGAAAATTGTACATAAAAGGAAATGGCAAAGTCTGATGATGTAGGGTTCAATGTGACAGCAATGCTTTAAAAATAATCCTTGCACAGTACTTGATATTAAATTTGCAATAGACTATATAGATATCTTGTAATCACTCTTTATTGCTGCTGACATTTTTCAGTAATGTTAAATCATTATCTTTTTATACCTTTTTTCCTAGCAATTTAGGTAACCAGATGAGATCTGGCATATAATGAAAAAGATTGTTCTCTAGATAATTAACTATGACAGATTGACTCTTTTTAGGTCGGATGTACCTGGTATTGATATTCACCAATATCAAGACCTTCCTCCACCATTAAGTCAATCCACTTTTTCTTCTTTAACAAAATAGACTTGAGCCAAAGGGGCTTTTGAATCATGCATATTCTTAAATGTCAGGCTTCTGGATCATTTAAGGTTAAAAGGCAATTTCATACCCTGGATAATATTCATCTATGTGATACTGCGGTAATGCTATTTCAATACAGTGCATCACTACTACTTTGAAATAAATACATAAATAAATATGACACATCTTAATGCATTTTTTAGCAAGCACATATTATTATTATTATTAATAATAATAAAATATTTTGTTTTAAAATATACCCCTGTCAGTTGTCCATGCAGATGAAGAGATGCGTTAAAGACCTAAATTTATGTAGGTTAGGACTCATGTTTCTGTAATATTTTTGGAAAATATTTTCTATTTAATGGAAATTCTAGAGGAGGATTTCAAACGTGGTTCTATAAAAATATGAAAAAAGTTAAAATTAAAAAAACTAAATAAAAATGTTGATTTATTGCTATGACCTTAAATGATCGTTCTGTAGTAATTATTTCTCATTAATTTGGGAAATAACAATTTCAAAAATGTACTAAACATTTCAGTTTCATGCCACAAATGTTTTGAACTTGCAGCCAGATGCACCGAGAGCCGCTGATGCTATATGCCGATAGCGTCTCTCGGTGCATCGCCAAGAGCCGCTATCTTTTTCGCCACTTTTAGAGACAGCTATTAGCTGGCATTTAAACTGCCACAATAGAATGTCGCTTTCAGCATTTAACATCATTAGCTGCACAGTTAACTTCTGCATTAGCTACGTAGCTGCCGCAATGAAGTAACCAATACAACATCGGCTAGCGTGACTTCAACTGTAGAACATGAGCGGTGAGCCGCTCTGTTAGAGTTTTGAGGGTTAGATATTGAACATGAAATATAAAGCAAAGTTAGCTTTGTTGGGATTTATCTGCTTCACTCAATTACCAAAACCTACTAGTTTTTGTAAATTACAGGAACAGTGTAAGGTCATTTCAAATATTTTATTTAGAGGTTAAGAAATGTAAAATTAGTCAACATACTACTTACACTATGGTAAAGTAAGCAGTGATATCTTACAAAGAGAGGGAAAAATTGGCACCCTGAAGGTGAGCTGAAAGGCAAGCTGTCAGGGTTCAAGATAGTCTTACAGTTACTGTTTGTTTGAACTTGTAATACAAGCTATATTGTATTATTGCAGAAATATATCTGTAAAGAGCTGGGCATTATTAGTTCACATGCTGGTTAGTTAAATATCTTACTTCCCTTAGCATTTAAATTTCTTATTATGAATTGAGCCTTAGGCAGATTTGCAATTATTTATTTTTTCTGTTAACGTCCTTTAGTAAATTTAGCAAATATTTCATTGAACACAATAATTACTGATGTTTATTCATTCCATCAATTCTTTTATTATAAAACACCATTTTAATACCAAGGCATTTGATTAAAATTCTGACTTCACATTTGGAAAAACACATTGCTTTAAGTGTATTTTGTTTAGTTGCTATGGGCACCCAATCAATACTTGTTATTCTATTAAGCAGTAGCCATTTGGATGTTTTGAGAATAAACAATAATTGAATAAATGTATAATGTTTTTTCCCATGGAAGTTTGGATTAAAAATCAATCTTGTTACTTTCTGTAGCATAAATGGAGAGCTCTGACCAGAATAGAACATTAATGTTCCCTTAATGTTGCTCCAAGCAAAATTCAGACATGGTTGATTTGTCTCAGTCACTTTCTTTCCCTCTAAAGATTACATATCATAATTGGAAAAACCTGTTCATTTTTAGCAACATCACAAAATTTGAACATGTTATTTTGATGCCGAAGTATTACAATATTGAATCTATTTATCAGTCTTAGCATAGTTTACCTAGATTTTATTTTTATTATAATGTATGTTATCTTTATAATAAATAGAAATACATTTACAAAATTTCTTATCTGATTTTATACTTACTATATAATGTGATGCTTTTTAATGTTTGTAAATATTAGATACATACAAAAAACAGAAGCCTAGTGCACATCCAATTAATTTGCTAATATTTTACTTTACCAGTGTATTGCGACTTAAACAGCCTGCCCTTCTCTTTGGATAAATTAAAGCAATTAGTTAAAAAATAGTTAAGTATAAATTCCACTGAGCAAATAGAATTTGCATATTTATCAAAATCATTCAAATCAATATGTATGATGGAAGTAAGCTCAGGCAAGATGATTATATTGTATTCACAAGAAGCAAATGCAGCTACTCTTAATTTCTACTTAATTTTCTCTTTCCTTAATGAGCCTCGTCTACTCCACCTCGTACCCTGTGGTCATCACATGTATACAGTTGAAGAATTGTAGGCAAGCCTCAGCAAAAATGTATTGTATAACTATAGAAACATGAGAGGCTACATGCAAAAAGAGAGGCTACAGGAAATCAGATCCTGGATAAGGATGCCTGTCTTTTAAAAGAAAAAACTTTGTATGGCACCCTCCACATTTGAATGGTACCCCAAGAAACTGCCCTGAGAGGGTGGGTTATTGGGGCATGGAAAGGTATAGTTGGAAAAAAGGGAGGGGGTGGTAAGGGGGGTGGTAAGTGGGTTGGAATGCAAGTTCCAAAAAGGTTGTATTATTGGGCACACCAGCCAAATATGGGAAATTGATCCAGGTGCATTTTGGCATATTCAGCAAGTATTCGGTGTGTTAGTCTGGAATGTTTACAGAAATCTTGGTAGAAAGTATATACACTTTGCAAACCAAAGTTTTTTTTTCAAAGTATTTTTTTTTCTTTTTTTTTTCTTTACATAGGTTGGAGGACAATCCAATTAATAATGGTAAGTAATTAAGATCATACAGAAAGAATTGGTTGGTGGGTATTTGTGTTCCCTAGTAGGTAATGGGGATTGGTATACCATTTGAAGGGAAAGTTTGCCATAAATAGGGGAAAAGATTCTCTTGGGGGGGATACATTAAGGAATTCTGACTTTTATAATTGATTTTAAAATTGCTAATTTTCCAAAGGTATCTAGCTCCTGTAAAATGGAAGGGAGTGAGATGTGTGGGACGGTAACATAGTAGTAGATTGTCTGCATATGCAGCCATTTTGTGTGTATGAGATCCATTTGTAAACCCCCCTGTGTCTGGTCTGGAGCATTTAGTAAATGTTACATTGTTACAGTAGTATGTAATATGTAATGTAAGGGTGAAAGGGGACACCCCTATCATGTCCTATTAATGGTGATACAAAGCTATTATTCTATTTATGCAGGTTGCCCCTATCCCTATCCCTACATTAATGTTGCTCTAAGGAAAGACCAGTTGACCTGATAAAATACCCTCTCTGCATCAAGGGCACATTGGAATATTATTTTTTGTGGCTGCTTTATTTGATTATAACCATTATGTATATACCGTGGCTGGGTCTCACTGTTTTCTGCACTGTGTTCCCTAAATTGTATTTGTATTCCACGCCTTTATACCATTCTCCCAACACTCTTTATATCTCTTCTCTCTACTCCCTCTTGCTGCTCCCATACGCTATATTAGCTCCAAGCTAACACTTCACTTCCCTATCCTTCAAATTCAGACAAAAAAAAAAAACTTACAAAACCTCCTCCCACCTACTGTCTCTGTTCATCCTCCTACTTCTGTCTGCTGGTGATGTGTCCCCAAATCCTGGGCCAAGTAATATATCGGCCTGCCATCGTCCACGCCCTGTCTTACCTTCTCTCGCCCCCTGTCATGGTTTAATTCCCTTTCAACTTTTTATATATTCCTCTGATTCCGTCATGCCCTTCTCTCTGATTGTCTGCCCTTCCCCTGTGCTCTGCTTAATGTTCGTTTGCTAGTTAACAAACCTAGCCTTATCCATGATCTCTTCTGCTCTAATATGTTTCTCCTTCTTGCGCTTACCAAAACCTGGCTTTCCCGACATGACTCGGCTTTCAAATCCTCTCTTGGTCTTGGTGGGCTTCTCTTTTCCCATTCCCCTCACTCCTCCCATTAACCTCCCTGCATTCCTCTCTGACTTTGAAACTTGGCTTACTTTCTTCTTCTCTGCTGATTGTCCTGCTCTTATTCTGGGAGACTTCAACTGTCACATTGACAACTCCTCCCTCTCCTGGCCCTCTTGCTTCCTACACTTAACATCCTCGTTCCATCTTCAGCAAAGGACTTACGCTACTACTCACAATGATGGCCACTTCCTGACCTAGTGTTTACTTAAAAACCTCTCTGTCTCTTTTTTTCAATCTAACCCCTTCCCGCTTTCTGATCATCATCTTATCCCCCTTATCTCCCTTTTGACAGTTGATGACCTTGACTCTCTTGCTAATTCCTGTAATTCTATCCTGAATAACATGATAGACTCTTTTGTCCCCTTCCACTCCCTCAGACGAGGAACCTCTAATCCTCGTCCGTGGCTCAACCCCACTTCCTATTTCATACACAGGTGCATACGTGCTGCTGAACGTGCGTGGAGAAAGTCACGTACAATGGCTGACTTTCTCCATTGCAAGTTAATGCTGCAATGTCTCGGCACTGGGCTCCTGCTGGTAAAACAGAACTATTACAAAAAAGTATAAATAACAACAAATCTAACCCACGTTGCCTGTTCTCCATCTTCAACTCCCTTCTGCGCCCGTCTCCCGCTGACCCTCTCCTTTCTCCGCACTCTCCCCAGGACTTTGCCCATTACTTTCAAATAAGTCCACCCGCATGCAGATCTCTGGTCCTCGGGATGACTCCATAACTATGTTGCGAAAACATGCTGCTTTTTCCTTTGCAGTATAGCAAAAATCCGCAGGTTTCTTTCTCTCCCAACCACCGCTATGCTTATGCATGCTCTCATCCTATCGCGCCTGGACTATTGCAATCTACTACTTACTGGCTTTCCTGCTACCCACCTCTCTCCCCTTCAGTCTATAATTAACTCTGCCACATGTTTTGTTTCACTCTTTAATAAACCGTATCCCAAATTTTCTCTGTACAGGACAAAAACCTGGCTCCCCGTTAAACAGCGCATTGTATACAAAATCCTTCTCCTAACATTTAAAGCCTTTTGCTCTGCTGCTCCTTATTATATTTCTTCTCTAGTGTCCCCATATGTTCCTGACCGTACCCTCCGCTCATCACAGAACCAGCTCCTGTAAATACTCCCCACTCGTACTGCTTCCTCTCACCATAAATCTTTCTCTCTTGTGACTCCCATCCTTTGGAATTCTATTCCCCTCTGTTTACATCAAGAAACCTCAATTAGCAGGTTTAAAGGTAGCCTTACATCCTACCTATCTAGTAACCAGCTCAGTCTATGATTGTTTTATTTGCACTGCATACATCTCCCACTCCTTTGTATCTGTATGTTACCCACCTAACTAGATTGTAAGTTCTACGTGGCAGGGACCTCCTTTCCTCTTGTGGCAAAGCTCTAGAACTCCTATTTATATAATTGATATATTTATGCACTGTACTATCTATGTATTTATCCCCCTTGTATGACTTTTTGACATGGTTTATCTATTTTGGTATATATTATGTAACCCTGAAGCAATAATTTGGCATATATTTTGATATCTAGGTTAATCAGGGAAATAAGGCAAGGGGGGTAACTGCCAGGGGATGACTGTGGATATTGAATTAAGGGGATATTGAATTAAAGGCTTTCAAAAGGAATAGGGAAAGCTCTTTCTGAAACATTTTATTCAGGCCAGGGGCTCTTGCCTGATTTTAAGGATTTTATATTGTTAGAGAGTTCTATGTATTATGTAGTCTCCACATGTCATTCAGTTGCAAAGTATGTAGTTCTCTTTTTAGTTTATTGAGCTGTTTATGGGAAGAGTGGGAGATGCCTAAAGATGTACTGTATCCAAAAGTGGATCCAGGGCTAAATTAAAATCGCCACCTAGAATATTGAACAACAACCTCAACAAAGGAATATCTGAGAACAAATACTTTTATCCGGAAACTTTTCAGGTATATGCAAAATTAGGGAAATTTGGCCAGTAATCAGGTGGGTTTTTGCTGTGTGGAGGACCCTCTATGTTTGTGGTGGATTACCAGTTGCCATTGTTTGTAAATTGGGAAGTCCTTCATCCTGATAGGTGTGTCCCACTCCAGAAGATCAACCTTGGCTAGGTTGAGTTTAGTAAGAAAAGGTAAGAGGCCTTCTGGGTGTCTGAGGATAGCAGTGATTCCGTTCCAGTGTGCATGAAGAGCAAAAGGGAAGAACCATTTATAGGCATATGGTAAGTATGGGTTTTAATGCCCTGCTCTGCTGTAATGTGCACCTAGACCATTCTCGTAACAGGGATATGTGAACCTCTTGAAAGTTAATTTCTGTACATTCACAGGCTTTTATGAGAATATGAACTTTTGGTAAATACAACAGATTACGTCTCTGGGAGAGGAGTCATATGAACCACTAGGGCAAGGGGCTCTGCGGGCCCTGTTTAACTCTATAGGAGCGTCTTCTGCCTTTTTTCTTCTGGTAGGCCCCTTGCCCTTATTTTATTATGGTGGCCTCTGTTTTTAAGGTTATGAATTTGATTTATTAGGACTCTAATGGTGGCAGTGTGAGATGTATGGGAGGCATTTAAGTCATTTATAGCATTTTCTTGTTGGCCATACTTCCAGATCTGCTACTCGCACATTCTTTTAAGGAATAGTTCACTCAGAAAGTGAACTATTCTTTTATTGCATTAATTGAAGAACGTGAGGTAAATGAGCTATGCCTAAGTTCTTCAATTATTTAGAAGGAGCCAGGAGGGAAGGTGAAGAAATGGCATAGCTACCTTCCCGTTTTAAGAACGGGGGTAAGGCATAACTTGTTTACCTCCCGTTCTTCAATTAATGCAGTAAAGGAATAGATCACTTTCTGAGTAAACTACAGTATATCTTTAAAATCCTGGCATAGTGATGATATCTCTGCCTTACATGTATGGTCCACTCTTGCAACCAGCTCCTCAAAATCTTTTTTAGAAGGAAGGTATTGTAGGTATGCCATGATATTTGGAGCACATTTCAGCTTGAAGACTCTCTATGTTTTGGCCCTACTGAGCGCCATGTAGTGGGTACAAGATCCGGGAGTTTTCCCAAAATACCGGCCAAGATCCGCACTTCGAGTGCTCTGTTGCAGTGGTTGTGGTTTGAGGGATCATTGATTTCCCATTCTGTAGTAAAATGTTGAGGTAGGAGGTAGATTTACCCAGGAACTCTGCTCAAGTGCGTTTGTCATGCCACGCCATTGTGATACATAATTATAATAATTACAACACTTTAATTTTTTATGGAATTTATATCTCTTTTAATGCATGTTTCTATTGTAGTATGTGGTACCTACTGTGTTATTACATAATATAACTTATAAATATATAAATGCTTTAAAAGTGCTTCCTTCTACCGTTGACGGTTTATCATGCACTTTTATTTTATTTTTCATTTTTTATTTTGATTGTTTTATTGTTTCCACATCAGTGACATTTTCCTATTTGTCACATAACTGATTTATTTTTAATGCCACTTTCTAGAGAGATCTATGCAATTTTAGTGATTATTAAATTGGAATGTTACATTATTCATTCATGTACCAAAAGCTAGAATGTGATTATGACAGTTTAATCATTGTATTATTAATAACAAAAATCCCTTTTTCTTTTTTTAAAATTAATGATTCCATGTAAGTAATTTGTTCACAGATATTTTAAGGTGAACTGTGGTCTAAACCAACAGCATAGTATAGAGGGCCATATTTCTAAAAGCATATTTTCTAAAAATCGCCTTTAACGATTGTTATGGTGATCGTTAATTTACGATTGATGTCGTAAATCTATGATAGCGATCCAATATCTATGACCATGATCGCCCACAGTATACTATTGCGGTATTCTATGAATGTTCAGAGTAAATGTTGCAATTGCAGTCATACAGTAAGAAAAACCCATAACATTGCAAAGTTGCAATACCGCAGGAAATTAAATAGGACTTAGAAACTTCTGACTAGCCAGATCCATATTCTTCAACCTGGCATTTTAATTGAATGCCTTATGACATTGCAACGAAGTGATGGATTGGAAGCCCCTTTCTTTCTATAAAATCCATTGGGCCTTTGGCAAACTAAAAGCCTAATCAGATGCACGATTTTTTAATTTTTATGACAATAAATAGAATAAAGCTTCTAGGTTTTTACTATATGAACTAGCAGAAATTTACAATGACATTGACAAAGACGTCAGGATTTTATTCTATGTGTCGCCAATCCAGTAAAACTCTATGGGCTAATATCTTCCTCAGGAGATTCTTTTTAGACATAGATACTTTTTTGTACCCACAGTAATATATATATATGGATTACTTACCTTCTGGCTATCTAACAATTTGTCTGAGATTATAAAAGATGTTTGTTGATAAATTTGATATAAGTTCATATTACTCCTTTAGCTGGGTTTATAGTACTATTTTACTGGCACCCCTGTAGCTATTACACTGCAAAGCCATGACATCATCATGCAAAACAAGTAAACGCAGTGTATGCCGCCTATGCTTGCAGAATCTCAGGCAAACGAACGAGTGATGCATATGAATCGCACGGTCGCGAGATCTCGCCCCTTTTAACATCCTGGTACTTCATTCTCTCGCTACTGACAAAAGCAAAACGGCTCTAGTGGCCTTTCCTTGTTCTTTCCATGTACCGGTATCTCTAAATACTATCAGGGATATTCAATAAAAGTTCTTATCGTTTAAAATGGTGCTACTTTTACCCCAACCAATCAGATCCTATTTAACATTTGTAAGCTTACATCTGATTGGTTGGGGCAAAGTAAGCACCATTTTAAACGATAAGGACACGATAACCGTGTATGTTGCTTCTCGGCCTCCCCCTGGGTCTGCACAATGACTACTATATAGTTACATTTTCACAGGATAGATAAGTACCGTATATACTCTAATATAAGCCAAGGTTTTCAGGCTTTAAAAATAGCCTGAAAACCGAACCTTGGCTTATACTCGGGTCAAGCCCTTACCTTGCGGCCGGAGTCTGGAGCAGTCAGGGTAGCCGGTAGAGGAATAGGCATGCATGCGCCGTTGTTATGCACCTCCTTTCAAACACCAGCCTAAAGAAGGAGAATGGTATCTCTTGTTGATAAGATTGCCTTCAGATTCTGTATTGTTTTGAGGCTTTAGTTGCCCTTTAAATGGACAGCAGACTTTCCATACAGTAGTCCCATACAGTAATAGCCATATGGATTTGGCTTTACTGTATGGGACTATGTAATGGAAATTCTGCTGTCCATTTAAAGGGCAACTAAAGCCTCAAAACAATACAGAATCAGAAGGAGGATGGTATATATTGTTGATAAGATTGCCTTCAGATTCGTATGCTTTGAGGCTTTAGTTGCCCTTTAAATGGACAGCAGACTTTCCATACAGTAGTCCCATACAGTAATAGCATTACTGGATTTGGTTATTACTGTATGGGAATTCTGCTGTCCATTTAAACGGCAACTAAAGCCTCAAAACAATACAGAATCAGAAGGCAGTAATGGTCATAATTTCTACCCTCGACTTATACTCAAGTCAATCAGGTAAAAATAGGTACCTTATATTCGGATCAGCTTATATTCGAGTGTATAGGTATATATATTTGTGTGCCTGTTGTTTCTTTGCTGCACATTTGTAATGGCATAGGCCATTTAGATTATGTACCTGTATAAGGATCTGAATTCAATTAACTGACATACTGACTCTTTGTTATTACTTAACTACAGTACATAGCTGTACTGTAGCTGTTCTTCTCCACAGGAATCTAATTCTTACAGAGGATTCTCGCTTTATGTAGCAACATGAGAGATTTATTATTTTTAATGGAATGATTTACACAAGCAGAATGATTTTGGTCCAAAAGCTAAAGAATAAACTTATTTTACACTCCGTTGGCCCTAGCCTAGTAGCTGTAGATTTAATGTCACCACAAATGCTAAATTTGATATATCCAAGCCAGACGCTTGGCGACTAGCTAAAATGATAGAATACACTTTTTGTTCCACTGTCCATAAAATGTTTATTAAAATAGACTACACATTTTTATCCACTCAACTTTTTCCACATATGGCACACAATTGCAGCGATTGCATGGTCAGATCACAACCATATATCTTTAGCCTTGCAAAATATAGTTAAAGCCAGACCATGCCCTTCGGGGTATCTGTATAAATCACTTCTAGCAAATATGCATCATATGGAAGCTTAAACTAGGGTTTTAAATATGTATTTTGCGAAAAATGCGACAGATGATATACAACAGTGCACATTATGGGCATAAGGCAACTCGCAGCCCGAGGGGGAACAGCAATGTGAAAGGACGATTAAAGGGTTAACAAGTGCCCTTGCCATCCTAAAATGACCTGCATATTGAGTACAAGATTCTCTATTTTGTGGACCTGAACCCTCTATTTTCATTGGTGGTTCCAATTATCCACTTATATTAATGTCCAAGGATTTCCACATTTACAGGGATCTGATCTGCTTTTCATATGAGCCCCTGTAACAAGATACTCCATTTGATTTATGCATACTTGAATACATTTATTCAAAAAAGTTACCGCAATATTTCCTAGGAGATATGGTAAATAATGCTTTATTCCTTTGTTTTTCCTACATGCAAAATGTTTTTTATCTTCATGACAATTTTATTAAAACCTACAAATATCCAGAATAAAATACTGTTTTTTTTTTTTTTTAATAAATTCAGCATGTTATAAACAAATATATATATATAAAATTCTGTTTTCTCAGTGATGGACTTTCTATTCAAGTTTAAGAGAAACATTAAATTATTATTCAGTTGCTTCACATTTTATATCAAAGTATAATCAAAGATTCATGAATCTGTAATGCAATCTTTCTTGTTATTGATCGATGGCACGCGTCTCCGCCGACTGAACTCAAAGTGTATGAAACATGAATTATGTCTGTCAGATATTATTTCCTTCCTTCTCCTAGAATCAGTGGGTTCAGAAAACATTGTACTTTTAAACGTGAATTGAATGGATGCTTTAAAAATACCAGAGGTTGCAGACAATGATGGGTTTGTCAGTCTTTTTGAGAAAAGGACACGTTTCATAGGTCATAATTATGGGGAGAAAGATTCAATATCTGAATTGTTTCCTGTGAGACTGCTTATATTTATGTCTCGTTTAATCCATTTGCTAACTTTTGGATTAAATTGAACAGCATTTCTTACATCACATTTTATATCCAAAGTAAAACACAGTTCAGACATTCTATTTCCATGTTTTCAAGAATGAATATATTACCCTACTACACAGAACAGACCAGAGTGGTTTGACTAGACATCCAAATACTTTCAAATATGATCTTTTCCTATTAGAAACATATCTGAAAAATAAACCCCTCATACAGGGTTTTCATCTTCATAAGTAAGTCTAGTATTACTAGATAAATTTCACATTGGGCTGCTAAGTGGCATATGAGATTCAATGTTGATAAATGTAAGGTGATGCAATTTGGCTCAGTGTTAAGTGAATCTCTGTTGGAAAGGGATCTTTGGTGGATAACAAACTTAAAGGTGGCATGCGGTGACAGGCAGCAACAGCTACAGCCAGCATGATAGTGTCTTGTATAAAGAGAGGTATGGATTCAAGGGAGAAAAAAATTATTCTCACTCTTTACAAAGCATTGGTAAGGCCTCATTTGGAATATGCAGTGCAATTTTGGAATCCTGTGTACAAAAAGGATATCTTTGAAATGGAAAGGGTTCAGAGAAGGGCAACTAAATTAATTAATTAATTAAAGGGCATTTGGGGGGCTTGAAAATGAAGATTGGAGTTACAAGGTGCTTGCGTGGGGATATGATTTCTGTACAATAAACTATCTGGGGCATAGTTCACCAATAGAGCATGTGAGAGGACACACGGACATCCCTTAAGACTTGAAGAAAAAAGTTTAGGCTTCAAGTCCAGAAAGGTAAAGCTATGGAACTGTCTTCCAGTGGACATTGTGATGGCAGGTTCATTGGACAGTTTTAATAAAAAGCTGGATGAGTTTCTGCAAACAAGGAATGTTGCAAGTTACTGGTATTGATACATAAATTAGAGTTGATCCAGGGAAATTTCCGATTGCCACTTGCAGTCAGGAAGTAATTTTTTTCCCCTTCATAAATTTGGTGGGGATTTTTTGCCTTCCTCTGGATCAACAGTTAGGGAGGAAATGAGGGTATTGCTAGATGTGTTGGACTGGATGGACATATATCTTTATTCAACCTCAAATACTGTACTACTATACTATACTATTGCCTTTGCAACAGAAAATAAAGAAATAGCAAAGTCATTGCTTGGGAGTAAATATTGGGTTTTAGAGACACAGAAATATCTTATGACTTAAGAAACTTAAAGGGGAATTTAAACATTTAAATCATCTGCAGTGTTATTCCAGAAGTTTAGCCGGACTTTAAGAAGAGATCTGTGGTGCGTATGTGTAGTGATTACTACACTACATTTTGTGTAGTAATCACTGTCCTAAAACTGACTGAAATCAAGCACTGCCTTTAAATAATATGTAATACATTTTAAATACTAGACTTCACAGCAGTAGAGAGGGAAGTTTCTTGGAGAGAGGCCATATTATTATATTAATATTCATATTAATTCCCACTCATTTATGCTATCCCCTAAATAAGTCTAAAACCTATGCTACTGTACATAATATGCTGTCATGAAGTACTATTTAAAATTTTATTTCATCCATTCCATTTCATCATGAACATGTATGATTGTGGGGGCCGACCAGCGATGCATGATTTGATCTGCCAGGGGAAATGGTCAACGAGGCACGACTGCACAGCTATTTTGACCGGTGATGCACCTTTACATGGCACGGATGCATTGTGGGTCGTCCCCCGTGATTGCATGTGTGTATGAAGCTTTATTCTATAAGAACTCATTTTATTTTTGTCCACACCATTTATTTTATTGCAGGAAATGCAATCTAACATGTAAACCAACAGAAAGCAATCATTATCATTCTTGCCAAGTCAAGGCCAGTAATGATTATATAATGGTTTACACGGCAACAATAGATGATTGTTCTGTTTATCTGACATTATACATAATGTTGTTGTCTTATAGATGCGCAATACCCCTTTATTAGGCTACCTAATGAATAACTTAATCAATACATAGGAGATTACAACAACCTTCAAGAACCATAAATAGGAATACTATATGAAGATTCCCTTCATAAATGTATATACATTCATAAATCATCATAAAGATTCTGAAAACAATTTTTTTTGTTTAATGAAAAAGTTACTTTTCATATATGTATGATTATTATATTTTACAATTCTTATATTTTCCGAAGAATACAAAAAATATTGCCCTAAAGTATTACATACAGTCAGTATATATATGTATATATATATAATCACTGAAGGTAGCCCAATATATATAGTTGGTAGACAAATATCAGCGCTCAACAGGTCTTTAAATAAGGTGCTTTTATTAAAATGCTTTAACAACCAAACATGGTGTAAAAATGCATCAGTAGCAAAGTTTTGGCCCTTGCTTATTGGCCTTTATCAAGCTTACCACATAGTGCATCTACACACATATAAATACACAATCTAATTAATGATGAATTACAAACCACACCTACAAGACATCATACATAGTAACATAGTAACATAGTAACATAGTAATTAAGGTTGAATAAAGACATTCGTCCATCAAGTCCAACCTATTCCCTTTTTTTTTTTTTTTTAACCCTACCTAACAGTTGATCCAGAGGAAGGCAAAAAAACCCAGCTAAAAAGGGGGAAAAAAATTCCTTCCTGACTCCAAACGGCAATCGGAAAGTATCCCTGGATCAACCAGATCTATATGCATTAATACCAGTAATTCTCAATATTTTTTAGTTTTAGAAACTTATCCAGGCCTTTTTTAAAGTTATTCAATGAACTTGCCATTACCACCTCTGCTGGAAGACAGTTCCACAGTTTCACCGTTCTCACTGTAAAGAAACCTCTCCTAACTTGAAGATGAAACTTCTTTTCTTCCAACCTTAAAGGATGTCCACGAGTCCTCTGATATGACCTATTAGTGAACAATGCACCAGAGAGTTCACTGTATGGGCCATTAATATATTTGTATAAGGTTATCATGTCCCCACGCAACCGCCGCTTCTCCAATGTAAACAGCCCTAACTTGTCTAATCTGCCTGCATATTCAAGCCCCTCCATTCCCCTTATTAATTTAGTTGCCCTTCTCTGAACTGCCTCAATTTCCAAGATGTCCCTTTTGTATATGGGATTCCAAAACTGCACCGCATATTCCAAATGTGGCCTTACCAGTGCCTTGTAAAGAGGGAGAATAATATTTTTCTCTCTTGATTCCATTCCCCTCTTTATACAAGACAATATCTTGCTAGCTCTAGCTGTTGCTACCTGGCATTGTTTGCTACAGCTAAGTCTGTTATCTACCAGAACCCCCAAATCTTTTTCCATTTCAGATGCACCTAACACAGAGTTATTTATGGTGTAGGTGGCACAGGGATTATTAAATCCCAAATGCATCACCTTACATTTATCAACATTGAATCTCATCTGCCATTCTGCTGCCCATTTTGATAATCTATCTAGGTCTGCTTGCAGCACTTGCACATCATTGGAAGTTTCCAAAGCTCTGCATAATTTAGTGTCATCAGCAAACACAGAGACCTTGCTCTCAATGCCCCCTTCTAAGTCATTTATAAACAGATTAAACAGAAGCGGCCCCAGTACAGAACCCTGAGGAACTTCGCTTAGATCTTTAGCCCACATAGATGTAGCTCCATTAACCCCCACTCTCTGTTTGCGGTCCAATAACCAGTTCTCTATCCATGAACAAATGTTTTCTTCAAGGCCAACAGTCCTCAGTTTATACATTAGTCGCCTATGTGGCACAGTATCAAAGGCTTTTGCAAAATCCAAATATACCACATCCACAGCTGTGCCTGAATCTAACTTCTTACTCACTTCTTCATAAAAACCAATTAAATTTGTCTGGCATGATCTATTTCTCATAAATCCATGCTGACTACTACTAATAAGATGATCTCTGGAGACAAAGTCAAGGATATGATCCCTTAACAAAGTTTCCATCACCTTCCCTACCACTGATGTTAGGCTTACAGGTCTATAGTTACCAGGCTGTGAACGACTACCTTTTTTGAATATTGGTATTACATTGGCTTTTTTCCAATCCAGCGGCACATCCCCAGACAAAAGCGAATCTGAAAAGATGAGACACAGTGGTCTTGCTAGAACTGAACTAAGCTCTTTTAAAATCCTAGGATGCAATCCATCTGGTCCTGGCGCTTTATTGATATTAACTTTGTCTAATTGATTCCGTACCATATCCTCTGTTACCCAATGTGAAAACTCTTCATTTCCTCCCTGCACATTGTTACAATCCCTACTGTAAGGATTCTCAACAGTAAAAACCGATGTAAAAAAACGGTTTAGCAGATTAGCCTTTTCGGCATCCTCTACAACCACCTCAGCTCCATTATTTAATGGTCCCACATTCTCAGTCCTCATTTTTTTACCATTTATATACTTAAAAAACATCTTGGGGTTGGACTTGCTTTGTTCGGCAATCCGTATTTCATTTTCTATTTTAGCTAGTTTAATTGCTTTCTTGCACTCTTTATTACAACTTTTGAAGTCCCTGTAAGCCTGTTCTGTGCCTTCTGCTTTCAAAATTTTAAAAGCCCTTTTCTTTTTTTCCATTTCCCTTTTTACCTGAGCATTAAGCCATGCAGGAGTGGACATAATTTTTTTACACTTGTTTCCTAAAGGTACCGATTTGGAAATGTTATAGTTTAATATCCCTTTAAAAGTGGTCCACATCTGCTCAGTATCTTTACCTAGAAACAGTTCCCCCCAGTCTATGAGCAGGAGCGATTCCTTTAAAAGCATAAAATTAGCTTTCCTAAAGTTAAAAGTTTTTGTTAAGCCAGTGCACTTTAGTTTTCTGCAACCTATATTAAATGACACTATATCATGGTCACTATTCCCTAAGCTTCCCATTACCTTCATCTCCAAAATGAGCTCTGGGTTATTAGATATCACCAGATCCAACAACGCATTCTTTTTTAGTAGGAACTTCTACCATCTGTGAAAGAAAATGCTCATTAAGGAAATTTAAGAACTTTATACCTTTTGAGGTGCTGGCAGTTCCATTACTCCAATCTATTTCAGGGTAGTTAAAATCCCCCATAACCAGAACATGCCCCATACCAGCAGCCTTCGCCAACTGCATATGGAGATTCATTTCCACCTCTTCCTCGGCATTTGGCGGCTTATAACATACTCCAACAATTAATTTACCTACCTTCTTGCTTCCTGTACACAGTTCCACCCATAATGTTTCTGCCGCATCGTTTGCTCCCCCATCTATTCCATCTTTTAAATTTGGCTTCAATTCCTGTTTAACATACATACATACTCCTCCTCCTTTCTTATTAACTCGGTCATGTCTAAATAAGGAGTACCCTTCAATATTTACTGTCCAGTCGTGTGAATCATTAAGCCATGATTCTGCTATACCAATTACATCATACCTTTCCTTTAACGTCACTGATCATTCAAAACCTTTAAAGTGACAGTGCTCTATACTCCATATAAGATATACTATCAACATAGACCCATGTCTTAATAAAATACAGTAAAGTGCATATATTAAAGTGATATAGTGTTAGTGTAAAAATAGATAAAAGGGACTTATGATTATATATGGGAACTCGGATCATAGAAATAAAGCAAGATTAAAAACATTCTAGGCCATATTCTTCTACATGATTATTAGAGACGGATACTGATATACACAATCACACTAGTATCCACTAAGCACCTGCTAGTATTATAAACAGAGTGGTGATAAATACTATGATAGTAAAATTCAAGTGGACCCAAATGGTAAAGGACAACTATGAAAGACTAATATTACTGTCACATAATATAATATTTAAAACACTAGTATTAACTAGTATCTATAAAATATATGAAGGAACAATATTCGTTAAGGCCTTGGGGGGCCAATGTATCAAGTGTTTTAATCCAAAAAGTTTCCTTTCTGAGGAGCATATTTCCTCTATTTCCTCCTCTCCTAGGTACAGCTATGTGATCTATTCCCATAAACTTTAGATCAGAGACTGAGTTTCCTTTTTCTAGAAAATGGTTGGCAACAGGTCTGCTGGTTTTTCCATCTCTATATGCCGTTTTAATAGCAGATCTGTGTCCGTCCATGCGTGTTCGTAATGTTAAGTCTGTTTTCCCCACATAGTACAAATTACATGGGCAGATGATGATATATATCACATGTGTGGTTTGACAAGTGATATTGAATCTAATATCAATTTGTTTCCCAGTATGTGGGTGAGTAAATGTAGAACCTGTTATCATATGTTTGCAAGATTTACATTTATAACAATTGAAACATCCGTTTTCTTGTTTGTCAGCCAGTTAGTTGGTTTATATTTGTCGATAGGGTCGGTGTTAACTAAAATGTCCTTTAAACTTGTGCCTCTCCTGAATGCCACTGTGGGTCTATTGGGAAGGCGTTCATTGAGTTTTGCATCTGAGGTTAAAATATTCCAATTATCGTGTATGGCATGTTTGATGTCTTCACCTGCTGTAGAATAAGAGGTGGCACATATACATTCCTTTTGTTGTATATGTATGGAAATAAAGCTTGGAAGCACTCCTGGGACTTCATAACAAACAAAAAGTCTTTATTGCACAAACGTTTCCGCCGCCCACCGCAGCCGTCATCAGGATACAAGTGCTCTATCAAACCAACCCTATATACACCTTCTACTAACACCCTTCCCCTGTTCACCTGTGTCAAGTGAGTCCATTACCTCTAGTATCTTCACCACAGGGGCGCGTCAGTACCTGTAACAGGGCCACCCGTCGACATGTGAACGTCATCGCCAGACCTCCCCACACTAGGCACCGTCCACCAACCGGATGAGAAAAGTGACAGTGCTGTAGCATATGATACCTAAAACTCAGCAAAGTGATAAAGTGCATATATATACAAATTAAATGTAAAACAACCCCCATATACAAACACTGTAAAATCTCTAATTAAAAACACATACCGTAATTAGATCTGTATTAAATAACATAACATTATCTCCCATCCATAGAACTATATATGTTACTTTAATGTATTTATATTTTAACAATCGCCCATAACATGTCACGATCATAAACCTCAACATAGTTGTAGAAACTATTCAAAGCGGAAATATAAGAATTCCAAGATTTTGCGGACTCAACTGTAGTGAGGGCTTCTCACCATATTACCATGCAAGTAAGTGTTGTAAATCCTTAACGGTTAGATGGGAGTGCGGCCTTTTGGATGTGTATATATATATATATATATATATATATATATATATATATATACATCCAAAACTCATCAACTCTGTAGATGCCCTGGTGCTATCCCCAAAACAATACACACTTCCATCCATAAGGGAAGCACTGCAAGGGACTAGATAAAGCAATAACAAAAAGACTGAACTACAATAAAGTCTTTTGTTATTGATTTATCTACTCCCTTGCGAGTGCTTCCCTTATGGATGGAAGGGATATATATTAATATAATAATAATAGACCATGTAGAATACAGCAGCATCGTGAATAATATCAAAAGTCAGCATACAGTAATGCATTTGATTTATTGGTTAACAACATCAATATAATGGCGGCAACGTTTCGGGACACCTCCCTTCTTAAGCCTAATTGATAAGCCTTGAATTAAACATGACCCTCAAATTCCTTTATAGAGGGTAACAGGAAACTATTATCATAGAATACGCTTTTAAATAGGCAACTATTAGCAGGAACAATGGGAACAGTGACACCCAGTGGCATGTCAAGGAAAACATCACAGTCAGTTTACAAGAATACATAAAGATCATAATCCTTGTTTAACCCTTAGGGGATAATGTGTCTAACCTATTTATCCACCATACTTCCCTTTCTTAACTCTAACTGTCGATCACCTCCTTTGAGGTGATCATATGAACCTGTTCCAAAATCATGAACTTCATTTGGTCGGTTTATGTCCTAATTCCAATAATGTTGGGTACAGGAAGAGTTATCTGTCGGTGTTGGATAGATGACTTATGTTGTGCTAGTCTTACTTCATCTTCTGTGTTGTTCACCAACGTATAACAGCCACATGGGCATATTAGCATACACAACAAATCGTGTATCAACAGGTGTAAAACCCTTCAACTTGAAGGACTCACCGTGGAAGGATGAATAAACTCCTTACCTTAATCACTTATTGCAACAGATCCCACTCATAAATGGAAACATGCCCTTATTAAGGCCTTTCAACCAAGTGCCCCTCCCAGACTCCTCAGTTTTTATCATATTACTAGACACCATAGACCTAATATTCCTACCCTTTTTGTAGGAGATCAGTGGAAAATTTTTAAATTCCTGAATATTGGGTAAAGCCCGCTGTAAAAGATACCAATGTTTGCGGATAACACCAGCCACTCGTTTACCATATGGATCATACGTGTTGTAACAAACGGTACCCTATCTATTTTCTGATTAATTTTTCTCTTTCTGTGGTCTACCTCTGACCTGAATTTTGGCGCTTCAGTAATAGATTTAGGGTAACTCTCCATTCGATTTTATGGCCATATCTTCAAGACATTTATTTCTTATTTCTGGTCTATCAACTATCTCTCGACTCGCTTCATCTGACTGTATGGAATAGATCTTTTATGTGATCCGGGTGTTGGCTAGTAAAGTGTAATAATTGGTTTCTGTCTGTTGTTTTTGATAGATACATGTATGAAAACCATCATCAACTCTATCTATCTGTACATCTAAAAAGTGTATAGAGTCTCATTCATTGTCATATCAAACTTATATTCGATGGGCATCATTAAGCATCACGTGGAACCGCGATAGGGACTCAACACGCCCCTCCAGAGGACGAACACGTCATCAATATATCCCACCAGGCCACGCAGTGGTTCGGTAGAGATCACACCGATAGACGCGTCCGTCCTCCAGCCAAGCCATAAGGCATGGCATAGGAAGGCGCGGCATTGGACCCCATCGCGGTCCCAAGCAATTGCAATAGTACCCATCCAGAACCAGAAATAATTCTGGGTCAAATATTTTAAGTAAGCTCAAAAAGAGATTTCTGGGCAGACGTATATTTATCCGTCACCTAAACAGCCATCTAACCGCCCTCATGCCGTCATCATGGGGGATGGCTGTATATAAACTAGCCACATCAAAGTGGCAAAGAAGTAGATCTCTCAGGGTCTAATCTTATATTGGACAGTTTATCTAAAAGTCTGTGCTGTCTTCTATATATGATGGAGTTCCTTGAATTAAAGGGCCCAGTGCTCTGTCTACCAAAGAAGCCAGAGGGCAAAATACAGAATTTACCCCCGATACAATTGGACGGCCAGGTGGACGAACCGGGTCTTTATGTATTTTCGGTAGAGTATAGAGCACTGGTGTCCTAGGGAACTGCACCATGAGCTTCTTCATATCGGATTCATCCAGTACACCCTTGTCAACATATAATTGCAGACAGTCTGTTATACAATTTTTAATACGAGGGAGAGGGTCGCACTGAAGTTTACAATGTACATCAACAGCCGAGAGTTGTTGCTGGATCTCGCCAATAGTACCACTATGGCCCCTCCTTTATCAGAGGGTCTGATGGTAATTCTATTATCATTGGCTAGCTCCTTAATAGCTTCCCTCTCCCTGTTAGAAACATTAACAAAACTATGTTTCAATTCATCACGGTCTATACAACGAAAGTCTCTAAGAACTTGCTGAATATAAGTCTCAACAGGAGCAGAAGATGTAGGAGGGACAAATTTGCTTTTATGGACAATACCAAAATCACTTAGTCTTAAAGAATCATCATTAGTATTTTGCACCTGTCTTTCATCAGATTTATTAGTAAAGTAGGCCGCACTCCTCATCAACTCTGTAGATGCCCTGGTGCTATCCCCAAAACAATACACACTTCCATCCATAAGGGAAGCACTCGCAAGGGACTAGATAAAGCAATAACAAAAGACTGAACTACAATAAAGTCTTTTGTTATTGATTTATCTACTCCCTTGCGAGTGCTTCCCTTATGGATGGAAGGGATATATATATATATATATATATATAAGCAGACAGATTTAAGAGGCACTCACGTCTCCATACGATCTTGCCTGGTGAGTGTTTGTATCCTGAAGACGGTCAAAATTGTAGCCGAAACGCATTGATATAATAAAGCAATTTAATATTTATCTGCAACAAGACCTACGAGTGCTCCTTCTATGGAATCCAGTGTTTTACTTTTGGAAAGCGGCGAGGCACATTGTGCATAGCGCGAGTGCGGGACACATGGAGGATATATATATATATATATGCATAGCGCGAGTGCGGGACACATGGAGGATATATATATATATATAAACCAAACCGTATATGAGGGCACTCTCGGGACTTTACACTCAATCAACATACCGAATAAATTGTCCCCAAACCCATTGAGAAGTGTGCGTAAATCAGTACTATCTTTTAAATATGAGCGCATCGATTTCACGAAAGGTTGAAGGAAAAAATCAACGTACTGGGCTACAGGTTTGAACAACGAATCCCTAGAGGCTATAATAGGTCTGCCTGGTGGGGAATTGACTGATTTGTGTATTTTTGGTATGGTGTATATGATAGGACAACACGGATTTTCATTAAGTAAGAATTTGAACTCATTATCAGTGATCCATTCATGTATTACGGCCATCTTAAGCTTTGATTCCAACTCCCGTTTAAGGCGTGGTGTAGGATCTTTCTCTAATGGGAGATAGGTATTGCTGTCCCCAAGTTGCATCAACAATTCTTTGCGGTAATATTCTGGGTCCAATAAAACAATGGAGCCTCCCTTATCAGCTGCCCGTATTATCACTTTATCATTGTTTCTTAAAGAAACCAAAGCCTCTCTTTCATCCTTATCTAAATTACTGTTCGTCCGTAGATTGGCCCTATCATTAAACCAATTATTCAAATCATTAGAAACCATATTATGAAAAACGGCAATGGAAGCCGCAGTGTTGGGCGGATCAAACGTACTAGGTATTTTGAAGGGACTAAAACCCCCTACCTTGTCTCCAGAGGGACGGTCACCTTTAAAGAAGTCTTTCAGTTTGAGCGATCTTTTAAACTTAAAAAGGTCAATTTCATCCCGTAACAAATCGTTTTTGGGAGTAGGGACAAATGACAGACCCCTGCTCAACAATTTGTATTCACCTCGGGATAAGGGATGGGAGCTAAGGTTGAATATCACTTCTTGGTGGGGATCCTGGGGGGTTTTCCCTTGGGACCACCCTCCCCTCCTGATGTACCGTCTCTTCCTTTTGTCCGTAACCCTCCTTTTGTGGCTAAACGAGTCGTGACCCCTAAAAAAGGTTTCTCTGCTCCCCCTGGGCTATCAGTACCCCCTTCCTCACCTTCAGACCCTTGGGATTCCCCAGAAGAGTCAATGGTATTAATAGGTTTGCGTGTGCGCCAAAACCTTCTCTTGGGTCTGTCCACACTATGTCCACCGGTTAACCACCCGTAAACCCTTTTGTCTTTGTAATCAGTGTGGACTTTAACCACCTTGGTTTTTTTAAATTGAATCAAATCATCACGATATTTAGTCACTTGTTCGTCAAGCTTTTTTATCCAATCAGTCTGGGAGTCACCACTAAGTTTGGAAAGATGGTGTAATTCAAATTTGGCTAACTCAATTCTAACCGCCTCTAATTCTTTATTGGCTTGTTGGATGACCAATAGTAATAAATCATGTGAACACTTGTTCAAAATACTAATCCATTTTACACAAAAATCTCTGTCTTGTCGGCCTATTGTGGGTATATTGCGAACCCTGAAACCTCTGGGGATTTCTTTCTTACGAAAATAATCTGACAAAAAAACCCCATGTAAATGATAGTCAATTTCACGTTTCCTTAATTTTAACACATCAAAAAACAATTGCTTATTGGATGTTTCCCCTTCAAACAAATCCGTGGAATCACGGAACAAAATTTGATTAGCTTCTTCCTGGGAAAAGGTTAATTCATTGCGTAATTCAGTCTCAGTGAAAAACAGCCCTTCGTTGTCGCCCTGAAGCTTAGTGGCGATGTCAAGACAGAAAAATCAAAAACTTAATATTCACAACGAGTCAGGCAAGAATTCCGGATGGACAGAACTAGTATCAATAATGTCATAAAAAATACTTAGCTGCGGGTGCTGTGACATCGTAACATATGTAAACCATTCCAAAAAACGTCCGCACTCCTTCGCAGAACAACACTGCCCTGGTGCAGAAACTCACTCAATATACAAACCAAACCGTATATGAGGGCACTCTCGGGCTTTACACTCATCAATTACAAGTGTACGGATGGATCAATGCATTTCGGCCATGATACGGGCCGTCCTCAGGATCACCATATCGGTTTCTCTCCATCTTAAAGGGCCGGGGCACACACCCCCTCGTACCCTTAACCTATGTGCATAAAAATTATCAGTGATAAAAATGACACCTAATTACCAAATAACCAAAATGACCAAAGCAAAATATGACAGTTAAAAACCCCACACCCCTACTGATAAAACATCTCACAGAGACTTACGCAAATCGCCTAAAGAATTAATTGTGACGAGAACAATCGTAACAAAACATATGTTCACCTTTCCTATAATTCTCCTTACATGAGAAATTTATTCGGTATGTCACTTTTAACATGTGATGTGTCAAGCCTTTATACAGTTATCCCCCAGCAACAGGGGATTGACATTTGTAAGGAAGTGCTTTCTAAAGGCCCATGGTGTGGCCCCCCGGTTGAATTTATTATCGATTTGTTATCGTTCATTTTGATGAATAATCATTTTCGGTTTGAAAATATGTATTTTCAACAGGTCGCAGGCACCGCGATGGGCTCTAATGTGGCCCCTTCCTTTGCGAATCTTTATATGCAATGGTTCGAGGAGACCCATATTTTTCCGGAATTCGAAGTTAACATCGCTCTTTATAAAAGATATATAGATGACATCTTTATCATTTGGAAGGGGGACCACATAGGAGCCCATCGTTTTGTCGAACATCTAAACAACTTGGGGACCCCCATACAGTTGAGTATCAATGTAAGTGATACCATGGTAGACTTTTTAGATTTAAGAATCTTTGTTGAAAATGGTAAATTGGGCACGACTCTTTTCAGGAAAAGTACCGATAGGAACACCATTCTTCACCATGCCAGCTTTCATCCAAAGCAACAAATTATGAGTATTCCTTATTCACAATTTTTGAGGGTACTCAGAAACAATTCTGACCCGGCTAGGGCCAAGGTCCAACTACTGGAAATGGTGGACAGGTTCCTTGCTAGGGGCTATG
The DNA here is from genome assembly GCA_019447015.1 of Hymenochirus boettgeri. Taxonomy (NCBI): domain Eukaryota; kingdom Metazoa; phylum Chordata; class Amphibia; order Anura; family Pipidae; genus Hymenochirus; species Hymenochirus boettgeri. The sequence continues at coordinate 81,506,378 of CM033472.1, forward strand.
AAAAAAGTCACCTATTAACCCAAATTGAGAGAGCATATAAGCAAATGGCTTCCACCATGGTATCCACCCAACAATCCAAAACATCAGTGAGAAGGGGTGTTGGGATACCCACCTTCGTCATCAATCACACACCAGCTAGCTATGCCCTCAAAAAAAGTGTCAATAAACATTGGGACGTGGTCAGGTCAGATCATGGTCTCCCGTTTTATGATTCGGATATCAGAGTGGCACACAGAAGGGGTGCTAATCTTAGGAATCTGTTGGTCAAAACAGATTCTTTTCCCCAATCCAAGACACAACAAGAGAGTTGGCTTAACAAAAAAACAAGAGGGTGTGTGAAATGTTTGGGGTGTCAAACATGCCGCTATGCCCTGGTGGGCAGGGATTTCCCTCATCCCCATAGTGGGAAACGTTTTGACATTCGGTTCAGACTCACATGTACATCCACACATGTGATTTATGTGATCACTTGTCCTTGTGGATTGTTCTACGTCGGGAAGACCAGTACTACGGTCAGGGAACGGATGAACAACCACCGGGCTAGTATTAGAATGGCACTCTCGGGACAAGGATCTGTGAGGGACTCCAAGCATGGGGAGCTCTCGGTGGCCAGACACTTCAAAAAGGTGGGGCATAACCTGTCTATGTTTAGATGGATGGCCATAGACCATGTTCCTGACTCTTGCCGGGGCCTCCCGAGAGATAAAAGGCTACTTCAATTAGAAGTGCAATGGATCAAGAGACTTGATACAGTGGCCCCGAGGGGTCTCAACGAAATGGTGTCTTTATCCTGCTTCTTGTGAGGGCCAGTCTTTAGACATTGGTCACGTATGGATTTTATATATTTTTTGGTCACTGTGTAGAAATGTTAGTGTGAGGGGGGTCCCCTTGTTACACAATTTACACAATTGTTACACAATGTTATTTAAAGTTATGTGGTCTAATATTGATCGATATTGTACCTGAGCCTCCCTATCGGTCCCATTTAAACATTAGGAAATCTGAAATTTCTCGTGTAGGAGATATCATAGGGAAAGGTGATACATATGTTTTGTTACTGATTCGATGTTCAGTCACAATCCAATTCTTTAGCGGATTTGCGTATAGTCCGGTGTGAGATGGTTTTATCCAGTAGGGGTGTGGGGTTTTTTAACTGTCATATTTTGCTTTGGTCATTTTGGTTTATTTGGTAATTAGGTGTCATATTTTTATCACTGATATATTTTTATGCACATAGGGTTAAGGGTACGGGGGTGTGTGTCCCCCCCGGCCCTTTAAGATGGTGAGAGGAACCGGATATGGTGATCCTGAGGACGGCCCGTATCATGGCCGAAATGCATTGATCCTATCCGTACACGTGTAATTGATTGAGTGTAAAGTCCCGAGAGTGCCCTCATATACGGTTTGGTTTGTATCATTGAGTTTGATTTCATGCCCCAGGCAGTGTTAGTTCTGCGAATGAGTGCGGACGTTTTTTGGAATGGTTCTAATATATATATATATATATATATATAATTATCCACAGAAAAATTGAAGCACTCACAGGTCTTGAAAAAATATCAAATAAGTGTTTATTCCATCAACATGTTTCGACCCCCAAGGCCGTCATCAGGACTAAAATATTGCACACAACATCAGTTTAAAATAGCCACCCAGGTGACCCACCCACCAATAACACCCCTGACCCTGTATTAAACCTATTCTAAAAAAAACTATACAGACTTACCTATATCATAAAACCACGTGATAAAAATACATGAACCTATGTATAACCATAATTTACATAACACCTGCACCCTCTGAAGATGTATAAAAGGACTGTACCGTGATCATAAAGAAGAAGACTATACGGTGCCAGGTATCCAGGCATCTCTTCCTTCCGGATACGTCATAACGCCTACAACGTCCGTCCGCGTGGCGGGGTCACATGGAAGAGCCCACGTGGGGGATCTCCATGGAGACCAATACAACAAAGTGTACACACGTAACCCGGAAGTATAGAGAATCGGATCGCACTCACTGAATCAATATCTAGCATAATACATCATCTTAGACAGATCAATATAAAACATCAAATAACACAATATAAAGTAGTCAAATAACAGCAGAACTATATTCATAAAATCCTAGAGACAAACGGGAACCCTGTGCAATTACCACGGGAAACAAAGTATACATGTTATTAAAAATGGGATAGGAATGACTATAAAACATTACTATAAACAGCATTATTATAGAAAGCAGCTAGATTATTCTTTCATTAAGGCCATAGGGCACCATTGTTTTTGTAACCGTCGCATCCATTGGCCTCTGATTGTAATAACCCTCGCTCTATCCCCCTCCATGGGTGGGATTGATCAATTATCATACATTTTAAAGTTGCCAGACTATGTCCCTTCAATTTAAAATGTCTCTCGCTACAGGTTGATCACACTCTTTTTGTTGTCCTATCTGGCTATTGAGAGCAGCTCTAATCTGCTGAGTTGGTTGGCGAACCTCTCACGGAAAGATGTAGTCGTTTTGCCCACGTAAAAAGACCACACGGGCAGGTCAAAAAATGATCACATATGCACTAGTGCAAGTAAGTCTATATCTGATTTTGATACGTTTACCAGTCCTTGATGGGGAAAGTCTTTACCCGTAAGCATAAATCCCCAGGTTTGGCAATTGGGACATTTGTAGCCACCCTAGTTTGGGAGGAGACCCCATGGGTTATTCATTTCCACCTTAGTGGATAATTAGATGGTCTTGACCACATATTACGCAGGGATTTACCTCTGCGATGGGAGAAGCGTATCCTCTGTTGTTGAAAAGGCAAGGATTCATTACCTTCAATAATTCTCCAAAGTTCTTTGGCTTTCTTTCCAATCTCATGACTAAGGTAGAAAAATCCATCGGGAAAGTTTATTTTCGAATCACCCTTGTGTTTGGCTTCCATAGTCATGGTTCTCAAAGCTTTAGTCAGCTGCTGTTTTAATACTGTGAGTGGAATACCCCCTTTCCACAAAACGACAGGTCTTTCTTTTAATTGTGTCTCAATACGTTCACCCTGAGTTGTTCCTCATACCCTAAGGTATTGGGTGTAGGGGTATAGCCCTCATCAAACTGGAGGATGAGAAACTGGTCGCATGAAGTACTGTGTTGCGATCAGTTTCCTTCCGATACAGCGTGGTACCCAATCCATCATTTATCTAAAGATTAGAGATCAAGAAATTCTATTCATCATTTTTGATTTTAAACGTGAGTTTAATTGATGGTTCAGGCATTAAACCACCGCCAACTTCTCACGCATAATGCTCTCATCCACCGCCTTCCCCAACAGAAACATATCATCTATTGTATCTCTTAACAGATGGATATTCGTACCCATTATCGGAAAGAAAATGAACCTGTTCAAAACTGTTGCATGTACAAATTAGCAAAGGATGGGGCCACATTGGACCCCATCGCAGTGCCTCTACACTGTACATAATATTGTCCATAAACCGAAAATGGTTCTTCGCCAATATAGTGTGCAGCAATTCCATCAAAAAACTCAATGGGGGGGGGGGGTTGTCGATGTCCACTATCATACAAAGCTTGTTTACATGCCTGAATACCTTCACATTGAGGAATTACCGTATAGAGGCTGCTAACATCTATGTGACCAGTAATTTATTTTCCATGGGGCATCTTATGTTGTGACAATATTTCTATCAGATGCCCACTATCCCTTAGGTATGAATTCTGTTTTTAACAATGGGTTGAAGATATGAATCAATATTGTGCCGTGGCTTCAATACAGACCCATGCAAAGTCACTATAGGGAGACCCGAAGGAGATTAGACTCTAGTGTACCTTGGGCAAGGTATAGATAATGGGGACCAGTTGGATAATCCGTAGTGAGAAATTGAGCATTTTATGAGATCCAACCAACATGAATTCATACCTACGGGATATGTGGGCATCTGATAGAAATATTGTCACAACTAAGATGCCCACTGGAAATAAATTACTGGTCACTATAGATGTTAGCACCTCTATACGTAATTCCCCAATGTGAAAGATTCAGGCATGTAACAACTTTGTATGATAGTGGACATCGACAACCCCCCTTGAGTTTTTGATGGAATTGCTGCACACTATATTGGCGAAGAACCATTTTTCGGTTTATGGACCAATATTATGTACAGTGTAGAGGCACTGCGATGGGGTCCAATGTGGCCCCATCCTTTGCTAATTTGTCATGCAACAGTTTGAACGGTTCATTTTTCTTCCGATAAGGTACGAATATCCATCTGTTTAAGAGATACATAGATGATATTTTTCTGATTTGGAAGGCGGTGAGACATTGCGTGAGAAGTTGGCGGTGGGTAATGCCTTGAACACTCCAATTAAACTCACGTTTAAAATCAAAAATGATGAAATAGAATTCTTGATCTCTTAATCTTTAAGATAAATGATTGGATTGGGTACCCGCTGTATCGGAAGGAAACTGATCGCAACACAGTACTCATGCGACCAGTTTCCATCCTCCAGCTTTGATGAGGGCTATACCCTATTCCCATACCTTAGGGTATTGAGAACAACTCAGAGGTTGAACGTATTGAGACCACATTAAAAGAAATGACCTGTCGTTTTCTGGAAAGGGGGTATTCCACTCATATTAATGCAGCTGACTAAAGCTTTGAGAACCATGACTATGGAAGCCAAACACAAGGTGATTCGAAATGCATAACTTTCCCGATGGATTTTTCTACTTAGTCATGAGATTGGAAAGAAAGCCAAAGAACTTTGGAGAATTATTGAAGGTAAATGAATCCTTGCCTTTTCAACAACAGAGGATACGCTTCTCCCACGCAGAGTAATCCCTGCGTAATGTGTTGGTCAAGACCGATCTAATTATACACACTAAGGTGGAAATGAATACCCCATGGGGTCCTCCCAACTAGGGTGTACAAATGTCCCAATTGCACAACCTGTGGATTTATGCTTACGGGTAAGACTTTCCCCATCCAAGGACTGGTAAACGTATCAAAATCAGATATAGACTTACTTGCACTAGTGCATATGTGATCTATTTTTTGACCTGCCCGTGTGGTCTTTTTTAAGTGGGCAAAACGACTACATCTTTCCGTGAGAGGTTCGCCACACCATCGCGCACGATTAGAGCTGCTCTCAATAGCCAGATATTGTGACAACAAAAAGAGTGTTGATCAACCTGTAGCGAGACATTTTAAATTGAAGGGACATAGTCTGGCAACTTTAAAATGTATGATAATTGATCACATCCCACCCATGGAGGGGGATAGAGCGAGGAGCTAATTACAATCAGAGGACAAATGGATTGCACGGTTACAAACAATGGTGCCCTATGGCCTTAATGAAATGATAATCTAAGCTGCTTTCTAAATTAATGCTGTTTATAGAATGTTTTATAGTCATTCCTTATCCCATTTTTAATAACATGTAACTTTGTTTCCCGTGGTAATTGCCAGGGTCCCGCTTGTCTCTAGATTGTTTATATATAAGTTCTGCTGTTTATTGACGTACTTTATATCTGCTGTTATTTGATGTTTTATATTGATCTGTCTAAGATGATGTATTATGCTAGATATTGATTCAGTGAGTGCGATTCTCTATACTTCCGGGTTACGTGTACACTTTTGTTTATTTGGTCTCCATGGAGATCCCCCACGTGGGCTCTTCCATGTGACCCCGCCGGGACGGACGTTATAGACGTTATGACGTATCCTGAAGGAAAGATCCCTGGATACTGTGCTCCGTATATGTCTTCTTCTTTATATCACGGTACAGTCCTTTATACATCTTCAGAGGTGTCAGGTGTTTAGTAATTATGGTTATCACTGGTTCATTTATTTTTATCACGTGGTTTTATGATATACGGTAGTCTGTATAGTGTTTTTTAGAATATGTGTTTATACAGGGTCAGGTTTTTTGGTGGTGGGTCACCTGGGTGGCTATTTAAACTGAGGTGTGCAATATTTTAGCCTGATGACGGCCTTGGGGGTCGAAACATGTTGATGGAATAAACACTTATTTGATATTTTTTCAAGACCTGTGAGTGCTTCAATTTTTTCTGTGGATGTCTGTGCAATTGGGACAGCACCCAGGCGAGTATACGTATATGATGGTGCAATCGAATGTGACTATATTATATATATATATATATATATATTATATATATATATATATAATAAACAAATAGCAAAGCCATGCACAATACAATGATGTATAGTTTGGGCGCGAATCTCCTCAGGGTCCTCCGACCCCCAATGTAAATACAAAATGAAATTAACATGTGAAAGTACTGTTAAATCTCATCAAATGCATAGAATTCCTATTGTTTTCAGACTATATCAACAAAGTTTTCCAATTAGAAATGTTCTGATTAGACATTGGAATTGTACTGAGAAATTCATACCCTAGTGTTATAGAATTCAATTTACCTCCTATGTTTTCTTATAGAAGAGGGGATACTATTGGTTTCGACTTAATCGTTCTTGTCGTTTGGGGATAATGAAGGACACCCATAGGGAGGTGTGTCCTCACCCACCGCTCTCTTTATGCGGGATACAGGGGGTTTGGATCTCCCTCACTCACAGGGTGTGGTATCCACATTCCGAGTTATTGGTACCCCTGCGTCCTTGGCAACGACTCTCCATAAGGGCATCGCTGCAGTTAACCAACCTTTAACAAATCCACGACTCCACCTCAAGTTTGGGCGTATATAACCCTATCCCAAATTACCCGCATCCCTACTACTGAAATCCCCTAATAGCACAACAGAACAAGTGTTCAGATCGCCACTCATATAAGGACACACTCTCGGGTATACACACTGCAAGATATCGTACTTGTAATGGGCAGAGACCCACTCGTGCCAGCCAGGCACCAGGATAATAGTCCCTCACTCCACCCGTGCCCTAATATGACTAGGACCAAATAACCGATAGAATACACCCAGTAAAGGAAAAAATGTTGGAAGCAAACACATAAAGCAGAACACATTCACAATCAATATAATAAAACACAACCAAATTAACTGAGGTATGACTATCAATTTTCTATTATAATCTCAATCATCCATCTCCTGATTTTTAAACCCTATATACACATAAACTCTCCTGAATAATAATGCAACAATGGCCCTAATGCACTCAATCACAGTTATGTTACCGCAAGTTGATGGCTCAATCTTAAATGAAACATTAGTAACAACTGATAGAACATTGTGTTAATTCTAAACGAAACATTGTAACTCCCACTGTTCCTTTAAGGCCTTAGGGCCAGTGTATTCAATTCATTATCCGCGGGCGTCACATCTCTAAAAATCTTTTCTCTGTCTGACTAGTATGTCCTCATGGCCCAGACCATCGAAGATCATACATTTTAGACTAGCTAATGTATGATGGGCTGTCTTAAAGTGGCGTGCCACCCGCCATATCCCTGTATTTACTGCTGTCTCCTTCTTACCATCAATTGCATTCCGGATGGACAGCGATGGTTCGCCATACGTTTCTCGAAATGGTCCGTAGTAGTCTTCCTATGTAATACAGTCCACAGGGACAACTAATAAAGTAAATTCCCCCTTATACTTGTACAGGGAACCTTCTCCTGATTTTTATTTTTTTTCCCTGTATGGGGATGAGGAAAGAATTCCTCACTAGGAGACTGTTACAGGTCACAAAATTAAGGCACCTGAAACAACCAGGTTTTAAAAAAGGTTGTTTCTGAATGGGGAAGGTATCAGTAGTCATTTGCATAGAAACTAGACTCCTCCCTTTCTAAAAACTGTGTAATTCCCATGTGGTAAAGGGCAAATGGGCATCTGAGGAAATTTAATGCCGTCCCTCCTATACTTTTCGTTTTATACCAGTTTATTATTTCTAGGGTGAAGTTTGTGAGAAAGTTGACATTTGTCTTCTTTGTTTCTATGAGATCCTGTTTCGAGTATCCCCTTTGGATTAACCTCTGAATCATCTCTCTCCAGTTGGAGCTCCCTCTGAATGGATCCGTGTTGTTTCTATACACTCTCAGCATTTGGGAGAAGGTTCTCCTGTACAAGTAAGGGGTGATTTCTTTATTAGTTGTCCCTGTGGACTGTATTACATCGGGTAAATAACTGGCATCCATCAAAAAGAGATACAAGGATGGAGATAAGGGATTAGATACCCTCAGTAATGACAGGGGACGAGGGTGGCTGGAAAAACTAACTGTACAAGTCAATAAATAAAGAACGATTTGATAATATTCAAGAACAACAAACTCCATAAGGTAGAAATGGATTATATGGAAAACGTGTGTACGATGGCTCATTGGACATCGAGATAGGCCATGTCAAGAAGAACAAATAGAAGTAATCCAAGGAGATCATTCACACTATTGACAGCTCAGGCGAGTCGTCAGGGTCGAATGGAGAGTCTACCATGAGGCCATCAGGGTGATGACCCAAAAGGAAACCCCCTTTCCTGGATGACAACAATAGCCGGTTCACTATAGCAAAAGGAGCGATACCCAAGGGGGGGGGGGCAAACAAGAGGTGCAATCACTAGGCAAACGCCCTTAACACCTAGCAGTGATATGTTAATTGGGATTTTCCAGGTACATAATTGCCCAGATTCTTGTACAAGTCATTCTGAATTTGATGAGAAGCCAGTCGGATGACTAGCAAAACGTAAAACTTCAACCATTGATCTAATTTGAATACAACATATACCATGACCTGGATGAATGAGAACCTTCACAAGCATTAGTGGGGAATTCTTTCCCTTATCCCCATACAGGGAAAAGAATAAAAATCAGGAGAAGGTTCTCCTGTACAAGTAAAGAGGTTGCCTTACTTTATTAGTTGTCCCAGTGGACTGTATTACAGAGGGATGACTACTACGACATTTCAAGAAGGATTACAAACCATCCGCCTGTCCATCCGGAATGCGATTGATTGTAAGAAGATACCAACAGTAAATACAGGATATGGCGGTGCACGCCCTTAAGACAGCCCATCATACATTAGATAGTCCTAAAATGTATGATCTTTCGAAGGTCTGGCCCAGAGGACTATACGTCAGACAGAGAAAAATTTTTTGAGATGTGAGGCCTTATATATGAATGGAATACATTGGCCCCTAAGGCTTAAATGAACGTGGGTTTTTACAAGTTTCATTTAGAATTAAGGATGTTTCTATCCAGTTGTTATTAATGTTTCAAATTAAAATTGAGCCTCAACTTGCGGGTTACGTAACTGTGATTGTTCATTAGGGCCATTGTTGCATTATTTATTCAGGATATTTTAATTGGGTCTATATGGGTTTAAAAATCAGGAGATACCTTAGATATAATAGAATTTGATAGCTGTAAAGAAGTCATACTCAGTTATTGTGGTTTTTATATATATTGATTGGTGCCATGTGGTTCTTGCTTTATGTTCTTTGCTTCATCATTTTTTTTTCCTTACAGGGTGTATTCTATTGGTTTTTGGTCCTAATCATATTAGGGCACGGGTGGAGTGAGGGGCCTATTAATCCTGGTGGCCTGGCTTGGCACGAGTGGGTCTCTGCCCATTACAAGTACGGTATCTTGCATGTTATACCCGAGAGTGTCTGTCCTCATATGATGGCCGACTGAACACTTGTTCTGTGTGGTCTATTATGGGAATTTCAGTATGGGGATGCGGGTAATTTAGGATAGGTATATACCCCCAAACTTGAGGTGGAGTTCGCGGATTTGTAAGTTGGTTAACTGCAGCGATGCCCTTTATGGAGAGCCCATTGCCAAGGACGCAGGGTACCCAGTTAACTCGAATGTGGACAACCCTCCTGTGAGGAGCAGCGAACCTTCCCCGCTGTTAGAGAGCCTGGTGAGGACCACCTCCCTATGGTCCCGCGTGGACTGTATGAGATATACTTATAGTGATAATCTTTTATGTTTGTACATGTGAGCATTGTGTTATGCTGCAATGGGGTGTGAGGGTTTGCACGTGGATGGGGTAGCAGGGTATGTAGACAACGTGGTTGCTGTTTGTTTCTCGGACGGCTCGTGTGGGAGCTGTAAACCGGTCAACAACTCAAAATGATGTAATAAATCTGCTGACTTTTTGATAGTAAGACCTGTGAGTGCATTCATTTCAAGGGGACTTTAATATATTATATATATATATATAATATATACACAAACAGAAATGATTATGATATAAAAAGTTTAAATGAAACCATACATTAGAAGAGATCAATGAATGCTCTTTATTAGAATGAATAAATCACTTTTAATTATAGAAACATAAGAAATGGACTTATCTGTTTCTGGTTGCCTCAATTGATCAGTATAACCTGCAGGAACTGGCTTTAACAGCTCATTATCAACCAATTAATATGCAGGTTTAAATGTGACAACTATTTCAGCTGACCATAAAAGACAAATTTTATTGAAGTATTATAGACATAGAATAGCTGACTTCCATTGATCCAAATGAGGGTCAAATAAAATTCTTCCATGTAACACACTGTGGAATTCTAAAATAACCTTAGCTGTAGCAGTAATTTAAAGCAATCTATTCCCCGAATAAGGATGGTAATTTAATTAAAACTCAAACAAGCATAAATCTGTTCCTTTATAAAGAATATTAAAGAAAATATTGCTTTAAAATGAATGATCTTTCAGCCAGAAACAGACGTAAAACAGTACTGAATTCAAAATCCACATACATTATTTACCCAACATCTAATCCAACTATCTGTTTCACAAAAATAAGGCACATAACTTGGAAATTAGCAAATAAAAAGCTCAGTCACAAACAAGTTATTTCATAGTTAGTTAAATTCTAAGTGTATAATAATTACAGATAAAGAAACAGAAGACCATGTACTACTAATAAAATTACTTAATATGTAACAGCCTCAAACCTAACCAGATAAATAGATAAATAACAGTAAGTAGAAATACTATATACTAATTGATGCTACAGAACAACCTATTATTAAAATAAAATCAAATAGGCCTACAATGAGGCCTATCAACTAGTCATTCTTGCACGTAGATGAAAAGTAAGAAGTGGGTTTGTAATGGCTCTTTAACAAATGTAGGAAAGTAGAAAGACTTTTTTAGTAGGTGGATTTTAGGCACAATGTGGGCTGGATAGGGTGGAGACAAATTAAAATTACTAATAATATAAAATGCGTGAAAGCTCCTCATGAATTGTTTGCTAATTCCACAGCTTGCTTCTTGTACAGTCAAGCATTGTACAGTTTTCCATCTACACCAGGCACCATAAGCATAATGAAAATGTAAACAGACCACACCTTTCCTTCGGGGTAACTGCATGGTGATTACCCCCATTTTTGCATCTCCCCCATTGTATATTAAATTACAGATAAAACAGAATTAAACATTATAGCAACCTATTTTTCTATGATTTTTGTGGTAGGAAGCTATTGCTAACCCTAATGCTGTAATTTTACAAAATTATAATAAGCAATTAACACTCTGGTTTTAACCCAGTGCTGCAATTGCTATAGGTAATAATCTCCTTCCCAAATTTATTATGGGGGTTGTGTGTGCTGTTCCACGGGGGGCTTCTGCAATACCCCCCGCAGCCAGCACACAAGAAGAGATATTGAATCAGTTAGCACGACTTAAACAAGTTTCCAGTGACCCTAATATCAAAAGCATTCTGCAATGTATCCAATGCTTTAAGAAATCTAAATATATCACATCATTATCCTTCGTGCAAGTACACGGACGTTATAAAATTTCTATAGTATGAGTTTTTGCGTTTGTTTTTGTGCTACTAAATATAATGGGTTTCTAAGGAAAAAATACAAGAAGAGAAAAAATAAATTGTAGAAAAAAACAGGTATGGAAATGGAAAAGAGAGATTGGCATTTAAAATCTTTAGTTACAGACCAGCCTTTATAAACTATAAAAATAATTATACTAGAGGCGGTGCACATTTGCTTCCGGTTATGGGCATGGATAGTACTTGGTAATATCAAACTTTACAAGGGTGTGTGGGTGCGAGTGGGCAGATAGGGGCACTAGTGGGTAACAGTCAAAGGGATATTGGTAGATTGTCAAAGGGAAAGAAGATAGATAGATGGTAGTAGAGAGAGAAAGACAGATAGATGGATGTAATAGATATCTGTTGTATTCAATTAGATCAACTGGACTTGAAGTTTAGTTCTTGAAGACGTTTTGCTAGTCATCAGATGTCTTCAAGAACTAAACTTCAGTCCAGTTGATCTAATTGACTACAACAGATAAACCAGACCTGGATGAATGAGAACCTTCACAAGCATAATAGATAGATAGTACGGTGTCCAATTTAGGACATCATCAGGTATCGGTATCAGGTGTCGGTATCAGGCATCGGGTATCGTATCGGGTATCAGGTTCGGTATCAGGTTCAGGTATCAGCATCAGTATCGGTTATCAGGGTCAGGTATCAGGTTTCGGGTATCAGGTGTCAGGTATCGGGTGTCAGGTATCGAGTATCAGGTCAGGTATCGGGTATCAGGTGTCAGGTATCAGGTTGTTAGGTATTGGGTACAGGTCGGTATCAGGTATCAGGTGTTTAGGTGTCAGGTATCAGGTGTCAGGTATCAGCTTATCGGGTGTCAGGTATCATATTTTGTGTATTAAGCTGGCCATACACTAAGCAAACATTAAATAGGTTAGACATTAGACAGATTAGCAAATGTGACCTAGCTTTTGGGGAATAACATTAAAAGTTTTTTATATATGAGTGGACATACCCTTAACAACCATTAAGTGAAGATAAATGTGTATAAGTGTATGTACCTGTGTCTGTGTGATTTATTAGTGTTTGCATTTACGACCATGAAACTATTGTTTTGAGAAACATGACCCTGAGGCCACACTGCAACGCACAGGAATCCGCGCACACAATCACGAGCGTTATCACACGTGATTGTGTGTACCTGACTCTTATCCTAATAATGATGTGTGACTCGATACCTGATGAATGATTTTTGATGATAATACCCGATAATTGATACCTAATGAATAATGAAATAACACTGATAGCTGACTTTGATACATGAAACCTGAACATGAGGAATGACACAAAGATGTTTGTTTTTCTGTACATTTTAGGACATGTGCTGACCGTTAACATCCATAGATGGTGCTTATTTCTAGCTTTAATTTGGTTTTTTTTTTACATTTTGCTTGAAAAGCTAAATTACTGTTCTTTCTAATTTTTTTTATCTTTGATTTTTCTTTTATTTAATAATTTTTTTTAACTATAGTTACCCTTTAGTATGCTGCCACAGAATGGAAGGGTCATAGGTGTGTGTACCTGGGTAAGATTGGGTGTAAAAAAAAAACATTTTTGATTATTGATCAAAATTTGTTTTTTGTACTATAGTTACCCTTTAAGTATGCTGCCACCAACCAAAATGGAAGGTTATGTCAGTAGGTGTGTGTACCTGGGTAAGATTGGGGGTTAAAAAACACATTTTTATTATTATTGATAAAAATTTGTTTTTTGACCATAGTTACCCTTTAAGTATGCTGCCACAGTAATGGATGTGTAGATCTGTAGGTGTGTGTACCTGTATCAGGTTAGGGGCTAGAAAAACGACTTTTTTAATGATTAGTCAAAATTTATTTTTTGCCTATAGTTACCCTTTAAGTATGGCTGCCATGGAAATGGAAGGTTTGTGTTTATGACCATGAAACACTGAACTGAACAAATGAACTGTTTTTGAAATATCCACATTTGAGGATTGTTACCATTATAGTCTATGGAAAAAAATGTCCCAAATTTATCAATAATGCTGTAACGCGTTCTGCAGATAGCACACCTCTCCTATTGCCCCGCATGTCTGTACCGAATTTCATGTGTCTAGCTCAAAAACTGTGGGAGGAGATACAGTCCAAAAAGGGAAAAATAAAATGGAAGAAGAAATAGAAAAACAGGAATTTGGGCTCTTCAAACCAATTAAAAAAGAAATAAAACAAGCTAGAAATAAGCACCATCTAGTGCTAAAATTTATAGAAAACAAACATATTGTGTCATTCCTCATGTTTCAGGTATCAAACTCAGGTATCATTCATCATTACTCAGTATCATTCCTCGGTGTAGATTGATTTTACTACTGCTGTTACATACATCCAATAGATGGCGCTATTTCTAGCTTTTTTTCTTCTATTAAAATAGTTTAGACTGTACCAATGTGCAATCTGTACCACTATAAAATCATGTTCAAATAGGTCCACTTCATTTTTTGAAAGGTAAAATGAATTAAGCCTTTATACTGACCAATTGACATTCTGTAATATATATTTCTATTATTTACCAGGTAGAAAGAGGCAGACAGTGCTCCTTTATATGCCCCCCCCCCCCCCCCAAAAAAAAACCCTATGTATTTTTAAAGTCTGGTCCATTCTTAGTGTATTTTGCAATCAACTTAAGTTTTCAAAATTAATGGTCCAAATTGGATTATCTAAAGTAAAGAACTGCTGCTTGTAAATGCAGTCTTTAGACATTAGGTCTATCTAATGTCTGCTTCCTGTATGGCCATGATACCTGATACTGAATCCTGATAACTGATACCAGATATACAATATTAATAACAACACCCTGACACCTGATACATGACATCTAATAAATGATACCCGACTCTGATAACCGACTCTGATACCTGATGAATGATGCCTGACTCGATACCTGATGAATGATACTTGACTCTGATACCTGACTCTGACACCTACGAATGATACCTGACTCTGATACTTGCTTTAATGAATGCCTGACTCTGATACCCGATGAATGATGCCTGACTCTGATACCATGAATGATGCTGACCTGATACCTGATGAATGATACCTGACTCTGATATCTCTGACCGACACTGACAAATGATACCTGACTCTGATACCCGATGAATGATACCTGACTTTGATACCCAGAATGATACCCTAACTTTGAGAACTGATGAATGATACCTGACTCCATATACGATGAATGATACCACCTGACTCCAATAGACGATGAATGATACACAATGAATGATACCTTACATGAAACCTAAAACAGAGGAATGACACAAAGTTTATTTTTCTGTAACCAATGATATAATATATTTACAGATGTCAATTATTTGTCAGTAAAAAAGGCTAAATAAAAACAGACACAGGTACACCCAGCTACTGACCTACCTTTCCATTGCTAGGAAGCATACCTAAAGGCTAACTATAGTCAAAAAACAATTTTTGATCAATAATCAAAAAGTGTGTTTTTTTTAAATACAAGAAGACAAAGATAAAGAAATAGAAAGGACAGTAATTAAGATTTTCAAGTGAAGAGAATGTAAAATAAAAAAAGTAAGAAATAAGCTGGAAATAAGCACCATCTATTGCATGTAAAGTCTGCACATAAAGCATGTAACACATAAAGTGTTATTCATATTCATTAGGTATCATCCCTCGGTATCATTCATCAAGTATCATCTCAGTATCACATCATTCTTAGGTACAAGTCAGTATCATTCATCAGGTATCAGAGTCACAAATCATTCATAGAGATGTCCGAACTTCGCAAAATCCGGTCCGCTCGAGATCCGCGAATCTTCGAAAAAATTCGAAATCCTGAGCGGACCCAAAGTTAAAAAAAACTCGAAAATAAGAGAAATCCCTCGTAATTTCGAAAATTTTCAAAACTCCGTATTTTCCGAAAATACAAGGAATCCTCGTAATTTCGAAAAGTTTCGAAAATATATTTTCGAAAATAGAGAAATCCTTGTAATTTCGAAATGATACCTGATTCTGACAACCTGATGAATGATAATGATACCCTGACTCTGATACCCAGATAAAATTGATGCCTGACTCTGATGCCTGATTAATGATCCTGATGAATGATACCTGATGATGATGCCTGACTCTGATACCTGACTCTGATACAGATGGAATGCATACCTGACTCTGATATCTGAATGATGATACCTGACTCTGATATGATGATGATACCTGACTCTGATACCTGATGAATGATATTACCGACTCTGATAACGATAAATATACCTGACTGATACATGATAAAATGATACCTGACTCCTGAACATGATTAATATACCTGCCTGATACATGTGAAATATACCTGACTCTGATGCTGATTAAGATACCTACTCTGATACAAAACCTGAACACAGGAATGACACAAATATGTGTTTTTCTGTACATTTAGGGACATGTGGGGACATGTGCACTTTTACATGCAATAGATGGTGCTTATTTCCAGCTTATATGTTATATATATATAATATATATATATATATAGATATATATATATATATTTTTTTTTTTTTTTTTTTTAATTTGTCTTGAAAGCTAAATTACTGTCTTTCTTCTGTCTTAGCTAGTTAAGGAATCGGTGGAAGCGTTACAGCATTTATCAGGCAAAATATCAAGGATTTTTTTCCCATAAAGGGTACAATCTTCTAATATAGATATTTCGAGGTTTAAGGGCTAGGCCACACTAGCGTGTTTTTGCGCATTTGCACACGCGTTTTCGTGCTCTCGATTGTGGCCGCGATTTTTTGCTAAAGGAAATCGTGGAACGCGAAAATTCCCGCAATTTCCGATGCGCATGCGATTTGCGCGTCTGTTTCGCGTTTTGGGTAACGCATGCTTTCACCATTTTGGTGCGTTAACGCATGCATTTCCATAAGCAAAATTGCGAAAATGCCTGCGCAAAACGCAAACGCAAAACGTTTTGTGCGTTGCAGTGTGCCTCACGCTAAGGGTCATGTCATAAAAAACAATTAGTTTTCATGGTCGTAAAATGCAAACACTAATACCTCCAACTCCCACACAGATACAGGTATCACACATTTATCTTCACTTACTGGTTGTTACGGGTTTGTCCACCTCTATTAAAAAAACTTTTATGTTATTCCCCAAAAGCTAGGTCAACATTTGCTTAATCTGTCTAATGTCTACCTATTTAATGTTTGCTTGGGTATGGCACTTAATACACAATATATGATACCTGACAACCGATTAGCTGATACCTGACACCTAACACCTGATCCCCGATACCTGACACCTGATACCCAATACCTGATACCCTGATAACCTGACACTTGATACTCGATACCTGACACCTGATACACCACCCCGACACCTGATACCTACGCCTGATACCCCGCTACCTTGCCTGATACCTGATCCCTACCCGCAACCTGATACCCGATACCTGACACCTGATACCTGACACCCGATCCTGACAACGATAGCTATACCTGAACACCTAACACCTGATACCCGCGACTCCTGACCCATGATACCCAATACCTGACAACCTGATACCTGACACTTGATACTCGATACCTGACACCTGATACCCTGACACCTGATACCTGAGCCTGATAACCCGATACCTGATGCCTGATACCTGATACCTGAACACCTATACCCGATACCCTGACACCCGATACCTGACACCTTATGATGTCCTTAAATGGACACCGTAAATAGAAAAGAGGTCGCCTTTGAAGTTTCAGAAGGTAGCTCTCTGCGGTTATTCCAACTTTCACTTGGAATCAGGAAAGATTTCCCCCCCATTATACTTTTTTTTTTTGCCTTCATCTGATCACTGCTAGGCAGGAATTGGGGACTGTACTAGAACAGTTGGGTTTTCAATAACAATGGATTGGAGAAGGCAGTAAGCCAAGGATAGCTGACAGAATAGCCAAAAAAGCAAGAAGCCTAAATAAACACAGTAACTTTTCTGACAAATATCTGTTTCATTCTTTTATTACTCTTCTTTTTCCGACAAATACAAACAAACTATAAAACGATGAAACAATACAATTCCCTAACCTTTCCCTCGGGCAAATTAACATTCACATTAATTTTTTTGCTCACTTGGGGCTTCTTTGCATTGAAAACATTATTGTACTTTGTTCCATTGGGTTAAAATTTCTTAGTAGTTGTTTTGAATGGATTTTGTACGGAATAAGTTTTACAAATATATACCCATTATTAAACTTTTTTTTTGCTAGTTGTTTCTGTTTGAATTTGCTAGTGACTGTTTATTATAACAGGGGCTTGGTTGACTTACAGTTTCCATGAGTCTACTGTAGGGCTAACGCATATTCCAGCACATACACCAGTTTACTGCTGACTAACATCTATGTAGATTATTAATGTATCAATATCCACGGACTACCATTTAGAATCATATGCACTGTATAACCTTTTCCTCCACAAGTTCAGCAGTTCACAGTTTTAAAAATGAATAACCGGCTTTTTGAGTTTTATCTGCTAGATTGACTAGATGTAATCCAGAAAATGAAATGTCCAATAATGTTGGAAGATAATAAATACACAGGATAATATTTAGAATTCAAGATCTAATGTAATGAATGGCATTTTTAAGCATAATTAATGTAGCTATATATTTGTGTGTGTGTGTATAAACTATTTATATCTATATATATAATATGATATATTATATATATATATCTATATATATAATCTATAATATATACATATGCCTTTTCCCCTGCCTTAAACTTTATAAGGTCTTAGTCCTGGGACCAAAACGTTTGTTGCAACTACTAAACATGCACCTGTAAGCTCTAAATAATCAGTTTGATTCCACTCCCTTTAAAGCACCTATTTATGTGGCATGTTTTATCGATTTATTGGTAGCACCAGGGTAAGTTTATGCAAGCTCAAGAAACGAGTGGTGCCCCATCACTGGTTATATATGAGAGACTAAGTGCCAAAAATTAGGGGTAGTGAAAAGATAATACTCTATTACTGCCAATTGCAGTAATAGAGTGAGATATTAATTAGATTTGAGGCTTCTGGATTCCCCCCCCAAGCATGGTGATAAAATTATTAGAATCTAATCCATATTGTTGAGTTTTTTTTGCAACTAACTAAGAGATTTATGAGAACTTTGACATCTTATCATTGTGACACAGGTTACAACAATTACTGTAGCATCTCTTAAACAGGAGGGGAGGGGGGGTAGATTCCTCCAAACATTCTAATTATATACGATGAAACTTAATAAAAAGTATACATATTATTTGAGTCTTGAGTTAGGAGGAGGAAACCAAACTTATGATAATCCCCAGTATCAGCGATCAACCCTAATTTAACCGTTCCTCTGATCCGTTCATAGACATAGTTGCAGGTACGAAGAACGCTCCTGATTTTCAGTCCAACTGACCAATATACGAAAATATCTGTCAGTTTGTCTTAACTTTGGTACACACATAACGTAAAGCCCTGTATACCGTCCGGTCAGACGGTATCGTGGCTTATCATTATGTGTGTGCACGCCATTTCCCAACCGAGCGTGCGGGTTCCGCCAGAACTTTCGGGTTCGGCCACGCCATCGTTCGGTAACAGAAAACAAAAAAAACGACAAAACAAAAAAAAAAGAAAGGCCGTAAACTTCCATCGGTCACGCTAGCACTCCCTATATAGGAGTCTAGCCGCGGCGATGGAAACACACAAGTGCCGATCGTATCTCCTTATGAAGTTCTAGGGAGAACGCTCGGGACGGTGTTTATGCAGATCTTGAAAGATGGCAGACCGGATCTGTCAGATCCTGTCTGTCATCTTTCAGAAATCTGTGGCTGTGTGGTACCTAGCTTTAAACATCTTCTCATGTGTAAATGCCTATTTAAAATAGTGAGTGCTGTACTTTCTTTGCTTCTCTTTGGTTTCTGATTTTATTCCTTGTATGTTTACATGCAACCACAAGCCACTGGGTTAACAACTATATTCCAATGCCTCATATATTACATTGTCTTATACAGTTAAAATTTTCCCTTTTTTAGGGCATTGCTCTTCCTATCGCGAAGCACGGATAACCCCTACTACGCATGCGGTAATTGAATGTTTTATCAATTACATACTAGAATGCATGTGACACTGGGGTCTTAATACTAGAAGACCGAACTTGGATGATTGGATATCCTATTTGTGACCCTGTCAAGACTAAGGACAAACCCGATTAAGTGAAGCATTTGGCTTTGCAAACCGATGTAGATGATTGTATATTTAAATTGGCCAAATTAATGGTGAACATAAATCTGTTGGAAAAATATCAGATAATAAAATATTTCCCATGGGGCTCAGAAATCATTAGTTCCTTGTGGTACCTACATATTATTAAAAGAATTGGGAAACAGTCTGACATTAATGTGCAGATCTCACTTTTGATCTCCAGAATAAGGAACGTCAACCCGCTGAATGAAAAATTACTTTGCATCCCTTACAACTAAGTTAGATGAACTTTGAAAAAACCAAAAAAGTTGATTTCGATAATTTGAGAAAAGATATCATTTACAAATAAAAAAAATCTAAATAACAGAGAGAACCAATGCAGACTATCACCGGAATTGTCACAAAGGCAATTCCGACACAACCAATATAAGCCACTCTATACAATAAATTGAACTAAAACTAAATGGAAGGACGGACTGTCCAGAGAGGGTCAATAAGTGTCCGTATACAGACACCATCAGATAGTGAGGGTAGCTCTTTTTTAGAGCTTCTCGCCCCCAAGACTAAGATTAGGAGGGGGCAAAGAAAAACGCCTAATGGAGAACTCACACTAGTTCCCACATGCTCTGCAGACTCCCTATCTAAGATACTCCATCCTCAACCTACAGATGCCATACACCTTGGACAAACTCCGATTGTCAATCTATCTACATGGGAACTTACAACGATAAGGTTGTCTGTCCTCGGCGGCTTACTTTTTGTCCAGTTTAGACAGGAAATTGCCAACTTAAAGGGTATGTCCACCCTAAATTATTTTTTTAATATAAGGTTTCCCCCCCCTGCCATCCCGCCCAACCGCTATAATTTATATGTTTAGAAAGCTCCCAAACTTCTAACGTTTATTACCTCCCCCTCTTTCTCTGTTCCTCTGGCCACGCTCCTCGGCCTCTGCTTCGAGAAAATGCAAGCCAGGGCGGACCGGCGGTCGCGGCCTGTTGATTGGCCCTTGAGCGGCACTCTTTCGCAGAGGAAAGAGGAGAGGTAATAAAGTTTAGGGAGGCTTTCTAAACATATAAATATACCGGTTGGGGCTGGGCTGGCCGGGGCAATAACTATATATTAAGGATTATGCTGGGGGATGGATCCTGAGAGGGAGGGGGAGGGATGAAGGGGGAGAGGGAGGGGAAGCTGCAGTAACGCAGCCAAACTTCTCTCGGGAGGCCAGTATAGGGGGCCAGAGTCTATATGTGCTCTGCTATCCTCCTGGTGGCGTTTTTGGACTTGGGGGGGACTCAGGAGAACCATATGGAGCTGGGATGTGAGGTAACGGATTAAACTACCCTACATGAGGGGCCAGTAGTTGGGGTGGATATAGTTTTTGGGGGTCTGGCTGTCCTTTAAGAGGCCTTTTCCATAAGGAAAATGATGAATGCCCTAATACCCTGTAGTCATTGCAACAACAAGATCTACAACAACCTGTTGCCGGTAAGTTCAAATCCTATCGACATTCCTGTCTGCCTCTGTCTGATTTCCAACTTATATCACTGTCTCTAAACCCGCACACTCTAACTTGAGATTGATGAAATACCTGAAAAAAATAATCTGTTATATCTCAAACCAGATCTGAGTGGAAGGCATTAAGAGATATTGAAAATTGGACTGATGTGATTATTACACCATGAGACAAAGTGGGCAACATAGTCTTGACCGATAGCAGGTATAAAAGAGAGGCTGCTGCTTCCCTCTGATCCAACAGTGGACACACAAGAAAAAAGTGCACATCTTTGATGAGCCCCAGGAAGAGGGGGTTATTACATCAAGAGAGGCCACCTTCTACATTTCGATCACCCAGTAACTTAATAATCAAAGAAAGAGAGAATACCTCCTATAAGTGCAAACAAAAAAAAAAGTTTGGGGGTTGCAATCCCAAAAACAGCCCAGCAATGGAAGGGAAAGTGGAAAACAACATTAAATTTAACTTTAAATAATTGCATTAAAACCCACAGGTAAACATCTATAGGACTCATCTTGACAGTGGTGAGAAAAACAAGGTAAGTACTAGTAAGGTGTAGGAAAAGACAGTCCACACAGTGGGGATGGGAGAAATCTCTCCACCCCACAGGAAAGACAAAAGTATCCCTAGGCACAAGTGCCTCCCTCCTTAATCCATTTTACACTAGTCCTCAAGAAGCCAATGTTTCTAAAAAAGCACCAAACTGTCGATGTTGAATAAAAGAACAACAATAGAAGTGACCATCTTTTTGAAAGTTCTGGTGTGCTAGTTGATGCTACACACCTAAAACAGGCTGAATTAACTCAAAAAATATGAGTCAGTTCAACCTTCACTGATTCACCATGAATATAGAATTGGTTAATGATCTATCTCATATCGCATATTAAAAAAAATAAAATCCCCCTGCGCGTTTCGCTCCTTATCGGAGCTTAATCATAGTTTTAAGTGCGTCGGTGTTGTCCCCCCCCTTAGATACACCGTCCTAATCAGTCATTAACCTATTGGTTCAACTCTCCAATCGTCACTGCCGAATAGGCGCAGCCTCACGAATCTGGTGCTGCCCCTACTTCTACCTGCCAATCGAAGGAGGGGATAATTAGTAGTAGTGACGGAGTCAGAGTGGCTACTGATTGTACCACTCCCTCCGCCCCCTCTGATTGACTGAGGGATGGGGATGGCTGAAAAGAGTGTGTCCGCTTCCCTCACATATTTATGAATGGGACAAAATCCACTCACAAGAAGTCGCCAGAAGTGAAACAGTCCACACATCACTCTCACAAAGTGGCGGATTGCCTATTCCTTCGTCAGTCCCACGATCCCCTACCATTCTCTTGTCGTTGTTTGATATAGCGGCACAGTGTAAGAGAGCAGTCCATATGTGGATTGTCTGTTGGCATGGTAACCCCCATCACTGGAGGCATACAACACAGAGCGGATTTCTCCTCTATCACTATAATTGCATTAGCAATAAATTCCATGTGGGGTGATCCAAACTTCACCCAGACATAATTTTTTTTTTGATATTTATAGCGTACCTTATCACAATAAAATTGCGGGAGCTATGGAATAACACTGGTCACCACGGTAGGTATTTTTTAACAGGGGTGTATATGTAAGAAGAGGATATAAGCTATAAAGGGTACATGTAGTATCTAATTCACATGGTACCATTAGTACATGATTCATGGTATAAATACATTATCTAATAAGATGACTGTAACCCTTCAATTGGTTCAAACAGACATTTGCAGTAGTGTATACTAATACTAATGTTGGGTGGTCTGACAAACAATAAACAAATTGTAAAAGATTGGATTGTGTACAGTGGTAAGTACTTCAAGACATGTCCATATATTGAGGAAGATATCTACCAGATGTCATGTTTTGAATCATGGTTATGTTGTTCAAAAACGCACTATATTGATTTTTTTCATTCAGAGACCAGTAGTGCTAAGTAATTTGAAAAGGAAATCATCTGGATTCTCTTTTGGAGGAGTTTTGTGTCTCTATCCCCTCCGATACCAAGATTAACTTTTCAAAACTTGCCAGCGATAAAATCTGATGCTGAGCTTTTAATGTTTGAAAAGAAATGAGTTTGCCACTTTAGTTAGTTTTCCTTCACTAGCTTTAGCTAATGTGGTGTGGTTGATGGTTTGACACAATGGTTCGATAAGCCAATCTTTAATTCTGCGTGAGGTCATGCCTACAGTAGTTAAGCTTACAGAAGGGCATGTATGCATAAATTAACAGATTTGGTCAAACAGTTTAGTATAGCAATTATTTCTTTCTGTGTATTTGCCAATCTTTCAACTATAGAAACACTTTGATAGCTCTATCTGCACATACAACATTTGCCACACTGAAAGTACCCTTTCTGGACTGGAGGTATCAAACCAGTTTTTTCAGAGGAAATGGCTAAAAACATTTTGGTTGTCTCTAAAGTAGGGCGCTCGTTTAATATATGAGCTCGGTTTTAGTATGTGAATTTTGGAGCTATGATCTTTCGCTCATTAAGTGTTCCAATTACGACAGATACTATCTTCTATTTCTTTATAGTTTTGGGTTAAATCTGTAATGAATCGTAACTGAGTCATGATCAATCCTTTTTTTGCACCTTAGGTCTCCGAAGTTTCCTTCCGACTGTTTTTGAGGCTCTGATATAACCGTTCCTTCCTTTAATTCAATGCTTGTTTTTTTAAAAATCCCTGGTACCTGAACAGTTGTGTCCGCAATCGTTTAAAAATTCACCTATATGAAATTGACCGTAGCACATTAGGATGGTGAAAGCTTTTGGCATGTAAATGCTATCGTTGTCCGTCTTTTTTTGATATAAGTCTGTATGGAGGCTGCCATCTTTCTTAAAATATGATATCCAAATAAGTCAAATTTTTGATAGTCAAACTGTTGAGTCAAATTAATGTTTAGGAATTATTTTGATATGTTCAGGGACTCTGTATGTAATGTCGGGACCCTTCCCACAACATGGATATCGTCTATATATCTTATCAATAAAATGGATATTTTCTTGGTAAAATTTCCATTTGTTCACCAGAAACTTGTGTTTCTCCCAGCACCTAAAAACAAGATTGGCATATGTGGGCATGCAGTAGTTACCCATGCAGTCCCCCCTGATATATTTAGTTGATTTTTATTAAAAATAAATGATTATGTTTCCAAAACAATTGAAGACACTTAAGATACAAATTCTTTCTATATGAAATCAGTGCATCCTGATCAAAAATATTTGACAGCCGCCATTCCATGTTGATGTTCATGAAGTATTGAATGACCCCACTGCCGTGACCAATATGTGTATTTTCTGGTTATCGGCAGAAGAGTCCATTTTTGCAAGCACCTCCATAGTATCTCTAACATCGGAAGTCAGAGTTGTCTCACATGATGTCTCAATTTGCAATCAAACAATTTGCCCAGTTTTTCTGTAATATTTCCATTCCCCCCCGACCCAATATATCTCCTGGGGTATTTTTTTTTAATTTTATGGATTTTTGGTATTGATAAAAGTCGAAGTTGCGGGGTATGTAACGGTAAGAAATGAATTTCCTTAGAACTGATTCAATTGGTCATTTATGCCTGAGTTATCAATCATTGTACTCTTTTTAGAAAGGGAATAGTTGCTTACCAGAACCTCTTCGATAAGTAGTTTGCTTGCTGACGGTTTCTCATTCATCCAAGGTCTGGTATATCTTGGTTGTATGAAATTAGATCAACTGGACATGAAATGTAGTTCCGTTGAGGACGTTTCGCTAGTCATTCATCTCCGACTGGCTTTCTCATTTCAGCATGACTTTGTACAGAATCTGTGGCCATTATTTACCCTGGGAATCCCCTAATTAGCATATCACGCACACCAGTTGTTAAGGATGTCTTAGATAGTGGCTAAAGGTGTTTATAGGAACGCCCAAGAGTAAGGTGTTAAAACAGCATTGTACATGGCAGAACAGTTGGTGTCGAACCCCCCACCTCTATTTTAGGCTTGGTTTCTTCTTTATTTTCACAAATTGCTCCCTAAACACACCTCTCTTGAACCAGTCACGTTCCTTTCGCCAGTATTTAACATTACAACAATCTTCAAAGGTAATGTCCTTTATCCTTAAGATGCAGATACACGGCTGAGGTCCTGACCCGAGAAGGCTCTTCTTGTGGTGGGCCATACGTGGTGCAGTTCCCTGTTGGTCTCCCCCACAATACAACTCCGAGCATTCTTCACTGCACTGCCTCATTATGAATGTCCGCTTTCTTGTGTTTAGGTATTGGGTCTTTCGGATGTACCAAGTGCTGGCTGCCCTCAGTGTGTGTTCGGTTAAAGGGCAGACCGGATAAACGATGTTTTTTGAAAAGTTCCTTCTTAATTTCTCGGAGACACCTGCTACATATGGGATGCCATGTTCTTTCATCCTGCTGTTTTTCCCCTTCACTGTTGGTATTTTGTTCTTTTTCTTTCCTTCTACTTTCCTTTTTTGACAAGGCCCAGTCTTAATATCCACAATTTTTAAGGGCTTCCTCTGAGATGTTTCAATTTCTTTAGCCTTCGCCTCTGTGCTAGTGGGGATGTTCCTGATTTCACCTATTGTGGCCACTGTTACATGGAGGGGTAGAAACACAGGCGCTTAATACCTTTAAGGGCAATGCCCCACGCCATTGTTCAGATTGGTTGTGACCACCTTGGTTTAAAACTCCAAGAAGGAAGTACAAAGCTTTCACAAAACCACCTATGCGGTGACCAAAACATCTAAATTACAAGGTAAGAGGACTAAACACCACTGGCTTTCTTGGACTGCTTGGAGCCAAGTTAGAAAATTAACTGTGAAGTAGAGGTTTAACGAAAACCAACACAACACAGATCAGTATTTGAATGTTTGACTCTCCCCCACCCTTTAGATCACAGCTGGGTGTCATCAAAACCTGCAAACACAGAGGGAAATCCCCACTAGCACAGAGGCGAAGGCTTAAAGATAACTGAAACATCTCAGAGGAGCCCTTAAAAACTGTGGATATCCAGCTGGGCCTTTGTCAAAAGAAGTAGTAAGGAAAGAAAAAAAGAACACGATACCAACAGTGAAGGAGGGAAAAGCAAGACAGGATAAAAACATGGCATCCCATATGGTAAGCAGGTGTCTCCGAGAACGATTAAGAAGAAGAATTTTCAAAAAACACCGTTATCCCTGTCTGCTTAAACCGAAACAACACACTGAGGGCAAGCAATTGGTACATCCGGAAAGACCCAATACCCTAACACCAAGAAAAAGCGCCATCATATAGGCAGAGCAGTGCAGTGAAGAAGCTCTGATTTGTATGTGGGGGAGACAAACAGCAACTGCATCAAACGTAGGCCCAGCACGAGAGCCAATTCCTCGGTCAGGACTCATCCCGGTATGCGCATCTTAAGGATAAAGGACTACTTGTGAAATTGAATGTTAAACATACTGGCCAAAGGGAAACGTGACGTGGTTCAAGAGAGGTGTTAAGAGGCCATTATTGTGAAAATAAGAAACCAGCTAAAATAGAGGTGGGGGGTTCGACCCGAAAACTGTCCCTGCCGATGTCACATGTGTTTTGACACCTTACTCTGGGCGTTACTAATACACCTCTTACCAGTCTATCCAATCACGTCCCTTACACTGGCTGTGATATGCTATTGGGATTTTCCATGGGTACATAATGCACAGATTCTTGTACAAGTCATTCTGAATTGAGAAAGCCATCGATGACTAGCGAAACGTCTTCAGAACTACAATTCATGTCCAGTTGATCTAAGTGATACAACAGAGATAAGTAGTTATGTCTGTCGTTGTTTTCTTATCTAATCTTATCCATTTCAATTGGGTTCATTGGCCAAATAACAATGTACCGTCCCTTACTGAGGGTTTTAATTACACATCTTTCCACCCCTGTATGTTTTAAGTGCTTTTCTTTTTTTACTTTTTAATGTTGGATAAATTGTAGGATAACATGAAAGCCCATAGTGATAACTTATGACAGATAAATGTTAAAAAATGTCAGAATGAAGATAGTTGGAAAAAAAAAAAATCTGTCATAAATTTGGACTTAACCTTAATTATTTTTGTTCCAAATCCAAATCCATATTTCACTATGAATTGATAACTCACTTCTATGGATCAGCGTGTAGATGTTCGATATCCTCATTAAATCTGCAATGGTTTGAAGAAGGGCAGCCAACTATCATCAGCTGTTAGAGCAGTACCTTTTTCTTCCCCCCCCCTTCTCCATTACCAAAATTTAATTTTACACTGAAGTTTACGGCAAAAGAGGACCCAAACCTTACAATTCAAAATGATCAGCGTTACCACTGGTGAAAAGGATAATCCCTATTTTAAAACTTTATATGGTCATCCTCCAATTGATGTCTGACAGATTACCACCTGAAGCTGAAATCATTATCCTATTTTGTGATTCCTCTTGGCCTCTGTTAACCCAATTTTTTTCGTTTCTTAGACCCTTTCCTCCCCCCGCCTGTGTGGAGTGGTTGGGGGATGTCCCTAAAAAATCGTTATTCTCGATTCAGAGTCCTGGTAAGAATTGAAGGTACATCTAAATCCTGCGTACTGGGTTGATCCCCATTAATGCTTATTATTTTAATAAATGTAAGTTTTTATGCTGGAATGTTGTCCACAGTATAAACATTGCCTGAATCAAAATCTTGTCTAATCACAATTCTATGTCCGGTTTTTACGTTCCCAATGTATGGGGCCACTCAAATTGATCCAACTTCATTTTAGTTAGCGTATTTTATTGGTTAAGAAGTCCTCATTATTTGTTGAATGTCTTCGAGTGGATTGTACTGTCCTGTCCCTCAACTATTGATTAAGCTCCGCTAAGGAGCAAACGCGCCAGGGGATTTGATTTTTATAATATGGGAAGAGATTAGTTTCATTTACAATTCTAATATTAATGGTGAAGCCCGTAAAGTTTAACTGACTCAACATTTTTTTTGAGTTCATCCAGCTCGTTTTAAGGGTGTAGCATCAACTAGCACACCAGGAACGTCAATGAGGTCCTTATATTGGTGTTCTTTATTTCACTCTGACATTTCGTGTGGGGCTTTTTTTTAGAAACATATGGGCTTTTAGAGACTATTGTAAAATGGATTAGGAGGGCAACTTGTGCCTAGGGATACTTTTGTCTTTCCCTTGGGGTGAGAGAATTTTCTGCTTCTCCAGCCCTCACTGTGTGCGACTGTCTTTTCCTACACTTACTAGTACTTACCTGGTTTTTCTCACCACTGTCCAGATGGAGTCTTTATAGATGGTTCACATGTGGGTTTAATGCATATTTATTAAAAGTTAAATTTTAATGTTGTTTTCCACTTCCCTTCCATTGCTGCCTGTTTTTTGGGCATATGCCACCCTGTTTTGCATGATTGAGTGTAAAGTCCCGAGAGTGCCCTCATATACGGTTTGGTTTGTATCATTGAGTTGAGGTTCCTGCACCAGGGCAGTGTTAGTTCTGCGAAGGAGTGCGGACGTTTTTTGGAATGGTTCTACATATGTCTACGATGTCACAGCACCCGCAGCTAAGTATTTTTTATGATCATTATTGATACATTGTTCTGTCCTATCCGGAATTCTTGCCTGACTCGTTGTGAATATTAAGTTTTTGATTTTTCTGTCTTGGTATCGCTACTAAGCTCCATGGCCGACAACGAAGGGCTGTTTTTCACTGAGATGCATAGCGCGAGTGCGGGACACATGGAGGATATATATATATATATATATATATATATATATATATCCACAGAAAAAATTGAAGCACTCACAGGTCTTGAAAAAATATCAAATCCACAGAAAAAATTGAAGCACTCACAGGTCTTGAAAAAATATCAAATAAGTGTTTATTCCATCAACATGTTTCGACCCCCAAGGCCGTCATCAGGACTAAAATATTGCACACAACCATCAGTTTAAATAGCCACCCAGGTGACCCACCCACCAATAAACCCTGACCCTGTATTAAACACATATTCTAAAAAAAACTATACAGACTTACCGTATATCATAAAACCACGTGATAAAAATACATGAACCTATGTGATAACCATAATTTACATAACACCTGCACCCTCTGAAGATAGTATAAAAGGACTGTACCGTGATCATAAAGAAGAAGACATATACGGTGCACAGTATCCAGGGCATCTCTTCCTTCCGGATACGTCATAACGCCTACAACGTCCGTCCGCGGGCGGGGTCACATGGAAAGAGCCCACGTGGGGGATCTCCATGGAGACCAAATAAACAAAAGTGTACACGTAACCCGGAAGTATAGAGAATCGCACTCACTGAATCAATATCTAGCATAATACATCATCTTAGACAGATCAATATAAAACATCAAATAACAGCAGATATAAAGTACGTCAAATAACAGCAGAACTATATTCATAAAATCCTAGAGACAAGCGGGAACCCCTGTGCAATTACCACGGGAAACAAAGTATACATGTTATTAAAAATGGGATAAGGAATGACTATAAAACATTACTATAAACAGCATTATTATAGAAAGCAGCTTAGATTATTCATTTCATTAAGGCCATAGGGCACCATTGTTTGTAACCGTGCAATCCATTTGGCCTCTGATTGTAATAAGCTCCTCGCTCTATCCCCCTCCATGGGTGGGATGTGATCAATTATCATACATTTTAAAGTTGCCAGACTATGTCCCTTCAATTTAAAATGTCTCGCTACAGGTTGATCACACATCTTTTTGTTGTCCAATATCTGGCTATTGAGAGCAGCTCTAATCGTGCTGCGATGGTTGGCGAACCTCTCACGGAAAGATGTAGTCGTTTTGCCCACTTAAAAAAGACCACACGGGCAGGTCAAAAAATAGATCACATATGCACTAGTGCAAGTAAGTCTATATCTGATTTTGATACGTTTACCAGTCCTTGGATGGGGAAAGTCTTTACCCGTAAGCATAAATCCACAGGTTGTGCAATTGGGACATTTGTAGCACCCTAGTTTGGGAGGACCCCATGGGGTATTCATTTCCACCTTAGTGGGTATAATTAGATCGGTCTTGACCAACACATTACGCAGGGATTTACCTCTGCGATGGGAGAAGCGTATCCTCTGTTGTTGAAAAGGCAAGGATTCATTACCTTCAATAATTCTCCAAAGTTCTTTGGCTTTCTTTCCAATCTCATGACTAAGTGTAGAAAAATCCATCGGGAAAGTTATGCATTTCGAATCACCCTTGTGTTTGGCTTCCATAGTCATGGTTCTCAAAGCTTTAGTCAGCTGCTGTTTTAATACTTGAGTGGAATACCCCCTTTCCACAAAACGACAGGTCATTTCTTTTAATTGTGTCTCAATACGTTCACCCTCTGAGTTGTTCCTCAATACCCTAAGGTATTGGGTGTAGGGTATAGCCCTCATCAAAGCTGGAGGATGGAAACTGGTCGCATGAAGTACTGTGTTGCGATCAGTTTCCTTCCGATACAGCGTGGTACCCAATCCATCATTTATCTTAAAGATTAAGAGATCAAGAAATTCTATTTCATCATTTTTGATTTTAAACGTGAGTTTAATTGGAGTGTTCAAGGCATTAACCACCGCCAACTTCTCACGCAATAATGTCTCACCGCCTTCCCAAATCAGAAACATATCATCTATGTATCTCTTATACAGATGGATATTCGTACCCATTATCGGAAGAAAATGAACCTGTTCAAACTGTTGCATGTACAAATTAGCAAAGGATGGGGCCACATTGGACCCCATAACAGTGCCTCTACACTGTACATAATATTGGTCCATAAACCGAAAATGGTTCTTCGCCAATATAGTGTGCAGCAATTCCATCAAAAACTCAATGGGGGGGTTGTCGATGTCCACTATCATACAAAGCTTGTTTACATGCCTGAATACCTTCACATTGAGGAATTACCGTATAGAGGCTGCTAACATCTATAGTGACCAGTAATTTATTTTCCATGGGGCATCTTAGTTGTGACAATATTTCTATCAGATGCCCACTATCCCGTATTTCTATCAGATGCCCACTATCCCGTAGGTATGAATTCATGTTTTTAACAATGGGTTGAAGATATGAATCAACATATTGTGCCAGCGGCTTCAATACAGACCCATGCAAAGTCACTATAGGGCGACCCGAAGGAGATTCAAGACTCTTATGTACCTTGGGCAAGGTATAGATAATGGGACAAGTTGGATAATCCGTAGTGAGAAATTGAGCACATTTTAATGAGATCCAACCAACATGAATTCATACCTACGGGATAGTGGGCATCTGATAGAAATATTGTCACAACTAAGATGCCCCATGGAAAATAAATTACTGGTCACTATAGATGTTAGCAGCCTCTATACGGTAATTCCCCATGTGAAGATATCGCATGTAACAAGCTTTGTATGATAGTGGACACGACAACCCCCCATTGAGTTTTTGATGGAATGTGCTGCACACTATTTGGCGAAGAACCATTTTCGGTTTATGGACCAATATTATGTACATTGTAGAGGCACTGCTATGGGGTCCAATGTGGCCCCATCCTTGCTAATTTGTACATGCAACAGTTTGACAGGTTCTTTTCTTCCGATAATGGGTACGAATATCCATCTGTTTAAGAGAACATAGATTATTGTTTCTGATTTGGGAAGGCGGTGAGACAATTGCGTGAGAATTTGGCGGTGTTAATGCCTTGAACACTCCAATTAAACTCACGTTTAAAATCAAAAATGATAAAAGAATTCTTGATCTCTTAATCTTTAAGATAAATGATTGATTGGGTACCCCGCTGTATCGAAGGAAACTGATCGCAACACAGTACTTCTTGCGACCAGTTTCCATCCTCCAGCTTTGATGAGGCTATACCCTATCTCCCATACCTTAGGGTATTGAGGAACAACTCAGAGGGTGAACGTATTGAACACAATTAAAAAGAAATGACCTGTCGTTTCTGGAAAGGGGGTATTCCACTCAAGTATTAAAATGGCAGCTGACTAAAGCTTTGAGAACCATGACTATGGAAGCCAAACACAAGGTGATTCGAAATGCATAACTTTCCCGATGGATTTTTCTATACTATTCATGAGATTGGAAAGAAAGCCAAAGAACTTTGGAGAATTATTGAAGGTAATGAATCCTTGCCTTTTCAACAACAGAGGATACGCTTCTCCCATCGCAGAGGTAAATCCCTGCGTAATGTGTTGGTCAAGACCGATCTAATTATACCCACTAAGGTGGAAATGAATACCCCATGGGGTCCTCCCAAACTAGGGTGCTACAAATGTCCCAATTGCACAACCTGTGATTTATGCTTACGGGTAAAGACTTTCCCCATCCAAGACTGGTAAACGTATCAAAATCAGATATAGACTACTTGCACTAGTGCATATGTGATCTATTTTTGACCTGCCCGTGTGGTCTTTTTTAAGTGGGCAAAACGACTACATCTTTCCGTGAGAGGTTGCCACCAGACGCCACGATTAGAGCTGCTCTCAATAGCCGATATTGGACAACAAAGATGTTGGATCAACCTGTAGCGAGACATTTTAAATTGAAGGGACATAGTCTGGCAACTTTAAAATGTATGATAATTGATCACATCCCACCCATGGAGGGGGTAGAGCGAGGAGCTAATTACAACAGAGGACAAATGGATTGCACGTTACAAACAATGGTGCCCTATGGCCTTAATGAAATGAATAATCTAAGCTGCTTCTAAATTAATGCTGTTTATAGTAATGTTTTATAGTCATTCCTTATCCCATTTTTAATAACATGTATACTTTGTTTCCCGTGGTAATTGCACAGGGGTTCCCGCTTGTCTCTAGGATTTTATGAATATAGTTCTGCTGTTATTTGACTTACTTTATATCTGCTGTTTTGATGTTTTATATTGATCTGTCTAAGATGATGTATTATGCTGATATTGATTCATGAGTGCGTTCTCTATACTTCCGGGTTACGTGTACACTTTTGTTTATTTGGTCTCCATGGAGATCCCCCACGTGGGCTCTTTCCATGTGACCCCGCCCGCGGACGGACGTTATAGACGTTATGACGTATCCTGAAGGAAGAGATGCCCTGGATACTGTGCTCCGTATATGTCTTCTTCTTTATGATCACGGTACAGTCCTTTTATACTATCTTCAGGGTGCAGGTGTTATGTAAATTATGGTTATCACATAGGTTCATGTATTTTTATCACGTGGTTTTATGATATACGGTATGTCTGTATAGTGTTTTTTAGAATATGTGTTTTATACAGGGTCAGGGTTTATTGGTGGGTGGGTCACCTGGGTGGCTATTTAAACTGATGTGTGCAATATTTTAGTCCTGATGACGGCCTTGGGGGTCGAAACATGTTGATGGAATAAACACTTATTTGATATTTTTTCAAGACCTGTGAGTGCTTCAATTTTTTCTGTGGATGTCTTGATGCAATTGGGACAGCACCCAGGCGAGTATACGTATATGATGGAGTGCAATCGAATTGTGAATATATATATATATATATATATATATATATATATATATATATATATAATATATATATATATATATATATATATATATATATATATATATATATAAACAAATAGCAAAGCAGCAGCACAAATACAATGATGTATAGTTGGGCGCGAATCTCCTCAGGGTCCTCCGACCCCCAATGTAAAGATACAAAATGAAATTAACAGGTGAAAGTAGTGTTAAAAGATCTCATCAAATGCATAGAATTCCTATTGTTTCAGACTATAATCAACAAAGTTTTCCAATTAGAAATGTTCTGATTAGACATTGGAATGTACTGAGAAATTCATACCCTAGTGTTATAGAATTCAATTTACCTCCTATGTTTTCTTATAGAAGAGGGGATACTATTGGTTCTAGACTTAATCGTTCTTGTCGTTTGGGGGATAATGAAGGACACCCATAGGGAGGTGTGTCCTCACCCGGCTCTCTTTATGCGGGATAACAGGGGGTTTGGATCTCCGCTCACTCACAGGGTGTGTATCCACATTCCGAGTTATTGGGTACCCTGCGTCCTTGGCAACGGACTCTCCATAAAGGGCATCGCTGCAGTTAACCAACCTTTACAAATCCACTCAAAGCTTTAGTCAGCTGCTTTAATAATCGGAGGGAATACCCCCTTCCACAAAACGACGGGTCACTTTTAATGTGTGTCTCAATACGTCACCCTCTGAGTTGTCCTCATCCCCTAAGGTAGGGGGTGAGGGATAGCCCCACAAAGCGGGAGAGTGAAACTGGTCGCATAGAGTACTGGGTTGCGACAGTCCTTCCGAACAGCGGGACCCACACACAATCTAAAGATAAGAGCAAGAAACTATCATTTTTGATTTTAAACGTGAGTTTAATTGAGTGTTCAGGCATTACCACCGCCAACTCTCACGCAATAATGTCTCACCCACCGCCTTCCCAAATCAGAAACATATCATCTATGTATCCTTATACAGATGGATATTCGTACCCATTATCGGAAGAAAATGAACCTGTTCAAACTGTTCCATGTACAAATTAGCAAAGGATGGGGCCACATTGGACCCCATAACAGTGCCTCTACCTGTACATAATATTGGTCCATAAACCGAAAATGGTTCTTCGCCAATATAGTGTGCAGCAATTCCATCAAAAACTCAATGGGGGGGTTGTCGATGTCCACTATCATACAAAGCTTGTTTACATGCCTGAATACCTTCACATTGAGGAATTACCGTATAGAGGCTGCTAACATCTATAGTGACCAGTAATTTATTTTCCATGGGGCATCTTAGTTGTGACAATATTTCTATCAGATGCCCACTATCCCGTAGGTATGAATTCATGTTTTTAACAATGGGTTGAAGATATGAATCAACATATTGTGCCAGCGGCTTCAATACAGACCCATGCAAAGTCACTATGGGCGACCCGAAGGAGATTCAAGACTCTTATTACCTTGGGCAAGGTATAGATAATGGGACAAGTTGGATAATCCGTAGTGAGAAATTGAGCACATTTTAATGAATCCAACCAACATGAATTCATACCTACGGGATAGTGGCCATCTGATAGAAATAGAAAAGGTTCTGATTAGACTGGAATGTACTGAGAAATTCATACCCTAGTGTTATAGAATTAAATTTACCTCCTAGTTTTTTCTTATAGAAGAGGGGATACTATTGTTTATAGACTTAATCGTTCTTGTCGTTTGGGGATAATGAAGGACACCCATAGGGAGGTGTGTCCTCACCCGGCTCTCTTTATGCGGGATAACAGGGGGTTTGGATCTCCACTCACTCACAGGGTGTGTATCCACATTCCGAGTTATTGGGTACCCTGCGTCCTTGGCAAACGGATGGGACAGGCAGGGGGACAGAAGGGTGACAGAGAGAGACACAGGCAGGGGGACAGATAAAAGGACAGATAGGGTGAACAGAGGGAGATAAATGTAGGTAGGTCCAGCACACAAACGGAAGGTCGGGCCCCAGGACCCCACCTCCCACCACCAGTGTCAGTGTCCCAACACATAAGCTTCGTGCTGCTTCTGCCGATATGCAGATAATCCTTGTGCTCTGCCCTTCTGTAGTGCCACTAGATCATTCTTCCTTCTGCATTTTGGCTAAGGGTAAATACCCGGAACATTTCTGTACATACACGAGGAACTTTATGTCCGGATTGTTTCACATTGAGCCGCGAATGCACCTGTCATTGTGTTCTGGGCCGGTTCCGGGTTTTACTTACCGGCAGTCCGGAAGTAAACTGGATTTCATTTAAAAGTCCGAACATGCTGGAATCGCCCGAGGACCACTCCCCCCTTATCGTTGGACGCAATGGACTTTCAGCGTTCCGGTCCAGGTTCCGATTTTTATTTGTTACCGGGATTGTTATTTCATTATAGATAAAAATAGTTGCAAATGAACAGATATTGTGTTTGTTTTTCAAAATTAAATGTTGTGGCATTTACTGTGATCATTAGGTATACTATATTGTCTGCCGGTCCCACTATCTGTCCTTCTGCCTGTCACGCTATCTGTCCCTCTCTCTGTTTCTTCTGCCTGTCCCTTTATCTGTCCCTTTGCATGTCCTTTATTTTCCATCTGTCTGTCTCTCTATCTGTTGCCCCTGGCCTGTCCCTCCATTTCTGTCCTTTCATGTCCCTATATCTGTTCCCTTTGCCTTGTCATTTATTGTCCCCTATGTCTGTCATCTATCTGTTCCCTCTGCCTGTCCTCCTTGTCTTTGGCTGTCCCTCTATCTGCTACATATACCCTTACACCAATTTACTGCTGCTCATTCCAAACACAGATGACACAGCTAACACTCACGCTAAACACAAGCCACACTCACACCACCACAGGAAACAAAAAAAACATTTACATACATTACATAATAAGCACTAATAGCAATATTGTGCGAAACCCCACCACTTGGCTCCATTACTCACGTGTATATAACATTTATGTAAAAACCTATTACACATTACACCCTTCGACACACATTCTAAACTTTATACCCACAAGCAAACATGCTAAATGAACTGAAGGGCACCTCACGATTTATAACAAGCTAAAAGCAGTGCTAAAAACTTCTAACACACCCAGACTATATGCACTATGGTTATAGGCTGTAGATGTAGTATACTTATTTTGAACGGATTTGATGCCGTCCCTATAGGCAACTAAAATATAGGCTAAGGTAGTTCGACTTGGGTTGGCCACATTTGTACAAGCATAGAAAGGGGTTAGGATAGGAAACAGGACCAGAACAGAGAGTTGTGTTAACAGGGTGCTTCATCAATATAGACTGTGGGTATTGCAGCAAGGTCTCGTGTTTGACAAATGACAGAAAAACTTGCTGACCCATTAAAAAACTTTAGAGGATATGCAAGGGTTGCCATGTGGATCTAGGTAGATTGTCACTTAGGCTGATCAAAATCAATGATGATAAAATGTAAAGTGATGCATGCCTGGCAAAGCAGTTGGCGGCCTGGCAAGCAGGCCAGGCGGAAACAGCCAGAGCCAGTAAAGATATTTTCTTGTTTATAGAAGAGGTATAGATTCAGGGAGGAAAATGTTACTCCCCTCCTAACAAAGCATTGGTAAGCCCATTTGAAATGCAGTGCAATTTGAATCTGGGTACAAAAAGGGACCATATGGAAAGGGTTTCGAGGAAGGGCAACTAACCATTAATAAGGGGAGATTGGGGAAGCTTGAATATGAAGAGAGACTGGAAAGGTACACTTATGTACGCTAGAGAAAAGCGCGCTAAGTGAGGATATGATTACTGTGATAAATACATTAAAGGGCCATACCATAAACTAATCTGGGGCATGTTCACCAATAGAACATGTCAAAGAAATGGACAAAAAAAGACATCCCTTAAGGACTTAAAGGAAATGAAGTTTAGGTCTTCCAAGTTCGGAAAAGATTTTTCACTGTGAGAATAGAAAACTATTGGACTGTCTCCAGTGGGACATGGTGGAGGCAGGTTCATTGGATATTTACAAAAAAAGGTGGATGAGTTTTCTGAAAACAAGGGATGTTGCAGGTTCCTGTATGATTACATAAAGTAGAGATGCCGGGGATATTCACTTTGTCACTGGAGTCAGGAACAAAATTATGGTGTTTTTTTTCTTTGCCCTTCCTCTGAATCAACAGTTCGGCAGGAAAAAGATGAATTGGGGGGTATTGCTGAGAGGTTGGACTGGTGGACGTATGGCCTAATTCAACCTCAAATTGCTAGTCTAGACGAATACAACCAATCAGCTACAAACTCACAAACAATATTCAACGCAGGACATAGCTACACAGAACATGCCTCACTATGGTCACACATAATATACACACACATTAAAAAAACATGTTGCTAAAATAAACCATTCTACAAATATAGTTTTGCTATCAACACAAAATGCACAACTGCCACATACCACTGCTACCACCACGCATTCAGACTTTTCCACACTTTCCTACACACAGACAAATGTCAACTCTATTACACTCCTCCACAATTACATTGATACAAAATCCCAAAAAGCCCAGGACACCAACAAACATATAATACATGCAAGAAACACTCAGAAATATTTAACACTACACAACTTTGTATACAACATAAATAGCTACACACATTGCTCATCTGTCACACAAATACTCTACTACAGGCAATCATAATCCTTTACCACACATATAAATACATGGTCAACCTACACACATATAACATTATATGCCACACAAAATCACTCCAAACAGTTTGCTGCCATAACAAAGCTCCCAGGGGGCCAAACCCCCATTCTTACAAGCAGAACAAGTCCAGGGTACAGACACAGTTGCGGCTTCAAAACAGTTTTCCAGGGTGCAGACTCCGTTCCGGCCATGAGAAGTGAAGAAACAGAGTTTCCCAGGGTTGCAGAAGCCCCCGTCCCGGCAACTGTGAACATAGTTCCCAGAGTGCAGACCCCTGTTTTGGCCCCTAGAACAGAGTTTAGTGCCAGGGTGCAAACCCCTAGTCAAGCAGCCAGTAAGAGAGTGTTCCAGGATGCAGAGGCCCTTTCCAGCAACAGAACAGAATCCCAGGGTTGAAAACCCATATTCACGAGCCAGAGCCAGAAACAGAGTTCCCAGGGTGTTTGCAGACCCATGTTACGACCACCAGAACAAATTCCCAGGGTGCACACCCCCATTCGTGGCCAGCCCAGAAACAGAGTTTTTAAGGGTTGAAAAAACCTGTACAGCCACAGAACAGAGTTCCCAGAAAATCAGACCCCTTGTTCCGTCCACCAGAACAAAAGTCCAGGGTTGAAAAACCATTCTTGCAAGCAGAGATGTTTTCGGGGTTGCAAAAACCCTGTTCGGTGGTCAGAACAGAGTTCCCAGGGTTCAGAATCCATTTCCGGGCAGCCAGATAAGATTTCCCAGGTGGTAAAAACCTGTTCCAGGGGCCGAAAATGAGCCAAAGGGGTACGACTCCTCCGGCAGCCCAGAACAGAGACAAAAAGCACCAGACCCTTGGTTCCCGCAGCCAGAATACAGCCCTCCCAAAAGCATCCCAGACCCCTAGTTACGGCAGCCATAACAGTGTCCAAAAAAAGCTACGAGACCCCCGTGTCCGGCGGGCCATGAACAGTGCCACCAAAGCATCCAAATCCCCGTTCCGGCGGCCAGACAGAGCCAAAAGAATCTAGACCGTGTGTTCCCGCAGCCAGAAT
This sequence comes from Hymenochirus boettgeri, assembly GCA_019447015.1. NCBI lineage: Eukaryota > Metazoa > Chordata > Amphibia > Anura > Pipidae > Hymenochirus > Hymenochirus boettgeri. The sequence continues at coordinate 81,546,100 of CM033472.1, forward strand.
AGAGCCAAAAAGCAATCCAGGACCCCCATTCCGGCAGCCATAACAGTGCCAAAAAAAAATCAGACCCCGTCTCCGGCGGCCAGTAACAGTGCCAAAAGCATTCAAATTCTCCGTTCGGCGGCCAGTACAGAGCCAAAACATCCAGACCCCCATTCACAGCAGCAAATAACAGTGCAAAAGAATCCAGACCCCCATTCCGGCAAGCCAGATAAAAACCTCAGGAGAAAAAAAAAGAAAAACGATAGCCAAAGGAGGTCCAGACCCCCGGTCCGGCGGCCCAAACAGTGCAAAATCATCCAGACCCCCATTCCGGCAAGCCATATACAGTGCCAATAAGCATTACAGACCACCTGTTATGGCAGCTCTCTGAACAGACCCCAAAAAAGCATTTCAGACCCCTGTTCCGGCAGCCAGAAAGAGCCAAGGGGTTTCCAGAACCCCTGTTCCGGCAGCCAGAACAGAGCCACGGAGTCCAGGACCCCGCTTCCGGGCAGCCAGAAAACAGAGGCAAAAGCACTCCAGACCCCCATTCCGGCAGCCATAACAAGGCCAAAAGCATCCAGACCCCCCACCGTGTCCGGCAGCCAGAACAAGAGCCAAAGGAGTACAGACCCCCATTACGGCAGCCAGAACAGAGCCACAAAGCTCACAGACCCCCATTCCGCCAGCATTAAACAGTGCCAACCAAAAAGCATCAGACCCCCGTTCGCAGCCATAAACGTTGCCAAAAGCATCCAGACCCCGTTCCGGCAAGCCATAACAGTGGCCAAAAGCATCCAAATCCCCCGGTTCCGGAGCCATAACACAGTGCCAAAAGCATACAGACCCCATTTCTGGAGCCATAACAGGCCCAAAAGATCCCGGACCCCCATTCCGGCAGCCAGAAAGAACAAGAGCCAAAGGAGTCCAGACCCCCGTTCTTCCGGCGGCAAGAACAGAGTCAAGCATCCCAGTACCGTGGTTCCCGCAGCCAGAATAGAGCCGCAAAAAGCATCCAGACCCCCATCCCGGGGCAGCCATAACAGTGCCCAAAAAGCATACAGACCCCCGTTCTGTCGCGCGGAAGTAACCCAATACGAGTATTCTGAAGTTGGATGAAATTTGTAGTGAAGTGGAGAAATTCCTCATATGCAGTTGGCAAAGGCCACAAAGTGGGGTAATCATTATAGTCATGGGGTGATTTTGTAACTACCCTGAGAGTTGATTTGGGGAAACTTGCCATCACATCATCAAAAAAGTATTCCAAGTTCTATATTTGCTACAGGATTAGATAATTTTGTGTTACAGGTTGTGGAAAAGTTTTAAAATCTAGAAAATTCTAATAAAGTTCATTGTGTGGTCTGGTGGTAATATTCTTATAGAGGGAGTCTTGAAATGTTCCTTATAGGAAACAGCAATAAAAGTTCTCTACTGTGCCTATGGAACCCCTTGCTGGATATATAGGTCCATACCATAATCTCGCAGAAATATTTTTCGGACCTCAAGGGAAACCTTCCCTCACACCTGCTGCAATGGCTTTGAAGTCACCTTGCGCATTGGCCTCCTCTCCTGCTTCTCTCGGGTCATAGAAAATCCTGTTACAAGTGTGTGAATGTATGAGATTCATAGCTGTTTGACTTATGATAAGGCACAAAGATCAAGGAGGATCAGCGGTTGCAAGATATAACGCTACTTAATACCTACTAGACATTAAAACCCGTTTACAGTAAAACGGGCGCTAGAAGCCCAGAGAATGCCCCCTTAGTGTACCAAAATCAGAGTCCCCCCTCTGTACCCAATCCAGAGTCCCACTATGTCCCCAATCCAGGGTCTCCCATATGTCCCAATTACAGGACCCCCACCTCTGGCCCAAGCAACCTTACGGCAGTTGTGTAATTGTTGCAACATGCCTCCTGCATGTTTTTCTGGTTTTTCCCTCTCTTGGTGAGTCAAATAGGGATTGCAGAGACAAGCTTACAATCTTTCCTTAGTGGGAGTCCGCAGGAACTGCAGTGTGGGGAGTGACCACACACGTAATTACATAATCAGCTCGGGGATTTTATATATAAAGCTAATAGTTGCCTATTCTTGAGTAATGAAGATGAATTAAGCTGAAACTAACCTCCAGCTGGAGTCTTTCTTACACTCAGCTTATTGTAATCGTTTTTATTTACTATAGACAGTTTGCATATAGGTCATAATCATTGCTTATGTGGATTTAGCTTTCTTTAGAAGAGAGAGGATGGTGAGCGATGCGACCCCACTTGCCAAAATGCAAGAGTGCCAATATACAAACAAATTAATGCATAATTTGCAAACATATATGAGTTGACAGAAAAGACAATAAAAAACTATGATAATCATCTGTTTTGAATGTGCCAAAGCCCTTGGTGACACTGTCACGACCAACTCTAAACAGGTAATTGTGTTTGTTTCGTTGGTTCTAAGTGGCAGTGAATTTAACAGGGAAAGTCAGCAAGAGAAGTTAAAAGAGAAAGGCTCGGTGTTGTTTGCTGCAGCTCTATAACAATGTTAGATAGAAATTTTCAGTAAAACTGAAAACTGTCTGCAAGTAAGCGGGACATTCATATTATGAATCACCAACCGTATATATCCATGCACAAGTAGTGATAAACTGTCAACAAATATTAAATTAGTTGTAAGTCATTTTACTTACTAAGTAAGCCAGTTACTGTGTGCCCAAGCTAGTCAGCCGGGTCTCCGGTCAAAAAAAAAGCAACTTGGCACACAGATTGAAAGAAGAGTGTTATTTGAGTCAGTATCAACTAATGGGGGGAGGTTCTGGGACAAGCTTCATTTATAATAAAAAACTGCAATCATGGTTTATTATAGAATATATTATATGTGCTGGACACACCCACATCAACAACTAGATCTGCTTCTGTGTTTGATTAACAAGAATACCTCCCCAGGCAAATGAAATTGATGATTAAATCACCAGCATTCCTTGGTGTTTAAGGACCCTTTAAATAACTCGTGTCGTGTTCCTTAGATTGGTAACGCAACACAACGCCTTGTGCTAAACTGAACACACCAACTAACCTGTCACCAAGCACCAAGGAAAACTGGAAACCAAACAAAAACAAGTAGTTCTTCACATAAAAACACAGCAGCAAACAAAACTCCATTTAAAGCCTTTGTTGAAGTAGTTAAAACCACAGCTTTTTGTGTCTGGTTTCCATTTAACCTATCACTTTTCAATGCCAACATATTCATAAGTAATTCCGCATACTAAAGATTAAGACCCCATATATATATATATATATAGATAGTATTTTGGGCCTCTCCAATTCCAGCCCCATAACAAGAGTACCCCCTTTTGACCCCCGATGGCGGCCTGAAAGTAACAAAGTTTTTACTTATATAAGTATAGCAATCTTAAAGGTTGGAGGGGGGCTGCAATTCAAGTTAAGTTGCCTGGGGGGCCCCAATTCATCTGCCCCTTAAATAAGTGCGTTAGGAGGCAACTGATTTGATTATCTGAAGGGATTTACAGGAGATTTCTGGGGCGGTCGCCAGCACAGTTGTTAGGTTAAAGTCTTGCTAAACGATTTCCAATTATCGTTAAGTGCAGGTAACTGCGATAGTTTGGAAGGGACACATTAAATAGAGGGTGAGATTCACCCAGAGCCAGGCAGCCTTTTTGTAAATCACTTCTAGGTTGGCTCCCCCAAGAGAGCATGCGGTTATAGGTGAATCTCCCTGTAAAAGTTTTTGTTAAATAGTATAATTGTACCCATTTTCCTTTTCTTTTGTAGTAAACATTCCTTATATGTAAGGAATTAAGTGTTCTGAATAATAATAACAACAATAAAGGGTAATTTATATTATAGTATAGTATTTGAGTTGAAGAAAGGTTTATACGTCCATCCGTCCAACCCATCTAGCCCTAATTTACGGTCCACAAATTTATGAAGGGGTGGAAAAAAATTCCTTTCCTGAATCCAATGGCAATCGGGAATTTCACTGGACAACTCGAATTTATATGTTTGTAAGTGAATACATGTTATGCTTTATTCAAAATGGAGGAGAGAGAAATCGGTAACTGCTATCGGCCCGAGACACGTTAAAGGGACTGTCCACCCCTCTTTTCAAAAAAGTGATATATTGTAGATAACCCCTAAAACCTAAGGTTGTTTTAGTCAAAAGTTAGAAATCAGCTCCACGCACAGCGATTAGCAGGTTCCTCCGCGCTCATTGCTGCGCGGCTCTGCCAATTCGGGGGTAAAGAAAGTCGGATCGCAGTGATGGTAACATAACAGGCCCAATCAATGACTGCCATTCCCGGACCAGGCTCCAATGCGGCTGTCAAGGAACACAAAAAAGAACAGACAGCCGCAGTGAAGACGGGGAGAAGAACCCGGACAGAGGGCTAGTAGGGTGTCGAGCGAGAAAGCTTGTGAGTATAATACGCAATGTGGGAGCCAATCTAACTTTTGGACTAAAACGAGACTTAGGTTTTGGGGGGTTATCTACAATATATCCCTTTTGAAAGAGGGTGGCAGTCCTTAAGAGTACCAGAACGTACAGATATGTGGAATTGTAGGGCGCTGCTCTACAAATTAATGATTAATGTTATTGTATTAGGAGACATCAACCTTGGATAAAGTAATACCTTTATTTGGCTAACAAAAATGATTAAAAATGCAAGCTTTTGAAGCATTAGGCTGTTCCTCAGGCATGATAACAATGAAATCTTGTAAAGCCCTCTATTTTATACATACTGAGAACAAAGACTTTCTGACATACACATTATGTTATCTTGTAAATTGCCTGATTGGCAATGGCTGTTAAATGACAAACAGTTAAATACATCCATTCATGATCAACGCAGTAATAAAAGATAGCAAGGGTTTAAAAACAAACAATATACCACTTCACCTCAGTGGTCCATGGAAGGGTCTGGTTAAAATGAGATATTCCATGGGTTTGGTGGTTTAGAGGAATTTAGTCTGATTAACTTACATGACATTAAGATAGAAACATAGTGACACATAAAGTTTAGATCTTTGTTGAGTCCAGAGTCCCAATATTTTTGCATAAGTTTACATTCCATAGTAACCTCTCTTTTTGGGATCTGAAATTTCCCCTGAGCACAGTGACTTTTAGTGCTTTAAGGCTGTGCCTTGGCGCTAGAAAGGGGCACCCAGGGACATCTCGTTTATTGTTGGTTAATGTGAATCAAGAGAGTTCATCCTTTGCCTCAGGGTCTGTCCCGTCTTCCTACATAAAGGTCTCGAAGGGCGTAGAACATAAAATGCAGGTATACAAACATTGGATGATTCGAAGGAGAGGTTCCCTTATTTACAAAACCTATGTTGGGTTCCTGGTTTGGTATCTGTCTCCGTGGATGGAGTGACTTGCAGGTTCACACTTTTATGCAAAACAGGGAGAGTTCCATTTGTGGTGGGGCTGTCATGGGAACTTTTACAAGCATTGTTTAAGTGGGTGGTTGTCGGTAAGCTAAGAGGGGGGTCTTGGAAATATTTTCTAGTAATATGTCGCCTTTTGTAAAAATGGGTTGAGTCTAGGGCATTTTTTTCGTTAGATTTCATTTGTGGGTGGTATAGTAACGACTAGTGGGATACGCCCTCCCTTTGGATGATGTTTGTATTGTAGCAGGTTGTTTGTGGATGCTGTTGCTTTCTGATCTGTGTTTCTGTAATGGACTGACTGTTCCCTGCTTTGTAAAATCTTGTTTGAGTGTTCTAAGGGGCAGACTTCGTTTGTAGAAATCAGAGACAAATCCTGTAGATCATACATACTCGCTTCGTGCTGTAGAAAGGGAGTTCTTTATGGTGTTTAGGTGTGAAAACTATCATTAATGAGGTATGTGGGTCGGTTGTAGCGTTTGACGGATAGATGGAGTTTGTCATTGTGTGACTTAAGCGGTTATCTGTCCAGAAAGCTTATTTCGGTAGGGAATGGTTCATTTTGAGTTTAATGGGGGGTGGGGAAATTCATGTGTATTTTGGTGGATTTGGAAGTGGCAGTAGGTCTTCTTCGCTTGCAGTCCAGATGGATCAGAAGTCGTCTATATCGCAGAAGTGGCCATGGGTCTGATGGGGGGGTTATGTTGAAAGAAAGTTTTCTCAAAATTTGCCATAAACAAATTTGGCATATTGTGCACAAATCGTGTTCCCATTGCACATCCCATCTGTTTGCAGGTATACTTAAATCCTGCTTGAGGAGAAGTAATTGTGGGTGAGATATAAAACGCCATTCATTTGCAAATTGGTAGTGCAGGATGTTCCAGTTATGCAAGATTCTCAGACAAGCTGAAATTACCAATCATATGGGGAATTGTTGATTATGAGAGCCTCTTACATCCAATGTGGCTCTAAAATGGTTCCACAGGTATATGATCAATGGCTGACTAGTTTATTTAGGAGGTGTGTAGATCCTGAATTAAAACTAGATGATTTTGTACAGGGGTTCTGTTTACTCAATCCAACGGAGATGTTTTCGTTAGTGATTCTATTCCTGAGAATAGGTTGCCTGGGTTCCCTTCTTTGGATTTTGGGGAGCATATAAAAGCATCCCACTCTCTGGGTCTTCAGGTATTAAAGGTAGCACACGTCTCTGATTCCTGGTAGGCAAATATTATAACCAGGGTTTAAGTTCATTTCTATAACGGCCGTTATGGATCCACCGTAATTTGGTGTAGTTGAGTGTTGATGAGCCTTTGGGCTTCTTTAGATAGTATATAATGTCATTATAACTATAGCGCCTCTTTGTCAAGCCGGTTTATAATAATATCTCCTATTCTCTTCAGGGATTTTAAGGCTGTTTGGTTCCATTTTGCTGTTTCAATCATTTAGCCAACTAAAGGTATTATTTATGATCTCAAGATGTCTTCAACTTTCATCATGGCTAACACGTACAGTCTTTACTACTAATGTTTTACTAGTAGAGGAAAAAGTTTCACGCAAAGCGCCCTACATAAGTGAAAAACATGTGATGTCTCTGAAAGGGTTAAACTATAGCAAAACTTTCTGAGTTTAGTTTCTCTAGAAAGAAACGATTATGGATTGTGGGGTTTTCATTCTATTGCAAGGTGAGTCGTGTGGTGCCAGCCCTGCCATTAGAAGGGGGGGAGGGAAGAAGAAATTCCAGGTTTGAGCGCTATACTTGTACTGACTGGGATGGGTCACAAAAGCAAAAAGGCTAATTCCAGTAGTATTTTAAATTGTGGCCACAAAAAATGACTTTGCTTCATTTTTCGTATATATTGCTATTTGTGGTTTTCCTTACTGTATAAGACTTGTTTTATATTAACGAGCCTTAATGTTCTATAAGTTAAACTATAAACTTCTTCTCCAAAAATAATACAATTAAACTCAACAGAGCATAAAATATGCTAATGGAAACCAGGAGGTCCACTACCCTTTTCTAAAGTGAGTGCCAGACATTAACATAGTATATTAGGTATGTTTCTGCTACCCAAGGAAACATGACACAATTTATTTTGACAAAAAACTCACTGGGCTATTTAGCTTGCAGGAAGAAGGAATTAACTTAAAATTTTCATACCTGATGCAGAGAGAGGTTGTAGTGCAACAGGTGTTTACACAAGTGGGCTGCAATTATAGCAAAAGCACACAAGTTGTGGAACCCTCTCAAAGCGAGAGCAAGAGAAGGAAGAAGGTGAATAAGGAACAAGAGAATTGATTTAGCTACGGGAGCGACCCAGCCCCCCCAGAGTAATCAGTAGGCACTTCGATAGACGATAAAGCAGAGCTTGATTTTCCTGCTCCTACCTTGAAAGGTTACGAGCAGCTGAATATATTTATCTTCTGGAAAAGTTTGACTTTGGCTACATTATCATCATTCAAGAAAAGAACACCTCTACCATTTAACAAAAAAAAAACAACATGTTTGGCAAGTATACCTACTAGTTACGTACAACTACTACTGCAGAAAACTATTGATATTTCCTTTGTAGCACCGATAAGCCTTAATTTTACTGGCTGAAAAGACATCTGAAAACAAGCACACCTTCTCTTAACAGTGAAAACGTGTATATGGACAGTGGGCATTCTATCAAACGGAAAAAAAAAAAAAGCCAGATATGACTTTATCATCTTCAAGACTAAAACATATAGAAACGATACATGATTGAAAGAAATATTTATTTGTATTGTGTTGCCATGTCTTGTGCGCCGGAGAGTTGGATTCCCATCAAAAAGTTACACTGCAAGATTTTCTGCAGATTCTCATTGATGTACATGTCCATACATAAGTTATAGTCAAGTTAAAAGGTGTCTTACAAGGATCTGAATGCATGTTTCCAGTTGATGTTTTTCCTAATAACGGTTTGTCATAGTGCCCTGCAGTCTTGATGAAAACATTCTCAGATTCAACCAATACACATATCTCATTATTGGTTTAGACCTAAAATAGGATATGAAAATAGTACTTGAAGTCAATATATTAAATACATGTTCCCAGTGAAATATAAATGCAGCTGGCACCTAGAGTTAATTTATACTTGCTATAAAAGATTTTAACTGTCATATCTGTACATTTAACTGAATTACACCAACCCCTTGCTGCAAGATATTCCATGTAAAAAAAAACTATCACCTTTTGTGCGAGGTTGTGTTTTTAAATTTGTATTGTACTTGTCAGTGCGTACAGGCTACATTGGACCTAGGTATTTGTATGGACACGCGCTATTTAGTTGCTCTCTCAGCTTTTGCATTACATTTTTCTCCCACTGTTTATTAGGGGGATGTTCTTAGGGCTATGCCTTTTCCTTTATCTATTTTCAGCTATTATTATGCATGTTATTTTTTATTAAGGTGGCCAGCTTATGTATACACATTACTTAGATTGTGTGATATGTATAATTAAAGTTTACTACTGTTCCACCCATTGGTACATCCTTGCTGTCTACCATGTGATGCCCTTGGCTGTGGAGTTTTCACATGGTTGTATATTTTTACTAGAGGCTTGGCTCTGTAGTACTGTGGTGGGGTGTGATTAGCCTATAATTTAGTATTTTATAAACATACAATGGTATCTTACTTTTCTGTATTATGTGGAAAAACACATTTTTAGCATGTTCAGTCAATGGAAGTAGGGGACTGATGTAATTGTTTCACTTCAGGGAGAAGTCCTATTCCCTTTGAATACTCGGGAATTCTAATTTTCAGTTTGTATTTTGATGTGATGTCATTGAATAAATGGAGCTGCAACAAAAAGCCTGTTATTTTATATTTTATTTGGTAATTGCGTTGAAAATAGAGGGGAAAATGCTAAGTTTGCGCTAATAAACTATCAATAGCAAAAAAATCATCCCACTTCTCATTACATGCCTGTAGGATCACAGGGGCCATCACCTTACTATTTCACAGTCTTACCAGAGTCAAAGACAAAACATGTGCCCTCGACTTTCTGGTAGCGACTGATGGCTAATCAAGTAATTATACATTTAATATGTTTGCTTTTCTATATAATGCTTTCCTTGCTTCCATTAAAATGCGATTGCATGTGTGTATGTTTCATGCATATGCAGTTAATTGGAAAAAGAGAAAATAAGCTGCAAGCAACTTTTGTGTTGCATTATTAATCTATTTAAAAGTTATATGAATAACTATGTGTATTTTGTCTAATTAGGGGCTGTCAGGTACATTTAATTGCCATATCATCTGTGAGCTGTATTTTTAGATGGTCTGTGGGCTTAAAGTTCATAATATCAAGTTTGTGTATTTCAAGCTGACAATATTCAAGATCTGAGATCTCGAAGATCTGTAGAGAGTTGTGGCTTAAATATGGTATTAGGAAGTAATGGCTAAAAAAAAAAAACCTTTTGCTGGAACATGCACTTGCTATCGGGCTGACAATTATTCAGAGATCTAAGGCTGTATTTATACTAATATTTTTTTTTGCTTAGGTTTCAGAGAAGAAAACAAATCACTCTGATTAAAGGATAATAATACTTTCACCCCATCACTTTCGGTTATTTATTTATGTTAGGGTTTTAAATTCCAAGAAAGAAACTAAAAATATTAAAAGGTGATCTGACCCCTAAACAAAACACCCTACCCTTAAAATACCCAGGGGGAGAGCCAAAACTGTTAAGTACTCAAAACGGTTTTTACTTAGGTTTTATTACATTACTCCATAATCAAATTCTGGAGTAATGAGAGGAGGACAGGAAACTTCAGCACAAAAGTTACAGCACAATTTGGTAAAACTCAGGATTCAAGTACTACTGTAAAATAACAAAATGATTGCACACCCAGCAAATGTAAGAAAGTGAGAACCTCCACGCATCCACGAAATAATAGATGAATTGTTGCTGGGTGCTACTGCAAAGTACCAGCCAGTGACGAAATCCAATATCATAAAATAGTAGCGTACACCGGTATTTACTGAACAAACATGCATGATGTCTATTGAAGGTGTCCACGGATACCGAAACGTTACACGTTTTGTGTTAAAATAAACACGTATTGTTTGTTTCCATAATAAGAACTGGTGTGCATACTATTTTTGGATATTTTGCACCACCAGCACAGGTACCAATACTCTTTGATAGTGCTGGGGCCCTCAAAAGAAAAGGCCCACACCCCAGTGCAACTAACCAAACAGAGAAATGTTGATTGACAAAAAAGTGTAGGAAGTTCTTGTTAATTCTATTGTTAAGTTTTTATAAATGGGATAATAGAGTTTAGCACCAAGAAAGGTGTTGTGGTGTCTTTATTTCCTACATGGTAAGGGCCTAGTGTTTTAGGTCCTCACTCTGAGAACTTTTAAATGGAGGGGGAACATTGAAGAAATGTTGGAGAGTATAAGAGAATAAACTATATATTCTGAAAAGGAAGAGAATCTTGGCCCAACGCTTCAGAATATTACATTATTGCCAACGCTTCAGTAATATGTCTATATGTGCTTGAGGTTTTAAAATAACTCCCACTGAAAAAGAGGGTATTTTAGGGGGGTGCATCATTAGGTTTGTATGCCTGTTGTAAGTGTTGGGGGTACATGTTATAAAACCACATTGATGCACAGTGGTTCGTATTGGCTATGTGTACCGGCAACAAAGTATATTATTGTGTAAGTCAGGTATCATGGAGAGAAAGATAAAAATGGGCGCAAGCAAGGTGATAAAAAAGCAATCTTACGTTGGAAACCCGGTATCACCAATGTAATTAGAATAAATGAAGAAAAAAAGTCTAACAACCCCATTGTTAAGAAAACACTCCACCAATGTACTGATATCCACTAGCAGTAGAAGATGATATGGGGACACTTAAGTGCTTGGCGATTGAAATGGTGAACTTGTGCAAGGAAACACACTATCTGCGTTTTCATAAATATGTTGAGCGTTAGAGCAGCCGTTAAGTGCGATAAGAGAAATGGACGATAGGCGGCAGTAATCCATTTTTGCCGCCAGTTATCACTGCTTTAAAAATTGCTTACAAGTCAGAATTTGATCAAAACAACAGCGATAATGGCAGCGAAAAGTTAATAACCTTTATGAAATTGCTCCTTTGTGTTGTGTGGGGATTTGTATTCTTTTTATTTTTAAATATTTGAGGCACAGGTATAGTTAGAGTTGCCTCCGATTCAGGTGCAATTTCATTAAGAAAGGTGTCAGTGGGTTTCTTTATTCCCATGTCTTGAAATCTCAGAAGTATTGCATCTAAAGGCAAATGCAATGTGATATTTCTTGGCCCTGATTGGCTGTAATATTCATTTGTATGGCCACCATGAAGTGTCTCATAACTTGAAGACTGTGTGAGCAGTTCTAGTCAAAAATATATTGGAAGCTACCAATAATATTGTCATAATTTGTCAGAATTGTAGAGCAAGGTTTACAAAGCTCAATTGTGTCCTCTAACAAAAAAAAAGAATTGTTGCGCTTGTCCACAGGGTCATGGTGGTGCCCTTTCACGAAACAAACAATATTTAGTGTAAACAAAATAGTAAGTTACACAATTTAACACTGTTAAGGTGCTTGTAAACTATGTATGTAAACAACAAATCCTGACCTTTTAATATACAGTTACAATTAAAGTACACCAAAGGAAATAGACCGATTATGACTTTGGTTTATTTAATTTCTTTAGCCTTCGCCCTCTGTGATAAGTGGGAGTTCTCTGGTCTGTGTGCAGGGTTCTGCTGATAGCAGTGGAATCTAAATTGGTGGTGGGAGTCAAACATACAAAGTACTGGTCTGTGAAGGGTGGTTTTCTGTAAACTCATACTTCCAGTTTACCATTCTCCCTGACTTACTACCAAGTAGTCCAAGAAGCCAGGTGTTGTTTTGTACCTCTTCCCTGTGAATGTTCTGGTTTACGGCATTTGATATGGTTCTGTAAGCTGGTACTTTGCCTTTCTGGTGGATTTTAACCCCAGGCGTCATCCACAGTATCTGAAACAGGGGCTGGATGTCCTTAAAGGTAATAAGCGCTTCTGTTTCCCACTCCTTCTTGTTAAGAGTTTGCCACAATGGGTTGATGTGAAAAATGAGGATCCCATAGCACATGATTGTTTTTGCTTATAAACACCCTCTGTATTGAAATAGTGTGATTAGGCATACGTCCAGTGGGGAAAACACCTGTTTGGGTAAGATCTGTTCATGCTGGTGTAAGGGAGGGTACTTTCTTGGCTAGCCATTTTCTCTAACCATTCACAGCCACGGTGGGTATGAAGGTGAAGACGATGTTTACATCATAGGACCACCTTCTTCTGTACCAATACTTACAATGGAATCTTGCGGTGAAATCCTGGGAGTTCTGGGCGTGGATGCTTATAACTTCCAACTGCCTGCCATATACAATGTTGTCTTGATACTTTACACCTGGGAGTGCTATAAACACCATACTTAGCCTCAATGTCATCCACAACTTGCTCTCAGAAGGTTTCTAACACCTGCAGTCAAAGCATAATGGAACTTTCCAGGGTAATGCCAGTTGGCCAACAGGCTTCTTGTACAACTCATTTTGAATTGAGAAAGGACAGTCGAATGATTACGAAAAATCTTTCAAGAAACCTAAACTTTAGTCCAGTTGACCTAAACTGAATACAAAGATTAACAACAGTGAGAATGAGAACATCACAGGCCTCTAATGTGAAAGGCATTCTCACCGAGACCACATTATACATTGAAATATCTTGGTCTATGTAGTTGCATTTAGTATATGTTAAGAAAGGATTCTGTAAACAAAGAAGGCTCAATGTGTTGCCATGTATATTCAGTCATTTTATTACCTTCGGGGGTATTCAATAAACGTTCGTATCCGTTAAAAAAAATGGCTATAATTTGCCCAACCAAACAGAACTTATGTAACATTGTGAAAGCTAACATTCTGATTGGTTGGGGCAAAATTAGCACATTTAAAACGATTAAGAACTGTTATTGAATAACCCCTTAGTTTTTTGATATATTAATTTCTGCATGAATATAGGTGTGTTACCAACCAAGTGGAAGGTCTTAGGCTGAGGGCCACACTTGGGGGATTGGAAAACGCGTGGTTAAAACGCGCAGGTGTTTCCCATTATGTACGGGTCATTTGCGCTGCAATCAGGTAATGTGATTATCGGAGGGTGGTGGCAATCCGCAAAAATACAATGACATGTGATGTAAAATCAGTGTTACATTGTACTAGTGGTGTTTCAGTAGAAAGTATGTAAATTAGAAGTCACACCAAAGTGGTACCAGTATATGTTTAAAAGTGGATATCAAAGAAGATGAGAAAGGGCGGCTTGTCGCTCGAAATAGGTGGTTCAAATAAAACACATTGTATTCACAGATAGTCTGTGCCTGTACTTGGTTTCTCCACATCTTACCATTTGGAAACTTCAATCAAATGAGGATGAAGTAGAGGCACAGTTATATAACCATAAGTGCCAGTTGTGTAGTAGGTCTGGGTTATATGGAGCAAAGAAATGAAATGTAACCATGTGTCAGTATGTTCATGAGTGGTGGAATGTGGGTGTTTATTGGCACAGCATTTAAAAATACCAGTTGGAGTCAAATATAAAGTGATGCGAGGAGTTGCAGGCACAGACAATGGTAAACTAAGTACAGTGATTATAGATCTATAGGGTTAGTTGTGAGGTACATGAACTAACTTTGGCACCAGCGCATATACGTAAGATGTAGAGATGTAGAATAAATGTGATATGTGAAATCTAGTGGACACAGCAATGCAATTGTTTTACACAGTGAAATACTCAAGTGACTGTGTCTTGTTATGGTCCAAACCCCGAACCTTAGAGTGTCCAAAGATTAATAGTACAGTATATAAAATAATGTCAAAAGGAGGCTAAACAGAACCAGGCTACACTGCGCAGGGACATTTTATACTAATTGGTAAAATATGCATTAGTGCACATGACAGTGAACAGAATGACAAAAGTAATTGCGAACTATAAATGAGATAACAAAGAGAAAGTTCAAAACATTTAGGCCGGGCAGTTTAATTTCCAAGGGACAACACTTCCTATGTTTTCAAAACAATAGACTTCAAAATGGTGAAAGCCTCATACACAGTGTGATGTGTATGCACAGCCGTTTGGGCAAATATTGTGGCAAGTATTGTTGGCCGCAATGGCAACCAGGCTGATTGGCATAAGAGTGCCCATACACAGCACGGTTTAATGGGCGAAACGGCCATGATACACATTATGGTGACAGGTAAGACCCTGCTATCGCACATGTATATGCACCCTTGGATTCTGAAAGGCCTTCCACTTTTTCTTTTGGTTTGGACCCCCACAGACTTAAAAACTGGCCCTGAGATCAAAAAGGGCAAGCTGTTGTATTCTGTTAGCAATTTAACTGTTTGACATTAAAAAAGTGGTGGTAAGTGTTAAATAATATGGACGGTATAATAAGAAAATGAATGGGAACAACATGAAAAAATGCAGCGATAAAAGTCACTTGACTTGATGGTGCCAAGCTCAGCACAACAATCAATGACATCAGTTTATTAGTGATGAATAACAACTTATTGAAGGCATTGTACCTTACTATAATACATGTTCAGACCTGCTAGAGACGTGAGCAAGGTTGGAATGTTTGTTGAATGATTCGTTAAAAAGGGACCTGCTGATTTACTGAGTCATAGGAAAAAAAAGAATTACTTTACAAAAATGTATTTTCGCAATAAATAATTCCTTGTACACTTTAGTTAAACAACATTTATTTTGTGTTCAAGACCAAGTCCCAAGTCCACCTCCCCAAATTAAAACATCTTTGGGTGCAGCCCCCACAGTTTTTACATTCTTCACCAAAATCACAGATGATGTGCTATTCCTGATCTCAACAGCCCCGCTGTTCTTCTTTGTGGTCTTCCAGAGTAGCAGTCAGTCAGTACAAAGCTTGTCGAGGTGAAAGAAAGGCGCGAAGAAACTTTCAGAGGCTGGTGGGATCAAAATCTATCTACAGGGACAAGTGGGAGAAGGTAAGGAGTGGGATTGTGTTGAGTGAACTTACCTTTGTTAGCAATTAGTGAGTAGTGTGTGACATTTAATTAAATTTTATGTAGATATATGGCCAAATGTCAATCATCACGTTAATGTATGGGCCCCCATCATTCTGGACCGATTTACCAGTAATGCTTTCATAGGACATGGTTGTTTATATGTAAGCAGAAAGAAATGGCAAACATAACAAAAATCCAGTATAGCATAAAGGGGATAGGTGCCAGAATAGCTTTAGCTACAACAGTGGTGGTAATAATGTTGCAGCTTAGCCTTAGAATTGAAACCAAAACGTTTTTGTTTTTGGTAGTACACATTAGGCAAGCATAGTGGTAAAAACATACCAGTCACAGCAACCAAACCAACTCATGCAGCTAAGAAATCACCATGCCAGTGTTAGCTATAAAACAGTAATATAATTAAGGTTATTATACTGGTTTTATATAATTTTAACACTGTGAGTGTGGCAATATGATTTTTTGCAATATGTGGCAATATTCTGTTTACTCCAATTTTTACAATTTAAAAAATTGTTAAATTTGCAAAAAAATGTAGCATAGCTCTTTATAAATATGTTTCTTTTTTTAAATTCATCCCAATTTTTAACAGTATTTATTTCCTGATGTCCAACCAAAGACATTCCCATACTTCAATACAGCAGCCCCAGATAAGACAGGCAGATTTCAAGATGAAATTTACATGAAGATGATGATGGTGCCAAGTGTAATGGCTGACATATTCGATTTGTTCCCATCAGCACAGATACCCCAATTTTCACCATTCACTTCACTTATTAGCAACTAGGCATGGTTGCCCCGACTTAGAATGCAAGGTATATGTGCTGAGGCTGGGGATTTTGAGTAGAACGAAGCATACTTAGCAGAGCTGGGCACCAAACCAGCTGGAAGCTGGAGAACCAAATTAGTACAAGTCACAAGTGGAACAAAGTTAGGAATAGAGCCAAGGGTCAAACACGAGAAGTCAGTCAGCTAAATAAGGTACCAGGATGAAAGAAAAGGGAAGAGGTCAGGGTGCAAGGAAGAAAAATGCACTATTTCCTGTATACCTACGATGGGAGGCCATCAGAGTCCAGTGGACAACCCTTACATTACAAGGAGAATTGTGAGAAACCAGCAGAGTCCCCATTAAACCCCAAATAGGATTTTGAGAAACCAGCAAGGGCCATTGACCCTCGCATTACCCTCCAGGAAACCATCCACTTTGTGTAACAAAAATAAATAAAATCCGTGCAGCCACAGCACGATATACATGTGTATACTCAAGTATAAGCTGATCTGAGTATAGGCCCTGAGGAACCTATTTTTACCTGAAAAATTAGGAAAATCTGATTAACCGAGTATAAGCCGAGGGCTGAAATTATGAACACTAATGCCTTCTGATTCTGTATGTTCTGAGGTTTAGTTGGTCTTAAATGGACAGAGAATTCCCATACAGTAGTCCCATACAGTAATAGTCAAATCCAGTTGGCTATTACTGTAAGGGGATACTGTATGGGGAATTCTGCTGTCATTTAAAGGGCAACTAAAAATCCTCAAAGAATACCGAATAGAAGCAATCTTTTAAAAAATAGATACCATCATCTGATTCTGTATGTTTTGAGGCATTAGTGCCCTTTTAAATGGCACGTAACCCTTTACAGTAACCACCACATTCCTTTGCACTTAGATGGTAGTTTGGAAACTACAACTCCAGAATGCTTAGTTGCTGGGATTACTGTGTCCCCCTCCTCACCTGAGAGCCCCCCGTTTAGTGTTGCTTAACTTGCCTGGGCTTCAATTGTCCACATCTGCCTGCCTGAGTCACTACTCGACACCGGAGGAAGTGAGGCAGGCACTGAGGTAAGTGACCCGAGTATACAGCGTGGGTACGGTTTTCAGGCTATTTTTAAAAAACATCGGCTACTCTTGGAAGCATTGAAATCACAACAGAAAGTGTACCCACTTATTTCCCCCACAGTACAACAAGAGTTCTGCACAGGTTATCCTCAACTCCTGTTGTTAACAAGCCTTACCCTCCCTCGCTCCTGCCCGGGAGAACCCACCCTTGCTACTATGGCTTTGTATAATACCATGTAATCATGAGGGACAGTTGCATCATGCCAGCAGACCCTAGCTTGTGTTTCCTAGGAGGCAAATGTGATTGGTTTATAGATGGCCGGTAGATGCAGTGAGGCTCAGCTATTCTATGTGGTAGGGTTTCCAGATGTCAGGAAAATCCAGATTGAATTACCATGATTAAACCCCTGTTGTGCCTGGGTTTTCTGCCTCTTAAACACACACACTGTTCCTGCAGCTAATACTGACAGATCATTCAGAGCAGTTCCCCAATCCTGTTCTGATACATTGTAAACCAAGCACCAGCACGGCAAGCCAAGGAGAAAAATTTCATGTTCTGATACAGTGTTGCAATCACTGGTCATGCTACACATCTCTATCAAATATAATAAACCTGACACTGAACTCAGGCGTGTTGTCTGCGGCGGGGTCTGGGCTGGTCAGAGGCACAACCTCTTTCAATAGAAAACCCGTTCCTACACTTTCACATAGTTAAAGATGATAAGCTATCAGTATTCAATAACTAACCAATCATATTATGGTACCTTGTTAAAGGGGAAGTTCAATGCAAATACATATGCTTTTTCAGAAAAAAGAGCAGTATTTTCATCCCAATGACCTTAATCTACCAATCAGCCTTTGCCTGTGTATAAATAAATGTAACCGAAATACTGACTTCCTGTTTGCAGGACCCCTAGTAGAGACCGTTATGGTCTTGCCCTGGACCCAGCGCCGGGGTTGATTAGGTGCGTCAGTAGAGATCTGAGCATCTTTGACCCATCCAGCAAGCCAATTGTAGAAATACTGTTAGGAGCATTCCCAGGATGTGGTGCATCCTGGGAAGAAGAAGGACTGTTAGAACCTGAAATGTCAAGCTCACTAATGTCAACAGCAGGAAACAGCAAAGGGTATGAAATCAACTGATTTTTCAATATGTAGAATAACTAAGAAGGCATTACACAAACTAACAATTTAACAAAATTGATAATTTCCACTGAACTGTCCCTTTAACTCCTTTTGTTAGAATGAATGGGGGAAGGCTGCTCACCTGTCTTGCCTCCTGCCCACAGCGCAGAGCAAAGAATCGGGGCTGAATATAACTCAACACACCCAGGCAGAGATTGGTGATTAACAGAGAAAAGTGTTTGGAGCAGTTTTACCTGTGTCTGGGTGTTAAATTTGCGGACTGCTGAATCATACACTGCCAAGAATAAAGACAACATTGAGACAACACTACAGGGGAAAGGGTATCTCGCACTGGGGAAAATCAGTTTGGGCTATTTATTTTTATTGAAGAACGGGTGATAATTTTCCCAGTGGAGTACCTTAAAGGGCAATGCTCACCTCAGCCCGAACCATCATTTGAAAGAAGTATGTTTCTTTATTTAGCTTTGTATCTGCTATAGTTGCCCTTTAGTACTTTTGAATGGGAAATTTGGGCACTAACAATGATTTATCATTATCAGGGGAAAGACCCAACCTTTAGGAGTATCACCACACACACCCTTTTGAGAACTATGGTGAGACCTATATGGCTAGGTCCTCACCCGGGTGAGGACATAGCAGTATAGGTGCACTAACTCCTGCACTACCTTTAATGTTACCTCTTATTATTATTGTGGATTTACGTATATAGCGCCAAACATTTTCCGTAGAGCTTCAATTACTATGACACATTCACATCAGGCCTGCCCCTAAGAGTTTAACATCGAAGCAACATTTATTTGAACATAAAACCTATCAGTATGTCTTATTGATTGTGGGGGAAACCGAAGTACCTGGAGGATCCCACGCAAGCACTGGGGAGAACATACAAACTTCTGCACATGTGTCTAAGGGTGGATTCGAAATCTGGACATCAGCCTGCAAGGCAACAGTGCTACCACGGAGTGCCCTGACTTTTGTATTGTGTGTTTATGGTTTGTTATTTTATATGCTGCAATAAGATCATTATTCACCCGTACAGAGGGCCAAAACCCTGGTTTTCATTCCATCTTTGCGAAAAATCAACGGTAAATTAAACAAAGAATATTTACAAACTAAATTTTGACAGCGATATTGAGTATTGAAACTGAAAATGTGTAAACGTCAGCTTCAAAAAACAGTATAAAATTTACAGTATTTTTCTAAAAAAAACAGTTAAAATGGAATGTACCTGTGGTAGGAGTGCCAGCCAGGACCCCTTCTCTAATGAGGTAGAGTGAAACATTTGTCTCAGACAGCGGTCTGCGAAACCGTTACAGTATGTATGAAAAATTAAATACAAAGGTTGCAAGGACTGATGTGATGGTGTATCTTGTCTGTTGCTATCAGATCACTACCCTTGGCCTGTCATGCACTCAGCATGTAACAGAAATTAGACTTTTTTACCTTTAAAGCTCTTCTGCTAAATAGTAAGCGTTCACACTGCCAGCTTACTATAGTATTTCTGAATGGATTGAAGAGAGAAGTAAATATTTAAAGGACACAGATCAATATTCATAGATCAATATTAAATAATATTCATAAATTGAAAGTATTTTTCTATTCAAGACTTAGAAAAAAAAAAGGCACAGATCATGTTAGGTGATCAGTTCTGATCACCCTAGATTGATCGTTTGGCAATGGAGGAAAAAAATGCTTCCTAAAAATTTCGATATTCGAAAAACAGGCGTTGATGCCCGTTTACAGCTGGTTATCATACCAAGATGACAAGATATCTTTGGCAATTACAAATAAAAATTAAGGAAGCACGTTTACAAAAAAATCTTATACTCACACTATTTGTTTTACAATAAAATTTAAAATTGCCCTTTTCCAAGCTGCACAAAAACTGTCCCCGTGTGTGGGGCACTTATATTAAGTTGATCTGTTTGGGGGGCATTTTATTACAATTGTCTTCTTACTTTCCCATTATCCACAGTATATCTTTCCCAGTTTGTCAATTGTTCTTTTGACTGTTATCCATACCACCAGCTTCCCAGTTATCTGCTTTCTATCAGCAAATCTATCAATGGTATTATCTATCTATTATCACCTATCTTTTTTTTTATCTCTTTACTATTTTTCTATTTGATTTTTTATCTTTTGTATCTCTTATCATTTTTTCTTGATCTTTTATCTTTTTTATCTTTTTATCTCTTTTATCTTTTATTTCTATCTCTTTGATCTTTTATATTTTTTATTATTTTTAATTTTCTTTGATTTAATCTTTTATCTCTATCTTTTTGATCTCTTTGATCTTTTTTCTTTTTTTATCTTTTTGAGCTCATCTTTTTTAATCTTTGGTCTGTTATCTTTTTCCTCTTTTATTTTGTATCTCTTTGGTTCTTATCTCTTTTACCTCTTATCTTTTTTATCTCTTTATTGTTTTTTTCTTTTGATTTATTTTATCTCTTTGATCTATCTTTTTTTATCTGTTATCTTTTTTATCATAGAAAAAAAATTTAAAGGCATAGAACGCTTATTCTCACCTCCCTGTGAATAATAGTTTGCTCAGGGGACACAGCCGAACTTTCCTTACCTGGCGCTTCACTTGCTCTTTGATCTGACAGTGCGTTGCCCTGTCTCCCGACCACACAGCCTATCTTTGGGCACATGCGCGCCAATACAAAAGATAGGCGCGCGATCGGGAGAGCAGGACCAGCGTGGTGGATGGCAGATCAGAAGGACTGCGAGTGGAGCGCCAGGTAAGGTAAGTTTGGCTGTTGTCCCCTGAGCAAAACTATTATTCAACAGGGAGGTAGAATAAGCGTTCTCACCTCCCTGTGAATAATAGAAACGATTGGCAAAACAGTATTTTTTTAAGTTTACAGTCCTTTAAATTCCGTTTGATCACCTTACTATTGATCTTTGCCAATGGAGAAAAATGACCTAAATAGGCTTTGTGGAAAGTGTTTTTTTTGCTAGGATTTCGAAAAAAACAGGTGTTCATGCCCATTTTACAACCAGGTTATCATCCCCAAGATGACCAAATAATGAAGTGAAAACACATTTACTAAAAGTGAAACACACACTTATTAATTGGCTTGAAAAAGCCAATTAATGTTATTTCTATTTTCTTTTTCTTCTTCCGTTTCTTCTTCCGCTTTTTTGCGACCATATCTCCTCCACAGTTTTGAGCTAGAGACATGAAATTTGGTACAGACGTGCGGGGGGCAATAGGAGAAGGTGTGCTATCTTCTAGCTAAGAATTCTGCAGAAGCGTTACGGGCGTTATCGAATTTCCGGCCATTTTTTTTCCATAGACTATAATGTTAACAATCCTCAATGTGGATATTTCAAAACAGTTTTTTCATGGTCAAAAATACAAAAGGTGATACCCCAACCCCCCACACAGACCCAGGTACACCCACCTACTGACCTAACTTTCCATTCCCATGGAAGCCATATTTAAAGGGTAACTAAAGTCAAAAAAAACTAATTTAGATTTATCCCAATTAAGTTTAGTTTTATGGTTTAAACACAAAAAAAGACATACCCCTAAACCAGACCCAGGTACACCACACCTACTAATCTACTTATCCATTACTGTGGCAGCCATACTTAAAGGGTAACTAAAGTAAAAAAAAACTAATTTAGATTTATCTCAATAAAGAAGTTTTATGGTTGTAAATACAAAAAAGACATACCCCCCAACCAGGACCAGGTACACACACCTACTGATCTACTTATCCATTACGGTGGCAGCCATATTTAAAGGGTAAACTAAAGTCAAAAAACAAATTTAGATTATCCTCAATAAAAAGTAGTTTTATGGTTTGTAAACAAAAAAAAGACATACACCCCTCAACAGACCAGGTACACACACCAATACTGATTATTATCCATTACGGTGGCAGCCATATTAAAGGGTAACTAAAGTCAAAAAAAACAAATTTAAGATTTATCCTCAATAAAGATAGTTTTATGGTTGTAAAACACAAGACATACCCCCTCAACCAGACCAGATACACCCCCTACTAATTCCAATTCATGTATCGGTGGTAGCCATACTTAAAAGGGTAACTAAAGTCAAAAAAAAACTAATTTAGATTTATCCTCAATAAAATATAGTGTTATGGTATAAAACACAAAAAGAAATACCCCCTCAACCAGACCAGGTACACACACTACTGAATCTACTTATCCATTACTGTGGCAGCCATACTTAAAGGGTAACTAAAGTCAAAAAAAATAATTTTGATTAATAATAAGTTTTTTAACCCTCATGTGGCCACCGTTACATACACCTACTAAGACTGCCCCTCCCTTACTGTGCGCCATACCTAAAGGGTAACTAAGTCAAAAAAACTAATTGGACCAATCATCAAAAAAGTTTGTTTTTTTAACCGCCAACCGGACCAGGTACACACACCTACTGATCTACTTATCCATTTACTGTGGCAGCCATACTTAAAGGGTAAATAAAGTAAAAATAAATTTGGACCAATCATCAAAAAAAAGTTTGTTTTTTTAACCCCCAACCGGACACAGGTACACACACCTACTGATCTATTATCCATTACTGTGGCAGCCAACTTAAAGGGTAACTAACGTCAAAAAAATGTTTGGGACCAACATAAGAGAGATTCAAAAAAGTTCTAATTTTGCCTGTAACCAATCAAATGTTAGCTTTCGGTTGATGGGATCAAAATTAGCACCACTTTGGGCTGGTACACACAAAAGTTTTTTTGTCCAAACAAGCGTTCACTACAAACTCATCATTCCATTATTGAGTTTTAAAATCTGCAGCAAACACACATATCCCTTCCAAAATGCAGCCCTTCAAGCAATTCAAAGTTTATACTTAAACTTCCCTTTTCTAGGTGTTTTTAATCTCTATCTTTTTTTTTTTCTTTATTCTCTTATCTTTTTCTCTTATCTTTTATCTTGATTTTTTAATCTTTTTGATCTCTTTGGTCCCATCTTTTTATCTATTTGTTTCTTTGATTCTTATCTTTATCTTTTTTACTCTTGATTCATGATCTCATTATCTTTTTTCTCTTATCTTTTTGATCTAATTGATCTCTTGTGTTTTTTATCTCTTTTATCTTTGATTTTTTTATCTCTAATCTTTTATATTTTTGCCCTTTATCTTTTTTTTTCTTTTGATCTTTTTAACTTTTTTTAAGTTTGATCTTTTTGATCTCTTTGAACTTTTGATCTTTGTAATCTTTTTGATCTTTTTTTTTATCATCTTTTATCTTTTGTCTCTCTGTTTCTCTTATCTTTTTATCTTATCTTTCATCTCTTTGGTCCCTTATGTTTCGGTCTTTATCTATTTAATCTATTTTGATATTTTTAATTGTTATCTCTTTGGTCTCTATTCTTTTACCTCTTATCTTTTTTATCTCTTTATTTTTATCTACTTTTATCATTTTGATCTCTTTTTCTCTTATCTTTTTCATCTCTTTGAGCTCTTTCATCTCTTTAAATATCTTTAATCTTTCATCTTATAAGATAAAATCTATATTTTAGCTTATATTTTTGATGCTCTTATTTTTTATTGCTTTGATCCTCTTAATATTTTTCTTTTGATCTCTTGTATCTTTTTATCTCTCTATAACCTCTTTTTTCTTTTTTAATCTCATTTACTTATTCTTTTGATCTCTATCTTTTTATCCCATTATCTTTTTTTATCCCTTTTAATCTTTTTTTTTGTTCAATAATTGTTACATTTTTTCAATTAGTATAAATAACTTAATTAACAATAAATAACTAATAAACAGTGTTATCATAGCATGTAGTGTATCCTTTTTCAAAAGACATTACGTGTTACATGTTAGCAATATAGACAGACATAGTTTCCAAACATATAACATGGACGTACAACCTCTCTCTTTCTTAATACTACAAAAAATTATATGTTTCGCTAACTTGTAAACACATGTATCTCTAGTGATTCCCTATTTATCTATTTTTTTATTAATATGATATGCCCTGGCAAACAATTGAGACAGGATATTTTCAGCTTCCTTCCACAGTTTTTTAGCTTCCCTACACCCCACCAAGTGTGTACTTGAAAGTGGAGTGCACACCTGTTCGTAATTGCTTTGGATTGAGTCGCGCCTTCGCAATGCTCCACCTCTGCAGTGTAGAAACCAGGGCCGCTAATGAGCCAAATTGAGACAAGATGCAGAGTGGCAATGTCTCAGGTCAAAAAAGCGGCATTTTGGTGTGCATACATTTTTTTTAACTTATCGGAGCTCGGTGGGAAGCGGAAGAGGAAGCACTCCATCAATGTCTAAAGTGGCGGAGCTTGTCTGTTAGCAAAGGAGGAGAACCTAATGCGTCGTTTTGGATCTGGCATCAACCAAGGCAGTGGATTTTAAAAGAAACCACTGCCTTGGCATGCCCAATAAGAGTGCAGGATGGATCTTCCAATGCACGCCAGCCGCCCTGACAGATGTCATGCTGGGGCGGGTGGCCTTGTTTCCATTAGAGGAAAGGGGGGCAGGCGGCCATGATGTCCGTAGAGCCTTGGAGAGACCAGAGTTAGGTGTGACTGCGTTAGGTGACAGGTTGGGTGCTGTGTGCTGCTGTGCAAACTTACTGTGTGTAAGTAATTGATTTCTCTTGTGACACATATTGTTGGGGGAGCATTTTGGGTAAGGAAACTTGGAGGGGTCTGGCCTTGGGGGGAGCTGTTCTTGGTAGGGGTTGAGTGGGGGCTGCTATGCCTGGAGTGGGGGCTGTTTTTTGGGGGGCTTTGGGCTGTGTGGGTGTGGGCTGTTTGGGGCTTTTGCGGGCCTGAGTGGGGGCTGGTTGTTGGGGGGCTGCTGCGGGCCAAGTGTGGGATAGTTGTTTGGGGGCTGTGAACTGAGTGGGGTGCTTGTTGGGAGTAGGGCTAAGAGACTGCCAGCATTGCTGTAAGTAACCCCTCTCCCTTGTGTGTGCCAATAATTTTACCAGTATCTGTGTGCCAAAACTTTAACAGAGTTTTTCACAAACTCTGATAAAGTGTCCGCACACAGATACTGGTAAAATCATTGGCACAAACTGTTTGTGGCAATGATTTTAGCAGTATCTGTGTGCCAACATTTTATCAGAGTTTGTGCAATGTTTTTTACCAGATCTGTGTCCAAAACGTTATCAGAGTTGTGCAAATTATTACCAGTATTGTGTGGCACAGATGTGGCCAATGATTTTACCAGTATGTTTGTATTTATCAGAGTTTGTGCAAAAGTTTCACCAGATGTGTGATAAAACGTTATCAGAGTTTGGCAGCACAAACTCTGATAATGTTTTGGACACAGATACTGGTAAAATCATTTGCACAAACTCTGATAACGTGTTATCACACATACTGGTGAAATCTTTTGCACAAACTCTGATAAATATAACATACTGGTAAAATCATTGGCCACATCTGTGCACACAGATACTGGTAAAATAATTTGCACAAACTCTGATAACGTTTTGGACACAGATACTGGTAAAAACATTTGCACAAACTCTGATAAAATGTTGGCACACAGATACTGCTAAAATCATTGCCACAAACAGTTTGTGCCAATGATTTTACCAGTATCTGTGTGCGGACACTTTATCAGAGTTTGTGAAAAACTCTGTTAAAGTTTTGGCACACAGATACTGGTAAAATTATTGGCACACACAAAGGGGAGAGGGGTTACTTACAGCAATGCTGGTAGTCTCTTAGCCCTACTCCCAACAAGCAGCCCCCACTCAGGTTCAGCAGCCCCCAAACAACTATCCCACACTTAGGCCCAGCAGCAGCCCCCAAACAACCCCCCCCCCCCCCAAATTTTCCCATCTAATTCATTGATGGCTCACACCGGTAAGATGCCAGTTTTAGAAACAACAGTTCAGAAGATTACAAGTTCAAATCCACAGACTTCCTGTATTTTTTGTTTCCAATATGTTCCTAGTAACAGATTCAACTGTCAGCTTGATTGATATACGTATCTCAGTTAAGCTAGAGGTAAAAGCCTGCTTTTAGCAAGACAGAGTGAGATGTCGAAGGTTGCAGGTTCTATTCCCCCGACTTACTTTATTTTTATATTTTTGCTGAATGTAAGTATTTCATTTCTACATCCATGCTATCTGTTGAAATACATGGCAAATATTATTGTTTGTATGAAAAGTAAGTATTATATCATTGTAAAGATATGGACATTGAAGTGTTTGAAAACAAAAAAAACTGAAATCCCTGTTCTGTGTCAGGAGGGGGAGGGTCTCTGTGCTGTAATGTTATTGGACTATTATAGATGGTCCCCCGTTCGCGGACCCGAACGGGATAACGCCGCGATTTTTCTCCCTTCCGACCACGGCGATTATTATGGATTTATCGCCTTCCGAACTTCCGAACCGCGGCTTTTTTTTCCCCAAAATTTTCGAAAATAACGAGTGTCTGCCGTAATTACAGAATCTGCGATCTTTTGGGATACGGAACACCCCAGATCCTCGTAATTACGAGGATTCTCGTAATTACGAGATTTCGTAAAAAACGAGAAATTCTTGTAAATTCGCCAGAATTTTCACACTTTTGGAGGATTATTTTTCAAGACGGAGCAAGCCACCTGGCGGCCGCAGTGGAGTTGCCTGGCATCGGCGACCTGAGTGGGGTTGGTGTCGCCAGCCCGAAGAACGTCGCGTCGGATCAAGACGTCAGGCAAACTCGGTGTCGTTGAGTCGCGGCGCCCGCCAAGTGGTGCCCTGGCGGCCGCAGGGGTACTCTCGGAGGGTCGCAGGCCTCAGCGGAGCTGGTGGTCCGCCGGACTGGAAGAAAGAAGACGCGCCCAGGGCACTCGTTTTAAGGAGCCGCAACACTGGGGGTTGGGGGACCCCGCCGAAAGTGCCAGCAAGGGCCCTACAAGGGCCGGGAGGGGGGTCCCCGGTTCATGCGCGGGACCCCTTAAGCCCAAAGCCCTTCTCAGGGCCCCGCTGGAGGAGTGCCTCCACTCCCTCAAGCGGATCCTTCCCCTCCCCGGGAGCGACCGGGGCGGGGGTTGGAGGGGTTGCTGGGGAGGGGGGCCCTTCCCGGAGCACCTCCTAGCCTCCTTCCGAGATTGCCAGAGCGGGAAGGGGTTGGGAGGGCTGCTGCGGAAGCGGCGGCGGGTGGCTCTCCGCCGCCGCGGGGTGTGTGGGCGGGGTGGGCGTATGCCCACCCCCTTAGCAGAGGTGTCGGGAAGGGATTTTAAGTCCCTTCGCAGCGATACTGTACAGTAAAATTACCGCAACACATCGCGGCCGCGATACATATCGCGCAATGGCGCTCGCCGTTATAAATACAGCGAGAGCTATTTTCGCGGCTGCGATGTGCGGCGGTAATTTTTTTGCGCTAATTGCCCCTAAAGTGGTCTAAGATCAAAGAGATCAAAAATGGGATAAACAATCAAAAAGATAAGGGATACAAGATATCAAAGACATAAAAAGTTTAAAAAAAAGATAAGAGATAAAAAAGCTAATGATAAAGAGATCAGAAGAGATAATAAAGAGATCAAAGTGATAAAAAATATAAGAGATTAAAATAAGAGATAAAAGAGGTAAAAAAGATGAAAGAGATCCAAAAGGTCAAAAAGAGATAAAGGTTAAAAGGAAAAAAAGAGCTAAAAAAAAAAAAAAAGAGGTAAAAAAAAGATAAGAGATCAAAAAGATAAAGATTAAAAAAAAGTCCAAAGAGGGAAATTAGATAAAAAAAAGATCAAAGAGGTAAGAGATAAACAAGATAAAAAGAAAAGATGAAAGATAAGAGATCAAAAGATAAAAAAGTAGGAGATAGATGAAAAGTCAAAGAGAAAGATAAAAAAGGGATCAAAAAATTAAAAGCATTAAAAGGATACATTCCTTTATAATACTTACGGTGAATCTAAGCGCAAATACAGAATTCTATTTAAACATAATATAAGCATATATTTAACATATCTTTATAAATTGCTACAAGAATGGACAAAACGTCGACCTTCTCTCATAGGTAGAAAGTGCAGTAAAAATGCTCTCACTTCCGAAATTGCTATATCTATTAGGCTCTCCCCTTTAAGTAAGAACTTTAAGTAAGAAAGATCTAGATCTATAGAAGGCAATAGCAATTTCATAACAAAGACAAGATTCAAATAACTCACAAACTTACCTGCCGCTCTGGTCCCGCAAAATTTAAAAAACCAGTGTCTCCTGGACCCCGTGCCCGATTGTAGCGTTTGCTACCTCCCTGGCTCCTGTACTCACCTACCTTGATCCTGTACCTACCTTTACCGCTTCAGTTACTTACCTTGCCGCAGTTATTCTGCAGTTACTTACCTAGCCTGCATCCAGTCTCAAGTTTACTTACCTTGCCTGCATCCAGTCTCCAGTAATTTCCTTGCCAGCATCCATCTCCAGTTTCCAGCAGCACCTTGTTCAGCATCCAGCCTACAGATCCTATCAGCACCTGGTTCCGGCATCCAGCCTACAGTTCCCAGCACATCTTGTTCCAGCATCCAGCCTACAGATCCCAGCAGCACCTTGTTCTGGCATCCACTACAGTTCCCTGCAGCATCTTGTTCCAGCATCCAGCCTACAGTTCCCAAGCACCTTGTTCCAGCATCCAGCCTACAGATCCCAGCAGGCACCTTGTTCCGGCATCCAGCCTACAGTTCCCAGCAGCATATTGTTCCAGCATCCAGCCTACAGTTCCCAGCAGCACCTTGTTCCGCATCCAGCCTACATTTCCCAGCAGCCTCTGTGTCCTGCAATTCCCGGACTATAACGCCTCCCTAAAGCGTACTTGTAAGTACCGCGCCTCCCGGCCATTTATTACATAACTATCTGTCAAGGTCCAAAAATACAGGAGGCCATCAGCACCAAAATTATACCACTATTATTTATCGGACAGATTAGCCCAACTATCTCCAATGGATCTCAGGGTACGAGAACACAGGATGGGTCAACTGGAGAATTCTTATTTACATCGCTACATTCCTCCTCATCTTGTGGTTAACCCCGAAAGAAAGACTTCCCTATCAGTAAACTTCCAAATCAAACATTCACTCAAATTATGGCACCAACCAACAAACAAAACATAGAAAATAACCCAATTATGAGTTCCGTTAGGGTAAACTAATTTTTTTCCAATGGGGATGGATAGAAACTTAGCAGCTAATGGAAAGACAGAGGAGTGTACAAGTGTGGAAATCTATGTGATCTCAGATCCAAAGTTGTACACTGGGATCAAGCGAAAACAAAATTTAAAGATTGATGAATGGTACCAGTATGCGGAACTCAATCATTTCCAATTCCCTACTAAGTAAACACCATAGTGTTCAAACCACAAACTTTGAAATCTTATAACCAAAAATGAATCCAAGAGAAAGATTACAGCAATAAACAAAATCATCTGGTACGACAAGTAAAAATAAACCCAATGTCAAATGGAAAAATAGATTTAACAAATCACTGACCAGTCACAATGGTCTCAGATCTGCATCAACTCTACGTCACTCTTCAAACATAATAGCAAGAAAAGTATATAAAATACTCTATACTGGTATGTCACACCGCGATCTCTCAAAACTTAATCCAAGGTTACAAAGTTCATGTTCCGCAATTGTGTGGTGGCTGACCAGTACACACTTGGATAAATATCTAAAATATAATGTAAAAAATAAAAAACTTATCAAAAAGTTAAAACAAATATTATAAAACTATTGTTAGCCACATTATATACTATACAATATACCATCTCTAAAAGGATTAGTAATAAAACAGACAATGCTAATATTCCAAAGAATATGGGCAGTACCTAATCACATCTATTAATCAAAGCGAGGAGTCCCTGTGGAAAATAGATAAAAAGTAGCAATGTAACAATAAATAGACTAAGATGTAACAGAAACACTGTAATTTAAACATTGTTATAAAAATGGTTAAAGGGCATGTCCACCCCCAAACTATATCCCTCCACTACTGGCCCCACCATTCAGTGCAATAAATCCTTACCTTACATCCCAGCTCCAATGGTCTCCTGGAATCCCCCCCAAAGTCCAAAAACGGCCACCAGGAGCATAGCAGAGTCATATAGGACTCTGCCTCCTGTCTCCCCCCCGGGAGAAGTTTGGCATGCGGACTGCAGGGCTTCCATCCTCCCTCTCCCACCTGTTTTGCATCCCTCCCCCTAGTGTTAAACCTCTTTGCCCAATATTAGCTATCTTCCTTTCCCCACGCCCCAACCGCTATAAAAGATTTTACTGGAACTCCCCCGAACTTTACTTACTTACCGCTCTCCCCCGGCGTTTTGTGCAGCCTGCATCCTCGCTGTGATTGGCTGCCTCTCAGCCAATCAAGGACGTGGCATGCTGGTCCCGCCCCCTGCTTGCAGTTCCATGCAAGCAGAGGGCCAGTTTAGTACGCCGTGGAAGAGAAGGTAAGTAAGATCAGGGGAGTTTCAGTAAAATCTTTTATGCGGTTTGGGGCTGGGGAAGGGAAAGCTACTATTGGGAAAATTTAGCAAAATGGGGTGACATGCCCTTTAATAGAGCATGATTCATTCAGACCTGTTGGTTGTAGAGTGTTAAATTTTTAATCCAAATGGTCTCCTCAGGTCCCACCTCTTTGAGGTATTTACCTTGTGCCAATATGCACCACTTTAATTGAGAGACTCTATGATTGTGTGTAAAGAAATGTCTCACAACTGAGTGTTCGATAGGAATCCTTTTTATAATTCGATGTTACCTTATGTTCCTGTATACCGGGTTTCAAATGTTAAGGATTTATTATGTCCTTCTGACCTACTGAAACAGACAAAGTCCATTTAGATACTAAACGTAAGGCCCTTTCCTTGTTAGGTTGTAATTGTTGTGAATCTATCATCAAAGGCAAAGAAAGTTTGCCATCCGACCATGGGGCAACAAAATTAAGATGACACATACTTCCACCGGTGAATCACATAACGTGATTATATGCTCAACTGCCCATGTGGTTAGGCATATATAATGCAGACTAGTCGGGCTGTAAAACTCATATACAGGAACTTAAGGGTACCATCAAAATCATAAAAAGATCTCCTATACGGACACTTCAGTTGCGAGACATTCTCTTTACACACAATCATAGTCTCTCAATTACAGTGGTACTATTGGCACAAGTTACATTACCTCAAGAGGTGGTGACCTGAAACGTAAATTACTCCAAGAGGAGACCATTTGGATTAAAAATTGAACACTCTACAACCAACATGTCGAATGAATCATGCTCTATTAAACCATTTTTATAACAATGTTTAATTACAGTGTTTCTGTTATATCTTAGTCTATTTATTGTTACATTGCTACTTTTTATCTATTTTCCACAGGACTCTCGCCTTTTATATAGAGTATTAAGTTACTGCCCATATTCTTTGGAACATAGTATAATAATATAGTAATAGCTATAGAGTATATAATGTGGCTAACAATCGTTTATAATATGTGTTTTAACTTTTTGATAAGTTTTTAGTTTTTTACATATAAAATTTTTAATATTTTTGAATCATACACTACAGAATTTTTAAGTATTTTTATTATATTCGGCATTGGCACTTTACTGTTGTTTGTTTTTAGATGAAGGATTACTTCCGTCTCACATGGCACTTTAAGGTGGACTTTTATGTTAGGGACCATTGGATACCAATTATGGATGTTGTGTTGAGGGGGTGGGTTTGCTGGGTTGCACTGATTTAAATGGTGTTACTTTTCACTTGTACAAATGCTTGACAATGACTCAAGGATAAAGGACATACCTTTGAAGATTGTACATGTTCAACATACTGGCGAAGGAACGTGATGGTTCAAGAGCAGTGTTAATGAGGCCATTTATGTGAAATAAGAAACCAAAGCACTAACTAGAGGTGGGGGGGTTCGACACCAATGTGCATGTACAACTGTGTTTAACACCTACTCTGGGCGTTCCTATAACACCTCTTGCCACTTCTAATCACACCCTTAACACTGGCTGTGATATGATAATTGAGCGATTTTCCAGGCGTACATAATTGCCACAGAGTCTTGTACAAGTCATTCTGAATGAGAAAGCCATCGGATGAATAGCGAACCGTCTTCAGAACTAATTTCCAGGCCAGTTGATCTAATTGAATACAACAGATATACCATGACATGGATGAATGGAGAACCTTAACAAAGCAGACTCATGCTGTCCGAAACATGTTGCATTAAACTCTTTGCAGATACATTTCTGAGTGGTGTCCCCTTATTATGATATTTTTAGCCAAGTATTTCTACCAGGGGTTGTTCTAGGGTTGTTTGCCACCTGAGCCAAGCGATGCCGCACCATTATGTGGTCGGGCTGCACGGCGACAGCGAGACGGAGTTAGGTGTAGCTGTGTGTGGGCGTGGTTTGTGGGTGGGAGCACGGTAGCCATTTGTCATTCTTAAACTTGCCACCCATTTATTTGTACAGTTCTTTTTAGACATTTATTATTACACCATAATTCCAGAGAATAAAGAATTTTGCCCAAAAGAACCTGCGGGCCACATGTCAAGGTACCTTTAATAGGCTCAGATTATTAGTAGTCTAACTAGCTCTACCTAAACCAACTATCTAAAGCTAATCTAAATGTTGAAATACCTGGAATTGTAAAAAATAAACATCTGCAGCAAGTTGGTTTGGTTGAGCCATCAACCCTCACACGTTAGAACAGATGGTAAGGTCCCATACAGTGAGAACGACTGTAATGGTCCCATACAGTGAGAACAGACCGTAATGGTACCATAAAGTGAGAAAGCCGTATGTCCCGTACAGTTGAGAACAGACAGTAATAGTCCCGTACAGTGAGAACAGACAGTAACGTCCCATACAGTGAGAACAGACAGTAAGGACCATAAGTGAGAACAGACAGTAAAGGTCCCATACAGTGAGAACCAGTGGTAAAGGTCCCATACAGTGAGAACAGAGGTAAAAGTACCATACAGTGAGAACAAGACAGTAATGATCCCATTAAAGTGAAAAAGACAGTAAGTTCCCATACATTATATTGCTCTCTCTCACATTCTCTCTATCATCTCTCCCTGTAGTCCTATTCTCTACTCACTCTTCTGCATACACTGAACATACACACCACTGTAATACACCTCTCTAACAATACCGTACATACACCCTCTCACACATACTGTACATACACTGGCCACAGATGCTGGTGAAACATTTGCACAAACTCTGATAAAGTGTGGCACACAGATACTGTAAAATCATTGGCACATCTGTGCACACAGATAATTTGCAACAAACTTGATAATGTTTGGACACAGATACTGGTAAAATCATTGCTCAAAACTCTGATGTTTTGGACATGGATCTGGTAAAATCATTGGCACAAACTCTGATAAAATGTTGGCACACAATTACTGGAAATCATGGCACAAACAGTTTGTGCCAATGATTTTACCAATATCTGTGTGCCAAACCTATCAAGAATTTGTGAAAAAATCTGCTAAAGTGTTGCACACAGATACTTGTAAAAAAAAAAAAATTAAATAAAAAATAAATGTAAAATCATTTAATGATTTTACCAGTATCTGTGTCCAAAACATTATCAGAGTTTGTGCAAATGATTTTACCAGTATCTGTGTGCCAACACTTTAGCAGAGTTTGAGCAAATGATTTTACCAGTAATCTGTGTTTCCAAAACATTATCAGAGTTTGTGCAAATTATCTGTTGGCCAATGATTTTACCAGTATTTGTGTGCCAACATTTTATCAGAGTTTGTGCCAATGATTTTACCAGTATCCATGTCCAAAACATCAGAGTTTGAGCAAATGATTTTACCAGTATCTGTGTCCAAAACATTATCAGAGTTTGTGCAAATTATTCAAAGCTTAGTCAGGCTGCTGGGTTTAATAACGGAGGGGAATACCCCCTTTCCACAAAACGACAGGTCATCTTTTAATTGTGGTCTCAATACGTCACCCTCTGAGTTGTCCTCAATACCCTAAGGATGGGGTGAGGGTATAGCCCCATCAAAGCGGGAGAGGAAACTGGTCGCATAGTACTGTGTTGCGATCAGTTCCTTCCGAACAGCGTGGACCCACACACATTATCTTAAAGATTAAGACAAGAAACTATTTATCATTTTTGATTTTAAACGTGAGTTTAATTGGAGTGTTCAAGGCATACCACCGCCAACTCTCACGCAATAATGTCTCACCACGCCTTCCCAAATCAGAAACATATCATCTATGTATCCTTATACAGATGGATATTCGTACCCATTATCGGAAGAAAATGAACCTGTTCAAACTGTGTCATGTACAAATTAGCAAAGGATGGGGCCACATTGGACCCCATAACAGTGCCTCTACCTGTACATAATATTGGTCCATAAACCGAAAATGGTTCTTCGCCAATATATGTGCAGCAATTCCATCAAAAACTCAATGGGGGGGTTGTCGATGTCCACTATCATACAAAGCTTGTTTACATGCCTGAATACCTTCACATTGAGGAATTACCGTATAGAGGCTGCTAACATCTATAGTGACCAGTAATTTATTTTCCATGGGGCATCTTAGTTGTGACAATATTTCTATCAGATGCCCACTATCCCGTAGGTATGAATTCATGTTTTTAACAATGGGTTGAAGATATGAATCAACATATTGTGCCAGCGGCTTCAATACAGACCCATGCAAAGTCACTATAGGGCGACCCGAAGGAGATTCAAGACTCTTATGTACCTTGGGCAAGGTATAGATAATGGGACAAGTTGGATAATCCGTAGTGAGAAATTGAGCACATTTTAATGAGATCCAACCAACATGAATTCATACCTACGGGATAGTGGGCATCTGATAGAAATAGAGAAATGTTCTGATTAGACATTGGAATGTACTGAGAAATTCATACCCTAGTGTTATAGAATTAAATTTACCTCCTATGTTTTCTTATAGAAGAGGGGATACTATTGTTTATAGACTTAATCGTTCTTGTCGTTTGGGGGATAATGAAGGACACCCATAGGGAGGTGTGTCCTCACCCGGCTCTCTTTATGCGGGATAACAGGGGGTTTGGATCTCCACTCACTCACAGGGTGTGTATCCACATTCCGAGTTATTGGGTACCCCGTCCTTGGCAAACGGATTCTCCATAAAGGGCATCGCTGCAGTTAACCAACCTTTACAAATCCACGACTCCACCTCAAGTTTGGGCGGTATATACCCTATCCCAAATTACCCGCATCCCTACTACTGAAATCCCCTTAATAGACCAACAAGAACAAGTGTTCAGTCGGCCATCATATAAGGACAGACACTCTCGGGTATAACACTGCAAGATATCGTACTTGTAATGGGCAGAGACCCACTCGTGCCAGCCAGGCACCAGGATAATAGGTCCCTCACTCCACCCGTGCCCTAATATGACTAGGACCAAATAACCGATAGAATACACCCAGTAAGGAAAAAAATGTTGGAAGCAAAGCATATAAAGCAAGAACACATGTCACAATCAATATATATAAAACACCAAATTAACTGAGGTATGACTATCAATTTTCTATTATATCTCAAGTCATCTCCTGATTTTTAAACCCATATAGACACAATAAAACTCTCCTGAATAATAATGCAACAATGGCCCTAATGACTCAATCACAGTTACGTTACCGCAAGTTGATGGCTCAATCTTAAATGAAACATTAGTAACAACTGGATAGAACATTGTTAATTCTAAACGAAACATTGTAACTCCCACTGTTCCTTTAAGCCCTTAGGGGCCAGTGTATTCAATTCATATATCCAGCGGGCGTCACATCTCAGTAAAATCTTTTCTCTGTCTGACGTATAGTCCTCATGGCCCAGACCATCGAAGATCATACATTTTAGACTAGCTAATGTATGATGGGCTGTCTTAAAGTGGCGTGCCACCGCCATATCCCTGTATTTACTGCTGGTCTCCTTCTTACCATCAATTGCATTCCGGATGGACAGGCGATGGTTCGCCATACGTTCTCGAAATGTCGTAGTAGTCATCCCTATGTAATACAGTCCACAGGGACAACTAATAAAGTAAATTACCCCTTTACTTGTACAGGAGAACCTTCTCCTGTTTTTTATTTTTTTCCTGTATGGGGATGAGGGAAAGAATTCCTCACTAGGAGACTGTTACAGGTCACAAAATTAAGGCACCTGAAACAACCAGGTTTAAAAAAAGGTTGTTTCTGAATGGGGAAGGTATCAGAATTCATTTGCATAGAACATAGACTCCTCCCCTTTCTAAAAACTTGTTTAATTCCCATGTGGGTAAAGGGCAAATGGGCATCTGAGGAAATTATATGCCAGTTCCTCTCTATACTTCGTTTTACCAGTTTATTTCTAGGGGTGAAGTTTGTGAGAAAGTTGACATTTGTCTTCTTTGTTTCTATGAGATCCTGTTTCGAGTATCCCCTTTGGATTAACCTCTGAATCATCTCTCTCAGTTGGAGCTCCCTCTGAATTGGATCCGTGTTGTTTCTATACACTCTCAGCATTTGGGAGAAGGTTCTCCTGTACAAGTAAAGGGGTGATTTACTTTATTAGTTGTCCCTGTGGACTGTATTACATAGGGTAAATAACTGGCATCCATCAAAAAGAGATACAAAGGATGGAAGATAAGGGATTAGATACCCTCAGTAATGACAGGGGACAAGGGTGGCTGGAAAAACTAACTTAGCAAGTCAATAAATATAAGAACGATTTGATAATATTCAAGAACAACAAACTCCATAAGGTAGAAATGGATTATAAGGAGAAACGTGTGTACGGATGGCTCATTGGACATCGAGATAGGCCATGTCAAAGAAGAACAAATAGAAGTAATCCAAGGAGATCATTCACAACTATTGACAGCTCAGGCGAGTCGTCAGGGTTGAATGGAGA
Organism: Hymenochirus boettgeri; assembly: GCA_019447015.1. Classification (NCBI taxonomy): domain Eukaryota; kingdom Metazoa; phylum Chordata; class Amphibia; order Anura; family Pipidae; genus Hymenochirus; species Hymenochirus boettgeri. Next base: position 81,583,416 of record CM033472.1, read on the forward strand.
GTCTACCATGAGGCCATCAGGGGTGATGACCCAAAAGGAAACCCCCTTTTCCTGGGATGACAACAATAGCCGGTTCAGCTATAGGAAAAGGAGGCATACCCGAAGGGGGGGGGGGGCAGAACAAGAGGTGCAATCACTAGGCAAATGCCCTTAACACCTGGCAGTGATATGTTAATTGGGATTTTCCAGGGTACATAATTGCCACAGATTCTTGTACAAGTCATTCTGAATTGAGAAAGCCAGTCGGATGACTAGCAAAACGTAAAACTTCAAGTCCAGTTGATCTAATTGAATACAACAGATATACCATGACCTGGATGAATGAGAACCTTCACAAGCATTAGTGGGGAATTCTTTCCCTTATCCCCATACAGGGAAAAGAATAAAAATCAGGAGAAGGTTCTCCTGTACAAGTAAAGAGGTGCTTTACTTTATTAGTTGTCCCAGTGGACTGTATTACAGAGGGATGACTACTACGACATTTCAAGAAGGGATTACAAACCATCGCCTGTCCATCCGGAATGCGATTGATTGTAAGAAGGATACCAACAGTAAATACAGGGATATGGCGGTGGCACGCCACTTTAAGACAGCCCATCATACATTAGATAGTCTAAAATGTATGATCTTCGAAGGTCTGGCCCATGAGGACTATACGTCAGACAGAGAAAAGATTTTATTGAGATGTGAGGCCCGCTGGATATATGAATGGAATACATTGGCCCCTAAGGGCTTAAATGAACAGTGGGTTTTACAATGTTTCATTTAGAATTAACGATGTTCTATCCAGTTGTTATTAATGTTTCAAATTAAAATTGAGCCATCAACTTGCGGTTACGTAACTGTGATTGAGTCATTAGGGCCATTGTTGCATTATTATTCAGGAGAGTTTTATTGGGTCTATATGGGTTTAAAATCAGGAGATGACTTGAGATATAATAGAAATTTGATAGCTGTAAAGATAGTCATACCTCAGTTAATTTGGTGTTTTATATATATTGATTGTGCCATGTGTTCTTGCTTTATGTTCTTTGCTTCCATCATTTTTTTCCTTACAGGGTGTATTCTATTGGTTATTTGGTCCTAGTCATATTAGGGCACGGGTGGAGTGAGGGGCCTATTATCCTGGTGCCTGGCTGGCACGAGTGGGTCTCTGCCCATTACAAGTACGGTATCTTGCAGTGTTATACCCGAGAGTGTCTGTCCTCATATGATGGCCGACTGAACACTTGTTCTTGTTGGTCTATTATGGGAATTTCAGTAGTGGGGATGCGGGTAATTTAGGATAGGGTATATACCGCCCAAACTTGAGGTGGAGTCGCGGATTTGTAAAGGTTGGTTAACTGCAGCGATGCCCTTTATGGAGAGCCCATTGCCAAGGACGCAGGGTACCCAGTAACTCGGAATGTGGACACACCTCCTGTGAGTGAGCAGCGATCCTTCCCCGCTGTTAGAGAGAGCCTGGTGAGGACACACCTCCCTATGGGTCCGCGGAGGACTGTAAGGTGAGTATACTTAGTGATAATTTTTTATGTTTGTACATGTTAGCATTGTGTTATGCTGCAATGGGGTTGAGGGTTTGCAAGTGGATGGGGTACCAAGGGTATGTAAGACAACGTGGTGCTGTTTGTTCTGCGGACGGCTCGTGTGGGAGCTGAAACGCGTCAACAACTCAAAATGATTGAATAAATCTGCTGACTTTTTGATAGTAAAGACCTGTGAGTGCATTCAATTTCAAGGGGACTTTAATATATTATATATATATATATATATATACACAAACAGAAATGATTATGATATAAAAAGTTGTAAATGAAACCATACATTAGAAGAGGATCAATGAATGCTCTTTATTAGAATGAATAAATCACTTTTTAATTATAGAAACAATAAGAAAATGGACTTATCTTTTCTGGTTGCCTCAAATTGATCAGTATACCTGCAGAGAACTGGCTTTAACAGCTCATTATCAACCAATTAATATGCAGGTTTAAATGTGACAACTATTTCAGCTGACCATAAAAGACAAATTTTATTGAAGTATTAATAGACATAGAATAGCTGACTTCCATTGATCCAAATGAGGTCAGAATAAAATTCTTCCATGTAATAACACTTGGTGAATCTAAAATAACCTTAGCTGTAGCAGTAATTTAAAGCAATCTATTCCCGAAATAAGGATGGTAATTTAATTAAACTCAAACAAAGCATAAATCTGTTCCTTATGATAAAGAATATATAAAGAAAATATTGCTTTAAAATGAAATGATCTTTCAAGCCAGAAACAGACATAAAACAGTACTGAATTCAAAATCCACATACATTATTTACCCAACATCTAATCCAACTATCTGTTCACAAAAAAATAAGGCACATAACTTGGAAAATTAGCAAAATAAAAGAGCTCAGTCACAAACAAGTTATTTCATAGTTAGTTAAATTCTAAGTGTATAATAATTACAGATAAAGAAACAGAAGACCATGTACTACTAATAAAATTACTTAATAATGTAACAGCCTCAAACCTAACCAGATGAAATAGATAAATAACAGTAAGTAGAAATACTATATACTAATTGATGTTACAGAACAACCTTATTATAAAAATAAAATCAAATAGGCCTACAATGAGGCCTATCAACATAGTCAATTCTTGCACGTAGATGAAAAGTAAGAAGTGGGTTTGTAATGGCTCTTTAACAAATGTAGGAAAGGTAGAAAGACTTTTTTAGTAGGTGGATTTTTAGGCACAATGTGGGCTGGATATGGGTGGAGACAAATTAAAATTACTAATAAATATAAATGCGTGAAAGCTCCTCATGAATATGTTGCTAAATTCCACAGCTTGCTTCTTGTACAGTCAAGCATTGTACAGTTTCCATCTACACCAGGCACCATAAGCAATAATGAAAATGTAAACAGACACACCTTTCCTTCGGGGTAACTGCATGGTGATTACCCCCATTTTTGCATCTCCCCCATTGTATATTAAATTACAGATAAAACAGAAATTAAACATTATAGCAACTATTTTTCTATGATTTTGTGTGGTAGGAAGCTATTGCTAACCCTAATGCTGTAATTTTACAAAATTATAATAAGCAATTAACACTCTGGTTTTACCCAGTGCTGCAATTGCTATAGGTAAATCTCCCTTCCCAAATTTATTATGGGGGTTGTGTGTGCTGTTCCACGGGGGGGCTTCTGCAATACCCCCGCAGCCAGCACAACAAAGAAGAGATATTGAATCAGTTAGCACGACTTAAACAAGTTTCCAGTGACCCTAATATCAAAAAGCATTCTGCAATGTATCCAATGCTTTAAGAAAATCTAAATATATCACATCATTATCCTTGCTTGCAAGTACACGGACGTTATTAAAATTTCTATAGTATGAGTTTTTGCGTTTGTTTTTGTGCTACTAAATATATAAGTGGTTTCTAAGGAAAAAAATACAAGAAAGAGAAGAAAATAAAAAATTTGTAGAAAAAAAACAGGTATGGAATGGAAAAGAAGAGATTGGCATTTAAAATCTTTTAGTTACAGACCAGGCCTTTATAAACTATAAAAATAATTATACTAGGCGGTGCACATTGCTTCCGGTTATGGGCATGGATAGTACTTGGTAATATCAAACTTTACAAGGGTGTGTGGGTGCGAGTGGGCAGATAAGGGACACTAGTGGGTAACAGTCAAAGGGATATTGGTAGATTGTCAAAGGGAAAGAAAGATAGATAGATGGTAGTAGAGAGAGAAAGACAGATAGATGAGATGTAATAGATATCTGTTGTATTCAATTAGATCAACTGGACTTGAAGTTTAGTTCTTGAAGACGTTTTGCTAGTCATCAGATGTCTTCAAGAACTAAACTTCAAGTCCAGTTGATCTAATTGAATACAACAGATAAACCATGACCTGGATGAATGAGAACCTTCACAAGCATAATAGATAGATAGTACGGTGTCCAATTTAGGACATCATCAGGTATCGGGTATCAGGTGTCGGGTATCAGGCATCGGGTATCAGGTATCGGGTATCAGGTATCGGGTATCAGGTGTCAGGTATCAGGCATCAGGTATCGGTTATCAGGTGTCAGGTATCAGGTGTCGGGTATCAGGTGTCAGGTATCGGGTGTCAGGTATCGAGTATCAAGTGTCAGGTATCGGGTATCAGGTGTCAGGTATCAGGTGTTAGGTATTGGGTATCAGGTGTCAGGTATCAGGTGTTAGGTGTCAGGTATCAGGTGTCAGGTATCAGCTATCTGGTGTCAGGTATCATATTTTGTGTATTAAGCTGGCCATACACTAAGCAAACATTAAATAGGTTAGACATTAGACAGATTAGCAAAATGTGACCTAGCTTTTGGGGAATAACATTACAAGTTTTTTAATAGAGGTGGACATACCCTTAACAACCAATAAGTGAAGATAAATGTGTATAAGTGTATGTACCTGTGTCTGTGTGAGTTATTAGTGTTTGCATTTACGACCATGAAACTAATTGTTTTGATAACATGACCCTGAGGCCACACTGCAACGCACAGGAATCGCGCACACAATCACGAGCGTTATCACACGTGATTGTGTGTACCTGACTCTTATACCTAATAAATGATGTGTGACTCTGATACCTGATGAATGATTTTTGATGAATGATACCCGATAATTGATACCTAATGAATAATGAATAACACTGATAGCTGACTTTGATACATGAAACCTGAAACATGAGGAATGACACAAAGATGTTTTTTTCTGTACATTTTAGGACATGTGCTGACCGTTACATCCAATAGATGGTGCTTATTTCTAGCTTTAATTTGTTTTTTTTTTACATTTTGCTTGAAAAGCTAAATTACTGTTCTTTCTAATTTTTTTTATCTTTGACTTCTTTTATTTAATAATTTTTTTTAACTATAGTTACCCTTTAAGTATGCTGCCACAGAAATGGAAGGGTCAGTAGGTGTGTGTACCTGGGTAAGATTGGGTGTAAAAAAAAAACATTTTTGATTATTGATCAAAATTTGTTTTTTGACTATAGTTACCCTTTAAGTATGCTGCCACAAAAATGGAAGGTTATGTCAGTAGGTGTGTGTACCTGGGTAAGATTGGGGGTTAAAAAACACATTTTTATTATTATTGATAAAAAAATCGTTTTTTGACCATAGTTACCCTTTAAGTATGCTGCCACAGTAATGGATGTGTAGATCTGTAGGTGTGTGTACCTGTATCAGGTTAGGGGCTAGAAAAACAGACTTTTTTAATGATTAGTCAAAATTTATTTTTTGCCTATAGTTACCCTTTAAGTATGGCTGCCATGGAAATGGAAAGGTTTGTGTTTATGACCATGAAACAACTGAACTGAACAAATGAACTGTTTTGAAATATCCACATTTGAGGATTGTTACCATTATAGTCTATGGAAAAAAATGTCCCGAAATTTATCAATAATGCTGTAACGCTTCTGCAGATAGCACACCTCTCCTATATGCCCCGCATGTCTGTACCGAATTTCATGTGTCTAGCTCAAAAACTGTGGGAGGAGATACAGTCCAAAAAAGGGAAAAAATAAAATGGAAGAAGAAATAGAAAGAACAGGAATTTGGCTCTTCAAACCAAATTAAAAAAGAAATAAAAATAAAGCTAGAAATAAGCACCATCTAGTGCTAAAATTTATAGAAAAAAACATATTTGTGTCATTCCTCATGTTTCAGGTATCAAACTCAGGTATCATTCATCATTACTCAGGTATCATTCCTCAGGTGTCAGATTGATTTTACTGCTGTTACATCCAATAGATGGCGCTATTTCTAGCTTTATTTTCTTCTATTAAAATAGTTTAGACTGTACCAATGTGCAATCTGTACCACTATAAAATCAGTTCAAATAGGTCCACTTCATTTTTTGAAAGGTTAAAATGAATTAAGCCTTTATACTGACCAATTGACATTCTGTAAATATATATTTCTATTATTTACACAGGTAGAAAGAGGCAGACAGTGCTCCTTTTATGCCACCCCCCCCCCAAAAAAAAACCCTATGTATTTTTAAATAGTCTGGTCCATTCTTAGTGTATTTGCAATCAACTTAAGTTTTCAAAATTAATGGTCCAAATTGGATTATCTAAAGGTAAAGAACTGCTGCTTGTAAAATGCAGTCTTTAGACATTAGGTCTATCTAATGTCTGCTTCCTGTATGGCCATGATACCTGATAACTGAATCCTGATAACTGATACCAGATATACAATATTAATAAACAACACCTGACACCTGATACATGACATCTAATAAATGATACCCGACTCTGATAACCGACTCTGATACCTGATGAATGATGCCTGACTCTGATACCTGATGAATGATACTTGACTCTGATACCTGACTCTGACACCTGACGAATGATACCTGACTCTGATACTTGATGAATGATGCCTGACTCTGATACCCGATGAATGATGCCTGACTCTGATACCGATGAATGATGTCTGACTCTGATACCTGATGAATGATACCTGACTCTGATATCTGACTCTGACACCTGACAAATGATACCTGACTCTGATACCCGATGAATGATACCTGACTTTGATACCCAATGAATGATACCTAACTTTGAGAACTGATGAATGATACCTGACTCCAATAGACGATGAATGATACCTGACTCCAATAGACGATGAATGATACACAATGAATGATACCTGATACATGAAACCTAAAACATGAGGAATGACACAAAGATTTATTTTTCTGTACCAATGAATATATATATTTACAGAATGTCAATTAATTGGTCAGTAAAAAGGCTTAAATAAAAACAGACACAGGTACACCCAGCTACTGACCTACCTTTCCATTGCTATGGAAGCAATACCTAAAGGCTAACTATAGTCAAAAAACAAATTTTGATCAATAATCAAAAAAGTGTGTTTTTTTAAATAAAAGAAGACAAAGATAAAGAAATAGAAAGGACAGTAATTAAGATTTTCAAGTGAAAGAAATGTAAAAATAAAATAAAGTAAGAAATAAAGCTGGAAATAAGCACCATCTATTGCATGTAAAAGTCTGCACATAAAGCATGTAACACATAAAGTGTTATTCATTATTCATTAGGTATCATCCATCGGGTATCATTCATCAAGTATCATTCATCAGGTATCACATCATTCATTAGGTATCAGAGTCAGGTATCATTCATCAGGTATCAGAGTCACACATCATTCATAGAGATGTCCGAACTTCGCAAAATCCGGTCCGCTCGAGGATCCGCGAATCTTCGGAAAAATTCGAAAATCCGCGAGCGGACCCATTAAAGTTAAAAAAACTCGAAAATAAGAGAAATCCTCGTAATTTCGAAAATTTTCAAAAATCCGTATTTCCGAAAATACAAGGAATCCTCGTAATTTCGAAAAGTTTCGAAAATATGTATTTTCGAAAATATGAGAAATCCTTGTAATTTCGAAATGATACCTGATTCTGACACCTGATGAATGATGAATGATACCTGACTCTGATACCCGATAAATGATGCCTGACTCTGATGCCTGATTAATGATGCCTGATGAATGATACCTGATGAATGATGCCTGACTCTGATACCTGACTCTGATACATGATGAATGATACCTGACTCTGATATCTGATGAATGATACCTGACTCTGATACATGATGAGTGATACCTGACTCTGATACATGATGAATGATACCTGACTCGGATAACTGATAAATGATACCTGACTGATACATGATAAATGATACCTGACTCTGATACATGATGAATGATACCTGACTGATACATGATGAATGATACCTGACTCTGATGCCTGATTAATGATACCTGACTCTGATACATGAAACCTGAAACACGAGGAATGACACAAAGATGTGTTTTTCTGTACATTTAGGGACATGTGGGGACATGTGCAGACTTTTACATGCAATAGATGGTGCTTATTTCCAGCTTTATTATTATTATATATATATATATATATATATATATATATATATATATATATAATAATAATTTTTTTTTTTTTTTTTTTAATTTGTCTTGAAAAGCTAAATTACTGTTCTTTCTGTCTTAGCTAGTTAAGGAATCGGTGGAAGCGTTACTGCATTATCAGGCAAATATCAGGATATTTTTTTCCCATAAAGGGTACAATCTTCTAATATAGATATTTCGAGGTTTAAGGGCTAGGCCACACTAGCGTGTTTTTGCGCATTTGCACACGCGTTTCGTGCTCTCGATTGTGGCCGCGATTTTTGCTAAAATGGAAATCGTGGGAACGCGAAAATTCCCGCAATTTCCGATGCGCATGCGATTGCGCGTCTGTTCGCGTTTTGGTAACGCATGCGTTCACCATTTTTGGTGCGTTAACGCATGCATTTCCATAATGCAAAATTGCGAAAATGCATGCGCAAAACGCAAACGCAAAACGTTTTGTGCGTTGCAGTGTGGCCTCAGCCTAAGGGTCATGTCATAAAAAACAATTAGTTTCATGGTCGTAAATGCAAACACTAATACCTCCAACTCCCACACAGATACAGGTATCACACATTTATCTTCACTTACTGGTTGTTAAGGGTATGTCCACCTCTATTAAAAAAACTTTTAATGTTATTCCCCAAAAGCTAGGTCACATTTTGCTAATCTGTCTAATGTCTAACCTATTTAATGTTTGCTTAGGGTATGGCCAGCTTAATACACAATATATGATACCTGACACCCGATAGCTGATACCTGACACCTAACACCTGATACCCGATACCTGACACCTGATACCCAATACCTGATACCTGATACCTGACACTTGATACTCGATACCTGACACCTGATACCCCGACACCTGATACCTGACGCCTGATACCCGATACCTGATGCCTGATACCTGATACCCGACACCTGATACCCGATACCTGACACCTGATACCTGACACCCGATACCTGACACCCGATAGCTGATACCTGACACCTAACACCTGATACCCGATACCTGACACCTGATACCCAATACCTGACACCTGATACCTGACACTTGATACTCGATACCTGACACCTGATACCCTGACACCTGATACCTGATGCCTGATACCCGATACCTGATGCCTGATACCTGACACCTGATACCCGATACCTGACACCCGATACCTGACACCTTATGATGTCCTTAAATGGACACCGTAAGATAGAAAAGAGGTCGCCTTTGAAGTTTCAGAAGGTAGCTCTCTGCGGGTTATTTCCAACTTTCACTTGGAATCAGGAAAGAATTTCCCCCCCATCATACTTTTTTTTTTTTGCCTTCATCTGGATCAACTGCTAGGCAGGAAATTGGGACTGTACATAGGAAACAGTTGGGGTTTGCAAATAACAATGGGATGGAGAAGGCAGTAAGCCAAGGAATAGCTTGACAGAATAGCAAAGCAAGAAGCCATAGAATATAACACAGTAACTTTTCTTGACAAATATCTTCCTCGACCTTGTGAAACACATCTATTCCCTGGCAAATTAACATTCACATTATTTTTTTGCTCACTTGGGCTTCTTTGCATTGAAATACATTATTTGACTTTGTTCACATGTGGGTTAAAATTTCTTAGTAGCTTGTTTTGAAATGGATTTTGTACGGAAAGTAAGTTTAAAAATATATACCAGTATTAAACTTTTTTTCTAGTTGTTTCTGTTTGATTTGCTAGTGACTGTTTATTATAACAGGGGCTTGGTTGACCTGAAGTTCCATGATCTACTGTAGGTGCTAACGCATATTCAAGCACATACACAGTTTACTGCATGACATACTATCTATTGTAGATTATTAAAATGTCTCAAGTACTCCACTGGAACTACCATATAAATCAATATGCACTGTAATAGACCTTTTCCAACATTTCAGCAAGTTCACAGTTTTAAGATGAATAACAGGCATTTTTGAGTTTTATCTGCTAATATTGAACTAGATGTAATCACAGAAAATGGAAATGTCCAATAATGTTGGAAGATAATAAATACAGGATAATATTTAGAATTCAAATCTAAATGTAATTAATGCATTTTTAAGCATAATGTACTGTATATATAATGTATGTGTGTGTGTATATATATTTATATTATACTTCTATATATATATATATATATATATATATATATCATATAGATATTATATCTATATATATGCATTTTCCCTGCCTGAAACTTGATAAGGTCCTTAGTCTGGGACCAAAACGTTGTTGCACTATGCACCTGTAAGCTCTAAATAAATCAGTTTTGATTCAATCCCTTTAAAGCACCTATTTTATGTGGAATGTTTATCGATTTATGGTAGCACCAGGGTAATTTTATGCAAGCTCAAGAAACGAGTGTGCCCATCTACTGGTTATATATGAGAGACATATGTGCCAAAATTAGGGGTACTGAAAAGATAATACTCTATTACGGCCAATTGCAGTAATAGAGATGAGATATTAATTATATTTGAGGCTTATTGGATTCCCCCCAAGCAATGTGATAAAAATTATTAAGTCTATCCATATTTTTGAGTTTGCAACTAACTAAGAGATTTATTGAGAACTTTGACCTCTTATCAGTGGGACACAGGTTACAACAATATACTGTAGCATCTCTTAACAGGAGGGGAGGGGGGGTAGATTCCTCCAAAGCATTCTAATTATATACGATGAAAATTATAAAAAGTATACATATTATTTGAGTCTGCGTTAGAGGATGAAAACAAACTTATGATAATCCACAGTATCACGATCAACCCTAATTTACCGTTCCTCTGATCCGGTCAATAGACATCAGTTGCAGGTGACAGAAGAAACGCTACTGAATTTTCAGTCCAACTGACCAATATACGAAAATATCTGTCAGTTTGTCTTAAGCTGGGTACACACAGTAACGATAAAGCCCTGATACCGTCGGATCAGACGGTATCGGGGCTTTATCATTATGTGTGTGCACCCATTTCCCAAACGAGCGTGCGGCCGCCGAACGTTCGGGTCGGCCATACGCTCGTTCGGGAAAGGCCGAAAATTTCCATCGGTCACGCTAGACTCCCTATAGAGGAGTCTAGCGCGGCTGATGGAAACACACAGTTCCGAGCGTTCTCCTTATGAAGTTCATAGGGAGAACGCTCGGGACTGTGTGTATGCAGATCTTTGAAAGATGGCAGACAGGATCTTGCAGATCCTGTCTGTCATCTTTCAGAAATCTGTGCTGTGTGTACCTAGCTTTAAACATCTGCTCATGTGTAAATGCCTATTTAAATAGTGAGTGCTGTACTTTCTTGCTTCTCTTTGGTTCTGAATTTTATTCTTGTATGTTACATGCACCACAGCCCACTGGGTACAACTATATTTCCAATGCCTCGATATATACATTGTCTTATACAGTTAAAATTTTCCCTTTTTTTAGGGCATTGCTTCCTATCGAGAGCACGGATAGACACCCTACTACGCATGCGTTAAATTGAATGTTTATCATTACATACTAGAATGACATGTGACATGGGGTCTTAAGACTAGACAGACTTGGATGATTGGATATCCTATTTGGGACCCTGTCAATACTAAGGACAAACCGATTAAGAAGCATTTGATTTGCACCGATGTAGGATGATTGTATTTTAAATATGCCAAATTATGGTGGAACATAAATCGTTTGGAAAAATATCAGAGAATAAAATATTTCCCATGGGGCTCAGAAATCATGTAGTTCCCTTGTGGGAACCTACAGATTATTTTAAAAGAGATTGGGAAGCATTCTGACATAATGTGCAGATCTCACTTTTGATCTCACAAGATAAGGAACGTCTAACAGCTGTTAAAAATTACTTTGCATCCCTTACAACTGAAGTTAGATGACTTTGAAAAAACACAAAAAAGTGATTTCGATAAATTTGAGAAAGATATCATTACAAATAAAAAAAATCTAAATTACAGAGAGACCATGCAGACTATCAAACGGGAATTGTCACAAAGGCAATTCCCGTACACAACAATATAAGCCACTATATACAATAAATTGAACTAAAACTAAATGGAAGACGACTGTCAAGAGGGTAAATAGTGTCCGTACAGACACCACAGATAGTGAGGGTAGCTCTTTTTTAGATCTTTCGCCCCCAAGACTAAGATCAGGAGGGGCAAAGGAAAGAAACGCCTAATGGAGACCACACTTAGTTCCCACATGCTCTCAGACTCCTACTAAGATACTCACATCCTCAACCTACAGATGCCATACAACCTATGGACAAACTCCAGATTGTCAATCTATCTACATGGGAACTTACAACCAGATAAAGGTTGTCTGTCTCGGCGGCTTACTTTTTGTCCAGTTAGACAGGAAATTGCCACTTAAAGGGTATGTCCACCCTAAAATTATTTTTTTAATATAAGGTTCCCCCTGCCAGCCCAGCCCCAACCGCTATATTTATATGTTTAGAAAGCTCCCCAAACTCTACTTACCTCCCCTCTTTCCTCTGCCGCGCTCCCGGCCCTCTGCTTGCGAGAAAATGCAAGCAGAGGGGCGGGACCGGCAGTCACGCCTGTGATTGGCTGAGCGGCAGCTCATTTCGGCAGAGGAAAGAGGAGAGGTAAGTAAAGTTTAGGGAGCTTTCTAAACATATAAATATACCGGTTGGGGCTGGGCTGGCAGGGGCAATACTATATATTAAGGGATTTATGCTAGGGGGAGGGAATCCTGAGAGGGAGGGGGAGGGAGGGGGAGAAGGGCTGCAGTACGCATGCCAAACTTCTCCCGGAGGCCAGGTAGGAGGCAGAGTCCTATATGGACTCTGCTATCCTCCTGGTGGGCAGTTTTTGGGACTTTGGGGGGGGACTACAGGAGAACCATATGGAGCTGAGGATGTGAGGTAAGGATTAAACTACACTACATGATGGGGCCAGTAGTTGGGTGGATTATAGTTTTGGGGGTGGACATGCCCTTTAAGGCCTTCTTCCATAAGGAAAATGATGATGCCCTAGATACCCTGTATTCATTGCAACAACAAGATCTACAACAACCTGTTGCCGGTAAGTTCAAATCCTAATCGACATTCTGTCTGCCTCTGTCTGATTTTCCAAATATCAATGTCTTCTACCGCAACACTCTACTTGAGATTGATGAAATACCTGAAAAAAATAATCTAGTTATAATCTCACCAGATCTGAGTGGAAAGCATTAAGAGATATTGAAAATTGGACTGATGTGATTATTAAACCATGAGACAAAGGTGGCAACATAGTCATTTGACCTGATAGCATGTATAGAAGAGAGGCTGCTTCCCTCTGATCCAACAGTGACACACAAGAAAAAAGTGCTACATCTTATAGATGATGCACAGGAAGAGGGGGTGATTACATCAAGAGAGGCCACCTTCTACATGTCGATCACCCAGTAACTTAATAATCAAAGAAGAGAGAGAATACCTCCTTATAAAGTGCAAACAGTGTGCATATCCCAAAAACAGCAGCAATGGAAGGGAAAGTGGAAAACAACATTAAAATTTAACTTTTAATAAATATGCATTAAAACCCACATGTAAACATCTATAAGACTCCATCTTGACAGTGGTGAGAAAAACAAGGTAAGTACTAGTAAGGTGTAGGAAAAGACAGTCGCACACAGTAAGGGATGGGAGAAATCTCTCCAACCCACAGGGAAAAGACAAAAGTATCCCTAGGCACAAGTGCCCTCCTAATCCATTTTACACTAGTCTCAAGAAGCCCTATGTTTCTAAAAAAAGCACCAAACTGTCAGATGTGAATAAAAGAACAATAATATGAAGTAGACCTCTTTTGAAAGTTCCTGGTGTGCTAGTTGATGCTACACCCTAAAACGAGGCTGATTAACTCAAAAAATATGAGTCAGTTCAACTTCACTGATTCACCATTAATATTAGAATTGTTAATGAGTTAATCTCATATCGCATATTAAAAATCAAATCCCCCTGATGCGTTTCGCTCCTTAGCGGAGCTTAATCATAGTTTAAGTGCTGTCTGTGTTGATCCCCCTTATATACACCTTCCTAATCAGCATTAATCCTATTGGTTTCAACGTCCTCCAATCGTCAATGCCGAAATAGGCGCAGCCCACACTCTGGTGCTGCCCCTACGTGCTACCGCCAATCGGTAAGGAGGGGATAATTTAGTAGTGACGGAGTAGAGTGGCTACTGATTGGTTACCACTATCCCCTCCGCCCCCTCTGATTGACTGAGGGAGGGGGGATAGGCTGAAAAGAGTGTGCCGATGTCCCTCACATATATTATGAATGGGACAAAATCCACTAAGTCGCCAGAGGGAAACAGTCCACCATCACTCTCACGAAAGTGGCGGATTGCCTATTCCTTCGTCAGTCCACGATCCCCTACCATTCTCTGTGTCTGTTGTGTTGATATAGCGAGCACAGTGTAAGGAGAGAGTCATATGTGGATTGTCTGTTGGCATGGTAACCCCCATCACTGGAGGCATACAACAAAGCGGATTCTCCTCTATCACTATAATTGCATATCAATAAATTCATGTGGTGATCCAAACATTCAACCATAAATAATTTTGATATTATAGCGTACATTATCACAATAAATAATGCGGGAGCTATGGAATAACACTGGGTAACCACGGTAGGTATTTTTAACAGGGGTGTATAATGTAAGAGAGGATATAAGCTATAAAGGGTACATGTATATACATAATTCATGGTACCTGTATATACATGATTCATGGTATAAATACATTATCTAATAAGATGACTGTAAACATATTCAATTGGTTCTAAAAGACATTTGCAGGTAGTGTATACTAATGTTGGGGGTCTGACAAAACAATAAACAAAATTGTAAAAAATATTGATTGATGTACAGTAGGTAAGTACTATCAAGAGCATGTCCATATATTGAGGAAGATTATCTACCATATGTCATGTTTGAATCATATGGTTATATATGTTGTTCAAAAAAGCACTATATTGAATTTTTTCATTCAGACCATGTAGTGCTAAAGTATTTAAAAGGAAAATCAATCTGGATTCTCTTTTGAGGAGTTTATTGTCTCTATCCCCTCCCCGGATACCAAGATTAACTTTTTCTAAAACTTGCCAGCGTAAATCTGATGCTGAGCTTTTATGTTTGAAAAGAAAATGAGTTGCCACTTTAGTTAGTTTTCCTTCACGAGCTTTAGCTAATGTGGCTGTGTTGATGTTTGACACATGTTCGATAAGCCAATCTTTAATTCTGCGTGAGGTCATGCCTACATAGGTTAGCTTACAAGGGCATGTAATGGCATAAATTACAGATTTGGTCAAACAGTTAGTATAGCAATTATTTCTGTGTATTTTGCCAAATCTGTCAACTATAGAAACACTTTGAATAGCTCTATCGCACATACAACATTTGCCACACTGAAAGGTACCCTTTCTGGACTGGAAGGTATCACCAGTTTTTTCAGAGAAATGGCTAAAAAACATTTTGTCTCTAAAGGTAGGCGCTCGTTTATATATGAAGCTCGGTTTAGGTGGAATTTTGGAGGCTATGAGTCTGTCGCTCATTAAGATGTTCCAATTACGACAGATACTATCTTCTATTTCTTTATAGTTTGGGTTAAATCTTGTAATGAATCGTACTGAGTCATTATCAATACTTTTTTTCACCTTAGGTCTCAGAAGTTCCTTCCGATCTGTTTTGAGGGCTCTGATATAACCGTTCCTTTAATTCTAATGCTTGTTTTTTAAAAATCCCTTGGTCTGAACAGTTGTGTCGCAATCTTAAAAATTCACCTATAGGAATTGACCGTAGCACATTAGGATGGTGAAAGCTTTTGGCATGTAAAGTGCTATTCGTTGCCGTGCTTTTTTGATATAAGTCTGTATGGAGGCTGCCATCTTTCTTAAAAATAGTGATATCCAAAAAGTAAATTTTTTGATAGTCAACTGTTGATGTCAATTTAATGTTCAAGGAATTATTATTGAGTATGTTCAGGAACTCTTGTAATGTAATTTCGGGACCTTCCCACAACATGAAGATATCGTCTATATATCTTATCCATAAAATGATATGTTCTTGGTAAATTTGCATTTTGTCACAGAAAACTTGTGTTTCTTCCCAGCAGCCTAAAAACAGATTGGCATATGTGGGCATGCAGGAGGTACCCATGGCAGTCCCCCTGATATATTTAATGTTGATTATTAAAAATAAAATGATTATGTGTCAAAACAAATTGAAGACAATTAAGATACAAATTCTTTCTATATGAATCAATTGCATCCTTATCCAAAAAGTATTTGACAGCCGCCATTCCATGTTGATGTTCAATGGAAGTATATAATGACTCCACATCTGCCGTGACCAATATTGTATTTTCTGTTATCGGCAGAGAGTCAATTTTTGCAAGCACCTCCATAGTATCTCTAACATAGGAATTCAGTTGTCTCACATGATGTCTCAATTTGCAATCAACAAATTTGCCCAGTTTTTCTGTAATATTTCCATTCCCCGACACAATAGATCTCCTGGGGGTATTTTTTTAATTTTATGGATTTTTGGTAATTGATATAAAGTCGAAGTGCGAGGGTATGTAACGGTAAGAAATAAGAATTCCTTAGAACTGATTAAATTGTCATTTTATGCCTGAGTTATCAATGCATTGTACTCTTTTAGAAAGGGAATAGTTGGATTACCAATACAACAGAGATAAGTAGTTATGTCTGTCAGTTGTTTTCTTATCTAATCTTATACATTTCATTGGGCCAAATAACAATGTTACCTCCCTTATCTGAGGGTTTTATTACAACATCTTTCCACCCCTGTATGTCTTTAAGTGCTTTACTTTGTAATGTGGATAAATTGTGAGGATAACATGAAGAGCCCATAGTGATAATCTTATGACAGATAATGTTAAAAAATGTCAGAATAGAAGGATAGTTGGAAAAATCTGTCATAAATTTGGACTTAACCTTAATTATTTTTGTTTCCAAATCCAAATCCATATTATCATCTAATGAATTGATTAACTCAATTTCTAATGGATCATCTGTAGATGTATCTGATTCACTCATTAAATCCTGCAATGTTTTAAGGGCAGCACTATCATCAGCTGTAAGAGCAGTACCTTTTTCTCCATTACCAAATTTAATTTTACAAATGAGTTTACGGCAAAAGAGGACCAAATCCTTTACAATTTCAAAATGATCATCTTTACTCACTGGTGAAAAGGATAATCCATATTTTAAAACTTGTATATGGTCATCCTCCAATTGATGTCTGGACAGATTTACCACCTGAAGCTGATCATTATCTATCTTTGTTGATTCCTCTTGCCTCTGTAACCCAATTTTTTTCGGTTTCTTAGACCTATTCCTCCCCCGCCTTGTGTGGAGTGGTTGGGGATGTCTAAAAAATCGTTATTCTCGGATTCAGAGTCCGTGGTAAGAATAGAAGGTACATCTATCCTGGTACTGGGTTGATCCCCATTATGCTTAGTATTTTTTGTAGTTTTTATGCTGGAATGTGTCCACAGTTATAAACATTGCCTGAATCAAAATCTTTCTAATCACAATTATATTTCCGTTTTTTACGTTCCATCAGTGTATGCTCAAATTGATCCAAATCAGTTTAAGTTTAGCTATTTTATTGGTTAAGTCCTCATTATTTTGTTGATGGCTTAGAGTGGATTGTACTGTCTGTCCTTCAACTATGATTAAGCTCCGCTAAGGAGCGAAACGCGCCAGGGGGATTTGATTTTTAATATGGGATATGAGATTAGTTCATTTACAATTCTAATATTAATGGTGAATCCGTAAAGTTTAACTGACTCACATTTTTTGAGTTAATCAACCTCGTTTTAGGGTGTAGCATCAACTAGCACACCAGGAACTTCAATAGAGGTCTACTTCATATTGTTGTTCTTTTATTCACATCTGACAGTTTGGTGCTTTTTTTTAGAAACATAGGGCTTTTAGAGACTATTGTAAAATGGATTAGGAGGGCACTTGTGCCTAGGGATACTTTTGTCTTTTCCCTGTGGGGTGGAGAGATTTCTCCCATCCCTCACTGTGTGCAACTGTCTTTTCCTACACCTTACTAGTACTTACCTTGTTTTTCTCACCACTGTCAAGATGGAGTCTTATAGATGTTTACATGTGGGTTTTAATGCATATTTATTAAAAGTTAAATTTTAATGTTGTTTTCCACTTTCCCTTCCATTGCTGCTGTTTTTGGGATATGCACCCTGTTTGCACTTTATAAGGAGGTATTCTCTCTCTTCTTTGATTATTAAGTGTAATTTAACCTCCAGCATTCAGTTTCCCCCAGTGGGAGTAGCTGTGCGTCACTAATTGTATTTATATTAACCTGATCACCCAGTGACCCCAAACTTGTATCTACTGCCTAAATTTCATAAGAATACCACCAGACCACCAAGTAGGCCCAAGTTGTGGCATAGGGGGCTCAATGAAAAATTGCATATTTTTGGATGTTCATCTACAATCGCATGTTACCTCCTTAGACTCTTACATTAGAGATACCAGTGACCTGATCAATAAAATACAGGACATTAAGATTTCAGAGGATTGTTTGCTGGTAACATACAATGTAGACTCTCTCTATATGCTTATAGAATTTATACTTATTTTAACTATTTTTTATTTGATGGTCCTTACTACGTGCAACAGAAAGTCACAGCTATGGGCGCCAGATACACTCCCTCTTACGGCAATCTTTTCTTGGGTTGGTGGGAGAGGGAGTGCGTTTTTACGGAGGATCTTATGTGCTTTACAGCATATATAGAAGTCTGGTACCGCTTCATATATAATGTTTTCTTTCTGTGGCGTGGTCCAAGAGAAATACTCTGTGACTTCATTAAAATCCTTAATAACAACTCACTTAACATCCTGCTTACACATAATATCTCAGCTACTAATGTAGAATTTTTGGATGTTATGATTAAGAAGCAATGTAATATACTTATAACCTATCATTTCCATAAACCCACAGCAACCAACTTGCTATTACATTTTGAGAATGCCCATCCATTGCCTTTAAGGAGATCTATCCCAAGGAGACAGGAATTGTACACTTGACACTAACTTCACAGAGGCCTCTAGGGAACTTTCTGACAGGTTTCTTGACAGAGATTACCCTAGAGGTTTAATTGTGAAGAAACTTGAAAAAGCAGCATGGAGTATACAATCCAAGCTGTTACATCTTATGGACATCCTTAACCTATGGAAAAGGTTGTTAGATATATAACTACTTACTGGAGAGAATGGGATCGGCTTAAAAATGCACTAAATAAATCTTGGCACATTATTAAAAATGACAATACTATCTGCCAATTTATAACAGAAACTCCCCCCATCACAGCCAGAAAAAGCAGAAGCTTAGGGCATATGCTGACTAGAAGTCACTACATGAGAGCAAATTTGAGCCACACCCCGGGAAACAAACTTAAGGGCACATATCCATGTGGTAATTGCACCTTTTGTCAATTTATGTATCAAATCTCGGGGTTATGTGATGCCATTGGCACAAAAACGTATCCTTTGACTCATTTCTTCAACTGTAAAACTGACTGTTTTATTTATGCAATCAGATGTCCCTGTGGACTGCTATATGTTGAAAAGACTACACAAAAAATCAAACAGAGACTGGTCAAACATATATCAGACATTAGATAAAATGGAGGGCAAAACCCCTACAACTATTGCTGCCCTATGAGCTTGCAGAATCCTGGTCTGATGATATCATGCATCTCGCAATGCTTTACTCTCTATAAAGAACAACGGTAAAACCTACTTCCCTACACGCTGCTGAGAAATCCCGATTGGAGGATGAAACGCGTTCGAAATTACTGGTTTCTTCTTGTTCCCTACCTGAGCTCTCCTCCATGAGACCCCCCCTTGGTGACATTGTACTGTGACTGACATTGGACAGATAAGTGTATGACCCTAATACTATTCTGTTTGGGGCCCCCTTCACAGGATCACTTTGGGTTGGAGGGCTGCACTGGCTTTCTACCTATAGGAATAGGGAACATGCATGTTCTTATGTGTATTTTTTGTTTTAATCTTGTATTGTCCTGTGCTAATGACCTGGATGAATGAGAACCTTCACAAGCAAAACATAACACCCTTCACCTGGCACATACTAAACATCTAGTAAGTTTGGTTTAATCAGATTCAAATGTGATAAAGCAACAGCCTTCCCAACATACCTAATTAACTATTGCATCCTTATTCATTGATTGTAGTTAGATGAAATCTACCCAACTGAGCTGCTTGAACTCTCTTTGATTGACAGGATGTTTTGGGTGGGTTGGTTTGAATGAAGTAGATTTTCTACTATAAACTAAAATTTGTCAGAAACTGACAACTCAAATATTTCTCATCTGTTCATTGCAGTAGCTCAGTCTATATGCTTTCCCATCAAATATTTGATATTTTCAAGAAATCATGCTTGTTAAATTAAAGCTGATAAGATGGCATTTTAAGGTCACCAAGAGTTGATCAAACACAGCCTGACATTTACAATACATTTCCATTTCACTTTACTTGTTTTCTTTTCAGTTAAAACAAAATACCTCAAACTTAAGAGTTTCACATCATGGGGACAAAAAATGAAAATTGGATTTGAGTTAGAACAGCATATTTTTCTATCTGGAATGCGATGGATGAGGTGATCATTTGTAATGGGATTTTATTATATTTTAATCAAGGCACAATGTCTGAAAACTCTTAGAATTACATTCATGGCTTATATATCTGAAAGACGCTTTTTTTTTTCATTTTATATTATACTTCTACTGGTATTGAGGGTGAAGGTTCACAGAATCTTAACGAATAACAAGCTATACAAAAGCCAATAAAGAAACATTGTAAATAGTGTTGTTTTGTACAGAATCATATCAATCTTTCATTTTATTCATTAAAAATAATGAAAACATCCAGCTCTATGGACTTTGTAAAATAATTTAAAAGAGTTTATTTTATGCCTAAAGGCACAGCCATTCTCCATGCAAAGGGTAAGTAATAGCTGAGATGGGAAAAGGTTTTTGATTGCAAGATAATAATTAGCTAACATATAAGGTAACAAAATAGCAATAAACTACCGTGCTAACAACCCGTTTTAACCAGTGTTAATATGTAAAATGCTGTGCGTATATTATATGCCCATAGGGTTTGGAGTACATAGACTGGGGGCGCTATGTGCATATAATATAAACCTGCCTTGAGGGTAAACAAACATTTAGATTGTAAGCTCATTCCTAATGTGTCAAGGCTTGTTGCACTTACAGTCAATTTATCCATAATTTATATATATGCTTTCTTAACCGATGTAGAAAATTGTATTTAATTAAATTTTTAATTATCTGTGTAATGGCTTGCACTTATCCCCTTGTTTGTATACTCTGTATTTTATGATGTACAACGCTGCCTACCTAAGTGGCACTTTATAAATAAAAGTATACATACATACATACATACATATTAATAGTCGATAAG
The DNA here is from genome assembly GCA_019447015.1 of Hymenochirus boettgeri. NCBI lineage: Eukaryota > Metazoa > Chordata > Amphibia > Anura > Pipidae > Hymenochirus > Hymenochirus boettgeri. The sequence continues at coordinate 81,604,907 of CM033472.1, forward strand.
ATAATTTAAAGTGAATATCACATTTATTTCACATAAACATCTAAATTAAAATTTGTATAAAGGCACAGACCTAGGTTTATAAAATAAGCAATATCATCAATATCATGACCCCTTCCCACAAATCCCCATACTCCAATATCCCAATGTATCTAAATACCTGCTGGTAGGTTAAATGCCAATAGTCTTGTATGGTATGGAGGTCGTAATGGGTACAAACTAATAAAACTAATGAAAAAACATCTTGCTCTTCAAAGGGAAAATTGTAGGGACTCTACAAGAGACAGTTCAAAAGCTAAGACAAAGGTTTGTATGCATGTTCTTATATAGCGCATATAATGCACCACTTTAGTTTATCCATAGGTCCTTTCCCCAATGGTTACTTTTACAACCCTTATGTCTTTGTGATTGTTGGAAACCCGTGCAAGCACAGGAAGGAACAATCACCATCATGTGAGATTTTTAAAAAAAATAAAAGGCATGCAAGGTGGGGGGATACGCTGCAGAGTGGCAGTGCTCTCTTAAGTGGTAAAGTTGCCCTAATTGATTTACGATGGCAGCAGCAGTGCAAGTATCATAAGAGATACTTGCACTGCTGTAGTGTAGCTAAATACTTACATGAGATTCGCCCAGAGCTGCACAGCCTCTGGTATATCTCTTCAAAGAGATTTGTCCAGAGCATGTGGGTAAATCTCCCTGATACAGTATTAAAGGAGAAAAAAAGGGTAGACATTGCAGTGCTGGGCAGCAGAGATTGTGAGGCCATCCCCATTTTCTTCTATTGGTGTGTGCCAATAGAAGAGGATGGGGACAGCACACACAAAAATAACCTAGTAGGTCCTAGCCCTAAAGGGACACTAAACCGGAATAGGCATGTACAGCGCATCTTTATCTACAGGGAGGTGAGATTACTTATACCTACCTCCCTGTGAATAATAGAACACCTGGATTACAGAGTTCAACTTACCTGCTGGTGCTCCACTCGCAGCTTCTCAACAGCAGATGCGACGTCTAGACCACAGCTCACCGATCAACTAGAGAGAAGCTGTGAGTGGAGCGCTGGCAGGTAAGTTTAACTCTGTAACCTGGGCATTATATTATTCTGTATATGCCTGTACCGGTAAGTTTCCCTTTAGCACTTCTTGCTTTCACTCACACATTTAACTGGCAATCTGCTCTGCCCACATTGAGAGGCAATCTCTTTTTACAGTCTGAAAACCTTTCCTTTATCTATGCAAACCTTAGAAGAGAGTCCCAGTTTTAAAACAAACATTGTTCGAAGTGTTACCGCCAGTTTTGAATTTTCATGGATCTGCTGGAACTTTTGGACTTTGATGGATGGAACTTCAAGGGAAATTTTGGTGGTTAAAAAGTCAAAAATTCATTGGCAAGAAGTAGAAAATTTAGTGAAATGTGTGTTGCAAATTGGTTTAAATTGGTTTAAAGCAGATTTTCGGTTCTGTGGTATTCCGTCACATTCTGTGGAACTGAACATCTCTAGGCAGAAACAGATTGACATTTTACAGGTTTTTGTCTGTAAAAAGATTAAGAAGTATGGGGGTAGGCACTCATTAAAGGACAATTATAAAATTATACAGCCTTGCTCCTCTTACCTTTTGCTGGTCAGTTGTACCCAGGGTGAGGACCTTGTGGTTTTGCCTGTATAACCCGAATAAACCTTTAATATTTAATGTGGCCACCTCTCCTCAATACCTACTTCAGTCTCAGGGCCTGATCAAAAAGAAGACACGCTGTACAAAAATAATGCCTTTCTATTGGTGGTCCGGCCCCTGACTAATAATATACATTATGCAATTTACAGTGTATATTGTAATCAAAATGAGTGTATTGTAAATTTACACTACATTGACATATTTATCATAATATATATTTTTGTACATTATATAAAACATATATTAAACATAGCTAAAGGTAAATGATACTAGTGAAAATATTTTCACTACCAAAGTTCTGAGGCATACCTCTGGCACTCACCAGTGTGCCCTAGCACATCCTTTAAGAAACCCTGACCTAGAGGTGTGATCTAGAGCTCATTTTAAAGGCAAAAATGTGAAACGGTGGCCCTGCATAAAAATGCTAGACTTTTGCTTTAAACTTTTTTTTTTAACTTTTGCAGTGAAAAAAATCTGGAAATACTTGCACACTTTCCTTTTATTCTTATATATATATTTTCAATTTTTAATTACCCATTGCAAGTGGAAGTGATCATTATGCATGCAAGTTATAAGGTGCTCACTAACTCATTAAACATGATATGTGCTCCACCATCAATGAAGATTTAATACAAAGTGTTGAGACACTTTTGATTTTCTTTTGCACAGCATTTGAAAACAGGAGGCTGTGTCTACCTGTAGGAAAGACACACTACACATTTTTAGGACAATGCTTGGTTTACATTCCTTTCAATTTACACTGCATATTGTAGAAAAGGAATACATTGCTAGGGACTTTGATGTAAATTATCAATCAGATTTAATCAGAAGACAATGAGACCGAACAAAGATATTCACAAAGACAATTTATGATTAGAGTCTGCAGGAACAATGGTAAAATGGAACATCTTTTCACTGAGTTCGTGTGAACCTCTCCTTTCTGACACATTACTACTATGGAAGAAAATGTCAATTCAATGCAGCATCCAGCAGCTGCCATGGCTGTGTAAATTAGTTTTTCTTACTCTGGGAGTTTATTGAAAATAGAAGGCACAGCTATAATAAACCACATGTTCAGATGAAAGAGGAATCCAGCAATTTATAAAATGTGTTTACTGATATGAGAAGAACATTGAAGCAAAATGAGAAATGTTAGTAGAAAAATGACCAATTTTTAGGAGGACGTTTCATAACGAGTTCTAATTAGAGAAATCAGGGGGTTTTTTTGATGTAAAACAAATGTAGAAAAATACTCCAATCCACTTCACTTCACTCGGGCTGTAATTGACTATACAACATTTGAAATTCTACACAATCTGTAATTTAAACATAATTCACTGCAACATAATTTAGTCATAAAGCAAAAAATTTAGTTGTTAGGCTTCTGTAATGTTGTGTAGAAGAAAAGTAATTTTGCTTCTGAGGAATGATTTTATTTTAATCTCTGCCTTCAGATGTTCTTTTTATTTGTAATGTAGGTATTGTTTACAGTTGGATACATTGCATATAGGTTTAATACTTCCCCTACTGCCCCTGTTGTGATATCAGTCTGGTCCTGCTCTGTATTTCTTCCGATGATCCTCCCACCTTGCTTACTTTTATTGCATTCCTTTTTGTTATCGAGTGTTGGTTGTATTTCCTATGGGTTTGTTCTATTTTTTCTGGGCATAATAAATAAGAAGGATATTAAAAAAAGTACCAATACATACACACAGGAATAACTTTCAATGCTTGTTACCCCTTTATTTCAAAAAGAAAAGTAGATGTAAAGGTATAAAAATTGTGGTGCAAGTGATCAAAGTATTCCTCTGCATTTCACACCCAATCAGACACTAGCAATGACAATGATTGTGCAACAATTATCATTAAAATTCTAATTTCATACTGTAAGGGGAATTACAATCCTTACATTTTACAGAATTGTGCTTTAAACAGTATCCATCTATGCAAATGCAAAAGTGGAAATTATTGTTTGTTTATTGTGTCTATATATATGTTCCACAGAATATAGGCACGCACTTCAATCTTGTGCAATTGAACTAGCGGTCTATATATAGAAGATGGTGGAGAATACGATGCACTCCTGGGTCTTGTGCTAATATTTTTTATTAAAGAGCAAGGCAATGTTTTGCCCCTTTTTCTGGTGCCTTTATCCAGCGAAACAATCTATGGATCAAGTGGACACACTTATATAGCTTATATGCAATCATTTAATAACCCATGCCAGGGTTCCTAAGATTAACCCCATATAATGCATATATAAAGTGACCATGTGCTAAAAACATGGGTATGCTTTTAAGTAGTAATACTATAGGAATATATATTTATGCAGCTTGCATTGAATTTATGAAGTGCATGTGTACTAGTGTTCTATTTTTTTTGTACTGTATCATACTTTAATAAAAGGTGCAAAAATGTGCCCATATTGGTACAGCAACTAATCAAATCTTACCTTGTGATTGGTCAACAGTTAGAAAAACTTTAATAACATCTTATTGGTTGCTGCAGATCAACAGCAACAGGAGGCAACATGTCTTATTAAATAAGCCCCTATGATTTTTTTTTTGTCACTGGTATCACTCTACAGTGTGGATGATTTATATATAAATAACATACAGACCGCCATTGACTGGAGAATATGTATAAAATTGGGATGAAGGACATTATAGCCTATCCACAAAGATATGCAGTTTTCATGAAAACCACTGCTTGGCTAATAATATAGTTTAGCATCTGTCATATAATAGAGTTTTGCATCTGTCATTGTGTAGTGCTTAGAAGCAAAATAGGGGTGACATGACCCAAATAAGCATTTTCTGAAACTATCTCTTTTTGATTTTTGTCCCTCCATTTGGAAGACGCAAGAATATTGTGTTGCACAGACGATTTTAAATACCTCAGTGACCTTTAAAGGATCTTTTCTTGGAAACTTTTTGTAGACAATTCTAATTCTCATTATTTTTCTACATCTACAAAACATATCTGTAAAAGCAATATCTTTAAGTTTTTCAAGATGCTATTTCAATCCAAAGTAAATCTATAAAATAAAATGTTTTCAGAAAGCCCCCTAAGCACATGCATCTTTTGCATCAAAACCTAATTTCTTTTCTCATGAAATTTTTTATTAAAGAAAAATGGAAGAGCAGTGTAAACAATTTCACAGAACTTTCATAAAATTTCTACAGAACATATAATTGCAGTGTTTCCGGGTTATAGAAGAGTAGATAGATAAATATTATTCTGACTTATTTGTGCTTATGGCTGTTGGAATTTTTCTTTAATATTTTAATTACCTAGAGAGGGAGAGGGGGAAAGGGGGGTGAGGGGGGTGGAGAGTAAGGTGGGGGGTGGGGAAGGGATGTGTACTGTTGTCGTCTCTATGAGTTTGCCGTTGAGAAAATTAGTGTTATGCTTTGGGATGCATGTTATGGTTGGTGGTTATGATGTCTCGTGAATGGTTGTTCATTGAAGTTTAAATATGAGTTCATCGGGGGGATGAGGTGATCTGTGTTGTTCGTAAAACCTAAGTAGTGCTGTTATTGGGTCTTAAAATGTGTCACAATACCAGAAATATAATCAAACATAGAAAGTGAATGTGCAATTTAATTCTGCACCAACTGAAAGATTATTGTTGAGGCTTACAAGATTGTTGCTCTTTTTCATTTCATTTCATGTTGTGTACAACACTACAAAGACCTATTTGTAACAATCATCAATACTATACTTTACCTTTAAAGTTCACTTATGCTGTATCACACCTGTGCAAAAGATTGTTTGTTTTTAATACAATTATTGCATTTTAAATTAACACAACCTTTAACTTCTGATCATAATCTCTCTTTACTATACTATGTATTAGAACAACTCTGTTTTACTTCTAACTTAATTTCATGTAACATGTATCGAGCTGCTCCAACTACTCTAATCTTAATTTACTCATGATTGTATTGCTGCACCACTTCCTTATGGAAATGGTGTGTTTTTTTTACTTTAAAGCTAAAAATGACTTTTTAGTAAAGGTTCGTACACGTGCGATCGCGGATGACAACCCGCGACGCATAAAGTGTCCATACATGGGCTGATTATCGTCCGAAGCGACCGTTCATTTGGAGATTGTTGCCTGATCCGCAGGGGCAGATCTCTGAACGAGTTGCTGTTTCGGCCGATAAAGTGCCAATACACGGGCCGAAATGACCGTTCGTACACATCGTGTGTCGCGGGTCAGCACCCAAGATCGTAGGACGTGTGTATGAACCTTAAGACAACAACATCTTGTTTGTAGACTACATGAATATCCCCAACAGGAAAAATGTTTTGGGAGGGAGAGGGAATTCATGATGTGAAGATTAGTGCAGCATTTAAAATACAAAAAAATAGAAACATTATTAACCCCCCCCAAAAACAAATATATTTTATAAAGAAAGAGGGTTAAAAAAACAGCGAATTACATTTTTTACGGATCAGTAAAATTGAACTACACCATGAACAGACGAGGAGGACAACAACAACAAAAAATTAATCAAAGTTGTTGAAAACGTCTCCAATGTATCTGGTCCATCAAGCCCTGAAAAGACAGAAAGCAGAAATGAGACAATGAAGATTGTGACTCACAATGTAAAAGGACTTAATAGACAATATAAAATGTCTATGTTTAGGAGGGATACAAACAAAAACAAGATGGATATCATTTTTATACAAGAAACTCATTTCAAAATAAAGAACTGCCCATCCCTCAGAAACAAACAACATAGTAACATTTTTTTTGCAAGTGGTCTTGAAATAGATTTTTAAGAACAATGAGAAATACTGTGGACCTGCCATGTAGTGCCAACTAAAGACCGGTTTCGGCTTTATTGAGCCATCATCAGTATCATCAGTGCATCATCAGTGTTGTGGAGGCCTCTGGTTTTGCAGTATGAAGCGCCTATAGACAGACGTCACTAGAGATGGTCGAACTATTGAAAGTTCAGTCCGTTTTCGAACTTTCGAACTATTGTAAAAGTTCGAAAGTTCGAAAACGGACCCATTAAAGTCTATGGGAGGCAAATAGTTCGAAAAGTTCGAGTCAAATACAACTAAAATATTAATGGTAACTTAATGTAAATGGCTGTGGGACCTGGGAAATGGTCTGGGGAGCATGTTCCAATATCCAGGACTTTCGTAAAATCGATTTTACTCTCACACGCGCTACTTTTGAGCTTTCGCGTTCGAACGTTCGAGGTAACATGGACATTTTACTCGCAGATTCGATACTCGCGTATAGGCTGTAATGGAGACATTACTCGCAGATTCGATGTTCGCGCCTAGATACATGTACATTTTACTCGCGGATTCGATACTCGAACGTTCGAACATTCAATAAATCATCGAAAGTCCGGGAAATATTGAAAGTCCGCGTCCGAGATAGTTCGAGAAGTCCGGGTCCGTTCGAACTCGAACAGTTCGGCTCGAACTCGGGTTCGAGTTCTATGCCATCCCTAGACGTCACTAATAAATGAAATAAAATAGGGAGAGAAAATAGCATTACAGCTCCTTGGCAGTATATGCAAATAAGGAGCATAGACTTTTGGGTTATTTCCTTTTTTCCCCCTGGTTTTACATTTAACTTCTGTAAAAACTGCTGTAAAAATCTTTAAATACATATAGTTTTCCTGAGAGCTGCCATGGGAATTACCCAGTAGTCTCTGCTCCTTATTTGCATATACTGACGGTGAGCTGTAATGCCTTTTTCTCTCCCTCTCTCCCTATTTTATATAATTTATTAGTAAACATTCCAAAGTATGAAGAATTTCAAAAATATTGATATTGAATAGTGATCCAAATATAGATGGATATTCCCTACCAAATGTAATATAGTAAGAGAAGGTAAAACACACAATTTCTTCACTGGAGGAAGGAAGAAAAATCCTCAAATCCTGGAATTAAATACTGGCTCACCACCAGCAAAAAGAAAAATATCACCACCAAAGCTGACAAGGTGGGAACTGTATAACACCTGATAAGAAAATATTAAAATAATGAGCTGGAACAGAACTATATCCCCAAGAAAAACATGAAAATCCTGAAATATATTAAGCAATCAAAATGCCACGTTAACCAGTTAAAAGTTTTTTTTTTAACTTGTTTTACTCAGTTTTATACATGTGATTGGTTAATATTGTATTACTATGTTTTTTACAAATTGATGCAAAGGTTCTTCTAAGTTATCAATGAAAGATCCTTGCATTTGGATGATATGTACAACTCCTACTTAAAGGGAAATAATAACTAACACTAACAATATTCTAAAAGTAAAGTTAATAAATATATAATGTTTTTAATGCTAATGGAGATTGTGACTCACAATCTAAAAGGACCGAACCTACAATATAAAATGTCTTTGTTTTGGAGGGATGCAAACAAAAACAAGATGGATATCAATTTTATCCCAGAAACTTGTTTCAAAATTAATGACTGCCCAGCCCTCCGAAACAAACAACATAGTAACATATTTTTAGCAAATTGTCTTGAAGTGGAGTTTTAATAACAATAAATAACACTGTGGAGTTGAAATTACAAAATGGTATTCAAGATTAAAATGTCAGATACCTGGTTGGTATCTATATGTTGGTATGTAACATTAATAATATAAAGTAAAACTATAAAATTCCTAACCTGATAAATGAATAAAAAAAAAAATTTGAAAGGATCACTAAATTGTACTTTTTAAGCACAGTAAATCCATTTCTATTATTCATAGAGGGGTAAGAATGGTTATTCCCACCTCCCTGTGAATAATCTAATGCCTGGGGAACACTGCAAGACTTACCTTACCAGCGCTCTACTCGCGGCTCCTTCTCAGCTGACAGGCTCATTGTCCCAATCGCGTGCCTATCCTTAATATTGCCAAAGATAGGCGCTCGGTCTAGTTAGGACACATCACTTGGTCCGACCATGCACCAATTTACTAAACACTCTGCAAAAACCTGGAAATTAAACCCTTCTTTATTAATTACCAAAATCTAAAACTAGAAATATATAATAAAATAAAAGAATTCTTCTCACCAGGGGAGCAGACCCAGGAGCCAGGGGAGCTCCATCTTACTCTCCCTGTGACAGATACAGCCCCCCTCCATACATGCACTGTAGATGAAGCAGGAAGGGGGGCCCTATCCTGGTTTTGCTGGGGGTCCAGTGATTCCTAGTTACCCAACTGCCTCTCACTTAATGGTTTAGATAATTTTAATAAGTTCATTCTATGGAATGTTCACACTACTAGCGGATTACTGATACACATTGTATTGAGAGAGAACAAAAGGGAAGAAACATTAATTCTATTATTGAGAAAATTACAACTCCTGGAAAAAGACAATAAACCACAACCATCATTGACATTACAACATCAAATAGAAGAGATACAGAATAAAATCAATTACATAAATACTTACACCTAACATAAACAACTACAAAGAATGAAAGCATCTTCATACATACAAAACAACAAACCAACAGCATTATTAGCAACTAAAAGAGCATTAAATACTAGAATCCCATTTCTACTTCATAAACGCAACAATAAATTCACAAACCCTCAAGATATAGCAGATGAGTTTTGTACATATTACTGCAGTTTATACAATCTAAAACACAACAAATTACTCAACACCTAACACCAGTACTGATACAGAAGTTCCTAGATACATTAAAACTACCTATTATAAAATCTGAAAAACTACACAAACTAAACTAACCCTTCACATTCCAATAAACTATTCTAACCATTAAACAACTTTAACAGGATCAAAGAATACTATGCGCCGCTGTAAGGCAATCAAGCCCGCAAGTACATCCAGAACATGGAGTGCACAGCCACGTGGTGTCCCGCCACCATAGTCACATAGGTAAAGTACAGAGGCAGCACTTCCAGATCTGGTTAAACCAAAAACTTTATTTAACACATACAAGCTTACTGCAACGTTATCAGACGCATTTCATGGATGACCATGACTAAGGGGGTGGTCCCCGAAATGCTGTAAGCTTGCATGTGCTAAATAAAGTTTTTTGTTTTAACCGGATCTGGAAGTGCTGTCTCTGTACTTTACCTTTTAAACAATTTAAACTAAACAATGACCAGGACCAGATGGATATACATGAGATTACAATAAACAATTTACAGACATTATAACACCACACCTAATAAATATATTTAACTTAGCTGCACAGAATAAATCATTCACTACAAAACTCATCATTACTATACCTAAACAAGATAAGGATCAAACACAAAAATAAAATTACAGACTTATATCACTCATAAACAAAGACAAAAAAATGCATGCAAAATGCATTGCTAATAGATAAAATCCCAAATTAATCAAATCTGACCAAACAGGAAGACAGACATCTGACAACACTAGAAAATGATTTCATCTCTTACAATATGCCCAAATTTCCAAATCCCCTTAAAGGGCCACCCCCAAACTAAAATTTTAACCCACTACTGGCCTCACTGTATAGTTTTAAAAATGCCTTACCTTACATCTCTGCTCCTTATGGTTCCCCTGCAGTGCTTGTCCAAAGTCCAAGAAACTGAAGAGTAGGAGCTGTCTTCCTGTCCAAAGGTTTTTGCCTCTAATTTATCCTCCTGGAGGTATTGTGACATGCGCAGGGGAGCCCTTTCCCTCATTTCATTCCACCCTCTGGATCCCTCCCTGACTGCCCTTCCACCTAACATTAAAACTTTTTTCTGTGGTGTAGAGCACCCCTGCCAACCCCCAACCGCTATGTCAGATTACTAAAAAAAATCAGATCTTGACTTAAAGTCCTTTGCTCCCACGGCACTATACATTGCCGGCAGCCACGTCTGTGGCTGGCTGCTGATCTGCCCCTGTTTGCTAGTTCTGGAAAGCAGGGAGCCGGATCAGAGCACTACAGGAGTGAGGGGCTTTTTTTAGTAATCTAATATAGCATTTGGGGGTGGGCAGGGGTAGCCTACATTATACTAAAAAGTTTTATTTAGGGTGTAGATACCATTTAATCCCAAAACAAAGATGCAAACAAGGGAGCACACTATATGTGTAGAATCAACAATTTATTGTGAACAACGTTTCAGGACTACAATGTCCCTTCCTCTGGTATAACCAGTGCACAGTGAGTTACAATCATATATACCCTTAGTCCCACCCCCTGGCCATGTGACAACGTGAATGACAGGCCAGGGCATCAAAGTGAGGCTGTAGAGATCAAGCCAAACAAAGTGCAAATGCTTACAATATCAAGTGAATAAATACAATAATATGTGTGTTTGCTGCAGATTTTAAAACTCAATAATGGGAATGATGAGTTTGTAGTGAACGCTTGTTTGGGACAAAAAAAACTTTTGTGTGTACCCAGCCCAAAGTGGTGCTAATTTTCAGAAAGCTAACATCTGATTGGTTAGGGCAAAATTAGCACCATTTTCAATGATAAGAACTTTTATTGAATCTCTCTGAATCTTTTTGATGATTGGTCAAAATGTGTTTTTTTTTTACTTTAGTTACCCTTTAAGTATGGCTGCCACAGTAATGGATAAGTAGATCAGTAGGTGTGTGTACCTGTGTCGGGATGGGGGTTAAAAAAACAAACTTTTTTGATGATTGGTCAAATTTTTTTTTTACTTTAGTTAACCTTTAGGTATGGCCAGGGACGGATTTATACTTTTTTCTCCCCTAGGCCAGCTAACTTGTACTTTCTGTTCTCCTCCCCCCCCCCCATACGCTGCAATTCATTGGCTGAAGCGGAGCTTTGTGAGTGGGAGAGGGACCTGCTGCCCATAGCAAATCAGCAATCACTGCACATTTAACAGAGACCGGTAAGGCTCTGTTGTGTGCCAAATAATGTGCATTGTGTAAATTTAATATGGGGATGCAATACGGCCTAACTTGGAAAAAAAATGTTTTGCTTTATTTTGCCGCCCCTGGTGGCTGTGCCGCCCTAGGCCACGGCCTAGGTGGCCTAGTGGGAAATCCGGCCCTGGGTATGGCTGCCACAGTAATGGATAAGTAGATCATTAGGTGTGTGTACCTGTGTCTGGTTGGGGGTTAAATATATAAACTTTTTTGATGATTGGTCAAAATCTGTTTTTTTGACTTTAGTTATCCTTTAGGTATGGCTGCAACAGTAATGGAGGGGTAGGTCAGTAGGTGTATGTAACTGTGCCACATGGGGGTTAAAAAAACAAACCTTTTTCATTATTAATCAAAATTAATGTTTTTGACTTTAGTTACCCTTTAAGTATGGCTGCCACAGTAATGGATAAGTAAATCAGTAGGTGTGTGTACCTGGGTCTGGTTGATGGGGTATGTCTTTTTTGTGTTTACAACTAAAAAACTCTTTTATTGAGGATAAATCTAAAAAAATTTTTTTTGACTTTAGTTACCCTTTAAATATGGCTGCCACCGTAATGGATAAGTAGATCAGTAGGTGTGTGTACCTGGGTCTGGTTGAGGGGGTATGTCTTTTTTGTGTTTACAACCATAAAACTATCTTTTATTGAGGATAAATCTAAATTAGTTTTTTTTACTTTAGTTACCCTTTAAATATGGCTTCCATGGGAATGGAAAGGTAGGTCAGTAGGTGGCTGTACCTGGGTCTGTGTGGGGGGTTGGGGGTATCACCATTTGTATTTATGACCATGAAAAAAACTGTTTTGAAATATCCACATTTGAGGATTGTTACCATTATAGTCTGTGGGGGAAAATGTCCGGAAATTCGCTGATAACGCCGTAACGTTTCTGCGGATTCCTTAGCTAGAAGATAGCACACTTCTCCTATATGCCCCGCACGTCTGTACCGAATTTCATGTCTCTAGCTCAAAAACTGTGGGAGGAGATACGGTCCAAAAAAGCGGAAGAATAAAACGGAAGAAGAAAAGAAGAAGAAATAGAAAGAACAGTAATTTGGCTTTTTCAAGCCAAATTAATAAAAGTATCATATGCAATGTAGTTGACGATGTCCCTTTTATGTTCGCCTATTCTAATTCTGGCTTCTCACTCCATCTTTCCTACATAACACCACCCGCAAGGGAATTTAAGCAAGTATACAATCCCTTTGGTAGAGCAGGTGAAAAAATTATGAAATTTAATTTTATTACCCTTGCTTGGATGATGTACTACATCCCCTGGTATTATGGAATTACATACACCACATTGATTTTAGAGGAATTAAAATAAAAAATAAAGGAATAAAAAATTTTTTAGAGGACCTAAGAGAAAGGTTTGCTCAGTATTAGATGGGACAAGGTCCATATGTACTATTTGGTCTCCTAAATTTCTGGATCTCTTATAGGAAAACAAGGGCGGTTCAGTGAACAATTTCCCAAATTCAACATCCTGTTCTAGCAGTCTCCAATTATTCTTGATTTTATCCGAGTTAGTGCTATACTTGGTGATGAAAGGTATTCTAGGATTGTCCTTCTGTGTTCCTGCCTTATTCCTCAATAGGCTGGATCTCTCAATCTGCATAATTTTTTCATAGTCTTTCATCAATGTTGCAGCATCATAGCCCCTTACAATAAATTTATTGCACATTTCCTTAAGTCTTTTTTTGTCACTGTCATTTACGATCCTCCGTACCCTTAACAGTTGGCTATACGGAAGTCCTCCAATAGTATCTTTTGGATGGAAGCTATTTGCCAATAGCAAATTATTCCTGTCTGTTGGTTTCGTATATATGTCAGTGACCAATGCATTCCCTTCGACTTTTACCAGAACATCCAAATAATTCATACACAGCTGGTCATGAATTATTTGGATGTAAAGACTTAAGGAAATTGTAGTCCCGAAATGTTGTGTGTTGTTCACAATAAATTGTTGATTCTACACATATAATGTGCTCCCTCGTTTGCATCTTTGTTTTGGGATTATCTGAGCTTGTGGAGTAGAGAGCTGAGGAATAACACCTATCTATTGTCTGGCAGCAAGCCAACAGTGGTGTACTAGAGTGTTTCTGAACTGTAGATACCATTTAACATTTTTGGCATTAGATGCAGAAAAATCCTTTGCCAAGGTAAACTGGACTTATTTAGAGCAAACTAACAACAAATTTGGAATACAAGGCAACATCAAACAAGAAATCATGGGCTTATACTCAACACCCTCAGCTAACATTTTATGTTCAGGAATGCTATCTAAAACATTCTACATCACAAATGGAGTGAGACAAGGCTGTCCCCTTCCACCTCTGCTATCCGCATTATACAATGAACAATTAGCAGAACATATATAACGCACACATAACAGGTCTAAATTTTGGGTATATACACAAATACATACATAGAATGAATACAAAGATAATTTTGAACCACTATTAATGAAACAACAAAAAAATATAACGCATGGAATACAATCTACTAAATACTATATTTTTATCTGGAACAAATACCCCCCCCTCCCATAAAACTAAAGCTTAAAAAAAAATTAGGGGGAATGCATAAAATGGGCAAACTTCTAAAAATCCGGTTCCAAAAAATGGTTGAAAATTTTAAATTGGACCCATTAAAGTAAATTGCGAAAAAATAGTTTGATAAGTTCTAATTAAAATAAGGTTAAAATAGTAATGGTAACTTACTATTCCTCTGGGATCTGGTAAATTGTCTGGGGAACACATACAGATATCCAGAACATAAAATACAAATTAAAATCAATGATTATAAAAAATATATATTTATTTAGGCTGAATACATATACAGTTGTTAAACTGCTATTCGTATTTTTTACAAATACTTGGTATTTTGAGTTTTTTCAAAATTATTTTTCATGGGTTAAAGGGCAACAATGGAATTGGTAACATGTATTCTAGTAGAAATTGCCATGCTATTTGCTCTAGTAACGTGAGCAATTTTAGTGAATTGATAACTGAAGATAAAAGACTAATAGAGAAAAAAGAAATCCTTTAAAATTTATTCATTTCATGATACAATATTTTACTCAATTGACTTAAACCATTGGAATGTAACAATATAAAGAAAAATGTGCAGCCGCTGAAAAAATGCAATGTACATCTATAGAAGCTAGTAAATTACTGTAATTTACTACTGCCCATGGTTGGAAGCTGATGGCAAATAAATTGCAAAGCTAATGGAGAATCTGATCGTTTTGATTAAAATTACCTGTGTATTTTTTCATTCAAATAAAAGGAAAATGAAAATAATTTGCAGCATTTTAATAAACGATCTAAAAGCTTTATTGTGATATTGCATGTACTTGCTTTTTGTATTATATCAAATATGATATATTTTATTGTTTGGAAGGTAGAAGGAAAAATCTGTATCTATAGGTATATTTCTTTGGGATCCAGTTAACTATAACAGCAGTTTAACACGATGAGTATAGTACCAGTATAGTACTGATACAACCTTTTTGTCCTATGGACCTGAAAGGAGGTACTGTACTTGCATTGATCAATTGATTGTAAAACAGTAAGAACTTACTGGCCATGTACTGTAAGGGGTAGGTGATATCAGACCATACATTTAATGTTACACGTAAGTGCTAGTCTCAATATGCTGTGCTTTAAATATATTAGTCTTGAGTCCTGAGTTCAATTCCACCCTTGGACACATCTGCAAGGAGTTTGTATGTTCCCCCCATGCTTGTGTGGGTTTTCTCCAGGCACTCCGGTTTTCCCCACAATCATAAAAACATACTGGAAGGTTGTATGTGTACACAAAGTGATTAGATTCTAAGCTCTTCGGGGCAGGGCCTGATGTGAATTGAGTAAATAATTGTAAAGTGCTGCGGAATATGTAGCGCTATATAAGAAATAAAATACATACATACATACCTACAAATAAATGTGCTTAGATTGTAAGCTCTTCGGGGCAATAATCCACAATAATAATAATAATAATAAAATTAGGTTCTATTAGGCATCTGTTGGGTAACGGGTTTCATATTAAAGGATATCTACACTGGGAGCATTTTTTTTTCAAATAACCCATTAACAGAAACAACAATTACTCCCATCAACCACTTTACCATTGTTTTTGGATCTGCCCCCTATTTCTTAAGATATACAACCTGGGATTTCTTACATTTTAAGTGTCAACCAAGTGCCTTATTATCACAAACCCTTCAGCTGTGTGCAGTTTTGCTGTAACTGGAATGGTAACAGTTGGTATGTGTGAATTGCACCGTGGGAAATACCCTCTCCTTATTCATAATATTTACTGTATAAATTAATACCTTTAGGGAACAAGTGTAAAAAATGAGGTCTGCTCCTGTGTATGCTCAGGTAAAAAGGAAAATGGAAAGAAAGAAAAAGGGCATTTAAAATAAATAGGACAGAACAGTCCTACAAGTATTATAAAAGCTGAAATAGGGAGTGCAAAAAAGCAATGAAACTAGCTAAAATAGAAAATGAAATTTGGATAACGGAGCAAAAAAACTACAACCCCAAAACGTTTTTAAAGAATATCAATAGTAAAATGATGAGGACAGAGAATAGCCTGGAACGAGGTCCACCAATTCTCGAGGGGAGGAGCTTACCTGACTGCAGACATAACACAAGATGGCCAGCACTTTCCTGAGGCATAGTAAGGCTCTGAAGGCATCTAGAAAAAAAGAGACAAGGTAAGTTAGGCATACAGCTTCTATTTAAACTTTATTTATTTTTGAGTGTACTTATCCTTTAAAAACAGTACCTTTGTCCCCATGGTCTTCCTTCCCGATAGCAGCCGTACATCACAGCCAATGATTTACATCTGTTTACCAGCACGCTACTCTTACAGAGCCCTTTGAGCTTGAAGAAGAACCTGTCTGTCCTGTACCGGCGGAGATCATGAGGAATACTATGCTTCAAGAACCACAGGAATAAAGGTGAGTATTATGATCTCAGGGTATAGGGGGGACCTTAACGTAAATATGATTGGGACTAGGGGGTGGACATGCTTTTTAAATTGCAGAACTACTTGGTTGGCTTCTTTTGTTTTTTAGGGGGGAAAACTGTTGTGTAGTTTATCTGTTGTTGTTGATCTACTAATAATTTTTTAGGCAATCTGTCACACCAGTGTTTTGTATCATTGTGCAGTTCCTAACAAGCTGTGTTTCTTAAAAGAGAACTACAGCTTTGTTTCCTGTTCGATTCCATGTAACAACAAAATGTAGATTTCACACTGCAAACCTGGACAGATGTATTTTTTTTATGTAGATCACATTTTCTAAATAGGTTCCTACAGTAGCTGCTAATTCTAGGCACATTACTGTCATTTAATGTGTGCTATTTCTATATCTTCAGATTTTTCTCTAGCAAAAACCTAATTGAAAGTAAAAAAAATACAAAATCTCTGATTTACATGAATAGATTTTAGATTTTCCGGCACCAGCACAAAGCAAAAAAAGCTAGCTTGCCAAATAGTCATAAAAGCAGAAACATTTGTTACTGTTTATCCATTTACTTTATTTCTCTTCAGAGGCAGAAAATATTATTCCACGCCTTCACTACCCATTACATTCTTGAAAATGATGAATGTGCCTTTCCAAGCTAAATCTATCATTGGTCACTGGAGGTAGAAAATGTCAAGGAAAAGTTATGGCTAGTTGGCTTTATATCTTGTGACATTATACATAAAAGTAATTGAAGTACAACAAAACCACTGTTTTCTTGTCTTGCTTGTCTATTGGTTTCGAATATCCAACAAGATGGATTTAGCTGCAAAAAGCTGTATATAGGGAATCACTTCTTCTAATAACATATCAATAATAATGTGATTGGCTTTTCATATCAATCATGCCTTGCATTCTACGCAGATTGTTTTAACATACTGTTGTAGAATCAAGGTGAATTAATGATAGTGATTTCTTTAAGTGAAAGTTTAATGATTTATGTAATTTAATACCTTACACATTATTATAACCAATGTTTACAGTTTGACTACCAAATAATGAGAAAACAGAACCTTTCGGTTTTACCTGATAAAATGTTATGAAAGGATTAGCACTTAAAGTAAAACAAAATCTAGAAATATTTTATGGTGATTGACAGTATGATTTTTCAGTTAAAGAAAATGGGGCAGATTAAATATTTTCGGTGGTGCACATCTTACCTTCCCTGTTCCCGCGATGCAAAATTCACTTAGCCTGATTTGCTGCATCATTGGAACCTGCAAGGAAAGGTTTAATGACAGCATTTTTTAGTTATTTTGTGCCTTCAGTTGAAGTGGAGTGAATACCGCATAGATTATGGGGACTTTGTTTTGTGGCATTTGATAGATCTTATATTATATTTGAGAATATAAGAAGTGACAGTTTCACCCAAAATCTATTGTCATACCCATACATAACTCAGTTATAGCAGCATGTGTGACAACAAATTACTACAATTGCAATGAGTAACAATATATACTTTATTATTTTTTTGTTGTTGTAATATTTAGGCAGTAGGAGACTCAATTTACACAAATGTATACATATGTCTAAACCAATTAAATATATTTTAGTTAAAATAAGCTAATAATATTACTGTACACCAATTTAAACATTAGATTTCAAAACAAAATCATTTGATTTTTTTGATGTCAAAAATACTATGTCCTAAAGTTATTTTGTATTTAATACATATCTATGTATTAACACAATAAACCCAGAGATACTTTTAAATCATCATTGTCTCAATGTGATATTAGATTTAATAAACATACAGGACAAGCTTTTGGGGGTATAATATCTTCATCCAGTACTAATTCCCAGAGGCTTCACAGAATACAAAAGCAATATTTTTTAATCAAGATAACAAAAGGCATATGCTCTGAAAACAGGTAATAAACTGTAAACAGATAGATACAATCTAAAGAGAAGAGAGCTATACATCAAACAGCTTATATGCTATAGTGAGCTGTAACTGGGAGAGATAGGGAGAGGAGAAGGAATAGTAGAAAGGAAGCGAAAATGTCAAAAACACATTATATTGATCTCCTATAATATCTAATATATCTAACATATTATATATGTTTTTAGAATCAAGTTATTTTGTCACATGAGATCAAATGTTTTCCATTTCTAGGTTTTTAAATGTCTCTTTCAAATCTAGAATTCAGGGTTTACAGTTCATTTTTGTAAACTGGGTAAGAAAAAATATGTCCCATTGGTATTTAGCAGTTCTCCTTGTTGTGAAATGTGATGCGGGTTTCTGTCTAAATTAATTTGCTATACTTGCTGTATTTTTCCAGGTACATTTGTTCACTGGTTGATTGCAAAGGATTATTTGTATTAATATAGTTGAAAGTATCTGTTGTATTCAGTTAGATCAACTGGACTTAAAGTTGAAGACGTTTCTCTAGTTCAGAATTCAGAATGACTTGTACAAGCATCTGTTGGCAAATATGTACGCTGGGCATAGCACCGCGCCACTGGTTCAGATACGTGGATGACACCCGGGTTAAAATCCACCAGAAGGAAGTACAAGCCTTCACATAACACATCAATGCTGTAGACCAGAACATCAAATTTACAAGGGAAGAGATTCAAAACAACACACTGGCTTTCTTGAATTGCTTGGTAGAAGTTAGGGAGAATGGTTAACTGGAAGTAGAGGTTTACAGAAAACCAACCCACACACATCAGTATTTGATGTTTGACTCCCACTACAGAGCAGAGAACATCCCCACTAGCACAGAGTCAAAGGCTGAAGAAATAAAACATCTCAGAGGAGCCCTTAAAAATTGTGGCTATCCGGACTGGGCCTTTGTCAAAAGAAGTTGAAGGAAAGAAAAAGAACACGAATACCAACAGTGAAGGGGAAAAGCAAGACAGGAGAAAGAACATGGTCATTCCATATTTAATACAGTCTAAAGTTTTACTCCAGCACACCATTGTTGGCTTTTAGCCAGACAAGTGTGTAGGTGCAATCCTCCTTGCCCTCTACTCCTTAGGGCAAATACATCAAAGCAAGAAATGAAGCAATAGAGGAGCACACTACTTAAAGTGATAACTTCAATTTATTAAGCGCAAAACAACATGTATAGTATAGTATTTGAGGTTGAATAGAGACATGCGCCCATCTAGCAATATCCTCATTTCCTGCCTAACCCCCACCAAATTTATGAAGGGGGGAAAAATTCCTTCCTGACTCCAAGTGGCAATCGGAAATTTCCCTGGATCAACTCTACTTTATGTATCAATACCAGTAACTTGTAACATTCCTTGTTTGCAGAAACTCATCCAGCTTTTTTTTTTTAAACTGTCCAATGAACCTGCCATAATAACGTCCACTGGAAGACAGTTCCATAGCCTTACCGTTCTCACAGTGAAAAACCCTTTCTGAACTTGAAGCCTAAACCTTTTTTCTTCAAGTCTTAAGGGATGTCCTCGTGTCCTTTGACATGTTCTATTGGTGAACAATGCCCCAGATATTTTATTGTATGGCCCGTTAAAGTATTTATACACAGTAATCATATCTCCACGCAAGCGCCTTTTCTCCAGCGTACATAATTGTAACTTTTCCAGTCTCTCTTCATATTCAAGCTCCCCCAATCCCCTTATTAATTTAGTTGCCATTCTCTGAACCCTTTCGATTTCGAAGATGTCCTTTTTGTACACAGGATTCCACAATTGCACTGCATATTCCAAATAAGGCCTTACCAATGCTTTTTAAAGAGGGAGAATAAAATTTTCCTCCCTTGAATCCATTCCTCTCTTTATACAAGACAATACCATGCTGGCTTTGGCTGTTGTCGCCTGGCACTGCTTGCTACCTTTAAGTTTGTTGTTCACCAAAACTCCATGATCCCTTTCCAACAGGGATTCCCTAAAGACAGAGCCATTTATAGTATAAGCAGCACAAGGATTTTTAAGTCCAAAATGCATCACCTTACATTTCTCAACATTGAATCTGCCACTTAGCAGCCCAATGTGACAATCCATCTAGATCCCCCTGCAACGATTGCTCATCCTCTGAAGTTTTTAATGGTCGACAAAGTTTTGTGTCATCAGCAAACACAGAAACCTTGCTGACAATACCCACTTCCAAATCATTAAAGGGAATGTCCACTCCTCCCCACAAAAATCGTTACCTGCTTCAAAACCCCCGAAAAGCAGGACTTTGTTATGTTGAAAATTTCCGGTCTGCTCAGTCAGTCTCCACTGTGGCTGCTGTGTTCTTTTTCTGTTCTTGCGCAGCCGCAGTGGAGACTGCTCTGGAAATAGCAGTCAGTGATTGGCCGTGACATCACTGTCACGGCCGACACTGACTGCCTTACCCGGAAGTGGAGAGCCGCGGCGGTGGAGCGAGGAGGAGCATGTGAGTATAATAACTCTGTCTGGGAGTGGAATTGGAAACTTTCAACATAACGAAGTCCTGCTTTTCGGGGGTTTTGAAGCAAGTAACAATTTGTGTGCGGAGGGGTGGACATTTCCTTTAATAAATAGATTAAATAGAAATGACCCCAACACAGAACCCTGTGGCACTCCCTTTAGTCCATAATGATGGAGCCCCATCAACAACTACTCTCTGCATCCTATTCATTAACCAATTTTCTATCCATGTACAAATGTGCCTCCCCACACCAACAGACCTTAGCTTATACATTAGTCACCTATGGGGCACTGTATCAAAAGCCTTTGCAAAATCCAAGTAAACTACATCTACTGCTATGCCAGAGTCTACAGTTCTACTTACTTTTTCCTAAAAGCCAAGCAAGTTATTTTGACAAGATCTATTTCTCCTAAATCCATGCTGGTTACTACTTATAATGTCAGTACTTGAAACGTACTCTAGAATATGTTCCCTTATTAAACTTTCCAGTATTTTCCCCACCACTGAAGTTAAACTAACAGGCCTGTAATTACCTGGCTGTGAACGACTACCCTTTTTGAATATTGGAATAACATCAGCTTTTTACATTCTTGTACAAGTCATTCTGAATTGAGAAAGCCAGTCGGATGACTAGCGAAACGTCTTCAAGAACTACATTTCAAGCCCAGTTGATCTAATTGAATACAACAGATATAGGCTTAGTGATGCTTTGTTTAGCGATCCTAACTTCATTATTAATTTTAGCTAGTTTGATTGCTTTCTCACTCCTTGTTACAGTTTTTATAATGCTTAAAGGCCCTTTCCGTTCCCTCTGACTTAAAGGTTTTAAATGCCTTTTTCTTCCTTTTCATTTGCCTCTTTACATCAGAATTCAGCCATATGCGCGCAGATTTTTTTTTTTACATTTATTCCCCTAGGGTATAAATTTGGATGTCAAATGGCAGTACCTTTACCTGATAATTCCTTATCCCAGTTGACATTCTTAAGAGCTACTTTTAACATGGGAAAATTTACTTTCCCGAAATTATAGGTCTTGGTTAACCCAGGCCACATTTCCTTTCATTAACATAGTCCAAACGACACTATTTCATGGTCACTATTCCCTAAGCCTCCAGTTACCTTTATATCAATAATACGCACCACGATGTTAAGTATTACCAGATTCAACAGAGCTACTTTTCTAGTAGGAACTTCAACCACCTGTGAGAGAAAATTATCCTGCAGCAAATTCAGGAACTCATTGTCTTTTTCTGTGTTGGCAGTTCCACTACACCAATCAATGTCAGGGTAATTAAAGTCCCCCATAATGAGCACACTTCCCAAACTTGCCGCCCTTGCTAACTGCATATAAAGCTGACTCACTTCCTCCCTGCTAGCATTTGGTGGCTTATAGCAGACACCAACAATGACATTACCCCTTTCCTGTTGCCTAATTCCATCAATATTGCCTCCGCTTTAACATCCATATCGCCAGTTATCTCTTCTTTTAAATTTGGCTTCAATCCTTTTTTAACATAAACACATACTCCTCCCCCTTTCCTTTTTACTCTGACCTAAACAAGGAGTATCCTTCTAAATTTACAGCCCAGCCGTGAGAACTGTTCAACCACGTTTCTGCAAAACCTATTACATCATACTTTTTATTCAACGCCATAATCTCTAATTCACCCATTTTATCATCCAGGCTTCTCGCATTTGCAAACATACATTTCAGATTATGATCCTGTCATTTATACATACACTTAAATACACATGCCTCCCTACACCCTATGCTAGCCCCACCCCCATTCCCCCCACCACTGGCCTATCTACACTCTGCTTTCCTCCTGGGCTATCTATCCCATTGAGACTGCTAATACCTTTCCCCCCCAAACCTAGTTTCAAATTTCCTCCAACCCTCTAGCCATTCTCTCCCCTAAAACAGCTGCACCGCCATCAGTGAGGTTTATAGTTCTCTATAAACCCCAACCCTTCTTCCTTACACCACCCTCTTAGCCATGCATTAATGCTCCTAACCTCACGCTGTTTCCCTAGCGTAGTACATGGCTGCGGTAATATTTCTGAAAACACTACACTGGAGGTCCTTGCTTTTAACTTGGCCCCTAGCTCTCGGAAATCATGTTTAAGGACTTTACCTCCTCCTTTGTCATTGGTACCAATGTGAACTAAGACTGCCGAGTCACACCCGGCCCCACCCAATAATCTGTCTACATGATCCATCACATGCCAAACCTTAGCACCAGGCAGACAACACACAGATTACCCTATCTGCCTTCCTTTTAAAGGAGTCCCCTACCACTACCACCTGCCTAGCATTCCTGATTAATCCTCCCTTGTATTAGAGATGGCAGTCCCCTGGGTTATCAAGGGATTAGCCCGCTCGATACATGCTAATTCTGAGCTGTCCTTCTCCACTTCATCACCTAAGGCGGCAAATCTGTTGGGATAGGCAAGCTGGGAAGAAGCAACCCTACCCTTCTGTCCCTCACTTTTCCTAGTAACCCTAACAAAACTGCCTCCTCCCTCAACCTTCCCTGTAACATCTATACTGGCCCCAGCCAGTGCCTGCTGTCCCCCCAGATTTGCTAATCCTTGCAATGCTGCAAGCTTTCCCTTGAGGGTCTCCACCTCAGCTTCCAAACGGGCAACCCACTCACACCTGACAAAGACATAGGTCCCCTGGAACGTCTGCTCCAGGTTCCTATACATGAGGCAGGATGCACAAAACTGTCCCTTCTAATACACAACACCAGCACAGCGACACACCAACCTTGTTTTATTGCCCTTCTTCTTTCAATGTCCTTCTTTTTCTATGGCCTTAAGAGCAAGGTCCTTTAGAACAAGGGACACTTTCCACTCTAGTTTGTTTCCACTCACAGGAAACTTATTTTTGTTAGGTCCAAACCGCAGGTCCTACCAATGTGAATCCTATTTAACTAATGGGCCCCAGACCCCACACCAATTTTTGCAAGAGCCAGGAAGAGAGGAAAAACAAAACACTTTCACAACCTGCTTGCAATTACAACAGGTGCAATACTAGAATATAAAAGCCCAAGTGCACCCCTTTAACTGGAAAAAAGAAAGATTAATCTGCTTAGTGCACACACATTCCCTAACACAGCACACTATCAGCACAAACAATACTTATTTTCAAACTTTCACACACACCATACAACCATCAAATGATTAAATGTCCTTTTTTTCTATGTCCTTAAGAGCAAGGTCCTTTAGAACAAGGGACTTCATACACATTCCACTCTAATTCCACTCTGTAACGCTCCGGATTCCCAAGTAAATACCCCAATCTACAACCACTATCTTCACCAATAGACAAGCCCCCATTTGCTGGGAGGCTAGATGCGTCTCACCTAACACGGTTGCCCCCTGGATTTGGAGTGCAAGGTATTCGAACTGAGGCCGGGAATACTGGAGAAGTCTTAAGTGAAACAGATAGGCAAGGCACAAGGAAGAGAGACAAAGGTCAGAGACCAAAATATGAGGTACAGACTAGGCGTAGGCAAGAGCAAAAACAGAGCAAGAGATCAAAAACAGGAATTATGCCACCAGTCACGGTACAGAGGGTTGAGCAGAAGAGTAGTCAGGAACGAGCAGAGGTGAGGGCAGGTAGATACAAATCGAGTTCAAAAAACAGGCAAGGTTCAATAACAGAGAATATACAAAGAAAAGCACACCACCATCAAGATAGATAAACTAACCGCTATCGGAAAATGACCAATGGGCTAAGGGGTTTAAAAAGACTAGAAGGACCAATAGGAGAACAGCCAAGAAGAAGAAGAGAGCAGATTGGATGATAGAAGTATTTTGTCACTGTGACTTTAAGCGCGGGATGCGCTTTTGCAAAGTATAAGAAGACGCAAACGCACGCGCCCGCGGACGTTCGGGAAACCGAAACAATCGCTGAATGGGAAGTCGCGCCGAATGAACTGCGGCTGCCGCCAAAGATTGAGCACCGGAAGACAACGGAGAAAGCCGAAGGCACTCGGAAGTGAAGGACGCGCCGCGGGAGCTCCATGCAGATATGTTTTTCTTTACACACTCGTTACCACTCACAGGAAACTTCTTTTTCTTGCATACAATTTTTCTGGAAAGCTATGTCCCTTCTATTATTATTATTAGTGGAAGATGTTAACTGTAATATAGTGCTGTTATATCACCTTTTTAGCTTCAATACTATGTATTTCTTCTCTTTTTAGATTTGGAGATAAATCAAGTTCTTAACCGCAAATACGAGTTTATCCATACTAAGGGAAAACCTAAACACATTTTAAAATGTTATTTTTCTATAAATTCAGACTGTCAGAAGGGTAAACATTCTGTACTGACTGCAATATGTTAATGTATATAAAAACAATCTACAGTATATACTGTGCAAACGTGCAGTACAGCTATAAAGTACAAGTAACATGGATAAGCGACTATTGCGCAGGGAGAAGCAAAGATTGTGCAGGCATATGATCACTATATATAAATATTTTAATGTGCCATATAATATAACCTTTGGTGCATTGGTCTCTAATAGGTAATATCAGAGGACACGTGGCCATCCTTTAAGAGTAAAAGAAAAAAGTTTTTCAGGTTAGGAAAGTTTTTTTGAACAGTGAGAATGGTGAAACTGTGGGACTGTCTTCCAGCAGTTACAATTCACAGTTCTTATACATGTGACAGAAATTAGTGTTTACAGTATGTTTTGCAATGCCCCTGTAAACATCAAACATTACATGTACCTTACATTTAAAAAGACATAGAAAAGATAATCAATGCACATTCCTAGGCCCCATACAATATCATATTATCAGCACACTGGCATACATTATAAACAAAGCTGTTTTAGTATACATTTCTGTGATCACATGAATGAAAAGCCTTCCAACCACATCAAGGTAACCCCAGTCTGGAAGGCCCTAACTTTTCACATTTCTTTACTTCAATTACGATTAGCAAACTTTTGCATTTCTCAAAGTTGCACACTGGATCAATGTAGCAGGCTTTCTCACTTCCCCCAAGCCCTTGGGGGAAGCGAGAAAGCCCCCCAAGTCCATCTAGTGCTTTAAATTGAAGGCATAGGACCTCTCTATGAGAAATGCAAAAGTTTGCTAATCAAAATTGAAGTAAAGAAATTTAAAAAGGTTAGAAGTTAGGACCTTCCAGACTGGGGTTTCCTTGAAGTAGTTTAAAGGCTTTTCATTCATGTGATCACAGTAATGTATACTAAAACCACTTTGTTTATAAAGTATGCCAGTGTGCAGATAATATGATATTGTATGGGGCCTAGGAATGGGCATTGATTATCTTTTCTATGTTTGTATAAATGTTTGACCAGATCAGTAGCACTTCTGCAAAATGTAGTTATAATTTAGCCTAAGGAGTGCTTCCACAACCCTTCTATTATTTGCATTGAAAAAGAGCACACATACTATCCAGGGGAGGTTAACAACAAGATTTCTTCTGGATTCATAAATTTAATATTTTTTGGATATTATGGTTTGCATGCTGAAGATTTTGATATCCCTCTTAATGGAACTGGAGACTAATGAGATAATTGGTTGACTCTAGACATGTGATTTACAATTATTGTTTTTATTGTGTGTTCATAATAAAAGTATAAAAATATCCTGAAAAACCACACTGCTGCTTGAGGCAGTGATTTATAATCAATATTTAAGAAAGCTGCATCATTGGACTTGCTGTGGGATGACATATTTCCTTGTTAAGGTGTGGCATAATCTACATTACATTTCCATACATTATTTTTATTTTTCTAGATTCCAATTTAAGTTCACTACAAAATTAAAATAGCTACAGATTAAAAAAAGATAGAAGATGTAAGGGGTGGAATAGGACATATCATGTGATGCCATTTGTATACCCTGTGAAGAGAATACAGTTTCCTTGGAATGTTGTAAGCAAAAATGTGCTGAAAAGTTAATCAATCAGATCAAAGCATTTAGAAAGGAACCCTGGTTGCAGTACTTGATTCCTGTACAATTTGGGAGTAAAGGAAGGACACTCCTGTGTGTACTAGCAACAGGACTCATATATAAAGGTGTGCGGTATCGAATAGTAGAACTTTCATTTTAAGAAGAACTTTTATTAACTATCTCAGTCCTGTGTTGTCTAAATGTAGACAAGATATAGACAAGATAGGTTTATACTTAGGATTTTTCTTTCTAATACACATTTCATTCAGTTTTATACATTTATTCATTTTTTATTTATGGAGAGCTCTGGGAATTTGTTTCCAGGCGTGTGTGGTGCCAATGTTTATGTAGAAAGAGTTTTCTACATAAACTACAAAACATTATTTTCCTGATTTAGATTTTCGTAGCTGAATAATGGAAAATGAAAAGCAAACGTCAGACCTAAGATAATAGACTTTCTTTCTTTAAGCCGAGAGTAGCTTTTTCACATATAAAAGGTCACCAAATAGCTGCAGTCCATTAGGGAATGCTCAGCAAATGTTGGTTTGATATATTTTATTGTAGGAAAACCAAAAATAATACAAACACATTCAAGCAGAATAAAAAAATAGGCATTTCGAGCTTCGTGTTTGGAATATTTCTGGAAGTAGAGGTTGAGGTACTAATAGGATGTACCGTAACACTCTCTTTTTAGAAATGTGCTGAGATACTAAGATACTAATGCAGCAAAATTGTCTTAATTGTATCCACTGTTTTTATATTACATTTTTCTGAATGTTTTGCCCTCCTCAAACTATGGATTTAAATATGTCTCTTATCATGTGGAGTACTGTATATTCTGACTTAAAGGGGCAACTACACAAAAGAAATTAGTATTTCTTACCTCCCAATATCAATTGTTTGAGGAGTGCCAACACGTACAGTTTTCATCTGCCAGGTTCGTGTTCTGGGCTTTCTTGTATAAAAGATAGTGCTGAAGCTAGGCATAAGCAGTTTTCTTCATGCTGGCAATCCTCACAGAAGCAATATTTTGAGGTAGGAATTACCTATCCTACCCAAGGTACATCTCATTTTTAAAAAGATTTATGTGTATACAGTAGTTCTTCTTTAATTAAGCATGTATGCCTATTCTAGACACCAGGATGATATAAACATTATTACCGTCTGGCAGCTCTACATGAGAGACAGGAGAAGAAGAACTATTAATATTTTTGGAAGAGACTAGAAGTATTTTAAGGAGAACAACATTTTAAAATATTAATTGATAATAAAATATGTATAAGCAGCTTATTACTGATTGGGGGCATTTTGCAGAGGGGCATACACCTTTTTCACTCTGCTGCTTTTTGAATTTCATAAGAACCCGTTTCTGTGAAATCTAACTATCCAGGCATTGAATTTACAAATTCTGTATATTTCAATACATACTCTGAATAGTTCTGGGGAAGTAAAAGAAAATCTGTAAAATGTAGGTTCAATATTTATGATCAATGCATATTTTATAATTATGGTAATTATATATTCCATATTAAGGAAAAGGAGCAATGAGCAAGGAGATTAAACGTTACATTCACAAATTTTGTAACAGATTTTGTAGATCAGATCCTGTTCCTACAGTATATCTAATTTCAAATAATTTCTACAGATCTGTAACATGCCAGTTTTGTCAGCAGAGGGCAGGTTTATCCAAAGAACCGCTGTGCTTTTGTAAATAAGATGACAAAATGAGTGTGTATATATATATATATATATATAATATATATATATATATTAATATTATATATATATATAATGTGATATAAAAATGTCATAAAATGATTTACATTTTTAATCTTTATAATCACTACTTTATTTTATTCTATTCCTTTTTAATTCTATCTGCCCCAATTGGCATTACACAATGATTCATGCTGAAGATACGTTTATTAATGGAATGCTGCATATATATCGTATTCACAGATCAATCATTCTGTAATAATATAGCATTTTGATTTGCACTTTCAACAAGAAGATTGGTTGATATTCAAATTATACTCCGCTTATGTTCATCTAACATTGAAAGGTCTGAAAACCCATTTATAATAAGCAGATCTGTATTCACTTTCAATCTATGGACTGTATCTAAAGCACAAGGCTCATTACAAATTCTGAATCTCTGTAGAAGTGTTGACTCTTCATGTTTTAGAAAAGGAAACATTAATGAGAATGAGAACAAAATAGCTTGTTCAGTATTGAGTAAATAGATTTTCCCCATTAACAGCTTTCCAAATTACGTTTTTTGCCTTGACACTATAAAATTTAAAGAGCTACTATTAAATAATCAGTAGATTCTTAAGAAAGCTTTTATAAGTTTCTCAGCTAAAAGAGTTAAAATAGCTACAGGCAATATCTTAAGCTGGAAAACAGAATTAGGATAAACAAATAAAAGCTTAAATAAATAAAAGTAGGTGTTCTTCTCTTGGAATAAACAAAGGATTTAACTTTCATCATTTTCATGTAATATATTAAACATTATTGCCCAACAACACAGTGAGATGATAAAAATAGTCCTACTCCTAATGCTTCTGAGGACTTTGGTTTGAATCCACTCTTGGCTACATCTGCAATGAGTTTGTATATTGTTCTTGTGTTTGCATAGTTTTCCCATACAATCCTAAAGACATACTGAAATGTCGTGCATAATGCATAATGTTATGTTTTTTATATACAGTAAAAAATACAATAGGTTTTGACAACAATGGAATGTAACTTGTAAAAAA
This sequence comes from Hymenochirus boettgeri, assembly GCA_019447015.1. NCBI lineage: Eukaryota > Metazoa > Chordata > Amphibia > Anura > Pipidae > Hymenochirus > Hymenochirus boettgeri. The sequence continues at coordinate 81,634,541 of CM033472.1, forward strand.
AACACAGGATCACAAATTTCACGTACACACCCTAATCCTCAGTTTGCATTGATACACCCATCTGCTGCTGTCTAGAGCTGGTTTCAAACTCGTACAGCAGCAGAGTAGGCAGCTTTGGGAACAGTCACCAAATATTGGCCATGATCTCTTCTTCAAGGCTTTCACTAATTGCTGTTTCTGGAAACTGTCTACTCAGCAAACATGGGGAGAGACATTTGCGGCAGAGGATTGGGTGTGTTAATAGGAGTAGAGATGTCTTTGGTAAAGGTAAGTATGAGTAAAAAGTATTAAAGCTAATGTGTGGGTCCTTTACCTATAGCCAGATATTTTAGAGGGTGGACATGCCCTTCAAAGGGACATAGCTTAGACCTTGCTTGATGTTCCATTATAAAATACCGTTAATCACAATTCTGTTGGTGTGTTGATTGTTATTGTGATGAAAAACATTTTGGTTTAATAATGTTTTCTTAACTCCATTTTCCTATCAATTAATGGATTTTTGATCTAAATAATTACAATTTAAGCAAAAGTAAGGTGTGGGGGAAAAATTGGACCATGGCATGGTAGGAAAGCCTTTTAAAATGCTCAGTTAACGCCTATCATGCACCATTATGCTCGTATGGACTACATTTACATATGTAACAACAATAATTTTAAGAACAATAACATTACATTTTCTCCATCTTCAGGCACCAGAAATCCCAAACCAGCATACAATTGTGCAAGGTACCTTTTGCTCCGTGTGGGATTTACTGTGATTGATATACTGTATCCCTCATATTTTGTTAAGGATTTATTAGTATGTTGGAGCTGGTGACTTTCATGTTGCCACTATGAGATATTGGGTCTAGGTAAATGTGTAATAAAACAGTTGTTACCTTTCATGTTTAGTGTTGATTGCTCTTTATGAAACAGAGCAATTAGTGGGTCCTTAGTAGAGAATGCCAAACTTTCGAAAGTTCGGTCCGTTTTTGAACTTTCGAACTATATGGAAAGTTTGAAAACGGACCCATTAAAGTCAATAAGAGTCAAATAGTTCGAATGAAATACAATTAAAATATCAATGGTAACTTAATGTAAATGGTTGTGGGACCTGGGAAATGGTCTGGGAAACATGTTCGAATATCCAGGACTTTTGAAAAATTGATTTTACTCTCACACGTGCTACTTCTGAGCTCTGGCGTTCGAACATTCGATAATTATCCCATGAACGAATTTGATAATTCGATATTTACTCGCATATAGGTATAATAGACATTTTACTCACGGATTCGATATTTACTCGCGAATAGGTATAATAGACATTTTACTCGCTGATTCGATACTCGCGTATAGGTATAGGACATTTTACCCGCGGATTCGATATTTACTTGCGTATAGGTATAATAGATATTTTACTCACGGATTCGATATTTACTCGCGAATAGATATAATAGACATTTTACTAGCGGATTCAATATTTACTTGCGAATAGGTATAATAGACATTTTACCTGCGGATTCAATATTTACTTGCGAATAGGTATAATAGACATTTTACTTGCGGATTCGATACTTGTGTATAGGTATAATAGACATTTTACTTGCAGATTCGATATTTATTTGGGAATAGGTATAATAGACATTTTACTTGTGGATTCGATATTTACTTGCTTATAGGTATAATAGACATTTAACTTGCATATTCGCACGCCTCAAACATTCGATAATTATCAAAAGTGTGGAAAATATCGAAAGTCTGAGAAATCTGGGTCTGGGATAGTTTGAGAGGTCCGAGTCTGTTCGAACTCCAATAGTTTGGCTAGAACTCAGCAGTGCCCCTGGAAGTATAGCATGTAATTGAACTGGAGTAATATACCATAAATGTAGAATATTTAAGTTGTTTCTTGTATTAACATGCTTACTCACCTCCACTTTGTCACCCTTCCTCATCTGTAAGATGATTATCGATCCAAGTTTCCCATTGGGAGTGCACTGAAAGTCTATCCTTATACCTGCTTGGGTTAATAAAAAAGCTGGCATGCAATGGTTGTAATGGTTCTGTTCTGAGTAATCAAGTGTACCACTCTGATTAATACCATTATCAGTCCAGTCTGACCAGCCAGCTATGTACAGTCTTCCCTGAAATATGGGATTATGTATCAAACAGGTTATTTCTCCCATTTAAAAGCTTAATTAACCACAATAAAAACTGTTTGCATATAGTTATTTTCTGAGTATTCCTATCTTCTACTAACAAAAAGTAATAGTCAATGTATGGTTGTCAAATAATTTGAAAAAGAGAACTCAGGAAATTAATCATCCAAAAATTGCTTACTTTTTAAACAAGATTGAATTTGAACAAATCTCTTTGCATACCCGTTTCAATGCACTAGCTTCTGCAAGGATAGAGAAGCAAGGTCTACCATCACGAACACTAATTCACTGGGCAATTGACCAATCATATAATAATTCGCCACCACCACCACCCTACATTTGAGGCCTTGGGGACACCCCACAAGCAATGGCTATACACACCCTGTCCTGGCAGCTAAAGGGCAATCACTACACCACTCAGCCACCAAAGGGTAAATTAACATTCACACTTTTTAGCGAGCAGTCACAGAATGAATTAGCATTCTAACAAGCAAAGCATTTAAACAAGGTTAAATAGCCGTTCAAACACATATTACTCTATTATCGACTACCTGGGTTCTTTTATCAAAGACAAAACTTGTTCAATTTTAGATTTAATATTCCAAAAGGTGGACAGTGCATATAATAATAACAAAAATACAAATAAATCCCTACAATACAACACAGAGTTTTAAAATAAAAAGGATACAAATATTCACACATTTCTCATGTACAGCTTTTTTGCTTTGCTCAAATAGAGTATTTTAGAGGATAAAACCTGAGCCCATGAAACTTATAAATGGCAGTTCCCTAAGGAAATACCGAAACTAAAATCACAGTTGAGATATTTATTGGAAGGGAGATATATTTATTTCATTGTATGTTTTCATCTGTAATCCATGCATATCAGACTACCTTAGAGAAAAAAAAAATCAATGAGATAAAACAAAACTACTGTCCACTCATCTTTAGGAACTATTTTAATTGACTGGATATATATTTTAAGATAATAACTTTTTTTCATAAATTCCCTATCATGAAACCTCTATAAAATGGGTTTCCCTCAATATTTATTTTGTTCACCTCACCTGTACATCCCACTAGACATCTATTCTTTTATACACTTTACACAAATATATTAACGGGCCATATAATTAACTCTTTGGTGCATTGTTCACCAATAGAACATTGCAAACGTTTCCTTTTTAAGGTTAGGAAAGGTGAAAAAGCAGATGTGGTAATGATACATTAATTGGAGAGTTTAAGAGTGGGCTGTAGAGTGGGCTGGATAAGTTTCTAAAACTAAAAAAATATTGAGAATTACTGTTATTAATACATATACTGTAGTTATGGGGGATCCTTTCTGATTGCCATTTGGAGTCAGGAAGGAATTTTTTTTTTTAAATCCCCTCCCAAGGGAGGAATTGTTTATTTATTTTCAGAATAACACATAATTCAAAACAGTACATTAAACGTTGGTACAGGTTGGTACATTAGTGAAAATAAGTAGCGTTCGCCCTAACAGTGTAATTTCTTATTTCGTTAATACCTTTACAGTTAGTTTGTGGTCTCAGAGATGGGTACTGATTTCAGCAAGGTTGTTGGGGGAATTTTATTAATGGTACGGCAAAATATAGTTATACAACTTTGGCAGTGATAGCCGGGTTGTGGAAATCAGACCCATACAATCAGTATATACAATACTCAGGTGTTATGAGTGAATACAGTAAGGTTGGTATTGTCTGTTTGAATTATCGCTGTACTCTTGTGTTGGTATCTTTTGGTATACCTTGAGTATTATTCTTTTAAACCTTGGAATAAAGATCACAAACTTAAAACCCATAATGCCCTGTGATACATTGCTATTTTGTTCATTTATCTTAGGTGGCGGTTTCCCGTACATTTGGTTGGTTCCCTGTACTCTTGTGTTGGTATCTTTTGGTATACCTTGAGTGTTATTCTTTTAAACCTTGAAATAAAAAATCATAAACTTAAAACCCATATTGCCTTGCGATACCTTACTATTTTGTTCAATTATCTTAGGTGGTGGATTCCCATACATTTTGGTTGTGTCTATTCGTGAGCCTGAGCCTTTATTCGTTGCAGGTGTGAGGGGAGGATTCCCATCTAGACCATATTTTGTCATATTTGGCTGGGCAGCCCCGGTGGGTATAGATCAGTTTCTTGAGAGGCAGAGTTGTGTTAATAGCGGTTTTCCATTTAGCCAGTGAGGGAAGGGTCGGCTGGATCCATGTTTGGGCAATCAGTTTCTTTGCGTGGTGTAGGGTTTCGTGTAGGAAAGTGCGGAGAAGTCTATCGGGAATTACTTCTTCCATAATTCCCAGGAGGCAGATCTTAGGGTCTAGTCCCACCGGGGATCCCATATGGTCGTGCAGGAATTTAACTATTTGATGCCAGAAGCCTTGTATTCTGGGGCATTCCCATATCATATGGTAAAAGCTGCCTGGTGCTAGTAGGCATTTTGGGCAGCTTGGGTTGTAATTGGGATTGTAGCGGTTTAGGCGGACTGGGGTGAGGTAAGTTCTGTGGAGGATATATAGTTGGGTTAGTCTGTCCGACATTTTGGGGGAGGCTAGGGTGTGAGCTGCCAGGGCCTCTGCCCAGTCCTCTCCATCGATTGGACCCACATCAGATTCCCAGGTTGTTTTCTTGGATTGGGCTGTCGCGTGTGCCTGGGGGAGTCTGAGACAGCGGTACAGTTTAGTGATCAGTTTTATAGTTACACAGGTGTTTACCGTGTCGAATAGAGTTTTTTGGGTAGAGTCTGGGGGGGTGTTTCTGAACTGTGTCTGGAATGCGTGCCGTATCTGAAGGTATCTAAAAAACATGCTGTTTGGTAGTGCATATTCTTGTTTTAGTTGGTCAAAGTTTTTAAGCGCGTTATTGCTTGTTATGTGGAGGATACGGGTAATTTTGTAGTTGGACCATATCCTTGTGTCTGGTATAAGGGTGAATTCTGGTAGTAGCTTGTTGTGCCAAAGGGGTGTGTCTTTGTTGATCATCAGGGTATTCATTGTTTTGTTTGCTAGGTCCCAGGTTTTAAGCATCTGAACCAGGAGAGGATGCGGGTCGCTACTTAGGTGTGTGCCCCTATGACCTCTTGCAATAGTTTCTAGGATGCTAAGATTGGCGTCTGTGTTTGGTATCTCGAGTAGGGATTGGGCTCTGTCCCGTTCCCCCCGTGACCAGTGGCCCAAATGGGATAGTTGTGCTGCCAGATAGTAGGTTCTCAGGTCTGGGACCGCTAGGCCGCCCATTTCAGAGGGGTTTTTAAGGGTGGTCCAGTTTAACTTGTGGCGCCCAGTGCCCCAGACAAAAGATTTGAGGATCGATTCCATTATCTTAAAATGTTTTAGGGGTAGGAAAATGGGGGAGTGCCATAATGTGTATAAAATCTTTGGGAGTAGTATCATTTTGATCAAATTTGCTCGGCCGGTCACACCCAGAGGTAGTTTGGACCAGATCTGAGTCTTATATTTTATTGTTGTTATTAGTGGCTCTATGTTGAGGGCCGCGAATTCCGCCGATTGTCGTGAGACATTCATTCCCAGGTATTTAATTGTGTTAGTCCTGTGTATGGGTGAGGGTGTTAGTGGGGCTTCTGGGGGGAAACTGTCTAATGGTAGTATTTGGGATTTGTTCCAGTTTATGGAAAGGCCGGAGTATTTGCCATAGGTTGTGATTATTTGTAGTGATGTATGGAGGGATGTGTTTTGGTCAGCTAGGAAGAGCAGCATATCGTCTGCATAGAGGCTTATTGTTTCTTTTAGTTCGCCCTTCTGGAGTCCGCAGATCTTTGGGTGGGCGCGTAGCTGGTTTGCGAGGGGCTCTGCAACTATGGCATAGAGGAGAGGGGATAGTGGGCAGCCCTGGCGTGTGCCTCTGGTCAGTGAGAAAAGGGGTGATGTGATGTTGTTCGCTAGTATCTTGGCTTTGGGGTGTTGGTATAGAATCTGGATCCATCTTATAAAGCTGGGGCCGAATCCGAATTTTTGTAATACCTGCCAGAGGAAAGGCCACTCCACTGAGTCGAATGCCTTGGCCGTGTCGAGCGCGACCACGCATCTTGAGCCTGACTCGTTGTGGTTGGATTCAAGATCCATATAAATTCTGCGGGTATTTATCGAGGTGTTTTTCACAGGGATAAACCCTGTTTGGTCAGCGTGTATGATTGAGGTTATGTGTTTGTTTAGTCTTAGTGATAATAGTTTAGCCAGGATTTTGATATCTGCTTGTAACAGGGAGATGGGTCGTATGATTGGGGGAGCTGGGGGTCTTTGTCCTGTTTGGGGATTAGGATTATTAGTGCTTCTTGCATGGACGGAGGTAGGGATTTGGAGTCAAACATTGTGTTGTATAGCGATAGGAGTCTAGGGGATAGTACTTCTAGGTATGTGGTATAGAATTCAATTGGGAGGCCGTCGGTACCTGGGGTTTTATGTCGTGACATTGTGGAGATCGCTTGTTGGATTTCTATTTCGGAGATTGGGCTCTCCAGTTCAGCGAGTGCTTCTCGCGGGAGCTGTGGAAAGTGGGTAGTACTGAGAAAATCTCGGATTTCTGTCGGTGTGTGTTGTGTTGTTGAGGTGTATAGTATTCAGCTAGTCGTTGTGAAACTATCATTGGGTCGGTTATGGTGGGTCCTGTCGGGGAGGCTAGTTTTATAACTGTAGGTGGTTTGTGCTCGTTATTTGCCATATAGGCCAGGAGCTTGCCGCATCTCTCTCCGTGTTCAAAGTATGATTGCGATCTAAAATATAAATGTTTTTGTGCTTTGGATTCGTGTATTTTGTTTGTTTCTCTAGTTTGTAGTTTAAGAGCATTTGCCGTAGCCGGGTTTGGGTTGTCTATAAATTCTGTTTGGGCTGCTTGTAGTGCTATATTGGCTCTGCGTTCGGTTTGTGCGGATGTCTGTTTTAGTGTGTTAATGGTGCTACTGAGGGTCATTCTTGCATAGTGTTTAAATGTTTCCCACACTGCCACTGCTCTGGCGGTGTTGTCGTTCCTGGCAAAGAATTCCCCCCAGTCCGTTGACAGATCTCTATTCTCTGTTATAAAAGGGTTTAGTCTCCAGTGACGGGGTTGCGAGGGTGTGTCTCGCCATGCTAGTTCTATCCAGCAGGGGGCATGGTCTGACAGAATTCTGGCTTCAAAGCCCGAGTTCAGCAGCTTGGGTGCTAGTGTGGTGTGTATAAATATTATGTCTATACGAGACATTGTGTTGTGGGAGTCTGAGAAACAGGAGTATTCCCTTTTGTCTGGGTGGCAGTTTCGCCATGCGTCTATCAGGAGCAGCGACTGCATGGTTCTGCCAAACCTGGTGATAATATTGGGGGGAGGCAGCCAGCCAGAGGGGTGTAGGCGATCTCTTTTGATATTAGCCACCATATTGAAGTCTCCCATCCATATGGAGGGGATATTGGGGTACTCGGTTAGGAATTGTATGGGGGCCTGTAGTGCCGACATGGCAAATGGTGGGGGAACATAAGACGCCAAAATAATCAGTGGTTTGTTGTATATCTTAGCATATAACAGGATATAGGTGCCCTGCCTATCCACCCTCAGGTCCACCAGCTCGAATTGTGTAGATTTAGATATCATTATTGCCACTCCTCTAGAGGATGTGGTAAATTGGTAAGTCCACCCGACCCAGGGTCTCCTGAGGGCCAGTTGTTGCTGGCCATAAAGATGGGTCTCTAGGAGTACCACCACGTCAGCATGTTGTTTCTTAACATATTGCAATACTGCTGAGCGTTTGATTTTGTTTTGGAGGCCTCTGACGTTCCAGGCCAGGAGTTTAAGTCTATCAGGTGTCATTATTTGGTGCTAGGGGAGGTGAGGCTGGAACGGCCCATGGCGGTCAACACACATAAACAGTATTTGTTGGTCATACATGGTAGCAAACTTGGGTAAATTGGATTTACTCTTAGCAGGTGTTGCATCACAAGGCAAATAAAAGAAAATAGAACTATAGACTGTTAAAACTCAATCTACTAAACAGTGTAAATCTTAACTATCTAAGGTTCGACCCGTACAAGGGGTCTGTGGGGGCAAGTAAACTTTCTCCGCTGAAAATGGACTCTTGGTTGTAATGCAGTTCAGTTTTGGACGGTTATTGTCTTTGGCTCGCTCATTATGGTTTGCTGGTGGGGGGGAAATTGGGAGAGGGTTGGGACCCGGCCCATAGTTCTCAGGTTGTCTTTGAAAGTCACTGGAAATGGTTTTGGGTCGGGTTATGTTTAGTTCCATGGGTGTTAAGGTTTTTGGATACGGGGGGGAGTGGCCGAGTTTGTAGTCAGAGTTTTTACTTATCTGGTTTTTGTAGATTGGCCAGTGCTGTCGGTAGGTGTTCGAACTTGTCATCTTGGGGCGGTTGGGGCTCTTCCTGTGCGGGAGTCCATCCACTCAGAGGCTTCAGTTGGGGTGGTGAAGAATCTGACGGTGTCTCCTTCTGCGACCGGCAGTTTGGCGGAAAAAATAACAGAGTACTTGATTTTGGCGGTCCTCAGTCGGCGTTTCACCTCTATGAATTTGGCTCTTTGTCGTTGGACTTCCGTGGAAAAATCTGGGTAAGCAGAGATGGAGGCGTTTTGGTAACAAACATCTCCTTTTCTCTCTGAACAAACGTAGGGTGGTATCTCGGTCCCTAAAGTTAAGGAGTTCTTGGGGGTGCGCCCGGAGGTGGGGGCCTTGGGGGGATTCGGTGGGCCCGTTCCACCACGAAGGAGCTGGAGAACATATCTCTCCCGAACTTCTGAGATAGCAGGTTTTCAAGGAACTCTGGGGGGTTCGAGCCCTCGGCTTTTTCTGGTAGGCCTACTAGTCTAATGTTGTTGCGGCGATGTCTGTTCTCCAGGTCGTCTTGTTTTAGCCGTAGGGCTTGTATTAAGTTTTGATGTTCTCTGATTTGTTGGGGAAGGGGGTTGACATTGTCCTCTATTGAGCTTATGCGGTTCTCAGTGTCTTTAACTCGTTCTCTGAGGTTTTGGAGATCCTGTCGGAGGAGCGATATGTCCGTTTTAACTTCTTCAAGTTTTGTGGTGAGTGTGGATTGGCAAGCGGCTATGGCTTCAAGGACTTTAGTGGTATTGTCGGTTTGTTGTACCGGGATTTCCTCCGTGAGGGTCTCAGGCTGTGGGTCTGGGTCCGGGTTCTCTTGTCTTCGGAATTTATCTAGTACGCTTGCAGCGTCTTTGTGGGATGAATTTCTGTTTTTTGGGGGGGACATTGCGGCTTTAGTTGTGCTGTTTTGGGTGGTTAGGCTTATGCCTGGCCGCTGTTTTTAGTGTTGTTGAGTGGTGGCGTCTGGTCGCGAGGCTTGTTTTCTCAGGGGCCCACGGGTTGCCCCTGTTATGCTCTAGGGTGTGGTACTCAGGTTAGTGAGTCGGTGGCGCTGTAAATAGTCTCTCTGGAGGCCGGAGCATTGGGTTGGTGGGTCCCAGCAGTGGTCTGGGTATATGCTGCTTAATGTGGGGGGGGTCACCCAGGCATCCCCTCCCTCTTGGTCTCTGGTCCCCTCAGCTCCCTCTCCTCCTTTGGGCTGGTGGGTATTCCGCCTCGGGGGCTGTGCTGGGGCGTGGGGTGTTTCCGGTGTGGAGACGGCTCAGGCCTCCGGCCCCCCAGGCGGTCCCGTGGCGGTGGTGGGCGGCACTGGTGTTGCTGGGCGCGGGCCAGCAGCGGACCCCCAGGGAGCCCAGTGCGTCTCTCCGGGTTGAGGCCGAGAGGTCCAGAGTCCCGGGTCGACTGCCTCTTCCCCGGTGTTTCCTGGCCCGCGTGGTAGTGCGCCGGGTGGTATGGCGCCTCCCCTAGGCCCGCCCGACCCTGTTACTGACCTCGTGGCCGGGGAGCGCGGGCGGGTGTTGCTCCGGATTACCAGGTGCGGGGGCCCGCGGTTGTCCGCCTGAATTGGTTGCTGGGCTAGGCTTTCTCCAGGCCAGATCGGGAGGCTCCGGCCGGCTGCACGTCCCGGAGGTGAGGTTTTTCCGGGTCCAGGGTACGCCCGTGTGTTGCTGGGGTTCCCCGTGAGGGTTGGGGGTGGTTTGTGTGTGGGGTCCCCACCAGGTTATAGCAGGATTTATTGGGGATGAGCGGAGCTAATCTAACACGCGTCTAACTGCCAGCCATGTCAGGCCACGCCCCCCCAGGAAGGAATTTTATTCCACTTTTCAGCTATACAGTTATTTTGCTGCCAGTGCTTTTGCCTTCATTAAGTTTTCTGCAAATGTGTGGTTTCTACCCACCTCTTAACTCCTATGATGATATTAAATCAATAAGCGAAAGAGTGATAATCAGAAGCTGGGTAATAAAGAATGCAGCTAGGTACAAATAGTACCGGTGCTGTGAATGGTGTGTATAGTAGTCAATCTATCTGATTTCCCATTAAACGAACACCATGTTAAAGCATTGTCGAAAGGTTTAATTTTTGCTCCTACAAAGGGGTTGGACAAATTCACCTTTGTAAAAGATTTGCATTTGTTTGCAAATTTGTAGTAGCAGTGTTGCAGTGTGACGGTCTCTAGCTCTCCCTGTCAGCTGCAGCAATTACCTACTTAAAGGTGAATGTAGCCAAATCACTGAAACATGTAGGGACACTTAAAAAAACATATGTAGTATGTTTAGTATGTTTAGTATGTTAGGGCTAGGCCACACTTGTGGGTTTCTCACACGTATCCCATCATGTTTTGCAACCCATTAGCATGTGATCATCGCATGCTAGTACATCACAATGTGGAAGGCCACAATGTATGTGCTGAGATTTGCGCATTTTTTACGCAAATCTCATTTGATCCAATAATGGATTGGTGCCAAAATTGCAGCTCAAACGTAACAAGCATGAAACACGCTTCTTGTAATTGCATATTTCACATGCTTTTTGTTCGCTGTCAGTGTGGCCGCAGTCTTAGGCCTTGTATACACATACTATATGACACACGACACCCTAGCAACAAATGGCCAGTTTGATGATTCGCTAGGCGGGTTGCCGAACAACAAAGCTTCATCGGGCATCATGAGCCGCATCGTACCTGTGTACAAAACCTTAGAATCACAAACCCTCCAACATTACACTTTACATGTACACTTATATAAAAAAACATGGTCCAGAGCTGCATGGAGAGGATTATGATCTCAGCACACCTGTGCACATTTCTCAATAATATACCAATTAAGGGGAATATCCAGTCAAAAATAAAGTTAAGCTATAAATCACCCCCCAAACCTAGCTTTCACATTATATATATATATATATATACATACATAAAGTTGAAAATTAAGGGGACACCACGCAGGAATAATCTGCAGTAACTAATGTTTTTTTTTTTTTTTTTAAAATCTGCAGTAACTTTAATGCAACATGTTTTGGACTATCAAGAGTCCTTTGTCAAGCATTAGTAGAAGTGAAAGGAAAGGCCATTTAAACCTGTGCAATCAAACAAACCCCGCCCCGTCAGTGTAATATCCATAATTGATTGTCCAATGATGTAATGACAACAAATCCGTCATGAAAGTGCTGTGTGAAACAATGGATGAATCTCCATCTAAAAGCAAACAAGATTAAAGTGCCAATGCAAATATATTATAAACGTTTTATAAATATTCTATACCAAGACTGTGAATAAAAGATATATCAAAATTTAAAATGGTTAAAATACATACGGATAAACTACTGCTACCAACACTATCTGTTATACACATCTATCATATAGTAGAAATAGTTTTAAAAAAGAATGCTGTTATTTAGAATTATATATCTGGGCAGTACCTTATTACATTTATTAATCAAAATCGAGAGGTCCTGTAAAGAGATAGTAACAATGTAACAATAGATCAACTTAAGATGTTTCAAAGACAATAAATAATAAGAATAAACACTGTTATAAAAATGGATTAATAGAACATGACTCATTCATGCCAGTTGGTTGCAAAGTATTTAATTTTTTAATCCAAATGGTCTCTTCTTGAAGTAATTTACGTTTAAGGTCACCTCCTCTTAAAGGTAATTTAACCTGTGCCAGCACACACCATTTTAGCTGGGAGACTCTATGTTTGTGTGCAGTAAAATGTCTAGCAACTGAGGTGTCCGTATAGGAATCTTGTTTGTAATTCCTAATGTTACCTTTGTGCTCCTGAATGCGAAATTTCACTGCACGACTCGTCTGTCCAATATATGCCTTACCGCATGGTCATTTAAGCATATAAATCACATTATGTGATTCGCAGGTAGAAAAGTGTGTCATTTTGATCTTATGGCCCATGGTAGAATGGCAGATATCCTTACCATTTATGATAGAATCACAGCAATTACAATTTAGACAGGGAAAGGTGCCTCTATGTATAGTATCTATATGGGCTTCTGTCTGTTTAAATAAATCAGACAGACATAATAAGTCCTTGACATTCGAACCTCGTTTATAACAAAAGATAGGAGGAGTTTCGAATAAGTGACCATATTTGTTATCACAACTTAATAGAGACCAGTGTTTTCTCACAATCTTTTCTATGCTCCTACTCTGTTCACCAAATTTGGATACGAACAGCAACCTCTCTGATTTGTTATCCTTGCATTAAAGTTACTGCAGATTATTCCTGCGTGGTGTCCCCTTCATTTTCAAATTTATTCAAGTCCACTTCCTGGTTGCAGCTGTCAGTAAAGGCACAAAGTGATGTCAAATCCAATAACCTGACAGACGCAAACAGGAAGTGGAGTGGCTGTCAGCGCAGAATCCCTCTGCTCCTGTTTTTGCTTGCAACAAGCCTGTAACAGGAGCAGGGGGCGACGCTTTGACGGTGAGGGAATGGGTCAGATAAGAGACCTCAGGAGCATCTTGGAAACATATTAGTAATGTAAAAGCTAATTTTGTTCAATAACTTTTCATTTAGCAAAAATAACTTTGTTATTTTGTCATACTTTCATACACATTGCAAAGACTTTGCTATACAATTGTTTTTAACATATTTTCATGAAATTATAATTAAAATAAAATAAATCGTAAAATGCATAAATGCGTAAAATTATTAAACAAACTGAGTCCCGTGAAACAGATGGAACGTGATGGACGATGTAAAAGCTAATTTTAGGGGGCCGATAATATTTATGGCTAAACTTTATTTTTAAGTGGACTTGCCTTTTAAAAGGGGAATGCACCATGTAGTCTCCTTAGGTGTAGCTATTAAGGGGTATGCCATTTGTAGCTCTGCACAATGTTGCTTCTAGAAGTATATATATATTTATGGAGTACTGTTAGGGGATGCAAACACGTTCTATAAAATTGATGCAGCAGGAGGGCTGCTTGTTGGAAGTTTCTCATAAACAAAAACAAAAACACTCCTCCTACCCTCCAGTCTACTTCCTCAAGTAGGTGACTGGCAATTTCATATGTGTAGCTGACTGCTTGCATACAGTTGAAAAACTATGTATCTGATGATAAGTAGAGATGTCCGAACTTCGAAAAATCCGGTCCGCGCGAGGATCCGCGGATTTTCGAAAAAATCCGTAAATTCGAAAATCCGCGAGCGGACCCGTTAAAACGTATTAAAATTACACTACCGATACTTTGATAGACAGATGTACAATATTAATTTTACTTAGATGTACCATACATATTGTTCGACATTAAATTAGTTTGGTGATTATTGTCTAATGTCGTCTATTGTGTGGTTACATTTAATCAGAACTTCAGAAAATACAATGATCATTTAACCAATCGACTTAAAACAACTACTTTATCGATTGTAATTACGATCGTTATTACAATCTAATGTCTCATAATAAGATCGAGAAAATGTAAAAATTTTCAGCCAATCAAAGGAAATAGTCAGATAGTCAGATAGTTTACAAAATTGGCCTGGTATGGTTACCTTTACTTAATGTTGACAGATTACACATTTTAAACTACTGTAGCTACCTTTTAAACTGTCTTTAATCAGGTGATAAATAAACTGCCCTTTAATCAGGCAATACATAATATATGTGCTTCAGACATGCAAATAAAGTGGAAGTTTAGTGCAAATAAAATTTTTTTATTTTATTTTTTTCTCAGTCCACTAACCAATCTGCACTTATTTAAATTTACAGACCAGGTGCCTCTGCATAAGGGTGAATCAACATCAAGGACAAACTCTGGGCACAATGAGAATTTATGATTGATATGAGCCCGATATGAGGAGTGTAGAGACACAAAACGTAACTCACCTTGCAGGGGAAACCAAATGGAATGCCAACACGAGTGGTATTAAAACAAACAGCCACGAAACTGCTCAAATTCCAACAAAAAAGCAGACACACACCGGACCACATGACGGACCCAGCTGGTATGATACCTTTGTATATATATTTATAACTATATGTATCGCTTATTTGGTTCACATACACTTTTCACATTGTTTATATTCTATTATTACATGTAACACCATGGAATTTTTATATGGACTTTTTATATGGATTTGTTGCTGGACTTTATACACCTTATTGTGTTCTTTTCATCCAATGGAAAAGGATCCTATCTAATTGGAGGCAAAACTTGGAAGAGGGTGGGACTATGGGTTCTATTTATTGTGTATAGCACTTTCACTCATTATCTGATGAAGGGTGGCTGAGGTCCCCCGAAAAGTTCCACTGTGTTGTTCCACTGAATAAATGGATTAAGGATCCACCTCTTTGCAAAAGTGTGTGCGGTTCCTAATTTCTTCTAGTTTTACTGACTGATTCCTTATAAGTTAAGGATAAGGGGAATACCAGAAAAATACACCAATGCATGGGAAATTACAGAAACTATATTCTCCTCCTTGCTATCCGATATAGAGCCCACATAGCTTTAGCCAAAAATCCTTTGAGGTACCAAGAGACCTTACCAAGAGACATCATAGCTTGCCTACATTTTTAAACCACTAAGGAACTACCCTACCCGGGTAGGGTGGCTTCTTCACAGATTGCCCATCCCAACAGATTTGCCGCTTTAGGTAATGAAGGGGAGGAGGACACCTCGGAATTAGAGTGTATGGAGGGGGCTAGTCCCTTGAGCACCCAGGGGACTGCCGTCTCTGATACAAGGGAGGAGGAATAAAGGATCAGGAATGCAAGGCAGGTGGTAGTGGTAGGGGACTCCATTATAAGGAAGGTAGATAGGGTAATCTGCCGCCAATACCCTACATGCCGAACTGTGTGTTGCCTGCCTGGTGCTAGGGTTCGGCATGTGGTGGATCGTGTAGACAGATTATTGGGTGGGGCTGGGTGTGACCCAGCGGTCTTGGTTCACATTGGTGCCAATGACAAAGTTAGAGGAGGAGGTGAGGTCCTTAAACATGATTTCTGAGAGCTAGGAGCCAAATTAAAAGCAAGGACCTCCAGGGTAGTGTTTTCAGAAATACTACCGCAGCCACGTGCTAAGCCAGGGAGACAGCGGGAACTTAGGAGCATTAATGCATGGCGTAAGTGGTGTAGAGTGGTGTAAGGAAGAAGGTTTTGGGTTTATTGAGAACTGGGCAGACTTTGCTGTCGGCTACAGGCTCTTTAGTAGGGATGGGTTGCACCTCACTGATGGCGGTGCAGCTGTTTTACGGGAGAAGATGGCTAGAGGGTTGGAGGAGATTTTAAGCTAGGTTTGGGGTCTTACTGGGATAGATAGCCCAGGAAGAAAGCAGGGTGTAGATAGGCTAGTGGTGGGCAGAAAGGGGGGTGGGGCTAGCATAGGGGATAGGGAGGCATGTGTATTAAAGTATACGAATAAATTACAGCATCATAATCTAAAATGTATGTTTGCAAATGCGAGAAGCCTGGCTGACAAAATGGGTGAATTGGAAATGATGGCATTGAATGAAAAGTATGATGTAATAAGTATAGCAGAAACGTGGTTGAACAGTTCATACTGGCTGTAAATTTAGAAGGATATGCCTTGTTTAGACAGGGCATAGAGAAAAAAGGAAAGTGGGAGGAGTATGTGTTTATATTAAAAAAAATTGAAGCCAAATTTAAAAGAAGAGATAACTGGCGATATGGATGTTAAAGTGGAGGCAATATGGGTGGAATTAGGCAACAGGAAAGGGGGTAATGTAATGTCATTGTTGGTGTCTGCTATAAGCCACCAAATGCTAGCATAGAGGAGGTGAGTCAGCTTCATATGCATTTGGCAAGGGCTGCAAGTTTGGGGAGTGTGCTCATTATGGGGGACTTTAATTAACCTAACATTGGTTGATGTAGTGGAACTGCCATCACAGAAAAAGGCGATGAGTTCCTGAATTTGCTGCAGGATAATTTTCTCTCACAGGTGGTTGAGGTTCCTACTAGAAAAGGAGCTCTGTTGGATCTGGTAATATCTAACATCGTGGAGACGCATTATAGATTATAAAGGTAACTGGAGGCTTAGGGAATAGTGACCATGAATAGTGGCGTTTGGACTTTGTTATCGAAAGGATAAGTGCGCTGGGTTAACAAAGACTTTTAATTTCGGGAAGGCAAATTTTCCCAGGTTAAAAGAAGCTCTTCAGAATGTCAACTGGGATAATGTATTATCATGTAAAGGTACTGAACAGAAGTGGACTGTGTTCAAGGGGATTTTAAGCCAGTTTACATCTAAATTTATACCCTTGGGAAAAATGTAAAAAAAAATAAATCCGCGCCCTGTGGCTGAATTCTGATGTAAAGAGGTAAATGGAAAGGAAGAAAAAGGATTTAAAACCTAAGGGAGGCGGGAGGGAACGAAAGGGCCTTTAGAGATTATAAAAACTGTAACAAGGAGTGTAAGAAAGCAATCAAACTAGCTAAAATTAATAATGAGGTTAGGATAGTGAACAAAGCATCACTAAGCCTAAACATTTTTTAAGTATATAATAGTAAGAAGATGAAGACTGAGAATGTGGCACCATTAATTAATGGGGATAAGTTAGTTACGGAGGATAGCGATAAAGTAAATGTCTTGAATACTTTTTTCCCATCTGTATACACTATAGAAGATGTAAGAAGGGGTTAATATTGTCTTAGTTAGGCTAGTTATTAAAGAATGCTCATTTTACAAAGTTATTCTCTCCTGGGTCCAGCCAAAATGACCAGATAAGAAATCTGATACCACCCCTACAGCATGGGCCCCAAGCCTTTACAGAGAACAAATGAAACCAGGTGTAATCTGAGGCTGCATTAATGGGACCATGCGTATATTGCTTATACAAAGATATGTGCTTATAAGGAGATGAAAGTTTGGTGAAAAAGAACCAGCAGAAGGAGTGGAAACTTGTGATGCAGTTTCTGTATAAAACTGGTTTAGGACTTATGAGTTGGCAGTAGGAATAGCTCATGGGCGTGCTTTAATGCTCACATAGTATGATGTAAAAGTATAGTGTGAATAATAGGAAAAAACACCAATTTCTACTGTGGAGAAGGAACAGAGTGCCTGAACAGAACAACTAAAGAAATGTATAAAATTAACCATATTAACATTAACAATATAAGTCAGATGGTTATCCTGTTTAGATCAGATGTGTTATTCTGTTATATGTGGAATATCCCTTATAATTTATATGTTAGTAACTAAAGACACTTAGTCATTTATTCTGTCGAACTTAAATGTAGCAATAAGAAAAAATTTAAGTGCATTTGGTTTACCGAGGATATGGTAAAGAAAGAACTAAATAAGGTTTTTTATATTGATATAATTATGACGTTTAATTATGATAATTGAAAATCACTTTACCTTTTATTTAATTAATAATCTGGGACTGGATAAAATACACCCTGTATTAGTGAGCTAAGTTCAGTTTATCTAGGCCATGTTCTTTTGTAGATTCCTGTGTCCGGTGGTGTGCCTGTGGATTGGAAAAGGTGATGTTATTCCAGTATTCAAAAAGGGTAGTCGTTCACAGCCAGGTATTACAGGCCTGTAAGTTTAACTTCAGTGGTGGGGGAAGATTCTGGAAAGTTTAATAAGGGAACATGTTCTAGAGTATGTTTCAAGGACTGACATTATAAGTAGTAACCAGCATGGATTTAGGAGGAAGGATCTTTTCAAACTAACTTGCTTGGTTTTATGAGGAAGTAAGTAGAAATTTTAGACTCTGGCATAGCAGTAGATGTAGTTTACTTGGATTTTGCAAAGGCTTTTGATACAGTCCCCCATAGGCGACTTATGTATAAGCTAAGGTCTGTTGGTCTGGGGAGTCACATTTGTACATGGATAGAAAATTGGATGCAGAGAGTAGTTGTAAATGGGGCTTCATCATTATGGACTAAAGTGCTAAGTGGGGTGCCACAAGGTTCTGTGTTGGGGCCGCTTCTATTTAATCTATTTATTAATGATTTGGAAGTTGGTATTGTCAGCAAGGTTTCTGTGTTTGCTGATGACACAAAACTTTGTCAACCATTAAAAACTTCAGAGGATGTGCAATCGTTGCAGGGAGATCTAGATAGATTGTCACATTGGGCTGCTAAGTGGCAATTTGGACTTAAAAATCCTTGTACTACTTATACTATAAATGGCTCTGTGTTAAATGATTCCCTGTTGGAAAGGGATCTTGGAGTTTTGGTGGATAACAAACTTAAAGGTAGCAAGCAGTGCCAGGTGGCAATAGCCAGAGCCAGCATGGTATTGCCTTGTATAAAGAGAGGTATGGATTCAAGGGAGGAAAATGTTATTCTCCCTCTTTACAAATCATTGGTAAGGCCTCATTTGGAATATGCAGCGCAATTTTGGAATCCTGTGTACAAAAAGAACATCTTTGAAATGGAAAGGGTTCAGAGAAGGGCAACTAAATTAATAAAGGGATTGAGGGAGCTTGAATATGAAGAGAAAAGTTACAATTATGTACGCTGGAAAAAAAAAGGTGCTTGCGTGGGGATATATTACTGTGTATAAATACATTAACGGGCCATACAATAAAACTATCTGGGACATTGATCACCAATAGAACATGTCAGATGACACAAGGACATCCCTTAAGACTTGAAGAAAAAAGGTTAGGCTTCAAGCTCGGAAAGGTTTTCATGGCGAACGGTAAAGCTATGGAACTGTCTTCCAGTGGACGTTGTAATGGCAGGTTCATTGGTCAGTTTAAAAAAAAAGCTGGATGAGTTTCTGCAAACAAGGAATGTTGCAAGTTACTGGTATTGATACATAAAGTAGAGTTGATCCAGGGAAATTTCCGATTGCCACTTGGAGTCAGGAAGGAATTTTTTCCCCCTTCATAAATTTGTTGTGTTTTTTTTTGCCTTCCTCTGGATCAACAGTTAGGCAGGAAATGAGGATATTGCTAGATGGGCTGGACTGGATGGCCGTATGTCTTTAATAATATAAACATAGAGGGAAAGCCCCCCCCCCCCCAAAAAAGAACCTTATAACAGCACTCCTGTCCCTTGAGACTCAATAAATTATAATACCCAGACCCCCATCCCCTTACAACCTATTACAATACTAGACCAAAAAGCAGTGTATAATAGTCCTAAACTGACGAACTATATTAATATATTAAATATAAAAATTGAAATCACAGATAAAGATGAAATAAAGATGAAATCCAGCTTGAAATGGTGATGAATCACAGATAGAGATAGACAATAATCTGGTAAGGAAATAGTTAAAGCTAGGTATGGAAAGGCATAGTAGTTGATTCGGTTATATAAAGTAAAATAAACATAGAGTATTAACATTTGGATGCGGTAGTAGCCATTTCAAATAAGCAATGTAATGTGCTGACCGGGACTTAACCACAAACACTCACAAATCAGCTGTATTTAGACCTATGTACTCACGAACCCATGTAAGCAGATAGTCATGCATGGCCTCAGCTGTACTTATGTGCCGTCTCTTCACCAGGACTGAATTGTAGCTCCTGCTCCCAGCTTTAATGTTACACTCTACCGGATCCTCCACAATAGACACAGCAATGATAGAATCCACACCACCTAAGCCGTATCCGTCCACCTCTGGTATGTCACTCCGACGGGCGTTTCCCCTGATGAAGCCGCAAGATTTTGGTGAAACATGCACCGGTTGAGGTATCGCAGAGCTTTACCAACTCTACACCTACCCTATATCATTTTGTCTGGCGTTTAAATCAATCATTCATCAATCAAATGCTGGACGAATACTTTAAAGGGCATGTCCACCCTGTAAATATTTTTATATAAGGAAGTTTATATAAGGAAGGTAGCAGCCGCCCACCCCCAACCACGGTAATATATTTTTAAAAATATGCTCAGATCTTTACTTACAGCCACTTCTCTCCCGCGATGTCTCCTATCCAGCTCCCTGCTTGCGGAAGTTGCAAACTGGGGCTGGTCCACCATCCGTGTCTGTGATTGGCTAAGACTCAGTCAATCACAAACGCGCCTGATATCATCAAAGACACCGCGGGAGAGAAGGCTCTGTAAGTAACGATGAAAGTATTTTTTTTAGAAATATTGTGGGGGTTGGGGATGGGCAGCTGTTACCTACCTTATGTGAAGAGGGATTCACACTAGGTGCCATGGCCTCAGAGGATGGATCCGGATGGTGGGAGGGGGGGACTCTCCTGCGCATGCCCCAGACCTTGATGAGGTTGAGGCAAAAACAAGCACCGGATGAGTCACTGACAGCTTCTATTTGGAGCAGAGATGTAAGGTAAGGATTTTTTTAGACTACAGAGTGTGGCCAGTATAGGGTTAAATTTCAGTTTTGGAGGTGGACATGCCCTTTAAACTAAATGAGGCATATGTTCCCTCATTCTCTTGGATATGGGCAGCACACAAACTCTATATCAGAGGAATATTAATTAAAATTGCTTCCAGACAAGAGAATCTGTACATGAATTGAATAAAAAACTAAATTTCTTAGAGACCAAGCTATATGCTACATGCTATATGGTCCCAGATTAAGATGACCCTACAACAATTACAGTAGAGGTGGGGAAAAAAACTAACCTGGCAGAAACAATACCTTTACTACAAATGGAATAAGGCAAATAGACCCCTGGCCAACCTTCTTACCCCTAAACCCCCACACAATAGGATCAAAAGAATCAAACTTCCAGGAGGCCAAGAAACCACAGATCCAGACTTGATTCACAAAAACTTCCACAGGGTTACTCAAAACTTTACACAACAGAATACACCAGATCCAAAATGACAACAAAAATTCTTATATAAAGCAGGTTTCCCCACACTGACTCGAGAGATGCAAGATAACCTTAATAAAACAATTACAACACAAGAAGTTATCAACACAATCCGATTTCTCAAAACTCACAAAACCCCAGGACCAGATGGCCTACCTGGCTTTTATTTAAAAAAAATATGATACCCTTCTCTCACCACTCTTAACTAGACTGTAATAATCGGCCGGGAGGCCGGGGTACTTATGAGTACGCTTTAGGAGGAGGCGCTCCGATGGCTGGTGGGATTGCAGAACTGGATACAAGAGACTGCTGGGAACTGTAGGCTGAGGACTGGTGGCCAGGTGCTGCCGGAGAGAAGGCAGGATACTGGAACTGGCAAGGAGTCTCAGGAACAGGCAAGGGAAGTCACTGATGCTGGTATGGCAAGGTAAGTCTCTGGAGCAGGCTAGGTAAGTAACTGATGCTGGTATGACAAGGAGTCTCTGGAACAGGCAAGGTAAGTCACTGGTGCTGGCATGGCAAGGTAAGTCTCTGGAGCAGGCTAGGTAAGTAACTGATGCTGGTATGGCAAGGAGTCTCTGGAACAGGCAAGGTAAGTCACTGGTGTTGGTATGGCAAGGTAAGTCTCTGGAGCAGGCTAGGTAAGTAGCTGGTGCTGGTATGGCAAGGTAAGGAACAGGATCTAGGGCATGTAAGTAGAAGGAGCTGGGGAGTTAGCTAACGCTACTATCAGGCATCGGGTCCAGGAGGACGCCGGTTTTTGAATTCTTGCGCCGCCCAGCGTGTCGGTGTTGTGACGTCTACGACGCCGTCCACCCAGAAGTGCAGCGTGGCGCGGGACCGGAGCAGCAGATAAGTTCGTGACATAGACTCTTTAACAAAATCATGCAAGGAAACACAATCCCTCCAGAAATGACAACAGCTCATATTACACTACTCCCCAAACCTGGCAGATCACCTTTAGAAATTAAAAACTATAGACCCATATCCCTTAGCAACAAAGACATTAAGATCCTAGCCAAACTAATGGCGGAAAGAATAAATAAATTCCTCCCCTTACCTCGGGCCGCGGTCCAGCGCTGCCAAGCGGGCGTGTGCGTTACGCTCCGTGCGTGCGCACGTCCGTGACGGCGCAAAGGAGGTGTGGTGTCGGGTGCGCGCGCAGGAACTCGCGGACGCACCGGTCGCACAAGGATAAGCCTCTCCACGTGGAGCAGTTCTTGCTGCCAATATAGATTTCCCTATTGCATCTGTTCTTCAGCTCCTGCGATTTTTGTGCCAGTCTCTGTACTTCATATCTTCAGAACTTGCATATTGTTCCAGTTTAGCCTCTGTACTCCATATCTTCAAACCTGCAGATTGTTCCAGTTCAACCTCTGTATTCCATATCCTCAAGCCTGCATTTTGTTCCAGTTCAACCTCTGTATTCCATATCCTCAAGCCTCCATATTGTTCCAGTTCAGCTTCTGCACTCCATATCCTCAAGCCTGTACTCTATATCTTCAAACCTGCAGCTTGTTCCAGGTTCAACCTCTGTATTCCATATCCTCAAGCCTGCATATTGTTCCAGTTCAGCCTCTGTACTACATATCTTCAAACCTGCATATTGTTCCAGTTCAGCTTCTGTACTCCATATCTTCAAACCTGTATATTGTTCCAGTTCAGCTTCTGCACTCCATATCCTCAAGCCTGTACTCTATATCTTCAAACCTGCAGATTGTTCCAGTTCAACCTCTGTATTCCATATCCCCAGCCTGCATATTGTTCCATTCAGCCTCTGTACTCCATATCTTCAAACCTGCATATTGTTCCAGTTCAGCTTCTGCACTCCATATCCTCAATCTTGCATATTGTTCCGGTTCAGCCTCTGTACTCTATATCCTCAACCCTGCATCTTGTCAGGTCAGTCTCTGTACTCCCCAGCATCAAGCCTGCATATTATTCCAGTTCGACCTCTGCATTCCATATTATCAAGCCTGCCTATTGGTCCAGTTCGGCTGTGTACTCCATACCATCCAGCCTGCATTTATCTTAGGTCAGCCTGTGAACCCCATTGACTCCTGCCAGTATCTGCTTACTTTTCAACCCGTGTCTCTATTAGCTGCCTCTCTACACTACGGGTTAGTCCCCTGTGATCCCTGATCTGGAGCCGCAACCTGGTGTCTGCCTTGCCGCAACACACCTCACCATCAAGGCTCTGGAGAAGACCGGCAGACACTTAGATATTTATAAAAGAGCGAAAAGCAGCAAAATGTTTTCGCATTCGCTTTTCGCATGGGTTTTCGCCCAAAAGACAGTTAACGCTATTTATAAAGGTAGCGTTAAGAATGGCGAAACCGTTTCCGCGAGCTATCGCTAAACCTTTTCGCCTTACTTCGCAATGGTAATTTTAGCGAAAAGGAGCGAAAAGGCATAACGCGATTTATAAAGAGCGAAAGGTGGTTTTTGCGTTAAAAAAGACGAAAGATTAGCGCAACCCTGAAGGTGGTTGAAAAGTCATTGTTTGAGCGAAAAGGCATTCTAATGGGTAATATGCCTTGAAAAAGCGAACGCGCATTAGAAGGGCGATCGTGCATTAGAGGAAATATGCCTTGGAAAAGCGACATTAGAAGCGAACGCACATTAGAAAGGCGAACGCGCATTAGAAAGCAATGCACATGAAAGGCGAACGCACATTAAGAAAGACACCCGCATTATAAGAATAGCCTTGGAAAAGCAACGCACATTAGAAAGGCACCGCGCATTATATGGAATATGCCTTGGAAAAGCGATCGCGCATTAGAAAGGCGAATGTGCAGTGCAAAAGAAAATTGTATTCCAATTGGAAATTTCTAAGAAGATTGACTAAATAAGACATGGCTGACTTCTTGTAATGTGAGGTGGCCATTTTGAACTTGACATCATTTTCTAGTGGGCTTTTCTGGTTTTGAATGGTTTTCGCAATGCAGTCTTCTTAGATGCGTTAAGTTTTCGCTGCGATACTTTTCGCTCTTTATCGTGCCCGTTCGCCTTTTTCAGCCGCAAGCAAAGTAGCCAAGTGTGTTTTTTTCGCTTTTTTATAAAAAAAGGCGAAACGAAGCCCCAAATGGCGCTATTTTTGCTGCGATGTGCTGCGCTAATTATTTGGCGAAAAAGACAATCCTTTATAAATATGCCCCTTAGACCTGGTCCAGTGAAGGGTTTGCAGGGACTCCTTGAAGAAATCCTAACACAAACATTATCTTAATCGTATTTTTTAGTCTTCACACCAACCAAACACTACCTTATTTGAACATATGTGTCTACATAACTCTGGGGGTAGGTGACATCTCTCATCAATATACAAATGCTTCTAACAAGGCCAAACCAACCTATCCCCACCTTATTAAGGCATGGCATAATGATCTGGGAAAAGACTTAACATTAACCAATGGGAAGGAACTTTTCTTAAATAAATAAGGGCAGTTTAAATATAGCACTCATTATATGGTCTAAAAATGTTGAAATTGCTTTAAAAGTTTTTCTCTAACCGCTCACCCCAGATCCCAAGACTGCATGTCTAGGAGAAGAAGGTAAGGAACTAAATAGACAAGGCAGCAAGATAATGAAATATATTATGCTTGTGGCTAAAATACATATAGGGGCAAAATGAAGACAAACCCCAACTATACCCAATAAAGTTATAAGAATCAATACTATAATGGCGTACGAGAAAATGTTTCATATCACTCAGGACTCAATACAGCCCCAACCGCTCTATTTTATCATTAGAAAGTTCCCCAAACTTTACTTACTCCCCTCTTTCCTCCGCCGAAACTGAATGACCGGCAGCCGCTTCCGTGATTGGCTGCCGCTCAGCAATCACAGACGCGACTGCCGGTCTGCCCCTCTGCTTGCATTTTTTCGCAAACAGAGGGCCAGCAGCGCGGCGGAGGAAAGAGGGGGGTAAGTAAAGTTTGGGGAATTTTCTAATGATATAAATGAGCGGTTGGGGCTGGGGGGACAGGGGATTGATATAACAAAAACATTTTTTCAGGGTGGACATACCCTTAGGATAATACATTTGTTCTCATTTTATTGTAAATATGATTTGTACATTGTTCTGTACACCATAACTATCTAACCTTCTAAAGCAAATGCGATCGAGCCATGGACATCGCAATTTTTTAAATACCTGGAGTTTCGATCAAAATGGTCCCCCCCCCCAAAAGCACACTTTAAATATCAAAGATTTACATGGACTTACACCTGTTCGGAACTGTTAACTCCAATCCCAGTATATTTCTTCATACCCTGGAACCCAACAATAACAACTACCTATAAGAAGAGCAAGGTTCACAAACATGATGTGAACAATAAATTGGTACTTATCAAATCTGTCTGTAGCACAGAAAGACAAACCATTTATAACATTCACTCAGTGCTTGCAGAGGTTTTGAGGGAAGAATAAAAACATATCCAGCATCACAGGAGATTCTTTCTTCTTACTACATACCCTTAATGTGTCTTGGGGTTTCCTTTTCTTTTAATAAAGATGCATTCCCTGTGGAGCTCGCCTCTGTTACCACTACTGTTCTGTGATGATGACCTCAACCCAGGCCCAGAAAATCTGTCTTTTCAGCATGATCCTATCTCTTCCCCCCATTGTCATCTTATTATTGTTGTCCCTTTCAGCCAAGGGTACACTGTTTTGCCCATAGTCTTTGCAACTCCTGTATTTTACTCCCTTAATTAAATAAACCTGTAGTTAGTTCAACTTCCAGGTTTTATATCATATTTTCTATTTGGTTACAATATACTGAGGGACAATTTTCAGCTGTACCTCTTCTATCACAAGTAATTATAAAGAAGCCTAAACTTAAAATTTCGAATCCTGAAGTTTTATCCCCAGAACACCTATACATTGTTAGGTACATTTCCAGTAGGTTGCATTTATGTACATGTAATAAGTAGATTTGTGCCTAAGTAGGTATCTATGTTTTATCAACATTGACCATCTCCCAGCAGTTGATTCTTTCCTGGAGTACATTTATAAAGTACACAGGATCAACAAAAATCTGCATTATTATTTATACTTATTGGCTGGGGGGAGAAAAGCAGCGCATTATATTCAAGTTCAGTATCTTGTGTGTGACAGCAAGGAACTACAGGCAGCCTATGTGAGCTCTGCTAAGCATAGTCTCACAGATGGCACTTGGATTCAGGCCCCCAGCAGGCTCCCTTTTTTAGTCAGGATCTAGGCACCTGAATAGGTTGCCTTCTGGTAATCTCTGTGCAATGGTAAGTAGTATAGTATAGTATTGAGGTAGAATATAGATTTATGTCCATCTAGTGCAACCTGCTCAGCAATACCCACATTTCCTGTCTAAGGTGCCCATACACACTTAAGACATTTGTTATAGACAAATGTCTGATCATCTAAGAGCCGTAGCCCGTTTATTATGCAATCAACTTGAGATGACAAAATTAATTAGATTATCTCAAATAATAACCACTGCTTGTAAAATGTGGTCTTTAGGAGAGGATAGATTAGACATTTGTCTGTAAAAAAAGTCTAATATCTGCCTAGTGTATGGCCAGCATAACTGTTGATCCAGAGGAAGGCAAAAAACAGCATAAAGGGAAAAAAATATTCCATCAACTAGTGGCAATCGGAAATTTCCCGGATAAATACCATACTTTATGTATCAATACCAGTAACATGTAACGTTCTTTGATTTTAGAACTCCTCCAGCTTTTTTTTTTTTAAACTTTCCAATGAACCTGCCATCACCATGTTCAATGGACGACAGTTTAATAGGAAAACCCCTTCCGAACTTAAAGAAAACTTTTTATGACATGTCTATTGATGAACAATGCCCCAGATAGTTTATTGTATGGCCCATTTATATATTTATACACCGTGATCATATCCCTACACAAACACCTTTCTCTGGTGTACATAATTGTAACTTATCCAATCTGTCTTCATTTTTAAGCTCTGCCAGTCCCATTATTAATGTGTTTGCCCTTCTTCGAACTCTTTCAATTTTCAAGATGTCCTTTTTGTACACAGGATTCCAAAACTGCACTGCATATTCCAAATGAGGCCTTACAAGTGCTTTGTAAAGAATAATATTTTTCTCCCTTAATCCTTACCCTTCTTAATACAAAAACATAATCTTGCTTTCTATAGCTGTTGCAATCTTTATAGAAAATGCATAAGGACAGTGAATACTGGCATAAGGGGCATGACTCTTTGATGACATCATTGGCTGTGGGATGTACTGGCAACAACATGGAAACCTTCTTAGTTACAGATTCATTACTTACATGTACTAAATGCAACTTACTAGAGAAGAATCTTGCATATGTAGGTGTCCTGGGGAGAAAAGAATTCTTATTAGAATTAAAAAAATGTAACTTTAGTCCTCCTTTAAGTTAGTTATCCACCAAAACTCCAAGGTAGATTACAGATCTTTAAGCTTCTTGGATTTTTTTTTGTGTTTGTAGATTCAGAAAATATCACGCCATGTAAATAAGGTTTAATATCAGGGGCTTAATGCAACACAAGCAGGGAGGCTCGGGAGCAAGGAGGGGTTCTAATTCATGCTTTCCTTATGAGTGATACCGCCTCCCTCTCTTCAAACAATATAGATGAAGCATTATAGTTTGCTGGGAGGTCAGTGATTCCTTGTTATGCCATTGTCAAATATGTTTGTTTCCATGTCTCCAAGGTTGAAAGTTTCTTTGTTGTTTCTGTTCCAAATGCTTGTGTAAAATCCTAAACAAAATTTCCTCTGCTTCCTCCTTAGAGAATCTTCTTTGTGCTGTTTTTTGTGTGTGATCATACTCATATCACTGAATAGTTCCTTAGTGAGAGTACAAGAATAGCAAAATATGGCAAAACTATAGGTAATAGTAGTGGCTTTTAAAGGAGAACCAAATCCAATTTTTTTTAAACATTCCCCTTAAAAACACCAATAAGCCTGTTAAGAAAACGATGAAGTATTGTGTGTATTTGCAGTGTCAGACCACACCTCCTGGCCTCAGTCACATGCTTCCTTGCTTTATCTGTCTGTTAAAGGATTGGACAGAGAATTTTAATGGGGTGTGACCAACTGTAAGTTTCTGCCATAGCTAAAAACTGAGTGAGCATGTGCAG
Organism: Hymenochirus boettgeri; assembly: GCA_019447015.1. Lineage (NCBI taxonomy): Eukaryota > Metazoa > Chordata > Amphibia > Anura > Pipidae > Hymenochirus > Hymenochirus boettgeri. Next base: position 81,662,873 of record CM033472.1, read on the forward strand.
CAGAATATAATGGTCGTTGACCAATCTGTGTGATACTGAATGCTGTGAAGTAAAGCACAAACCATATGTTTTTTAGTTAAATTTCCCAGTGCCCGTATCAAAATGAGAGGTAAGACATTGATTTCTGCCTTCGGTTCAGTTGTGTTTTGTGTCTTTAGTTGTCCTTTAAGTCAGTGGACCAGACCTCCAATATTCCCTGGAAATATTTCCACCAGATTGGGAGACTTACTTCATAAAGTAGATGTGAATTGGTGTCCTTCATTTTGTTCAGAAATTATCACTGCAAAATGTATATAATAGATTTAGCTTTCTTTTTGCTTTTTAATGGAATTGGAAAGCATAAAAATAATCTGCCCAACATTGTGTAAAGAGGTTACATATTTACTTTATTTCTATAGTTTACTTTTGTGTTAGATATATATAATGAAGATTACTGAAGATGGCAATGAAAATGTATAAAACATTCTATTATACCCTTGTACTACAAAATGGATTTCCCCCCCTGAATTTAAATATTTTTTGATACTGCCCTAATGTTTAAAAGATTAAATGATCTACTGATGGTCAACTACGTTCCAAATATTTTAAATTTAAAACCAAAGGACATTAGCACATTGGTTTCATTTGATCTTGCACCACTAAAAATAAACCATTTCCTTTTTTTTGTTCATTAAATTTTTATAAATTTTTAGATAACATATTAAGCATACATTTTTACGTTAATAAATTATAACAAAAACATTTTACAAAACCTTGTCATTTTTTTATTCTGCTTTGGGTACTCCTTTGTTTATACATAAATGCATTTTGTTCCTTTTAGTTTCTAATAGTTACAATTATTTTGTGTCGCTCCCCTCCTGAGAGCCCTGGGTTCGGGCCCAGGTCCTGTTTCTGGATCCATCTGCAATAGCCAGATGTCCCATATTTTAGACCAGGTTTTGAGGGAATTCGTAAGTATGGGCCATATATTAGTTATTATGGATCCACCATATTTATTTATCAGGGCGTCCCTTTGTGGGCATGTTTATTTCCAGCTTGTTGCTATCAACATCTCGCAGCGGAGCAAATTGCATAATAAGAGATTGTGCGTATTTGTCGTAGCTTTTTGTGGGGTAAGTTGAATAATGCTGTGTAGGGGATAGTTTGAAGGGGTCTTGAATATATCAGAGATTAGATTTTCAGTTTCCATAAAAGTTGAACTTCCTTTCATTTCCAACAACATGGAGTTGGCTGCTGGTTGGTCGCAGCCTCTGAAACAGTTTTTGGGGTAATGCAGGGTTGATTTTGTGTAATGATAAGGGGTGATATACCAATCATAGAAGATTTTGAAGGATTTTCCTTCGTGATTATATTTGCTGAGCATCGTGCCGATTGTGGGATTATTTGGTGCCATTGTGTGTCTGAGAGTTGTGCTGCAGTCTGGATTCCCATCTGCCCATAGGGGGTATTCTCTTTGATTGGTTGTTGTGCCATAGTATAAAAGTGTATTTTTGAGATTAGTTGTTGTGTTTTTGTATTTAATTGTTGTGTACAGAGTTTTTCAAAGGTGGAAAGGTGAGTTTACGGTGAGTTAGTGATGCTTGTGGAGAGGAATCTTGAGAGTTGTATATATTGGAACCAGTGTGCGTCCTCTATATTATATTTGGATTGGATCGAATGCCAGGTAAGGATGGACCTATCTTGGTCGCATATATCATTGAATCTGTTTATCTCCCTACCCTCCTCTTGGTTATAGAAGAAAGGTGTGCTAGTGTAATGTTGGGGTATCTTAGGTTTTGAGTTACATCTTCCCATATTTTTAGAGTTGTGATATAGAGGGAGTTATGGATGTGGGGTTCAATTTACGGATTTTCAGATCTACCCTAGGATTGAGTATGCATTCATTGGGTATAGTAGAGTATTTTCAATATTAACCCAGCTCGTTGTGTCCATCCCTTGCGTCCATTGAATTGTCTGGGATAGTCTGGCTGCCGTGTAATGTTGTATAGTATTGGCAGTCCAAACCTCCCATAGTTTTATGTCGGGGAGATAGTCTCTTTTAATTCTGGGTTTTTTATTGTTCCAGATAAAATTTTATATCGATTTTTGTAGTCTATTGAGATCTTTTCTTTTAGAGTGACTGGTAATGCCCTGAATAAATAAAAAAAAATTTGGGAGGATAGTCATTTTGACTACATGATTCGGCCCAGGAGTGAATGGGATAAGATGTCCATGATGAGAGTCCTGACAAATTTTTATGGTGGTTGGTCGAGTAGTAGTTATTTTTAAATAGTATTTTGGGTCGTGGCTATGGCTACTCCTAGGTATTCTGGTGCCCATTTAAAATGAAAATTTGTTGGTAGGGATTCCAGTTGTGGGGGTGGTAGGTGTGTAGTGGGTATGCTATCGTTTTGGATGAGTTGATTCTGAATCCTGAAATTAAGCCAAACTGTTGAATATATTGTATACGTTAGGTAGAGATATTAGTTAGGGTGAGTAGCGTGTCATCTGCAAAAAGGGAGATTTTTGACTCTAATTTATCCAGGGTTATTCGTGTACATTTGTTGCTCTCTAATCATTTCAGGCTAGGGGCTTATACTTAGGGCAAAGAGTAAGGGGATAGTGGGCATCCCTGTTGTTCCATTTTGATTGGGAATTGATAGGAGGTGTGAAACCCATGTTTCTGATCTTTGCCTTTGGGGAGGAGTATAGACTAAGGATTGCAGATATGTATTTTTGTGGAACCCAAATTTTATGAGTATTTGTTTGAGATACATCCAATCTACCCTGTCGAAAGCTTTTTTCGACATCCAGAGAATGTTATGTAGGTTTTTTTTTTGTAGGAGTAGTGTGATTATTTTCCTTGTGTTATCAGTAGTTTGTCTGCCTTCCACAAATCCAGTCTGATCTAGATGTATTAATTGGGGCATAATGTCCTTTAATTGTGTTGCCAGCATCTTGGAAAACATTTTATGTCACAGTTAATAAGAGTGATTGGTCTATAGTTGGATACTTGTGTGGAGTCTTTGTCAGTTGGTTATTTAACTATTATTTGGGCTTCTGGCATATCATCGGTAAATAGTCTTTGTTTTCGAGGATATTGTTGACTAAGTTAAGGAAATGGGGGGATAAGTGAGTTGAAAATTTTATAATATAGGGTGGTAAATCCTTCTGGTCCCGGGGATTTCCTGCTCTTACTGTCTTTTAGTACTTTATTTAGTTCATCTGAGTAAATGGTTTGATTAGTTTTCCCGATTGTTCCTCTGATACTCTGGGTAGGTGATATTGTCTAGGAATTGTGATATGTGTTCTGGGGCTATTTTTTTCTGTCTATTGTTGTACCTTCATATAGTTTTTCGTAGTAGAATTGGGCAAATTTTTGGGATATCTCCTTAGGGTCGTATATTTGCCAGTCGATTTCTTATAGGGAGGAATGTTCTGGGTCATTTTCTGTTTTAATTGTTTGCCAGATTGTGGTCGGGCTTATTACTTTTACAGTAAAATGTTTGGTTTAATAATCTTAATGCTTTTTCAGTTTGTACGTCAAGATCTTTTCTAATTTTTTTTGGTTTGGGAGAGGCGTTGCATTGTGGCATTATTGTGGTCTTGGCTTAATTTTTTCTATTATTGGGTCTCTGTCAGTAGGGATTTGATTTTTTGGTCTCTGTCTTTCTTAGCCCTAGCGGATAGTTGGATAAATAGGCCCCTCATACAGTTTTGTTGGAGCCCATAAAATGGATTTTTTAGTGTCTGTAGTGTTGTTTATTTCAAAATATGAGGTTAAACAGTTTGTTAGGTTTCTGATGGTTGTTTCGTCAGTCAGAAGGGGTTCGTTAAGGCGCCAGAGAGGGGATGGTTTAGATTTATTAGATCGGAGAACATATGCATGGTCGGACCATGAAATTTCTGAGATAAAGCTTCCTGGACTTGAGGAGTAAGGACGATGAAATGAAAACTAGTCTATCTGGTGAATAGGAGTGTGGGGCTGAGTAAAACGAATATTCTCTTTCTTCTGTGTGAGTTAGATGCCAAGCATCTACTACATTACAGTTTTTTCAGGAAGATAGTAAGGTTTGTTGGATGAGTGGGATTAGATGAGGTGAGTGGGTTTAGACCTGTCCATTTTTGTTGTTAAGAGTCAGATTGAAATCCCGCCCACTATCAGAGGTCCTTCAGTATGCAGCACAACTTTGCTTTCAAGTCCCTCAGGAAATTTTTTGGTCCTGGTTGGGTGCGTATACATTTATAAGTGTTATTCGGGTGGATTGTAGAGTTCCGTTAATAATTAAAATCTACCTTGTTGGTCTCTATATATGGAGTCCTCTATGAAAGCACTTCTTTGTTGATTAGGATGGCCACTCCCATTTTTTTCACATTGAGGAGGCAAAAAAGTGTGTGTCCACTTTTGGCCCCAATATTTGGGTTCTTTACCCTTGATAAAGTGTGTTCTCTGTAACATGATGTATTGGGGTTTTATTTTTCTGTAGTATTGGGAGGACTATTTTCTTTTGCAGGGGGAGTTTAACCCTTTTACATTATGAGTAAGAATAGTAGGTTACACTCATTATTTGTAATTGGGGGGGTAGCTCTGAGTAGTTTAGCATGGGGTGTAGTTTGACGTGCGTCTTTTGTCGGGACTCTCATATTTGGGGGAACAACAGTGAACAAAATCTGATTTTTTAATATGTCTCATTAAACAGTTATTTCCGTTTTTAGGTGATACCCTCTTTTTGCGAACATAACATATAAACTTTTACAATCAACATTTTAAACAATGAATACAACTAACAGTAGGTCTCATAATTTTGAGATCCTTGGGTAGTGTTACCTTACTACTAACAATTAATTACGGGTTAACCCGTACTGCGGAGACAGAAGTCTTACACCTAGTGGTGTCTGACAATGAAAGAGAACGTCCTAGTCACTCGAGCCCCCTCCACCTGACCCCCTTATTCTCTTGTTACCAGCTGGGCTCTGGTGAAAAGTGGGTATGTGTTGCTATCGGGAGAGTTCCCCCCGGGGGTGGGTGGCAAATAGTGTGTAAATGCCCCCCTTCAAAAAATCTTTGGGAGATGTATTTTCTGATATTTCTTGGGAAAGGTCACGTCTCCCTCCTCCTCTCCCCATCCTTCCCCCTCAGCCTTCTCCCCTCCTCTTTATTGTTAAACGCCAGATGAGTCTCTGTTTAATAAATATATTGTTCCAGTTCAGCTTCTGCACTCCATATCCTCAAGCCTGTACTCTATATCTTCAAACCTGCAGCTTGTTCCAGGTTCAACCTCTGTATTCCATATCCTCAAGCCTGCATATTGTTCCAGTTCAGCCTCTGTACTTTCCATATCCTCAAGCCTGCATATTGTTCCAGTTCAGCCTCTGTACTACATATCTTCAAACCTGCATATTGTTCCAGTTCAGCTTCTGTACTCCATATCTTCAAACCTGTATATTGTTCCAGTTCAGCTTCTGCACTCCATATCCTCAATCTTGAGATTGGTTTACCGGTTCAGCTCTGTACTCTATATCCTCAACCCTGCATCTTGCTCCAGGTCAGTCTCTGTACTCCCCAGCATCAAGCCTGATTATTCCAGTTCGAATCTGCATTCCATATTATCAAGCCTGCCTATTGGTCCAGTTCGGCCTGTGTACTCCATACCATCCAGCCTGCATTTATCTTAGGTCAGCCTGTGAACCCCATTGACTCCTGCCAGTATCTGGTTACTGTTCAACCCGTGTCTATTAGCTGCCTCTTACACTACGGGGTAGTCTCGTGATCCCTGATCTGGAGCCGCAACCTGGGTCGCCTTGCCGCACAACATCCTCACCATCAGAGGCTCTGGAGAAGACCGGCAGACACTTAGATATTTATAAAGAGCGAAAAGAGCAAAATGTTTTCGCATTCGCTTTTCGCTAGGGTTTTCGCCAAAAAGACAGTTAACGCTATTTATAAAGGTAGCGTTAAGAATGGCGAAACCGTTTCCGCGAGCTATCGCTAAACCCTTTTCGCCTAACTTCGCAATAGTAATTTTAGCGAAAAAGGAGCGAAAAAGGATAACGCATTTATAAAAGAGCGAAAGGTGGTGTTTGCGTTAAAAAGAGCGAAAGATTAGCGCGACCCTGAAGGTGGTGAAAAGTCATGTTTGAGAGAAAGGCATTCTAATGGGAATATGCCTTGAAAAAGCGAACGCGCTTAGAAGGGCGATCGGCATTAGAGTGAAATATGCCTTGGAAAAGCGACATTAGAAAGGCGAAAGCGCATTAGAACGTAATATGCATGGAACAAGCGACATTAGAAAGGCGACGCGCATTTGAATTAAATGCCTTGGAAAAGCGAAGACGCATTAGAAAGGCGAGACGCACATTTAGAAAGGCGAACGCACATAGAAAGGCGAATGTGCGTGCAAAAAAATTGTATTCCAATTGAGAAATTCTAGAAGATTGACTAAATAAGACATGGCTGACTTCTTGGGAATGTGAGGTGGCCATTTTGAACTTGACACATCATTTCTAGTGGGCTTTTCTGGTTTGAATGGTTTTCACAATGCAGTCTTCTTAGATGCGTTAAGTTTTGCCGGCGATACTTTTCGGTCTTTATCGGGCCCGTTCGCCTTTTTCAGCCGCCGAAAGTGTGTTTTTTTCGCTTTTATAAATAAGGCGAAACGAAGCCCAAAAGGCCGCGCGCGTAATTATTTGGCGAAAATGACAATCCTTATAAATATGCCCCTTAGATATTTATAAAAGAGCGAAAAGCAGCAAAATGTTTTCGCATTCGCTTTTCGCATGGGTTTTCGCCAAAAAGACAGTTACGCTATTTATAAGGTAGCGTTAACGACGGGAAACCGTTTCCGCGAGCTATCGCTAACCCTTTTGCCCTTACTTCGCATGGTAATTTTAGCGAAAAGGGAGCGAAAAGCATAACGCGATTTATAAAAGAGCGAAAGGTGGTTTTTGCGTTAAAAAGAGCGAAAGATTAGCGCAACCCTGAAGGTGGTGAAAAGTCATTGTTTGAGCGAAAAGGCATTCTAATGGGTAATATGCCTTGAAAAAGCGAACGCGCATTAGAAGGGCGATCGTGCATTAGAATGAAATATGCCTTGGAAAAGCGACATTAGAAAGGCGAACGCACATTAGAAAGGCGAACGCGCATTAGAAAGGCGAATGCACATTAGAAAGGCGAACGCACATTAGAAAGACGACCGCGCATTATAATGGAATATGCCTTGGAAAAGCGAACGCACATTAGAAAGGCGACCGCGCATTATAATGGAATATGCCTTGGAAAAGCGATCGCGCATTAGAAAGGCGAATGTGCAGTGCAAAAGAAAATTGTATTCCAATTGAGAAATTCTAAGAAGATTGACTAAATAAGACATGGCTGACTTCTTGGTAAATGTGAGGTGGCCATTTTGAACTTGACATCATTTTCTAGTGGGCGGTTTATTGTGTTGAATGGTTTTCGCATGCAGTCTTCTTAGATGCGTTAAGTTTTCGCTGCGATGCGATACTTTTCGCTCTTTACGTGCCCGTTCGCCTTTTTCAGCCGCAAGCAAAGTGTGTTTTTTTCGCTTTTTTTATAAATAAGGCGAAACGAAGCCCCAAATGGCGCTATTTTCGCTGCGATGTGCTGCGCTAATTATTTGGCGAAAAAGACAATCCTTTATAAATATGCCCCTTAGACTCTGCGTCCAGTGAAGGGTTTGCAGGGACTCTCCTTGAAGAAATCCTAACACAAACATTATCTTAATCGTATTTTTTAGTCTTCACACCAACCAACCACTACCTTATTTGAACATATGTGTCTACATAACTCTGGGGGTAGGTGACATCTCTCATCAATATACAAAATGCTTCTAACAAGGCCAAACCAACCTATCCCCACCTTTATTAAGGCATGGCATAATGATCTGGGAAAAGAACTTAACATTAACCAATGGGAAGGAACTTTTCTTAAATAAATAAGGGCAGTTTAAATATAGCACTCATTATATTGGTCTAAAAATGTTGAAATTGCTTTAAAAGTTTTTCTCTAACCGCTCACCCCAGATCCCAAGACTGCATGTCTAGGAGAAGAAGGTAAGGAACTAAATAGACAAGGCAGCAAGATAATGAAATATATTATGCTTGTGGCTAAAATACATATAGGGGCAAAATGAAGACAAACCCAACTATACCCCAATAAAGTGATAAGAATCAATACTATAATGGCGTACGAGAAAATGTTTCATATCACTCAGGACTCAATACAGCCCCAACCGCTCTATTTATATCATTAGAAAGTTCCCCAAACTTTACTTACCTCCCCTCTTTCCTCCGCCGAACTGAATGACCGGCAGCCGCTTCCGTGATTGGCTGCCGCTCAGCCAATCACAGACGCGACTGCCGGTCCTGCCCCTCTGCTTGCATTTTCTCGCAAACAGAGGGCCAGCAGCGCGGCGGAGGAAAGAGGGGGGGTAAGTAAAGTTTGGGGAATTTTCTAATGATATAAATAGAGCGGTTGGGGCTGGGGGGACAGGGGGATTGATATAACAAAAACATTTTTTCAGGGTGGACATACCCTTTAAGGATAATACATTTGTTCTCATTTTATTGTAAATATGATTTGTACATTGTTCTGTACACCATAACTATCTAACCTTCTAAAGCAAATGCGATCGAGCCATGGACATCGCAATTTTTTAAATACCTGGAGTTTCGATCAAAATGGTCCCCCCCCCAAAAAAAGCACACTTTAAATATCAAAGATTTACATGGACTTACACCTGTTCGGAACTGTTAACTCCCAATCCCAGTTATATTTCCCTTCATACCCTGGAACCCCAACAATAACAACTACCTATAAGAAGAGCAAGGTTCACATAAACATGATGTGAACAATAAATTGGTACTTATCAAATCTGTCTGTAGCACAGAAAGACAAACCATTTAATAGCATTCACTCAGTGCTTGTCAGAGGTTTTGAGGGAAGAATAAAAACATATCCAGCATCACAGGAGATTCTTTCTTCTTACTACATACCCTTAATGTGTCTTGGGGTTTCCTTTTTCTTTTAATAAAGATGCATTCCCTGTGGAGCTCGCCTCTGTTACCACTACTGTTCTTAGTGATGATGACCTCAACCCAGGCCCAGAAAATCTGTCTTTTCAGCATGATCCTATCTCTTCCCCTCCATTGTCATCTTATTATTGTTGTCCCTTTCAGCCAAGGGTACACTGTTTTGCCCCATAGTCTTTGCAACTCCTGTAATTTTTACTCCCTTAATTAAATAAACCTGTAGTTAGTTCAACTTCCAGGTTTTATATCATATTTTCTATTTGGTTACAATATACTGATAGGGACAATTTTCAGCTGTACCTCTTCTATCACAAGTAATTATAAAGAAGTCCTAAACTTAAAATTTCGAATCCTGAAGTTTTACTCCCCAGAACACCTATACATTGTTAGGTACATTTCCAGTAGGTTGCATTTATGTACATGTAATAAGTAGATTTTGTGCCTAAGTAGGTATCTATGTTTTATCAACATTGACCATCTCCCAGCAGTTGATTCTTTCCTGGAGTACATTTATAAAGTACACAGGATCAACAAAAATCTGCATTATTTATTTATACTTATTGGCTGGGGGGAGAAAAGCAGCGCATTATATTCAAGTTCAGTATCTTGCTGTGTGACAGCAAGGAACTACAGGCAGCCTATGTGAGCATCTGCTAAGCATTTCAGTCTCACAGATGGCACTTGGATTCAGGCCCCCAGCAGGCTCCCTTTTTTAGTCAGGATCTAGGCACCTGAATAGGTTGCCTTTCTGGTAATCTATCTGTGCAATGGTAAGTAGTATAGTATAGTATTTGAGGTAGAATATAGATTTATGTCCATCTAGTGCAACCTGCTCAGCAATACCCACATTTCCTGTCTAAAGGTGCCCATACACCACTTAAGACATTTGTCTATAGACAAATGTCTGATCTATCTAAGAGCCGCCTAGCCCGTTTATTATGCAATCAACTTGAGATGACAAAATTAATTAGATTATCTCAAGATAATAACCACTGCTTGTAAAATGTGGTCTTTAGAGATGAGATAGATTAGACATTTGTCTGTAAAAAAAGTCTAATATCTGCCTAGTGTATGGCCAGCATAACTGTTGATCCAGAGGAAGGCAAAAAACAGCATAAAGGGAAAAAAATATTCCATCCTAACTAGTGGCAATCGGAAATTTCCCCGGATAAATACCATACTTTATGTATCAATACCAGTAACATGTAACGTTCTTTGATTTTAGAAACTCCTCCAGCTTTTTTTTGTTTTAAACTTTCCAATGAACCTGCCATCACCATGTTCAATGGACGACAGTTTAATAGGAAAACCCCTTCCGAACTTAAAGATTAAACTTTTTATGACATGTCTATTGATGAACAATGCCCCAGATAGTTTATTGTATGGCCCATTTATATATTTATACACCGTGATCATATCCCTACACAAACACCTTTTCTCTGGTGTACATAATTGTAACTTATCCAATCTGTCTTCATTTTTAAGCTCTGCCAGTCCCATTATTAATGTTGTTGCCCTTCTTCGAACTCTTTCAATTTTCAAGATGTCCTTTTTGTACACAGGATTCCAAAACTGCACTGCATATTCCAAATGAGGCCTTACAAGTGCTTTGTAAAGAATAATATTTTTCTCCCTTGAATCCTTACCCTTCTTAATACAAAACAATATCTTGCTTTCTATAGCTGTTGACATCTTTATAGAAAATGCATAAGGACAGTGAATACTGGCATAAGGGTGCATGACTCTTTGATGACATCATTGGCTGTGGGATGTACTGGCAACAACATGGAAACCTTCTTAGTTACAGATTCTATTACTTACATGTACTAAATGCAACTTACTAGAGAAGAATCTTGCAATATGTAGGTGTCCTGGGGAGAAAAGAATTCTTATTAGAATTAAAAAAATGTAACTTTAGTCCTCCTTTAAGTTAGTTATCCACCAAAACTCCAAGGTAGATTACAGATCTTTAAGCTTCTTGGATTTTTTTTTGTGTTTTGTAGTATTCAGAAAATATCACGCCATGTAAATAAGGTTTAATATCAGGGGCTTAATGCAACACAAGCAGGGAGGCCTGGGAGCAAGGAGGGGTTCTAATTCATGCTTTCCTTATGAGTGATACAGCCTCCCCTCTCTCAAACAATATAGATGAAGCATTATAGTTTGGCTGGGAGGTCAGTGATTCCTTGTTATGCCATTGTCAAATATGTTTGTTTCCATGTCTCCAAGGTTGAAAGTTTCTTTGTTGTTTCTGTTCCAAATGCTTGTGTAAAATCCTAAACAAAATTTCCTCTGCTTCCTCCTTAGAGAATCTTCTTTGTGCTGTTTTTTGTGTGTGATCATACTCATATCACTGAATAGTTCCTTAGTGAGAGTACAAGAATATGCAAAATAATGGCAAACTATTAGGTAATAGTAGTGGCTTTTAAAGGAGAACCAAATCCAATTTTTTTTAAACATTCCCCTTAAAAACACCAATAAGCCTGTTAAGAACTGGATGAAGTATATGTGTGTATTTGCAGTGTCAGACCACACCTCCTGGCCTCAGTCACATGCTTCCTTGCTTTATCTGTCCTGTTAAAGGATTGGACAGAGATTTTTAATGGGTGTGACCAACTGTAAGTTTCTGCCATAGCTAAAAACTGAGTGAGCATGTGCAGAATATAATGGTCGTTGACCAATCTGTGTGATACTTGAATGCGTGAAGTTAAAGCACAAACCATATGTTTTTTAGTTAAATTTCCCAGTGCCCGTATCAAAATGAGAGGTAAGACATTGATTTCTGCCTTCTGGTTCAGTGTTGTTTTGTGTCTTTAGTTGTCCTTTAAGTTCAGTGGACAGACCTCCAATATTCCCTGGAAATATTTCCACCAGATTGGGAGACTTACTTCATAAAGTAGATGTGAATTGGTGTCCTTCATTTTCTGTTCAGAAATTATCACTGCAAGCATGTATATAATAGATTTAGCTTTCTTTTTGCTTTTTAATGGAATTGGAAAGCATAAAAATAATCTGCCCAACATTGTGTAAAGAGGTTACATATTTACTTTATTTCTATAGTTTACTTTTGTGTTAGATATATATAATGAAGATTACTTGAAGATGGCAATGAAAATGTATAAAACATTCTATTATACCCTTGTACTACGAAATGGATTTCCCCCCCTGAATTTAAATATTTTTTGATACTGCCCTACAATGTTTAAAAGATTAAATGATCTACTGATGGTCAACTACGTCTCCAAATATTTTTAAATTTAAAACCAAAGGACATTAGCACATTGGTTCTCATTTGATCTTGCACCACTAAAAATAACCATTTCCTTTTTTTTTGTTCATTAAATTTTTATTAACTTTTTAGATAACATATCAAGCATACATTTTTACGTTAATAAATTATAACAAAAACATTTTACAAAACCTTGTCTATTTTGTCTTATTCTGCTTTGGGTATCTCCTTTGTTTATACATAAATGCATTTTGTTCCTTTTAGTTTCTAATAGTTACAATTATTTTGTGTCGCTCCCCTCCTGAGAGCCCTGGGTTCTGGGCCCAGGTCCTGTTTCTGGATCCATCTGCAATAGCCAGATGTCCCATATTTTAGACCAGGTTTTGAGGGAATTCTGTAGAGTATGGGCCATATATTAGTTATTATGGATCCACCATATTTTATTTATCAGGGCGTCCCTTTGTGGGCATGTTTATTTCCAGCTTGTTGCTATCAACATCCTCGCAGCGGAGCAAATGTGCATAATAAGAGATTGTGCGTATTTGTCGTAGCTTTTTGTGGGTAAGTTGAATAATGCTGTGTAAGGGGATAGTTTGAAGGGGCTCTTGAATATATCAGAGATTAGATTTTCAGTTTCCATAAAAGTTGAACTTCCTTTCATTCTCACCAACAATGGAGTTGGTCTGCCTGTTGGTCGCAGCCTCTGAAACAGTTTTGGGGTAATGCAGGGTTGATTTTGTGTAATGATAAAGGGGTGATATACCAATCATAGAAGATTTTGAAGGATTTTTCCTTCGTGATTATATTTGCTGAGCATCGTGCCGATTGTGGGATTATTTGGTGCCATTGTGTGTCTGAGAGTTTGTGCTGCAGTCTGGATTCCCATCTGCCCATAGGGGGTATTCTCTTTGATTGGTTGTTGTGCCATAGTATAAAGTGTATTTTTGAGATTGTGTTTTTTGTATTTAATTGTTGTGTACAGAGTTTTTCAAAGGTGGAAAGGTGAGTTTACGGTGAGTTAGTGATGCTTGTGGAGAGGAATCTTGAGAGTTGTATATATTGGAACCAGTGTGCGTCCTCTATATTATATTTGGATTGGATCGAATGCCAGGTAAGGATGGACCTATCTTGGTCGCATATATCATTGAATCTGTTTACCCCCCTCTGGCACCAGTATTCTGCGAATGGGGGATCTGTTCCGGGTCGGAAGTGTGGGTTATAGAAGAAAGGGTGTGCTAGTGTAATGTTGGATGTAATCTTAGGTTTTGAGTTACATCTGTCCCATATTTTTAGAGTATGTGATATAGAGGGAGTTATGGATGTGGGGTTCAATTTACGGAGTTTCAGATCTACCCATAGGATTGAGTATGCATTCATTGGGTATAGTAGAGTATTTTCAATATTAACCCAGCTCGTTGTGTCCATCCCTTGCGTCCATTGAATTGTCTGGGATAGTCTGGCTGCCGTGTAATAGTTGTATAGTATTGGCAGTCCAAAGCCTCCCATAGTTTTATGTCGGGTGAGATAGTCTCTTTTAATTCTGGGTTTTTTATTGTTCCAGATAAAATTTTATATCGATTTTTGTAGTCTATTGAGATCTTTTCTGCTTAGAGTGACTGGTAATGCCCTGAATAAATAAAAAAAATTTGGGAGGATAGTCATTTTGACTACATTGATTCGGCCCAGGAGTGAGATGGGATAAGATGTCCATGATGAGAGTCCTGACAAATTTTTTATGGTGGTCGAGTAGTTATTTTTAAATAGTATTTTTGGGTCGTGGCTAATGGCTACTCCTAGGTATTCTGGTGCCCATTTAAAATGAAAATTTGTTGGTAGGGATTCCAGTTGTTGGGGTGGTAGGTGTAGTGGGTATGCTATCGTTTTGGATGAGTTGATTCTGAATCCTGAAATTAAGCCAAACTGTTGAATAATCTTGTATACGTTAGGTAGAGATATTAGTTAGGGTGAGTAGCGTGTCATCTGCAAAAAGGGAGATTTTTGACTCTAATTTATCCAGGGTTATTCTGTGTACATTTGTTGCTCTTCTAATCATTTCAGGCTAGGGGCTTCATACTTAGGGCAAAGAGTAAAGGGGATAGTGGGCATCCCTGTTTTGTTCCATTTTTGATTGGGAATTGATAGGAGGTGAAACCCATGTTTCTGATCTTTGCCTTTGGGGAGGAGTATAGACTAAGGATTGCAGATATGTATTTTTGTGGTAACCCAAATTTTATGAGTATTTGTTTGAGATACATCCAATCTACCCTGTCGAAAGCTTTTTCGACATCCAGAGCTAATGTTACTGTAGGTTTTTTTTCTGTAGGAGTAGTGTGATTATTTTCCTTGTGTTATCAGTAGTTTGTCTGCCTTCCACAAATCCAGTCTGATCTAGATGTATTAATTGGGGCATAATGTCCTTTAATCTGTTTGCCAGCATCTTGGAAAACATTTTATGTCACAGTTAATAAGAGTGATTGGTCTATAGTTGGATACTTGTGTGGAGTCTTTGTCAGGTTTGGTTATAACTATTATTTGGGCTTCTGGCATATCATCGGTAAATTAGTCTTTGTTTTCGAGGATATTGTTGACTAAGTTAAGGAAATGGGGGGATAAAGTTGAGTTGAAAATTTTATAATATAGGGTGGTAAATCCTTCTGGTCCCGGGGATTTCCTGCTCTTACTGTCTTTTAGTACTTTATTTAGTTCCATCTGAGTAAATGGTTTGATTAGTTTTCCCGATTGTTCCTCTGATACTCTGGGTAGGTGTATATTGTCTAGGAATTGTGATATGTGTTCTGGGGCTATTTTTCTTCTGTCTATTGTTGTACCTTCATATAGTTTTTCGTAGAATTGGGCAAATTTTTGGGATATCTCCTTAGGGTCGTATATTTGCCAGTCTGATTTCTTATAGGGAGGAATTTGTTCTGGGTCATTTTCTGTTTTAATTTGTTTGCCAGCATTGTGTCGGGCTTATTACTTTTACAGTAAAATGTTTGGTTTAATAATCTTAATGCTTTTTCAGCTTTGTACGTCAAGATCTTTTCTAATTCTTTTTTGGTTTGGGAGAGGCGTTGCATTGTGGCATTATTGTGGTCTTGGCTTAATTTTTTCTCTATATTGTGGGTCTCTGTCAGTAGGGATTTGATTTTTTGGTCTCTGTCTTTCTTAGCCCTAGCGGATAGTTGGATAAATAGGCCCCTCATTACAGTTTTGTTGGCAGCCCATAAAATGGATTTTTTAGTGTCTGTAGTGTTGTTTATTTCAAAATATGAGGTTAAACAGTTTGTTAGGTTTCTGATGGTTGTTTCGTCAGCCAGAAGGGTTTCGTTAAGGCGCCAGAGAGGGGATGGTTTAGATTTTATTAGATCGGAGAGACATATGCATGGTCGGACCATGAAATTTCTGAGATAAAGCTTTCCTGGACTTGAGGGAGTAAGGACGATGAAATGAAAACATAGTCTATTCTGGTGAATAGCGAGTGTGGGGCTGAGTAAAACGAATATTCTCTTTCTTCTGTGTGAGTTAGATGCCAAGCATCTACTACATTACAGTTTTTCAGGAAAGATAGTAAAGGTTTGTTGGATGAGGTGGGATTAGATGAGGTAGTGGGTTTAGACCTGTCCATTTTGTTGTTAAGAGTCAGATTGAAATCCCCGCCCACTATCAGAGGTCCTTCAGTATGCAGCACAACTTTGCTTTCAAGTTCCCTCAGGAAATTTTTTTGGTCCTGGTTGGGTGCGTATACATTTATAAGTGTTATTCGGGTGGATTGTAGAGTTCCGTTAATAATTAAATATCTACCTTGTTGGTCTCTATATATGGAGTCCTCTATGAAAGCCACTTCTTTGTTGATTAGGATGGCCACTCCCATTTTTTTCACATTTGAGGAGGCAAAAAAGTGTTGTGTCCATCTTTTGCCCCAATATTTGGGTTCTTTACCCTTGATAAAGTGTGTCTCTTGTAACATGATGATATTGGGGTTTATTTTTCTGTAGTATTGGGAGACTATTTTTCTTTTGCAGGGGGAGTTTAACCCTTTTACATTATGAGTAAGAATATGTAGGTTACTACTCATTATTTGTAATTGGGGGGGTAGCTCTGAGTAGTTTTAGCATGGGGTGTAGTTTGACGTGCGTCTTTTGTCTGGGACTCTCATATTTGGGGGAACAACAGTGAACAAAATCTGATTTTTTAATATGTCTCATTAAACAAGTTATTTCCGTTTTTAGGTGATACCCTCTTTTTGCGAACATTAACATATAAACTTTTACAATCAACATTTTAAACAATGAATACAAACTAACAGTAGGTCTCATAATTTTGAGATCCTTGGGTAAGGTGTTACCTTACTACTAACAATTAACTTACGGGTTAACCCGTACTGCGGAGACAGAAGTCTTTACACCTAGTGGTGTCTGACAATGAAAGAGAACGTCCTAGTCACTCGAGCCCCCTCCACCTGACCCCCTTATTTCTCTTGTTACCAGCTGGGCTCTGGTGAAAAGTGGGTATGTGTGCTAATCGGGAGAGTCTCCCCCCGGGGTGGTGGCAAATATTGTGTAAATGCCCCCCTTCAAAAAATCTTTGGGAGATTGTATTTTCTGATATTTCTGGGAACGGTCACGTCTCCCTCCCTCCTCTCCTCCATCTTCCCCACTCAGCATTCTCCCCTCTTTATGTTTAAACGCCCAGATGAGTCTATGTTTTATAAATGATTATTTTCTTATTGAGGGATTAGGCCGCAAGAAATAGTTACGTTGAGTTTGGGCCAAGTATCCCTTCCTCCTACTTGTTTTCCATCCCTGTGTTATATACATTGATAATTATTTACATACTTTGGTGGATTATTCTTTGTATTGAAGCCCAAACTTTTGGTCTTGTATAATATTGCTTGCTAAGGATAATTGTGGGCGTATCCAGGTTGCTAAGTGACATTATAATAACCGTCATCTACAGTGATAGAAATGCATAGAAATATATATATATTGTTAATTATTTACATGCTTTGGTGGATTAATCTTTGTATTGAGGCCCAGACTTTTGGTCTTGTATAATATTGCTTGCTAGATATATTTGTGGGCGCATCTAGGTTCCTAAGTGACATTTTAATAGCCGACATCAACAGTAATAGAAATGCATAGAAATTTATACAGTGAGGGATTTACCAGCTTGCTGAGCTTTCCAAACTACTGAAGTAATATTAAGGTGAGCCATGAATGGTTGGTATGTTACTTACAGATAACACTGCTGTATTAGATCTGACATCTGATAACATTACTGTGTTAGTTCCCATCCAAACCCCAATCACAGGTCTCAAATGCTGGCTTTAAACCCATCTCCAAATATAGTAGCCTAGAAAATCACTTCTGAGGTATCGTAAGAAAGTGGGTTCGTAGAAGATGCAAAATTGTTCATTATATTAATACAATACTCCTCCCCCCCCTTGTTTTTCCTCTTTGTTTCTCTTTTTTCACCTCTCCTTCGTGGTGCCCAGTGTAGGAGGTGTCTTGTTGCCAGAAGGGTAGTGTGTAGAGTACACAGCTCTGTTTTTGTGGTGGTCAGCAGTTAATGATTCCTCTTAATGACCTTCCCTCCCCCTCCTCCCTGCCCCCCCTCCACCCCCTCATTTATTGATAGACAAACTAGTTTTTGTACTCTATTGACTGGTCTTAGGTTCATCACTGATATAAACCGTTGCTTCCTTGGGTAGTATTAGCCCTATAAGGGTGTCCCTTAATTTATTCCATTGGGAATATAAAGGATTATACTTGCGGTTGTATAGGCCTGCGTCTAGGACTCATCTGACGGGATCCCTCTCTGGGCTCTTTGGGATTTGGGTTGGGCTTCCATCCAGCTTTGGGTGGGGTGATTCTCTGGGGGGATGGTGTAGTTTCCCGGTTCAGGTCGGTTCCCGTCAGGCCCAATCTTTTTAGGAAGGCGTCGTTCTGTTCGAGGGAGTTGAGGGTAACCGGGCGTCCTCCCGATATTACTATCAGACGGAGCGGGAATCCCCACCTGTATCTGATTTTATTTTTTAGTAGGACATCTGTAACCGGGCGCATTTCCCTCCGCCTTGTTAGGGTGGCTGGGCATAAGTCCTGGAACAGTTTTACATGTGAGCCTCTGCTGACTATTTCTTCCATGTTCTTTGCTGCAGTCATGATCAATTCTTTGGTTGCAAAATAGTGGAGTCGTCAAATTATATCCCGTGGGTGATCTGTTGGGGCTGGGCGCGATCTCAGTGCGCGGTGTGCTCTATCTATTAGGAGGTCCGGCTTTACCCCGTCTGGCAGCAGTTGGTTGAATAATTCCAGTAGGTAGGGGGCGACGTCCGTGACCTCCTCCGGGACACCTCTAATTCTGATATTGTTCCGTCTAGAACGGTTTTCAATATCTTCTTGGGTGTCTCTGATGAGCATAATGTCTCTCCTCACCTCTTGTAGTTCAATCTCTACCTGTTGGCAGTAGTTGGAGAGGCCATCTGTGGAGTTCTCCAATGTGGCTACTTGTTCACCGAGTTGAGTTAGCTCGTTTTACTTCTCCAATTATTTTTTGTTGTGAGGTCTGTATACTTTTTTGTATGTTTTCTAGGAGATTTTGCAGGTCTGCTCGGGTGCAGGGGAGTAGCTCCAAGTCCTCGCTTGGCTGAGCTCCGGTGCCATCTTGGATTTTTCACGGGGTTTCGTTTTTGTTGAGAAAGTTCGTTATATCTCCTTTTAGTGTCTGTGAGCCTTTCCTGAGGGCCCATTTTGGGGATAGGGCTAGGGTTGAGGAGTAGTCCGGTCTGGTTTTTGGGGTGATGCTGGTTATCACGAAGCTTTAGGAGGCCAGGCAGACGGAAGCTATCTTCAAACGCGTCCACTCACATTGCCAGTCAGACTCCGCCCCCCAACCATTTCATTTTTAAACGTTAAAAAGTATATAAACCATATTTTTAATGAATCTTTAAGTCTTTTGCAGTAATGCATGCGATCAAAAGATCTAATATATATATATATATATATATATAAAATAATTGGACAAATACTGCATAAAATGAGCTACACAGGTATTTTACACATTCAGAATACATGAGGATGACCTGATGGTTTTGTGAAATCATTATCTTCCATTGCTAAGATCCTTTCTCTGCCCATTCACAAAAAAACATGAGAAATCTTAATTTGTGTGGTCAAATAGAAAATGTCAACTTCAACTTCTAAATAATAACTTTCTCCAAATACATAACACTTTATATTCAAAGCTGTCAGAAATCTTCAGCTCAGTTACACATCATCATTTTGGATATAATACCCAATTACATTGAGTACTCATACCTATGCTGGAATGTAATAGCTAAGAAAATCTCTGTGGAATATGAACCAATATCACTTAAGTCCCTTCTATTGTATATTCAGTAAGTTAAATATTTTGATGGTTAATAATTCGGGATTTGAGCTATTTATGTTTTATTGCATTTCTTAAAATGTAAGAAACAATTAACCTTACGGATAAACCTGAAGGAAATTGTAGACAAACAAAGCGCCTATTTAGAAATTGAATTTTATTTGAATTATAACTATATACATATGCTTCTGAAATAGATTTTGTAGGGATTTTTTTTGGAATGGAAAGAGAAAAAAGTTTTTTTTTCTTAAACAACATTAAATTATGGATCAACAAAAAATGCTTTTAACTTGTTTATATCATGTTGGAGTTGTCAAAAGCATTCTGATTAAAAAATGATCCATAACTAATAAGAAAACACTAATCAATTTTTTCACCAGCTCTTGGTGTGTTTTTTTTGTTGTGTTTGTCTTTTTTTACATTTCAAATCAGCATTGATATTTAACCCCTTGTCCCTCTCCTGGCTTGTCTGTCTCCTGTGCATCACATCTGATTGTTTCCTTACTCTGACACCTGACTTCTCTGTTAATGCTGTCTTCTCTGCTGTGTTGCTGTGCTCCCTCTAGTACTAACCCTGTCTATTAGTTTATTTGGTGAGTTTAGTTTTGTCAGGTGAGGTGTTACATGCTTCCTGGGAAACTGGCACTTGCTATTGGTGAGGCTGGAGGTAAAGGGAAATATCTGCTGAATAGAGACCAGATATTGCCAAAGCATTACATTATAATGGGCTATTATCAAATTTACTGACACAGATGACCTCCAAGAACAGATCCAAATTCTTTCTGAAGCAGTCAAACATTTTCTTAGGTTATAACTGCCGAAAATGAAACAACCTGTGATTGTTGTCTCCATTGTAGAACCCACAGTACCTCTGTCCATAAAAACTTTTTTTTTACTGATTATGGTCAATTTCTTCTGGTAATGAAAATCAAAGAGTTGGCTTGAAAATGGTTCTTCTACAAGGGGATCCTTAATTCTGACTTATAACTGCAAGCCTAAGCTCAGTAGATTAAATCTTTAATTCAGCAGGCATCTATACTCAGACCCTCCACGGCAGAATACTAATTCAGAAAGATATGTCAAGTGTAGGTCAGTTTTAGAATATGCTTCTGAATTTCTCCCCCTTCACATGTTAAATCCCAAATTCCCTTCCTAGGAGATCGAAACAGTGGAGAACAGTTGCAGTGATTTCATGCTAGGATGCTTGGGCCTGGAACAGGAGCAATTTCTGTACCTCCCCGATGGCAGCCCTGAAGGGGAGGTGCAGTTTTTGTTGGAAGTTCAAGCGGGTAGGATGATCTTGAACACTGCAAAATACTTATAACATATAACAATGTTATTAGTTTTTTTTTTTAGTAAGTTAAGTACACTTTCCTAAGTACAGTTCTGTACATGGGAGCCTATATATGAGCATTGTTGGACTCTGCAAGATTGCTATATCTATAGGAGATTATATATTATATATATATATATATATATATCTATTATATATATATATAATATATCTCTATATATATATATATATATTTCTATATATGTATATCTTAGATATAAGAGTTACAGAGAACATACATTTATAGTTACATTGCTTGTACAAACATGCTTAAGCTGACACACCACAAGGCACTATCCCAGGTTCAGTCCTAACCTTTTAAAAAAAATACAATCCCTGGGAGTAGAAAGACCATATTATACCATGTTTCTCTCTTTATTTAGTATTACCTCTTCCAGGGATTATTGAGCTTATATATCTTCCTTCTGGCTGGACTGGCCTTAAAAGGGCAGGGAATATAAACAGGGAGCAATGCATTCAATAGAATTTAGAAATGTTTGCTCTTGAATATATACAAATACAAGGATATGCAGCTCAACCCTTTATTCTTAATTACTTTTAGGTGTGGTGCAAAGGAGACCCGGCAATTCATACACTACATTAAGAGATCGCAACCCTCAACTACACAAATATAAATGTATTAGATATAAGAGTTAAACATATATGCATGCAATGAAGGGTTATCACCTAAACGGAGGGGTAAAATGGATACCTTTAGTTACATTGTTTGTACAAACATGCTTAAGCTGACGCGCCCCTCCAAGGCAGTATCCCAGCGTCAGTCCTAACCTAGTGAAAAAATACAATCATTGCATTGGCATTGACCATACCTGCTTCTCTCTTAATTTAGTATGAGGGAACCATGTGAGCATAAATTTTAGATTGTGGTGCAGATCTATAGGATGATGCTATAATCCATGCATATGTAGTAGAACCATACACACAGATTTGCATATATGAAAATATATATATATATTATGTATACACAGCCATATGTATACAGTGTATAGCAGTGCTATTGGATATATAGTCAGTGTTGGAATTCACATTTATTTATTTATTTTTATAAAATGGATCATTTTTATTTAATTCACATTTTAACATAAAGTGATATTAACAAGTATGACCAAATTTTTACTTCCCATTTTCCATTAAAATTTCAGTCACTGGTTTATCTCTAAAATGCCTGATTTCAGTCACTGCAAGATAAGCTGCATTAGCCTATTATGTGCAACTACTTCAGTTTTTTCAACACCCACTAGTTTATTTTGAAGGCAGCCTATAACACCTGTAACAATCTATGAACTGCATATTATTCTCATGATAAAATTTGCTCCTTAAGTTCTGATTCATTTGTAAAATCGGAAAGCCTGGGTAGAAGTAGAATGTTTTTGCATGAATATAGGCATCACAAATCAGAACCCTTGAGGAATGAAATTACTAGTGATTCATTCATAATTCATGACTTTTATTATCTTCCCACTACATTTATTATGAGGTACAATTTATAGCTTCATTTACATTATGCTACGTGAATAATGGTAAAAATATGCAAACCCATTTCTTTGTGATCTTCAAGGCCATTGAATGCCAGAATAAAATATAGCTTTGTTGCTACTATGTAATACCAGGTGTGGCTATGCAGTAAAAAGCCAGAGCAGTTTTTCAGTGCACATAAATGATATTTAATCATTGATGTTATTGGAAAATGATGTCTTTTCTCTATAGCAGATATGTAAACAGATTTTTCTAACAGTAACTATTGCTGTGTATTTCCCTTTTTATTCCCATAGTGTTTGAAGCAGTAAGTGTGTGTTATTTTCAGGTGTAAAGGTAAATTGGCTTAAAAAATTATGGTGGAATCATTTTTACAATCTCTTCTTGTGGTATCGTGTTCTTGTTTAACACTGATATATTTAGTGGTGTAACTAGGAATCACTGGGCCCCCCAGCAAGACTATGATGGGGCCCCTATCCGTGCTTCATCCACAGTGGTTTTCTGGGAGAAGGCTATATCTGTCATAGGAAAAATAATAAGATGATGGGGTCCCTTTGGCTCCTGGGCCCCCCTGTGGTTGCTCCCCCTGCTCCCCTGTAGTTAGACCCCTGGAGATAAATATTAGATTCATTGTTATCAGGTAGACTTTTATTCATTTTTTGGGCACTTTTCTGGAGCGATTGAGGCTCCGGGTAAATACGGCCCATAATTCTGTATTGAATTTTTTAATTCATTTTTTATTATCTAATGATCACAAAATGTATATAACATACAATATAACAGTATTTTTCAAACTACTGACCAACAAGTGTGAATGCTGATTATTTTCTCTTTAACAATCTTTTTCTTTACATGACTGGTAATGTCTTGGACAAATTGTTTGGTCCCAGACACATAAGGGCATATTTATAACGGATTGTTAATTTTGCCATTTTGCTAACACAGGACATTACAACGGCAAATTATGTAGTATTTATAAACCAAATCATTCTTGCCACGGCAACATGCAGCAGTATTACCTGACTTGTGATGTGTGGTTTGTTTAAGAAATATACGGGTTTTAAATATACAGTACATAAACGGAAGCCGCAGTTGATAAAATTCTTTCAAAGCTCTGCGTTATGTGGCTGTGTACCAGACTTCTGTGGTGAAAGGTGAAAAATCAAAGAAAAGGCTACACATCCGAAATCAATTTACTCAAATGTATGTTGGGAAATGCATGACCTTTAAAGTTAGCATATGATACACAGTTAAATGTAATATGATGTGTTATAATTTTTCTTGAATTGGGATGTTCTTAGCAGTTGAAAGCCACACTTAATTCATTGTATAGTACCCCAATAGTATTAAAGGGCCATATTATATCACTTATTCCTATTTATTCCTATTCATTAAATTCATTAAATTACACATAAAAAACCCAGACTTTAAGCTGCATAAGAAAGACATTACCTGCATTTAGACATGAGCAAAAACATAAAAACTATTAAAAAGAATATAGGTATTAAATTAATGCTATGAAAGGCCAAAAGAAAAAAAGAAGAAAGTGGGTGATAGAAAAATCTGAACTTTTTCTGAATGTTCTATGTACAGGGTTATACATTTTTAAATAAATAGTTATTTTACCTGAAGATTTAATTCCATTAACATATTATTGCTTTTCTAATGAAAGATGTTTACCATTTTGTTCCCTGTAGAAATTATTCCATGCAAACAATATCAGAATGATAAATATCAATCTAATCCTTTTAATTTACCAATCATTCAAATTATTTGATTTATAAACCTGCACTTTGCAGCAATTGCTAATAAATTTTCACTGAACGTAAATCTGTATTGCTGCCTGTTAGAGATAATGTATGATGATATCACTTTTAGATACTAATTCAGCGGCTATATTATTTTCTGAAGAGCCATGTCAAATAAAATCAAATTAATATTGCACCAATCAATATGATCATAGTGTTCATTGAAAGAAAAAAAATGAAATCTGTAATTTAACTATTCTAATTTTATACTAATTGTAGTAGACTTTTGCCAGAGGATATATTTTGTGTATGTACAAGGTCTCATTTTCCCAAAATCAATACGAAATTGAACATGGATTACAAAAGCACATTTTCTCTTGAATTTTTAACAGTACGTACTCTTTAATTTTTAATAGTAAACATGCTATGCAACATAGTTGTGTATGTAAAGCATGTATTGTACTGTAAGCATGATGTGCATTTTTTAATTCTATACTGAGAACTTTGAATTTAGGCTTGAAAGTCTGCACTTTGGAAATGAATGTGTGTCTGCATGCTGCATGTTTTAAAATGTTATAATATTGCTATAGCAATGAAAGAGAGTATTTACACTTCTTAAATTATTCTGAATACATATTTTAATTTTACTGTGTGTATATTTGTATAGTTGCCATGGAATCACAAGAGTGAGTGTAGAGGTGCATTTGCAGATGTGGGTACCTGTGTCTGTGTGGTGTTAGCAGGTATGGATTTTATGTCTATGAAAGTAAAACTAACTTTTTTGGCTGATTCATGTATGGTTGCCGTGGAGAGGGATGGAGTGTGGTGTAGGTGTGAGTACCTGTGTCTTTGTGGGGTTAGGCAAAAGATTTTGTGTTCATGACCATAAAACAATTTATTTTGCGATTTAGATTTTGGTTTCCATGGAAAGGGAGTCACTCTGGTCACCATTTTCATGCGCTCTTGCCGCACTCAATCTACGCTCCGGACACCAAGTCACATGGTCTGCTCACTCCTCCCCTCTCTCTTGCTCACCTCGACAGTTCATCTCTCGCATGGATTCAGAAGTTTTCAATGGGACAATCGACCTCCCACTTACTAGGACTCGCAGCAACACCTCCTATTGTTTAAAGTTCCTTGCTCACCATAAGGACACCATTGTCTCAGTATAAGAGAACCTGTTTGACGTACGTTTCACCCCCGATGAGTGAAGTGGTCGGGGCTTTTTCAGGAATCTATTTGTTGATGTATGTCTTTGTAGTGGGTGGGGTTAATGTTTTTGCATTCTAATTAAATACATACAGGGTTATTCAATAAAAGTTCTTACCGTTAAAAATGGTGCTAATTTTGCCCCAACCAATAAGATGTTAGCTTTCAAATGTTAAATAAGATCTGATTGGTTACGGCAAAATTAGCACCATTTTTATTGATAAGAACTTTTATTGAATCACCCTGGTATATTTTTATTATTGTGCATTTTGCAGAGAGAAATAGTGTGAGTGAGAGTAGCCTAAGACCCAAGTGCAGTTTATAAAGAAAGTGTCAGTTGGCATTCGATTACAAACCTCAGAATGTTTGTGTTTGAAGTTTCTAAACATTAAACTAAATATTGTTATGTTGCAGGGAATTGCAATAAGCCTCGACCTCGCAAGCTGTAACCAAATGTTGCTTTATTGCTGCCTTCTGCTTAACCTCCATGTCTTTCTGTGCACAGAAGTCAAGCAGGAGGGTCTCGACCGGCGTCCGCTCCTGTGAATGACTAAGGCGTGATGCAGCGGGGGAACAAAGGCTGGTAAGTACATTTCGGGACCGCTGTGGGTGCTATAAACCTCACGGGGTTTATAGCAATTCCCTGCATAATATCAAAATTAAGATTGGAGTGTGGACATACCCTTTAAAGTCTATGCACAAAAATCGCTGTGAATTTAGAGATAGCTTGAAAACACTTTTATGGATTCCTTTGCTAAAAGACAGCACACTTCTAAAATATGTCCTGCTTGTTTGTACCAAATTTTTTGTTTCTATCATAAAAACTGTTGGAGAAGATAAAGGGGCATATTTATAAACAATTGCTATTTTCGCCATTTTGCTATGGCAGGACACCACATTGACAAATAGTGCTATTTTCGG
Source organism: Hymenochirus boettgeri (assembly GCA_019447015.1). Lineage (NCBI taxonomy): Eukaryota > Metazoa > Chordata > Amphibia > Anura > Pipidae > Hymenochirus > Hymenochirus boettgeri. The sequence goes on from CM033472.1 coordinate 81,689,223, forward strand.
CTTATTTATAAAAACGATCGTTTTCGCCTTTGCGGGAAAGTATCGCTGCTGCGATGTGTGGCGATAGTTTTCGCCTTATTCATTGCATTAAGTGTGGTATCGCAGCAAAAAGAGAGATTGCTCTCTAGTGTAATTTTTAGAGCTATTTTTGTCATTTTTTTAATTTAAAGCCATTTATAAATAGGGGAAATTTCGCCTTTTTGCCCCTTTTCTCCCTTTTGTTGCATTTTTTACAGTTTTACCAGAATTGTCCCCAAACATCATTACTTGCTGGAATGTTCCATTAACATGACTATTTATTACACAGCACTATGGTATGTTCCCATATTAATGGAACTGGTTTGATAATTAGCTGCAGTTTTCTAAAAATAAGCAATACTAAAAGAATGTGTCCTATTAATAAAATAGAAAAAATGCACCTTTTGAGTGTGTATTAACCAATTTGATACTACTTTGAAAAACCAACAGGGAGTATTACCTATTTACAATCATATGTGCTGAGCTTTTCAGCATTATTAGTGCTACTTTTTGCTAGATAATTTTCACTTTTGATGAAAATTCGCCTTTTTAATAACTTTGATGAAAAGAAAAGTTGAAAGTTTAAAAAATTGTGGTAAAGGCTGGTGGGGAAAAAATGCCCTTTTATAAATATGTCCCTCAGACCCCCATTTGACTTTATTGGTAAATAAAGAAAATCAGAACCTTAAAAAAAAAAAATCTTAAAAAAGCAAAACCACAGATCGTATTATGTTAAATGCTGGAAAATAGTCTAACACCCACCTGAGTACTTATTAGTATTGACAAATACTCCACAATGTACTGACACCTTCCATGGACCCATTGGCAGGCTAAATAAATGCCACCTCAGACTTGGTGAATTGGAATGGCTGAACTTAATGCAAAAATACACTTTTAGCTATTTTATAAATATGCTTGAGCAGTAACCGCAGCGATGTATAGCGAAAAGTAGAGGTAATTTGGCTCTTTCAAGGCACATTATTTAGAGAAACTGACAAGGAAATAAAAATTACACAGACTTTTAAAACAACTTTATTCAGAATAGGAAGGCTGGTTGGACGTTACCTTGATTTTTTTTTTTTTTAAATACATGCCCATATTATATAATATTTTCATTATCTATCCTGCACTTACTATTTATTCAGAGCAGTCATCAGGCTCATTTGGCATTAAGTTTGAACCTAATTTCAGTTTATCTAGCTCTGTGGAAGACCATCTAAGGATCCATAGTGATTCCCTCTAGAAAATATTTCTTTACATGTTGTGTGGTAAATATATCATTTTGATTTATAGTATGCTATAAAGATACATCCGGGCAAAATATGTTTCTTCCATGGAAGATGGATGATACATGTTTTAAAATGTTGTAATTGGATGCACTAAAAAAACCTTTTATATTGAATGCACAGTAACTTGTGCAATACAAATAGATACATATGTGCCAGAATATACAGTATGGTCCCTGTACCCAGTAACCTTACTGAATTTAAAGTATGTAAATCTATTTTTTTTAAACTCATTTTTTTATTATAAATAAAACTATTTATAACATGTCTGTGTTATCTATTTGATCCATAAACAATAGTATATTAATTTTACACAATTTGTAATCAGAAGCTATTCAATATTTTAACAACATACTTGGGTTTTACGGATCATTACCATTATTGATTCTACTTAGGCATTTAAGCCTGGTAAATTCTGATAAGGAGGATGTAGGAGAGAACGGGGGGGAGGGTTTTGTCTGCCCTGTGCATGTCCCGGGGGGCATTGGCCTTTTGTTTCTGGGTGTAAGACTCGTTAAATTGTTGTTGGTGAGTCGGACCATACAGACCAAATCTTTTTGAATTTACTGGGGCACTGTCTGTGTTTGTAGATGAGATTGTGATAAGGTAGCATATTGTTAATTAGTTCTTTCCAGATGTTGACTTTTGGAGGATGGTTTTTCTGGCCATAAATAGAGTTTCTCTAAAAAAAGTTAATTTGTGGTTATCTTCCACTTCAAGAGTATCAATATAGTATAGATCAAGTGTTGATTCAGAAGAAGGCAAAAAAAACCCACCAAATTTATGAAGGGGAAAAAATCCTTCCTGGCTCCAAGTGGCAATCGGAAATTTCCCTGGATCAACTCTACTTTATGTATCAATACCAGTAACTTGCAACATTCCTTGTTTGCAGAAACTCATGCAGCTTTTTTTTAAACTGACCAATGAACCTGCCATTACAACGTCCACTGGAAGACAGTTCCATAGCCTTACCATTCTCACAGTGAAAAACCCTTTCCGAACTTGAAGCCTAATGTACGTATGGCATATAAGTTGTCCAAATAGGTGTATGCCTTTGTTTTCCCAATCTGCACTACAGGGGAATTCTGCCAGGTGTGGGTAAATATGATTAGGCCATAGACGCATTTCTGGGGGAATGCCTGTGTATTCTAGTCTCTGTATTTGTCTCTTTCAATATTTTGTGCATTAGGGTATGTATTGGATTAGAGGTGCTGATTAGGTGGATGTTTTTAGCCTCTATTGTGGAGAGGATAGAGGCTGTGTTATATGTATCTAGCATTTGGTTTGATGCAGAAAGGTTATTGTCTGGGTTTAGCCATTCAGCCATGTATTTGAGCTGGCCTGCCAAGTAGTACATCCTGAAGTTTGGAAGTGCTAAACCAGCTCTTCCTTTTGCTTTCTGTTGTTTTGAATTTGAGGCGAGCTCTCTTATTTGTCCATAGGAATGAAGTCAGGAGGCTGTTCATATCTGAGAAGATTTTCTTGGGTGCTCCACTATGTATAGAATTTTAGGGAGAAGGATAATTTTTACCAGATTTACTCTACCCATTAGATTTAATGGGCATTCCGCCCAGGTTTGAATTTTATTTCTTATTGTATTCATCAATGGTGTGATATTTTATTCCTTAAAGTCCTTTGGGTTTTTGGAGATCCAAATGCAAAGGTATTTAAATTTACCTGTGATTGGTATCTGCCACGGTAAGGTATTAGAGGTTATTTTGTCGAGTCGAGGAGGCATTGTGAGGATTTTTGCCAATTAATATATAGTTCAAAGTAGGAGCTGAATTTATTATTTCGGCTGTTCAAGGATGGACCGGTATCTGAAAGATAAAGAATCATATTGTCCCTGTATAACCCGATTAGATCGGTATATGCTCCTCTGTTTAGTCCTTTGATTGCACTGTCGGTGTGGAGTTGTATTACTAGTGCCTCTATTGCTATTGAGAACAGATAGGGGGAGAGCAGACATCCCTGTCTTGTTCCTCGTTGAAGGGTAAATTGGTTAGACCGTCTTCCGTTTACCAGGACTGTAGCGCATGGAGAACTATAAAGCAGTTGGATCTATCTAATATATTTTGGACCAAATCCAAATTTTTTCATACACGCCCAGAGGTAATTCCATTCAATCGAATCAAAGGCTCTGCTAGCGTCCAATGACAGTAAAGCTCTGTCCTCCATAGTATCATGGGATATCTGTGTGTGGATCTGTGTACGCCTTATATTAATTGAATGCTCTTTTCGAGCATGAAATCCATTTGATCAGGATGGATGATGGATGTTATGACTTTTTGTAGTCGGTTGGCTAAGATTTTGGCAAGTAGTTTGTAATCACTATTGAGTAGTGATATTGACCTATATGAGTTATGTTCGAGTGGATTTTTGTCTGGTTTCGATTTGAGGACTATTGTGGCGTCGGTCATTGATGGTGGCAGATTTTGGTTTTCGAATGTTGTTTTGAATGTTTTGAGTAGTTTTTCTATTAGGGTATTTTGGTACTTTTTTATAAAATTCAGTTGGGAGGCCATCTGTGCCAGGTGACTTTCCGGAGGGCATACTCGAAAGAGCTTCCAATGTGTAAATATATTTTACCAAGAAAGTTACACACTTCTAAATATAGGGACCACCTAAGCTCACATTACCAATTATTTGGTGTAATCCTTCCTGTACTCTTACCTTATAACAAGATATTACGGTTTACTCTAATCTAGGTAAAAAAGAAAAAGCAACACTTTTTCTATGATACAGTACTTACCTCCTTTCCAAAATCTGGAAATCTGTGGAAAGGATGTCACCCAGCTGACTAATCCTGGAGCAGGTTTGCTTGTTAGTAGGCTCACCCCTGTTGCCCTACAATCAGAGGATAGAGAAATGGGGCTCCCCATCCAGAAACAGAAGCAGAAACAGTATTACAGGCCATGCAATACACCTAATAAGAAGCATTGGGGCCCAAATCACAGTCCTACCTAGGGCCTCAATTAATCTTAGTCCATCATTGCCCCTGTGTCCATGTTGGAGCTAAATATTTTTTAAAATGTAACATCCCTTTAATTAAAGTCCATTTCCTATTTAGATTACACATGTTTAATACTTTGGAGTATTTACAAATGGCTTGAAAATTAAAAAAGGTATCACTGCATACATATATTCAATTAGAACTAAGATCTGTCTTGCAGCTTAAATCCAATAATGGAATACATGTTTGTAGACTAAATTTCTTACCATAATGCACCAAGATTAGCATGGATTTCCACCAATGTGTATATAAATTTTACTGTAAATTCTATATATAAAAATACATATTTACCATCAAAGCATCTTTTCTATTTAGTCTAAAACATTGCATTTTAATTCTATTCAATGCAGTTATTTTGCCACATACAATGTGTTATCATATGTTGTTGGAAACACTGACACAGTCAAAATTGTTAAATGCTTTGATTAGAGGACCAGTAGATATATTGGTTTTATCCTAATAAGATGTGTGTTTGATTTCTTGCCATATATTTTTGAATGCTACAGTGCTTCTGTTTTCCTGTCTTGAAAATCTTTCTCTTCATTTAATCTTGTTTCTATGCTGACATTACTGATTTCCTGAAATGATATATTTCTTGAAAATTGACAAGAAAAAGCAAATCTTTAACTGCCGCTACAGTATCTCTCCAATATATAGTATTTTATTTGTATTTTTCTTTGTGGTTTTTATTGGAGGTGTCTTAAAGATGTTCACAGTCTATATTCTAGTAAATCCCTTTTAAACAGAAAACAATAAGCTGGGTTTACTGCAAACTGTGACTGGAATATTAATGGGACAAATGCCTTTGGGAATATTTTATATGTACACGGTACAATAGTTAGCAATTTTAAACACATTCTTTATCTTAATTTGCTTTTCCAATGCTTTTTAACCCTTTCCGGATAATTTTTCTGATTTGATAGCTCTTCTAGCCACAAAGGAAAACACTAAATGCACCTATAAACAAGTTTGCTCCCTAGTTTTTAAAAAAATATTTCATAGCAGAGTTGTGTGTTATGTGTAAAAGGAGATTTAAATACACTACATTGTATATAGGGACATTGTATATACAGTAAATTAAAGAGACATTGTATATACAGTACATTAAAGGGACTTATGGGGAGATTCAATATAAAGTTTAGGCGTTACTTACCTTAGCGCAATCCCGCAATACAATATGAGACGTAACGGGTTTTGCACAGCGCTCTCTCCATAAACATTTGGAAATTACACTGTGCCCTAAAATCTGTGTAAAACAAACATTAACCTGATATTACTTCGGGTTAATATGGGTTTTAGATGGATTTTAACTTTATTGAATCTCCCCGGATGTATATAAGGAAAGTAACTAAGATAACTGAAGGAATAAAGATTTTGGAGATTTAATATTAAGAGTATTATATTGTTCCTTTTAATTCTTGTGAGAACAGAGAAAAGAGGACATTTTCCTATGGAAATATTTTCAACTACTATCTCACCAAAATATCTTAGGTACCAACTGACAGAAACAAAGGGTAAATCTGAAATAGTATATGACTAGAAGATGAAAGTCACTTCAAACATGGTAACTTCCTGTTCATTGTCATTTCCTTAGGAAAGCTGTCTTGGAGATACACTTAAGCACAGAAATAAAGTTTTTTCTGCAGTAAATCTTGTCTTGACTAGCTCGATCCTTTAGGTAAAATAAAGCTTAGCGATGACAAAAATAACAATTTTTCTCAGAAAAAAAATTTGAAAGAGGTCAGTGTTCACCCTTTTATCACATATAATATATACCAATAATACTGTCTAAGAAGTTAAGTGACAGCAATATTTGAAATAGGTTCAAAATGTGATTACAGAGGTCACTCTTCACTACCACCACATCTCTGAGAGTGTTTTATTGCTATTTTGACAATGAAGACATAAAAAACATCATGGACATACAATATGTCTAGCTCTTTTTGAAAGTCTAGTGGTATAACAATTGTATTATCTCAAAAGGTATGTAATGCTTTATCTAGATTGACTAATGTCCCCACTTTAGACTTGGTAGAGTTGATTGAGTCTTGAGAGAATTACATTATTAACAATAGATAACAGTACATAACACAATATAAAACAGAAATTACTTGACTAACAAATATGAGTTTCAAGCCAGATAAAATGTCAAAAGAAGAGGTTTGGCAGAAGATGTTTTTTTTTTTTTTTAATTTTAACATACCTTAGCTAACACAGTAATATACTGTACTTGTTGTGAAAACATTTGCCATCCTAAAATTTATGGTTTTTTGAACTTGCATTTACATTTATTAATAGAGGTTTAATTATATTATTAGGAGACGTATATTGATATATTGTAATATAAGGATATTACGCCACTGAGGAGTTCCCTGACCATTTAGAAGCACAAGGCCGTAGGGAACAGGACAGGGAACTCCGAGGTGGCGTAATGTCCTTATATTATAATGTGAAGGGGCGCATTATTTCTTATAATGTACAAGTATACAAGTATAGGATTCCTTCACCCCATTCACATTTTAAATTCTAGACTTGTCCCTATTTCCACCTTAAATCCCCCAAGCTACCTTCTGCAACTTAAACCCAGTAGAAAGGAATATCCCAGCCCAGCATCTATGCGGTTAAACAAATCTTTGTGGAGGAGGAGAGAGACATTGGTTATGAAGTGACTGGAAGCAGCTCCAGCAGGTTCTGTTAGTAAAGTTAAACACGGCAAAAAATGCTGAGTCATTGTCCAGGCATGAACACTGGAATGGAGCGGAGTAGTGGGATATAAGAAATAAGAAATGAGTCACTTAGTGACATAGCTGAGGGATTTTTATAAGGATATATACCACTGCAGCTCCCAGTATAAAATATCACACTTGTGTATTATATATATATATATATAGGGGCAAAAAATGCTGAGTCATTGTCCAGGCATGATATATATATATATATAGGGGCATATTTATAAAGGTTCTTTAAACCTTTTGCCTTCTTTAACGCAGCGTTTTTGCCTAATTTGGCCTTTTCGCTATTTATAAAGCAGTGATAGCCAGTGGCGAAAGGTCATTATCATTACATTTCGCTTTTCACTTTTCGCCATACATCACTGCGGTAACAGCTCAAGCATATTTATAAAATGGCGAAAAGTGTATTTTTACGTTAAGTTCAGCCATTCCAATTCGCAGAGTCTTAGGTGTCGAAAACGCATAAGTGGCCATTTATTTATCCTGCCAATGGGTCTATGGAGGTGTCAGTACATTGTGGAGTGTTTCTCAATACTAATAAGTACTCAGGGGGGTGTTAGACTGTTTTCCAGCATTTACTTTAATACAATCTGCGATTTCGCTTTTTTAAGGTTCATTTTTCGCTTTTTAAAGATTTTTTTTTTTTTAATGTTCCGATTTTCTTTATTTACCAATAAAATCAAATGGGGGTCTGAGGGACATGTTTATAATTTGTTTATATATAATGTTTATATATTTTTGCTTTTTTCCCCCACCAGCCTTTACCATAATTTTTTAAACTTTCATCTTTTCCTTTCATCAGTTATTAAAAAGGCGAATTTTCATCAAAAGCGAAAATTATCTAGCAAAAAGTAGCACTAATAATGCTGAAAAAGCTCAGCACATATGATGGTAAATAGGTAATACTACCTGGTGGATTTTCAAGGTAGTATTAAATTGGTTAATACACATAGAACATTTATCTTTGTTATTTAAAATAAAAATTTGGTGTTTTTTTTCAGCCAAAGTATAAAACTCAAAAGGCGAATTTTCTCTATTTTATTAATAGGATATGATAAACAGTGTAAAACTCAAAAGGCGAATTTTCATCATTATTTTTTTATTTTATTAATAGGAGACATTTTTTAGCATTGCTTATTTTTAGCAAACTGCAGCTAATTATCAAACCAGTTCCATTAATATGGGAACATACCATAGTGCTGTGTAAGAAATAGTCATGTTAATGGAACATTCCAGTAGTAATGATGTTTGGCTGTAAATAAAAAGTGACAAAGATACTCTGAAATTACACTAGAGAGCATCTCTCTCTTTTCGCAGTGATACCACATTCTTTCGCATTAATAGGCGAAAACTATCGCCACACGTGTAAGTATTTGGTCCCCCGCCACTCCCCTTAGTAATTCAAAGGTGCTGGGTGCAGCTTGTTAGGCCATAGCCACAGCCGCTTAATCACAGACAATCATAAGAAACAGCGCACTCCATCTTTCAAAAAAGTTTTAGTTGTTTATTCACACGTGTAACGTTTCGGTACCCGTGTGGTACCTTCTTCGACAAAACAATGATCAAAGTGCTAGGTGCATTTAAATACAGTGTTACAACAGGAAGTGATATTGACCTCTAGTGATATAAAGTATAATGCATCAATCACAATAATACAGTACCGTGAAAATAATTATCTTATATAAATATTTAAAAATATTTAAAAATATAAGACAATAAAATATACAACAGGTTATTAGACAAAAAGTCAACAAGTGCATGTGCCATAATAATGATCTTGTGCCATAGTAATGATCTTATAGTAATTTGTTATATAATAAAAACCAATCTATTGTGTCGTGAATTAAAAAAGTAAAAAGTTAAAAAGTCGTTTACTTCAGATTAACTATGTATACCATTCATATTCGATATAAAATATGTGGAAATTATTGATATATATTAATATACTCGTACTATGAAATATCCACAAAAGGGGGAGGAAAAATCTTGATACATCAATACATATAGTATTTACCGGTCACTTAGAAAGCATTTTAGCCCTAAATTAACATTTAGTCCCCCGCGTTTGTAGTGCTTGTAATGTATAATTCCAAAAGGATTCCTTTCTCAAAAGTCTATTATTCCTGTTACCCACCCCTCTTTTGTTGGAGTACCTGGTCTATCACCATCCCCTTCAATTCATGTACCTGGTGTTTGTATTCTAAGAAATGAGCCGCTACTGGTGGTATATCCTTTTTATGCTGTATTTCTTTGTCTTTCCTTTCCCAAGCAAGTTTGATATCACTTTTATGTTTTTGGAACCTCTTTTTAAAAGGTCCCATGGTTTTTCCAATATAGATCTTCGAACAGGGGCACTTGAGTAATAAACACAGTAATCTGTATTGCATGTATAGTATCCTTTGATTGAATATATCTTACCACTATATGGATGTTGAAACTGTTTCCCCTATGATTAATGAGTTACAAATACTGCAATTACAGCAGCGGTAACAACCAGTTTTGTTGGACAGTTTTACCGTGGGTTTTGAATATTGTGAACCGGATCAGCCTGTACTAGGTAAGAATATAATGATCTCCCTTTTCTGTATGTGGGGATAGGTTTTTGTCTTACTTCTTCACATAGTTCTAGTCCCTTGAATGATCGCCAATACTTTCTTACTGTTTGATTAATCATATGTGAGCTGTCGAGTATTTTTGAATCATAGGTGTTCCTTTTTTCTGTACCTTATTTGTGTTGGTATGTGTGAGTGCTTGTGTTCTAGCTAGTGTTATATCTGTATGTTTGTAACCCCTCTCCAAAAATTTATTTCCATCCTGTTTAATTGTGTTTCCCCTCCTCGGGATCATTACAAATACGGTGGACCCGTAAAAATTGCGATTTGGGTAAACTTGTGACACACATGTTTGGGATGAAGCTATCTGCTCTCATATCGTGTTCCGATCCGTTGGTTTATTGTATATTGTAGTATGTATTTTTCACCCTTCACAATCATATGTACATCAAGGTAATTCATTTCCAATTTCGACATGATCATTTCAAACTTCAAATTTTTATCCATATTATTCAATAACTCATTAACAATGTGGCTTCCTTTTCAGTCCCTTTCCATATTATGAATAAGTCATCTATAACCGCATGTATTCACACAATTTTTTTATATAACTCACTGCTGTAGACATACTCATTTTCTAAGTGTCCCACGTACAAATTGGCGTATGATGGCGCCGTCGGACTGCCCATGGCTGTTCCGACTGTTGTAAAAAGTATTGGTCCTCAAATCTGAAATAATTGTTATGTAATATTATCGACAAACATTCCATAAGTAACTCAATGGGTAATGATCCATTGTATTTCTGTTCCAGGGACCGTCGTATGGCTTCCATACCCTTATCATTCTGTATGTTAGTATACAATGCTGTAATGTCCACGTTAGTAATATCCAGTTGGGGTTCCAGGTCCTCTATCAATTGGAGTTGGTCCAAAAGTCTTGTGTGTCCTTAATGTGGCCGGCAATAGCTTAACCAGAGGTTTTAAATAAAGTCAATAAATTGTGACATTGGTTGCAGAATGGATCCCAGGCAGAGACTATAGGTCTGAAGGGGGGTGTTTTGATGTTTTTGTGGATTTTGGGTAATCCATAAATTACTGGTCTTCTAGGGCTGTCATCTACATAAAGTCAAATAATTTATTGTTAATCCACCATTTGTTAAAGCAATATCGCATAGATTTTTTATTTTTGTATAATACTCACGGTTGGATCTTTTGGCAGTATCGTGTATGCTCCACATTCCAGGTGTGATTTCATGCTTTCTTTGTAGAATGTATAATCCATCAGAACAATAGCGCCCCCTTTATCTGCTGGTTTCAAAATGATATCATTGTTATTACATAAATCTTTTAGAGCATTCCATTCCATTTTAGGTCAAATTGGATCTGTGTTTCTTAGACTTAATGGATACAACCCTCTGATTTAATATGTTTGAAAACAAATCAATGCTATTAATGATCCGGTGGTATGAAGGAGCTCTTGGGTCTGAAGGGATATACAGTAGTATGTTCAACTTTATTCTTAAACATCTCTTTCATTTCAGTGAGCGTTCAAATTTAAACATTTCTTTTTCAAAGTCCAGGCATTGAATTCTTGGACAGGCTGGAAATTAAAACCCTTTAGTTAGTAATGAGGTTTCACTCACCGTTAACTTGTGTGTTGAGATGTTAATTACTGTCTGTTCCTTCCCCGTCCCTTTATTTTGTGCTTCCTTCCTCCTCTTCGTGTCCGTCTCCAGCCCCTAAAAAAGACACCTTCTTCTTCCTCCAGGAGCGTTTTTTCATATGGTGTTTGTAACATCTCCGTTTCTCCCATGTGGTCTGCTGGTATCCGTGTCCGAGCCGGCGGAGTCCTCCGTGCAGCATCCGTGTCCCCTGTCTGTGACCCATCTCGCCGCGACTTTTGTACGTCCGGGGGCGTGTCCGGCGTGGTTGCCATGGGTTACGATTCCGGCGTCCTTGTGTACCGCCCGTTGTCCATGGATATACAGTTCCATCCACGTAATCTTGGCAGACCCGCCGTACTTATTCCTTTTGTAATTTCGCAGTTCATTGCTGAACTTGTTTGATTTGCTCCTGCAATGTGGTAAGTAAGTTGTCCCTTTCTGGTTCATTACATTGATTCACACGTTCCTCCATTTTATCCATTTCTGTTTGTACACGTGCAAGTTGATCCTGTTTCCTCAATTACCAATACATGAGGTCCATGGAACATTTGTTGATATGGAGCACCATTTTTCAACAAAATCTTTACTGTTTCTCCCTATTGTGGGTTGGTTCCTGATCCTAAAACCCCTTGGTATTCTCCTCACACGAAAATACTCCGACAGGGTTAGACCATAAGTTGATATTCAATATGTTTAGTTTAAACGTTTCAGTTCTAGAATGGTATCCTTAATAGTATTTTTTACCAAACGCACCTGTGGTGTCGCTATTGAAGGAGTTATCTTTCGCTTGCTCTTCAGTATAAGTAAACAGTGTGGCACGTTGTGTAGCCAATTCACCGGGTCCGAAAAGATCTCCATCTCAGATTCACTGTTGTGGGGGTGCTGGGGACACACCGGCAGGCACTATCCAAACGTTTAAGTATTTGGTCACCGCACTCCCCTTAAGTAAATTCAAATTGCTGGGTGCAGCTGTTAGGCCATAGCCACAGGCCGCTTAATCACAGACAATCATAAGAAACAGCGCACTCCATCTTCACAAAAAGTTTTAGTGTGTTTATTCACACGTGTAACGTTTCGGTACCCTTGTGGTACCTTCTTCAGACAAAAAACAATGATCAAAAGTGCTAGGTGCATTTAAATACAGTGTTACAACAACAGGATGATATTGACCTCTATGGATATAAATAGTATAATGCATCAATCACAATAATACAGTACCGTGAAAATAATTATCTTATATAATATTTAAAAATATTAAAAATATAAGACAATAAATATACAACAGGTTATTAGACAAAAAGTCAACAAGTGCATGTGCCATAATAATGATTGTGCCATAGTAATGATCTTATAGTAGATCTTTATGTTAGATGACAGCCCTAGAAGACCAGTAATTTATGGATTACCCAAAATCCACAAAACATCAAAACACCCCCTTCAGACCTATAGTCTCTGCCTTGGGATCCATTCTGCAACCAATGTCACAATTTATTGACTTTATTTTAAAACCTCTGGTTAAGCTATTGCCGGCCTACATTAGGACACACAAACTTTTGGACCAACTCAAATTGATAGAGACCTGGAACCCCAACTGGATATTACTAACGTTGGACATTACAGCATTGTATACTAACATACAGAATGATAAGGGTAGGAAGCCATACGACGTGTCCCTGGAACAGAAATACAATGGATCATTACCCATTGAGTTCATTATGGAATGTTTGTCGATAATATACATAACATTTATTTCAGATTTGAGGACCAATACTTTTTACAACAAGTCGGACCAGCCATGGGCAGTCCGACGGCGCCATCATACGCCAATTTGTACTTGGGACACTTAGAAAATGAGTATGTCTCAGCAGTGAGTTATAAAAAATATTGTGTGAAATACATGCGGTTTATAGATGACTTATTCATAATAGGGAAAGGGACTGAAAAGGAAGCCACATTGTTTAATGAGTTATGAATAATTGGATAAAAATTTGAAGTTTGAAATGATCATGTCGAAATTGGAAATGAATTACCTTGATGTACATATGATGTGAAGGGTGACAAATTACATACTACAATATACAATACCAACGATCGGAACACGATATTGAGAGCAGATAGCTTCCATCCCAAACATGTGTTCACAAGTTTACCCAAATCGCAATTTTTTACGGGTCCACCGTATTTGTAAGATCCCGAGGAGAGGAAACACAATTAACAGGATGGAAAATAAATTTTGGAGAGGGGTTACAACATACAGATATAACACTAGCTAGAACACAAGCACTCACACATACCAACACAATAGGGTACAGAAAAAAAAGGAACACCTATGATCCAAAATACTCGACAGCCTCACATATGATTAATCAAACAGTAGAAAGTATTGGCCGATCATTCAAGGGGACTTAGAACTATGTGAAGAATAAGACAAAAACCTATCCCCACATACAGAAAAGGGAGATCATTATATTCTTACCTAGTACAGGATGATCCGGTTCACAAATATTCAAAACCCACGGTAAAACTGTCCAACAAAACTGGTTTTTACCGCTGCTGTAATTGCAGTATTTGTAACTCATTAATCATGAAAACAGTTTCAACATCCATATAGTGGTAAGATATATTCAATCAAAGATACTATACAGCAATACAGATTACTGTGTTTATTTACTCAAGTGCCCCTGTTCGAAGATCTATATTGGAAAAACCATGGGACCTTTTAAAAAAGAGTTCCAAAACATAAAAGTGATATCAAACTTGCTTGGGAAAGGAAAGACAAGAAATACAGCATAAAAGGATATACCACCAGTAGCGGCTCATTTCTTAGAATACAAACACCAGGTACATGAATTGAAGGGGATGGTGATAGACCAGGTACTCCAACAAAGAGGGGTGGTAACAGGAATATAGACTTTTGAGAAAGGAATCCTTTTGGATTTTTACATTACAAGCACTACAACCGCGGGGACTAAATGTTAATTTAGGGCTAAAATGCTTTCTAAGTGACCGGTAATACTATATGTATTGCATTTATACAAGATTTTTCCTCCCCCTTTTGTGGATATTTCATAGTACGAGTATATTAATATATTATCAATAATTTCCACATATTTTTATCGAATATGAATGGTATACATAGTTAATCTGAAGTAAACGACTTTTTTAACTTTTTATCTTTTTTATATTCACGACACAATAGATTGGTTTTTTATATATAACAATTACTATAAGATCATTACTATGGCACAGACATTATTATGGCACATGCACTTGTTGACTTTTGTCTATAACCTGTTCGTATATTTTATTGTCTTATATTTTTAAATATTTTTAAATTTTATATAAGAAATTATTTTCACGGTACTGTATTATTGTGATTGATGCATTATACTATTATATCACTAGAGGTCAATATCACTTCCTGTTGTAACACTGTATTTAAATGCACCTAGCACTTTTGATCATTGTTTTTTGTCTGAAGAAGGTACCACACGGGTACCGAAACGTTACACGTGTGAATAAACACACTAAAACTTTTTTGAAAGACTGGAGTGCGCTGTTTCTTATGATTGTCTGTAACTATCGCCACACATCGCCACAGCGATACTTTTCTGCAAAGGCGAAAGCGAACGAGTTTAGAAATAAGGCGAAAATAGCGCTTTTTGTCATTGCGATGTCAAAATAGCGATCCTTTATAATATGCCATGGCGAAAATAGCGATCCTTTATAAATATGCCCCATAGTATAGTATAGTAGTATTTGAGGCTGAATAAAGACATTACATCTAGTCCAACCTACTCACCAATACCCACATTTCCTGCCTAACTGTTGAAAAAAACAACTCACCAGAATTAGCACCTAAAATCTGCATGAAATTTTTTACTGCCTTCAGATAAAAATATTGTAGTGTTCAAAAAAGGAAGATAACAGAAAGTCCAGAATTTCATGGTACATTATATAGTTTAGAGTAGTGTCCTCCTGCATACTGAAATGTTAGGTTACCAGGGCAAACATTATTTTCACCATATTTATAAAAGTAATCCACATCACCGCAAAAAGAATTAGGTTGTCGTAAGGAGTTTAATTCCCAACGTACGGAGCAGGCGGCTGGAGGGTCTGCTGAAAAGGATTGTGCCACGGGTGGTCGCATCGCCATTACAGAGGCGGAGACCACCCACCGCACAACCCCTTCCCAGCAGCTGGGAGGGACCCTCCAGCGGGGGCACTGCCATTGCCTTTTGGGGCTTAGGGGTGCCACACCAAACCGGCACCCCCTTTTCCAGCCATATCAGGGCCCTTGCGCTCTGACAAGAGCCCTTCGGGGCTTAAGGGGTCCCGCAGGTCGAACCGCCGTCCCTTGTAAGGACCCTTGCGGCACTGGTTTCTTTTTGGGGGTCCCGCAGCTCAACTGGGACCCCTGTTGGCTCTTAAAAGAGCCCTTGGGGAGCGTCTTCTTTCTTCCATCTGGTAACACAGCTCCACTGAGGCCACCAACCCCAGGAAGTGCACCTTCAAGCCGCTAGGGGTACTCTGGCACTGGTGGCCTCAACGAAGCCGTTACCAGTGTCTTGAACTGACGTCTTCGTTCTTTACAGCCAGTGACACAAACACCACTGAAGTCGCCGATGCCACGGACTCACTGTGGCCACCAGTGAGCCTGCTGCCACCGCCGCCTTCAACGGAGCCCATGTTTCTGGCCTCTTCTTTCTTCTGCCATCTGCTTGTGATGGCTTCTAAGTCCGCAGAGGTTTGCAGCTCTTTATATCGGTTTGCGAAAGTCCTAATCCATTCCTATTGGTCAATTTTTCAATGCTTGCGATCACATGGTTATACAGTACCCAATCATATTTTAGAAATATGATTGGGTAGGAATTACCAGTGCTATATCCCGTTTTCAAGTACTTTTCAGTGTTTATTTTAATTAACTTTATACACGATCTTTAATTTAGGAAGATGATTGAAGTTTAAACCTTTTAAACCATGCTTTTCTTGGCATACTAGGGTTGCTGCATAAAGTTTGTAAAGTCAGTTTGGTTGAACATTAACCCGATTTTAATCATCCACAGATATGCTTTAGTGAGACATATTCAGTAAGTATAAAAGTCATATTTAGCCATTAACTATAGCTACAGCTAAGCAATTTAGTATTCTTATGTTGGAAACGGTCTTTGGGGTTTCTAGTTCTCTGGGCCCCAGGATTTCTTTTTGGTTAGGGTTGAAAGTATCCCACCACCATCCAACTGAGTTGGATCTGATAGCTTGGTAATATACCAATTCCCTGTTCCTCTAATAATCAAGTAGGATTTGTTGTTTGTCCCCGGCAATAATTTATTAGCTTGTTTCTGAGTATTTATGTGATCGGCACAATGATTTCTTTTACTGTAGCGTTTGCTACAGTAAATACTGTGTATCCATGGAATACATTGGAATACTGTTTTTTGTAATCTGGGGAGTTTGCAAACCTCACTCTTTGTAGAAGTTTGTATTTATAGCATAAAAGTGGGGTTTAAAAACTACCAGAGAATTCTTATCTTTAAAACTATAAGGAGATTCTTATCTTTAATATGTTGCATAACAATCATCTTATTTATCATTTGAAAGCTAACATCTGATTGGTTGGGTCAAAATTAGCACCATTTTTAACGATAAGAACTTTATTGATCTCCCTGTTTGTCTCTCCACTGCGCTTAAGCTAGGGCTTAGTGGGGCCCTGTCACATTCTCGTCTGGCCAAAGAGATTGCATAATATTAACCACCATCTCTGGGACATCTGTAAATTTTTCTGGGATACCCTGATATGTAAAATGTTATAGCAATTTAGCAATTTTCCAATTTTTCTACTTGTATATTTATATATATATTTTTCGAAAATTTATTTGTTACGTTCGATCTTTCTTTGTTGACACCTCTATAGCCCTAGCTGTTTATCTAATAACTATTTTAGGTTTGGCAAGGACTTTTTCCTTCAGTTGTGTGGAACTGCCAAGGGGTCCTATGTGGCCCTGCATACGCGAACTCATGCTTTGGCAGGAGGAGTCTTCATCTATGTGTTGCCATCATTCACCAAACACTGTTTGTTTGGTGGCGATACATAGATGACATTTTCGCGTTGTGGTGGGGGGGCGATATTGAGTCCCATAGCAGTTCCACATAGCCCTTAATGGGGTCCATGAAAATATAAATATACCATTAATTACAGTTTTCCTAAACTAGCATTTTTGGATGTATTAGTTAGTCACTGTCCATGGAACTTTTGTCAAGGTTACAGAAACCAATTATTAAGATATGATAGTTGCAACCCTCAGCACCTTAAGGAAGCACCTCCTATTAGCCGCTGAAACGGTTTGAACGAATATTCAGTAACCCAATCAAAGGTCACTTGCAATTGACAAGATGCTAGATCAATTTCGGGATCGGGGGTACCTGTTTTACTAAGAGCCTTACATAGATCACATAAATGTAAGAAAGCGGCAAATGTCTCGGACAAATGTATTACTTTTGTAACGCAATACTCTATGGGAATTTAGGGCTTAACCGTATCAGACGTAACTGGTGACCTGCCCCACAGGGCAGGTTGGTCATTTTTAGGCACCCTATTCTAGTATCCCCTCGAGTTAATAGTCCTATTTTTAAAGAGTATGTGGTATGATCTCTGGTAGCTCTTATAGTACATGATAGTTATGGTTCTTATATATATATATATTTATATAGTTATATATTTATATATTTATATTATGTTTTTTCTATTTATATATATTGCTTTTATGATTATACTGATATTATGTATTTATCCTACTTGTGGTAGGTGTTGGTGGAGTTTTTTTAATCTGTTGATTCCGTTTTGTCTTTGAACTTCACATTTCTGTAGGGGTGTTTCCTTGGAGGTGTGTTGGGGGAGGATCGGGGAGGGTCGTTATGTATTTAACCTAGTGTGTCTGATCTGGCGTATCCTGATACGACCACGGACGTGGTTGAAACGCGTAGAACGCTATAATAAACAGTTGATTCTTGTAACCCATGGAGTGCTCCGTTACTTTATTACTATGTGGAAATTTGGGATGCACCCTGGCCAATAGTGGAGATTACAAGTGAGAGTGGCGGCTACTCCATCGTTGATATATATATTCAATATCAAACGTCCATCGCCTGCACTCCTGCGCCGAATATAGGTGCCTGGGTGCTGTACCTGTCACATACAACAGGCATATTTCTCCACTTCAGGGCACTCACAGGACTTCCCAAATCACCTTAAAATGTGTATGACTGGGATCAATGCATTTCGGACATATTGTGGCCGTCTTTAGATGGTCAGTTCAATTTCCTCTCACCATTAATTTAAGGCCTGGGAGGACACGCCGCCCAGGACCTTAACCCCTTGTGCATCACACCAATACAAAAAACATACAATACATTAAAATCATTCCAATAGTAACAAATTAACATTCCTATTACATGTCACTGAACCTGGTGATGGGTTGGAAACAATTACTAATGCCCTTAACCACCCGGGCCCTAGAATACTAGCCTTATCTTATCAACATAGTCAACATAGTGCAACATAGTGGTATAATTGGCAACTCTATGATTCCACCCAATATGGATTTATTTTTTATAGGAAGTATGCCAATGAGACCATTTCATTAAGCCCTCTAGGGGTGACTGTGTCCAATCTCCTTATCCATTGGACCTCCAATTGCAACAACTTTTATCCCTCAGATGGCCATCCATCTGAACATAGCCAAACATGCCCTGCTGTCCTAAAATGGCGGGCCACCAACTGCTCTCCATATTTATTTTGGACTTCCATGTGTGTCCCTTATGGGCAATGCTGCCCAAATGGCAGCCCTATGATTGTTCATAAGTTCTCTGACTGTGGTGCTGTTTTTCCCACATAACAGAGGCCACATAGGCAAGTGATCATATAGATCACAAAGCTAGATGTGCATGTAGTCTGAATTGAATTTTAAATCTCCTTCCAGTATGGGGATGTGGGATGTCTTTTCCTATAATTGCTTAGCACAATTTGCACCCAGGCATCCTTGACAACTGTATTGTGCATGGACTCCTGGTGAGATGAAAATTGATATTGTGCCTTCCATTGTTGGCGCGAGTCCCTCGCTTTCCTCTTGCCCGTCGCTGGTACCCTCTTCTGCTTGCAACGGCTCTGTGGGTCCGTATTATTTCTCCCTCGACTGGGGTAGGGGCCACTTTTGTTTGCTGATACGGGTGGCTTTCCTATGTGTCGTGTTGCGTCGGTTTTCTTTGATGTGCAAATTTTTTTCATCGTTTCGGGTCCAAAATCACATCTCGCTCTGATGTTGACGCTAAATTTAATCAGTGTGTCCAGTCCATTCAAATGGTCAAACACTGCTGAGCTCCAACATGGTCCCCCCGCCACACAAAAACACGTTGTCAGGAAAAATTGTCCCCAAATAGGGAATATGTGTGTCTCTTCGAACCATTGCATGAACAAGTTCGCAAATGAGGGGCCACGTTAGAGCCCATCACTGTACCTGCCACATGCTGGAAGTAGCGATTCCGAAACGAAAATAATTATTCCCCAAAATATATGCCAAGAGATCCACCAAAAAATCAATAGGCCTTATGGCCTCCTTGGGACAAAGCATCACCACAAATCTTGACCCCCCTGTTCCTGCGGAATACATTGTACAAGCTGCTAACATCCGCTGCTGTAACCAATCGCACTATACTTTAAACAGTGACAGTAACTCTCCTCTCGACTGTCTAAATAGAACGCATGGTCTTATCAACCGGCTTAGAAATGATCAAAAAAACTGTGCTATTTGGTTTGAAAAGAGATCCTGGGGACGCAATTATAGGACGACCCGGAGGTGCCAACACTATTTCTGTATTTTGGGTATGGTATATATGATGTGGCACACTGGGCTATCATTGACCAAAAATGTAGGTTCCCTTTCGGAAATCCCCCCCCAAGTAATGCTGATGAGAGTCTATTTCCAATTCTTTTTTGAACTGCAATGTGGGATCACTATCAAGTGGTCTATATGTATTCATGTCAGCTAGTTGGGAAAGAAGCTCATTCCGAAAATATACGGGATCTAATAGGACTATGGCACCGCCCATGTCGGCCACATGGAAATCACATTATCATTGGACTGAGCGCCTTTAGAGCCACTCTTTACTCGATTGTCAGTGTAATGTGGAGCCGACAAGGGCTTACCAAATTCCTGTAGGTCATTCATAACCATATAATGAAATACTGTATCGCCGCTGCTGTATTGGGGGGCTCAAACATCTCTTGGTCCAAACTTGTCAACCTCTATTTTCTTGTCCTTTAAAATGATCCCTGATCTTTAAATTCCTCTTGAATCAATAGATCAATCTCATGCTCAAGTTACTTTGGGTACCGGATACAAAAGACAACCCTTAATTTAACAAGCTCCGTTCACCCATTGTGGCCGTCTAAGGATCGTCAGTTCATTTCCAGGTTCAGTGACATGTTATAGGAATGTTAATTTTGTACTATTGGAATGATTATAATATATTGTATTTTTTCATTATATTGGTGTGATGCCAAGGGGTTGAGGTCCTGAGGGGGCTTGTCCTCTCAGGCCTTAAATTGATGGTGAGAGGAAATTGAACTGACGATCCTGATGACGGCCACAATAATCACCGATATGCATTGTTCCCAGTTTATACACGTTTTAAAGGCGATTTGGGAAGTCCTGTGAGTGCCCTAAGTGGAGAAATTTGCATGTTGATTGTGGACAGGTACAGTACCCAGGCATCTATATTCGGCGCAGGAGTGCAGGCGACGGACGTTTGATATTGTATCCAATTGGACACACTAGCACTCACAGTTAAGTCTATTTATATGCTATATTTCGCTATTATGTCTGTCAATATGGTTTTCCTCCCTAGCTTAGCATAGTGTGTCTGTTTGTACATGTCCCAGTGAATCTGGATGAGGTGGATATTCACAAGCCTTACTTTATAAAGAATGTGTGTTTGTGCTGTATAGTTTCTGCTATATATGAATCATTCATGACATTATCCCAGGATTGAGATTTTACAGGCACGGGTGGAGTGGTGTCAATGTTTTAGTAGCGGCCAGAACGGAGGTGTTTTTCATTTCCGGGTCCTGGTCGTCCCACGATGCAATGGTGTCAGAATTTCTGGAAGTTGAATAGTGCACAGGGCCATGTGAATGGCGGCTGTGCATCTTTTACTCTGACCAGCTCCGGTGGTTGTCTTTACACAGAGGGCAATTGTTGGAGGCTACATATAGTGCATTCTAGAATAGAGACCGCGACCGTGACCGAACATCCATTTGCACCGGGCAGCTAGTACCATTTTGAATAGCACATTCCTCCATGATCACTGTCTGTGTAATAATATTGCAAGCTGAGGCGGGTTGAACTTTTATAGGCCCATATAGGAGCGCAGTAAGGAGGCATGTTAGTAGGATCTAAGCTCATGCATTTTGTTTGTAAGTTTCATCACGTGGTAGGGTGTTTTGCTGTTTTTAGTTACTGGACAGTCATTTCTATGTGTGTATTTTATCCAGTATATTTCAATTTCACGGTAATCTTTCTACTCGTACATGCTTGTCGTGTTGGGGATCTTTGCGCATATTATGGGGGATAATGAGGGAGTTCCCTTCGCTGATATTGAGTTGCGCACAAAATCACCTACACACAGGATGAAGTGAGTCGATTTTTGTTCCAAGCTTGGCTGAGCTATTGGACGCTGATATGTCTATAATGAAACGTTTTATGAATATTTGAGGTTAAAAAAGCGGTAAGTGGATTTCCATTTACACAAGGTTTTCTTGTCGAACTACTATTGCAAGAAAGAAATCCCTAGAGGGTTTAGGATACGCAATGACAGGGAATTCTGACATGACAGGAATTCTGTGTAAAATGGATTAGTATTCTGAACAAATGTTCACTGGATCTTCTTTTATTGGTGATACAACAGTCCAGTAAAGCACTGGAATTAATCAGAAGCATTTAATTAATTTTGAGGTACACAAACTCCCCAATTTAAAGAGGATGTAAAGTTGACTGGGTAAAAAAAAATGGAGGAACAAAATGGAGAAATACCGAAATGACTTGGTACAATTAAGGAGGCAAAAGTTAACAAAGTCCATATGGACTACAAAGATAAGAGGGTCTATGGGGGGCTCGCGGGATGGCAAAATTTTGAGTTCCCACGCAGAATGAACAGAGATCACGTAACCCACAATAAAATTTACTCCTCGGTGAGTCACAGTAGATCTGTGAATAAAATTTGTGCTGTGAAAGTACCCACAAGTGCTCTATACTTGTACTTGATAATCTATTTTTTTGGATGCACCGGGGCATTGGAACCAAGAGTGCGAGTGAGAGATTTCATTCAGTGTTGAGCTGTACCAGAATTATCATCTTCCTGTCCTAGTCTCAATGTCCCCCATCTTTGCCCTAGTTGGAGATATTTTGTTTTTGATCGGGCACTATCCATGTTTGTGGTAGACCCATCCTCCTCCTCCATGCGGGTCCAGTAAAGGCCCGGATTTGTGCCAGTAGGATTTTAAGGATTTGACTGCGGCAGCAGATTTGTTCTTTGCTGGCATGAATTGAAAGCTTTACTCTGTATTTAGAGGTAAAGATTTCAATTGTGTGGGGGAAATACTTATTTTTCTGTTTCTCCTACGGGTGAGTAGAGTAGCTACATTACAGCGGACTTGCGAGCACCCCTTCTTATGTTTTTAGATAAATAAACCTCATGTCCTGATAATGGTGGGGTTAGTGCAGACATATTTACACACACAAAAATATGTAAGACTGGAATTTAAAAAGATTAATCTTTGATTTTCCATTTAATATACAGTGTCTCACAATTTCTTTTTGGATATCTGCCAACTAGAGAATGTATGCATTAAGCAGTTGCTTACTTGGTAAAATAAATCCCATTCTCGCTGAAACCAGTACGAGTTCCATGTAGGTATAAAATAATTTCATCCTGCTAATTAATGGCTTTAACTATTTACAGACATCAGTTTTTTAAAAGACAGTACAATAATCTGTTTAATTAAAAGGGTATGTCCACCTAAAATAAAGATTTGATGTAGTGTAGCTTCCCTTCTCCCAAACCCTAACTGCATGGTTTGTTTTCAAAAAGGTTCCCAGACCGGGTCCCCTCATCTTCTTGTCTCCCTCATCTTCTTGTCTGATTGTCTGAGAGTCATACAATCACAGACGCGGCTGCCGTCTATTGATTTAGCTGAAGGCATCTGGTCTTTGAGTAGTTTCTGCAGAATTTTTAAAAAACAAACGCAGTAAGGGGTTGGGATGGGGAAGCTACACTACAGAAAAAGGATTTAAAAGTAAACAGAAAAATGTAGAAAACTTTTCACAGTAAGACAGCTCCTACTCTTCACTTTCCTGGATTTTGGACAAGCCTGCAGAGAACTATTTGTAGCAGAGTAAATAAAAGTAAGGATTTTTTAACATTATACAGGGGACCGCATGGGGTTAATTTTATTTTGGAGTGGACATGCCGAGATGGGAACTAAACTGATAAAAAATGTACATTTGTGATATAAGATACTGTAGATTATCGAAGTTGGGTGTGTTTTCTTTTGTAAAGTGGCAAGAGGATTAATAAGGTTACCACACAGAATCTATTTACTTTTTGTGACCAACACTGCATATGTCAAATTAGTATTAAATATGCATGTTACATTTTTTGTTGGCAATAAAATAGTCCTTACTAGCCTAACACATTACATATAAGCACTCTTGTATGACATTATTGGTTTCAATTCGATACATAGAGAGTGATATTTTATTACCCCGAATGTCTAAGTGTAATAGGAGCCACAATCTAATTCATGTAATGATTTTTTTTTAAAACAATCCTGGTATTACTTGAGTAATAACAGAGATATCCATTTTCATGTCTAACATTTATGTATAACCCTTCTGTATAAGTTTCACTGCATCTCGCGAACCTTAATTGACATTGCTTTTCCAGTGATGGATTTTCTTTCTTACTATAAGGAATGCCTTTTTAACATGATCTTGTGAAAACTAAAAAATCAACAGTATTTTTCATCAAGTAACTAACACATCTAAAAAAATTATGAGCTTACTAAGTTGTACAGAAATCCGTATTATCCAGAACACAACAATGTTTTGTGAAAGATTTCAACAGATATGCCTACCTTATACACATACAACCATAAATGCCTTTTATGCCTTTAAATGATTTTGTGGTATATTTCTGTATATACTAAAAATAAAAACAATAACTGTAAGAATGGAAATACCAACATACCCGTGGTCAGAACCCCACTACTGGAACAGAAATACAACCAGGAACCACCACACACCCTGTCGTCTTAAAACTATTAAAATAGTGAGTCAATAGTTATAAACCACCAATATTTATTAAATCATATTAAGATTCCAACACATATAAATAACACTAACAGGCCACCCGATGGAATCTGGAACCTATAACAGTGTTATAGTATTACAAGTATAGTACATATGAACAGTCATGCTTTAAAAAACACCACAAATTATGATGAAAATCATCACCTATAACACATCTTAACCATCTATAAAAAAAAACTTAACTGGGTATGAACAAAGGTATATCACACTGGATGGACCCTCCATAATCATATTGTATTTGTGTTTTTTTATTAATGATTGTTCATATATACTATATTAATTATTACTATGACATTGTTATAGGTTTTTATTCCATAGGCTGACCAGTCAGTTGATCTATCCATAGGAATCTTAATACATTTAATAAAATCTAAATGTTTATAACTATTGACCCATTGTTTAATACTAAATCACTGTACAACCTTTGCATTTAATTACAAGTAAATATTTCATCTATCTAAGAAAATGTAATGGAATGCAGTCTGACCATTAATATCAAGGCGAGATACCAAGAGAAATACCTGTCCCAGCTATCATTTTTGAATAGTGATCCCTGTTATGTTCAACTATACATCTTAACTAGAGATAGCCAAACTCACTGAAATCTGTTCTGCCTAAAATTAAGGTATAATAGCAATGGTAACTTACTGTAAATGCTAAGGGACCTGGCAAATCGTCTGGGGAACACATATCCCATGCCCAAAATCTTTATAAAACACTGTCCAATACCAGAAACTCCATGCATTTCCTGTTTGGCATTCCAATCAGTATTTGAGATTTCTGGAAATTTTTCGAAAATTGATGATTAATTTTAATTTATAAATTAAAATTTTTGAGAAATATTGGAAATGAAAGTTTTTTTTAAATGAAATTTTTTTTAATTGTACACTAATATCTCGAAATGGTTCAGCTTCTGCAAAAATCTGAAAAAGTCAGAATCCTCTGCCTAGGTTTGAGTTCCGGCAGATCTGTGAAATTCCGCTTCGGAACCCCATATTAACATTGCATGTATTCAAAACCCGCAGGAAGATGAACAAAGGAACATCAATACTACATATCTTCCATGCTCCCATAATGCAGTTAGTAAAAAGCACTATATTCTTTCATATTTTTGGTGTTAAAATTGTTAACAATGTGTGAAATTCCCTAAAGTCATTGTGTTACTTCTACCACACTTGTCACCACCACTAATTCCCACAAACTACTTAATACATTGCTGCAAAGGATTAGTGTGGTTTAAACAGAAAAAGAGCAGTAGCATGGTCCTTAGGTTTATCCACATCATAAGGAATTAAATAAGAATAGGAGAGTATAATGCTTAGAGCTCCTCTTTTTTATGTGCAAATCAGGAACAGAGTATCCTTCCTCTATTCACTTTCTGGTCGATATATTTGCCAACATTCCCAAAAATATTTGGTTACACTTTTCATTAGCCATAATTTTTTTTCCCATTACTTTATGTATATTGGGTATCGCACATACAGAATTGCCCTGGCTTAGGATTGGAGTCAAAATACAAAACTTGTAACCTTTATCCTCAACACAGTGACATACACAACTACCACAAAATGGTCACAGGAACCTTGGATCGAGTGGGTCCATCCATGCTCCCTTTGGAGGCCTGCTAATTGATGACCCTGGCTCAAACTTTCTCTAAAGTTGGCCATACATATGAACGATAATGGGTAAGTCCCATTGTTCCATGACGGATTTTCCCATTATTGTTCATGTTATGGCTTTCCGCGACCGACCAGAGTTCCAACAACAACCATAGCACCACTAACGGTCAGTTGGGAAAGAACAGAAAATTTCCCAGCAGTCATTATCGATTCCCTTTAACTTTAACCGTGTATGGCTGCATGACCGACCGATCCCCATACCTCGTAGGGGATCGGTCAGGTATGAGTATGCGGTTCCCACAGTATGTACATGCTGTACAAATCACATGTGTATGGCCACCTTAAGTTAGTGTTGTCAGTAATTCACCTACCAGCCTGTGTACAATTATTAATTCAATGATAGATATTAAATGTTGCAAATTGTGACAAGTAAATCAACCATTGGTTTATACTTTTTCAGTTTACAAGTCAAATTAAATAAGTAATCATTTAACTTAGCATGGAACTGCCCAGGAAGTCAATTTCACACCAAGCTAAACAATAGGCCTGGTAGAAATCCTTGACAAGACATGTCCATCCTTAACCAAGTCATAAAGGCATTGGCTTATCACAGGACAATACTAGACCTGGTCCTACTGAGCTGCAAATATTAATCTCAGTCAAATGAGAATAGTTATTTTTCAAGTTGATATCTGATAAATTAAAAAAAGCACATTTGTTTAGGACCTCATTCCATATAAATCAGTATAGGAATGTCAGTCTTAAGTTCCATGACCCTTATAAAAGCACTATTTTTAAATGGTGAAAAACCCATCCATACTCTACTTGGCATAATGGGCCATATCAACAAAGTACGTAATTAGTCCATAAAAGGGCATCAATAGTGGTAAGTTTAGATGTATTCTATAATTCTCCATAAGCCTCATAGTACTTTTATTTTTGTTAGATTTCACCTGTCCCTCCTAAAATATAAAGCAACATAAGGTGCAGCAATTAAATTAAAAGACCTGTTCCTGTGGTGGCCAATCATGTTTGCCTAAGAGCATCCCTGTGTCTCTTCCCCTTGAGACGAGAGAGATAGACACCTGGAAGCAAAAGAACACACACACACCCTCAAAGCTGTGTTCACAGGAGGATTTACAACCTACTGCACATGAGTGGCTTGCTTTAACAGATGGCTTTAACACAGCAGGGAGTGAGTGGAGACCCTGTAGTAATTGTGCCAGTCTACAAAAAATGAGTAACAGAGGAAGTTAAGGATAACCCTGCGATACTAAGTTCTTTTAGTTGGGATTGGAGCTATGTTCTTTTTTCATCATAGATGCCCTTTAATCATACACATATAATCCTATGTAATAAAAGTTCTTATCTTAAAATGGTTCTAATTTTGCCCCAACCAATCAAATATTAGCTTTCAAATGAAAATAACATTTCATTGGTTGTAGGAAAATGAGCACTATTTTTAACGATAAAACTTTTATTACATCTCCCTTTATGTATCTATACATTGTAACTATCCCCAAGCATCAGATAATGAAGAGTTAAAATCATTAAATGTCAAAACTGAGTGAGAGGAACTTTACGCACACTGAAATGTGCGTAAAATATTTAATCAATTTAAAGTCAGTCATCACATATGATAGTAATGTAATTTTATATAAAATGTTTTACAGAGAAGCTAAAAATATGCTGTGGGTGTATCAACTGGCCGTAAAAAGATAGATCGAATAAAATATGGTAACATTGATTAAGATTGAAAACAACATTTTTAAAATCTTTTGGAATAGTGACCTTGTAACATAATTTTAGAGCAGGTTCATTGCCTGCATGTATGCCAACTCTTTTTTTTCCTAGTTTCTATATGCTGTTCACTTATAGCTATATGTGTAGTTGAGTGCTGGAGTCCTTCCTATAAAGCATATTGTCAGTCCTTCATGCACCACACCAGAAGCATTTATAAATATGGTGTACACAGCATATCTCTACTTCTGCTATAATGTAAGATAGGATGCTCTCCTAGACCTGGGGCTACAAAAGATCTTTAATACTTAGGAATAGAAATGTGCACTCTGATTTTTCTTAATACAATTATTTATTAACACAAGGCTACATTTTTGTTCAGTGTCTCAGACCATTTACAGGCAGTTAATGAAACCACCTAACAGAAAAGTTTTGTATGGGGTATTGATGACCATGGAACATTACATATCATGTGAACCAAAATGTGTTCACTTGTTTTCCTGTTGAGATAATGCTCATTTTCCCATAGAGCAAAATGGCAGATTTGCCTGCTGACTTCAATAGCGTTTCTTGTCCCCCAGGGAGAATAATAAAATGAATTCAGTATGACTGATCAGTCCTAGACTAAGGAAATTAGAAGAACCTTACAAAACCTGTATGGTAGAAAAAAAACAGTTTGGGCAGTGTTGTCGGCAATATGTCACTAAATGTCAAACTGTTTGTTAACATCAAATAAAACAAAACAGGAAAGAAAATAGTGTAATGCAAACGTAGAAAGCCAATCTATATATGTTTCTTCTGTATCAGCAATGGTTGTTACTGTGTTTGTAAATGGGTGGTTGTAAAATGTGGGTAAAGCAGGTTCTTTCGTATCTGTTAATTCAAAAGCAAAATGGAGAATTGAACACCAAAAACAATGAAGGCTATTTTATTCATTACCATAAAAAGAGAGAAGGCTAGGAATCATGGTTGTGTAACTTCAATAATTCAGCATGGGAGTGTCGGATCAAGGTAAGAAAAAATGAAACGGGATTTTGAGGGTGATTTATCAGATTATAAAATTTTATTTTGGGGCTGGAGTTACCCTTTATAACCAGCAAGAGAGTCGTGTGATCGTGGTTTTTAGCATAATAGACAGCCTTAAGCTTCATATTTATTATTCTGTATTTCTGTGGGAACTTTAAAGGGCAAGTTTATCCCTCAAATGAAAAATCATATATAGGTCACCAACCAAGCCCAAAAATACAAGATTTAGAAAGCTGAGAAACATTAAATACAGCCTGATGTTCTGTTCTCTTCTCTTTCTGCTTCCTGGATTTTCTTGTTAGCAGCTGTGAGTCATGTATTGATGAACATCACAGCCGATGACTCAATGCTGCTTGTTGCAGATTAGTGCAATAACGCCTCCATGAAAGCCTATGGGAAAATGCATAGAATTGCTAAAGATGCAGTTTTATGCTTTTTTTTGGCATATCAACCAAAAACGCTCTAAAGCACACTGCATACAAATTCTCTACAAACAACTACAAACGCTTACACACAAGGGTGAGGACCTAGTGGTTCAGGGTCTATTTGTATTGGGTATTTGTATGGGGGAAAGCAGCATGTTTAAATGGGTTTCCTGAGAGGTTGTTAGAGAAATCGGACTGATCCACCCTTGTAATGAATTTGAGTGCATATTTATATGGACATATTTATAGATTTATAGTTACTTTTTTTATCTGTTTGTTACTGTATATTTTATATATTTTGATAAATTATGATGCAAAAACACTTATTATACATAGATTTACATTGAATACAACACTATAGTCATAGGAATTGCTGACCAAGCAAGAACAATAAAATACTCATTCTAACCTGTCAAAATCTTCTAGTAGATAGAACACACGATATCACTGCAATTCCTTTTTAATGGAATAACCTTTTTTCAGCAATATTTGTAGGGAAGGGCAGAGATTATACCAACAGAATTTAATCAGGGCATTAGGGACAAAGGTGTGATGGTGTACTAAACATAACCTTTCATACACAAATATACGGTAAAGAAAAACAGCTCCGGACACACTGTGTTAAAGTTATTCAGTAAAATCCCTTTAATAATCATTCACTGAGGGGGGCGGAGCCAGGCACCAATGTGACAGGACGCCCCTGATCGAGCTCCTGCCTAGGCCAGCAAATAGATAGGAAAAAAGGGTCACCAACGGTATCTACTCCCACCAACAAACCACAACCCTCCTACAACCTTCCGACACGATGACCAAGCGTGGGGGAAATAAAAACAAAACAACTCCGTGAAATCACGGACTTTTACAAGGAGCCCGGACAAATCCAGATGGCGCATGTGTAGGAGCTCCACTTGCGTCCAGCACACAAACCCCAAACAAGCAGAGGTGGACAGCAGAAAGGAAACCGTGGACTGCAGACACACCGTACAAGCAACAGGACCACAGCAACACCACCGTACAGCGGAGAACCGGAACCGACCCCCGACCGCTCAGACCCAGACCAATATGGATCACAGACGCTGAAGTGGCCACACACAATGGAAAGCAACCTACAAGAGACAGAAGCGGGTAAGAGAGAACTACATTACCCAGCATCCCCCATAAAGCTCGCAAACATCACTACCACTGTAGCCACAATCCACATACAACCCACCAAAGGAGGTTCCCCCACAACACATCAGAGGCTCTCCCATAACCCTTTCACAAGAAACTCACAAGAAACCATCAGAAAAAAAACAATACAAAGGGAGCAAACACGACCCATTTATTTATCAAACAAGACAACAACCGTACCAGCTGATAACCCACATGATTACACAAAAGAACCAGCAAGTCCAATCTATACTAATGCTGGACAATACCCAATGCCATCAGGACTCATAGTGACAATACCTGTTATACACAAACCTATCGCCTCATTTCAAAAAGCAATAAGCAAAGATATACACCAAGCGTGACAGATATGAAGAATCCATAGAACCCTGACCAGTAGAGTCGCACATAATGAAACAAAATGATAAAGTCCATCTCACACATATGGTTTAACAGAAGCCATAAAACCATGGATTTCCGATCTAAAAAAATTTTTATTAACATACTAATGGACTAAGGAAACAACCCCCAGAAGAAATAAAAGCATTAAACTCACGAGGCATCAAGGAAAATACCCACCCTGAACAAACTCAGTGCCCAAGTTTCCCAAACTATTCACACCCTCTGCAACGGACTTTACAGAGGCCAACATACTCACACCTCCTAACAGTTACCTAGAATCACAAGAAAGCCCCCCAAACAATCACCCAAATATTCTGATTAAACTATCAGATCCCAAAATAAAAGACTCTCTAATGGCAGAAATGATGGAAAACCCGCAACTACCAACAGAATACAAATGATACAACTCCTATAATGACATTAATCCCCACTACCTATGAGTTCAAGAACAGAACTTCTACAATTACAACCATAACTAAGGAAACACACATACTCTACAGATGTGGGATTTCCTACAAAAATCACCATACTAAGAGACGGAAAAATACATACCATCTCCACCCAGAGAAGAAGAAAACCTCAAAAGCATGAACTCCTTAACCAAACCAATACCCCACCATCCTCGCCTACTAAGAAACACCTCACCGCCAATAACCAACACGAGTGGGAACCTTACAAAAATGAAAAAGTTTACTAACTGTTTTGTTGACCCACTACTACCACCTACTCCAACACAGATTGAATCTGGCCTACTGGCAAAGGACATTCCCCCTCCATAAAGCTTTGACACCACGAAATTCCGGCATCCCGGCCAAGCCAACTTGTTTTATCAAAGTTATATATGTTAAATAATGTTATACATTGTTTTGACTGTTTATGTTTGAAATCTACATACTATTAATGTAACAAGTTATGCAACTCAATGCCAGAAGGTCCAGGCCAGGCCAGGTGAGAAAGAACCCGTCTGTATACCTATATGTTTTATTAGACACTGCCACCCTAGAAAATGAAGGTTGTACTACTACCCCAGAGATTGCAGCAAAGTCCTATCTGTTGGAGATGACAGTAGACACCTGTACAACTTTTAATGTTCGAGGTTTAAAACAGCAAATATAAAAGATCTTCTCTGTTTCTGGAGGGTAATACAGGCCACAACAATTCAGATATTCATATGTGCCCAAGAGACACCCACTTTTAAAACTGATGGCTGTCCTCCCTCCGAAAACAGACAATCATAAGAAACAGCGCACTCCAGTCTTTCAAAAAAGTTTTAGTGTGTTTATTCACACGTGTAACGTTTCGGTACCCGTGTGGTACCTTCTTCAGACAAAAAAACGAATGATCAAAAGTGCTAGGTGCATTTAAATACAGTGTTACAACAGGAAGTGATATTGACCTCTAGTGATATAATAGTATAATGCATCAATCACAATAATACAGTACCGTGAAAATAATTATCTTATATAAATATTTAAAAATATTTAAATATTTAAATATTTATTTATTTAAAAATATTTAAAAATACAAGACAATAAAATATACAAACAGGTTATTAGACAAAAAGTCAACAAGTGCATGTGCCATAATAATGATCTTGTACCATAGTAATGATCTTATAGTAATTTGTTATATATAAAAAACCAATCTATTGTGTCGTGAATATAAAAAAGATAAAAAGTTAAAAAAGTCGTTTACTTCAAATTAACTATGTATACCATTCCTATTCGATATAAAGTATATAGAAATTATTGATAATATATTAATATACTCGTACTATGAAATATCCACAAAAAAAGGGGGAGGAAAAATCTTGTATTCATGCAATGCATATAGTATTTACCGGTCACTTAGAAAGCATTTTAGCCCTAAATTAACATTTAGTCCCCGCGGTTGTAATGCTTGTAATGTATAAATCCAAAAGGATTCCTTTCTCAAAAGTCTATTATTCCTGTTACCACCCCTCTTTTGTTGGAGTACCTGGTCTATCACCATCCCCTTCAATTCATGTACCTGGTGTTTGTATTCTAAGAAATGAGCCGCTACTGGTGGTATATCCTTTTTATGCTGTATTTCTTTGTCTTTCCTTTCCCAAGCGAGTTTGATATCACTTTTATGTTTTTGGAACCTCTTTTTAAAAGGTCCCATGGTTTTTCCAATATAGATCTTCGAACAGGGGCACTTGAGTAAATAAACACAGTAATCTGTATTGCATGTATAGTATCCTTTGATTGAATATATCTTACCACTATATGGATGTTGAAACTGCTTTCCTATGATTAATGAATTACAAATACTGCAATTACAGCAGCGGTAACAACCAGTTTTATTGGACAGTGTTACCGTAGGTTTTGAATATTTGTGAACCGGATCAGCCTGTACTAGGTAAGAATATAATGATCTCCCTTTTCTGTATGTGGGGATAGGTTTTTGTCTTACTTCTTCACATAGTTCTAAATCCCCTTGAATGATCGGCCAATACTTTCTTACTGTTTGATTAATCATATGTGAGGCTGTCGAGTATTTTTGGATCATAGGTGTTCCTTTTTTCCGTACCTTATTTGTGTTGTTATGTGTGAGTGCTTGTGTTCTAGCTAGTGTTATATCTGTATATTTGTAACCCCTCTCCAAAAATTTATTTTCCATCCTGTTTAATTGTATTTCCCTCTCCTCGGGATCATTACAAATACGGTGTACCCGTAAAAATTGCGATTTGGGTAAACTAGTGAACACATGTTTGGGATGGAAGCTATCTGCTCTCAATATCGTGTTCCGATCCGTTGGTTTATTGTATATTGTAGTATGTAATTTGTCACCCTTCACAATCATGTGTACATCAAGGTAATTCATTTCCAATTTCGACATGATCATTTCAAACTTCAAATTTTTATCCATATTATTCAATAACTCATTAAACAGTGTGGCTTCCTTTTCAGTCCCTTTCCATATTATGAATAAGTCATCTATAAACCGCATGTATTTCACACAATATTTTTTATATAACTCACTGCTGTAGACATACTCATTTTCTAAGTGTCCCACATACAGATTGGCGTATGATGGCGCCGTCGGACTGCCCATGGCTGTTCCGACTTGTTGTAAAAAGTATTGGTCCTCAAATCTGAAATAATTGTTATGTAATATTATCGACAAACATTCCATAATGAACTCAATGGGTAATGATCCATTGTATTTCTGTTCCAGGGACCGTCGTATGGCTTCCATACCCTTATCATTCTGTATGTTAGTATACAATGCTGTAATGTCCAACGTTAGTAATATCCAGTTGGGGTTCCAGGTCTCTATCAATTTGAGTTGGTCCAAAAAGTCTTGTGTGTCCTTAATGTAGGCCGGCAATAGCTTAACCAGAGGTTTTAAAATAAAGTCAATCAATTGTGACATTGGTTGCAGAATGGATCCCAAGGCAGAGACTATAGGTCTGAAGGGGGGTGTTTTGATGTTTTTGTGGATTTTGGGTAATCCATAAATTACTGGTCTTCTAGGGCTGTCATCTAACATAAAGTCAAATAATTTATTGTTAATCCAACCATTTGTTAAAGCAATATCGCATAGATTTTTTATTTTTGTATAAATACTCACGGTTGGATCTTTTGGCAGTATCGTGTATGCTCCACATTCCAAGTGTGATTTCATGCTTTCTTTGTAGAATGTATAATCCATCAGAACAATAGCGCCCCCTTTATCTGCTGGTTTCAAAATGATATCATTGTTATTACATAAATCTTTTAGAGCATTCCATTCCATTTTAGTCAAATTGGATCTGTGTTTCTTAGACTTAATGGATACAACCTCTGATTTAAGATGTTTGAAAAACAGATCAATGCTATTAAATGTACCGGTGGGTATGAAGGAGCTCTTGGGTCTGAAGGGATATACAGTAGTATGTTCAACTTTATTCTTAAACATCTCTTTCAATTTCAGTGAGCGTTCAAATTTAAACATTTCTTTTTCAAAGTCCCAAGCATTGAATTCTTGGACAGGCTGGAAATTTAACCCTTTAGTTAGTAATGTGGTTTCACTCACCGTTAACTTGTGTGTTGAGATGTTAATTACTGTCTGTTCCTTCCCCGTCCCTTTATTTTTGTGCTTCCTTCCTCCTCTTCGTGTCCGTCTCCAGCCCCTAAAAAAGACACCTTCTTCTTCCTCCAGGAGCGTGTTTCATATGGTGTTGTAACATCTCCGTTTCTCCCATGTGGTCTGCTGGTATCCGTGTCCGAGCCTGCGGAGTCCTCCGTGCAGGCATCCGTGTCCCCTGTCTGTGACCTCATCTCGCCGCGACTTTTGTACGTCCGGGGGCGTGTCCGGCGTGGTTGCCATGGGTTACGATTCCGGCGTCCTTGTGTACCGCCCGTCGTCCATGGATATACAGTTCCATCCACGTAATCTTGGCAGACCCGCCGGTACTTATTCCTTTTGTAATTTCGCAGTTCATTGCTGAACTTGTTGATTTGCTCCTGCAATGTGGTAAGTAAGTTGTCCCTTTCTGGTTCATTATATTGATTCACACGTTCCTCCATTTTATCCATTTCTGTTTGTACACGTGCAAGTTGAATCTTTGTTTCCTCAATTACCAATAACATAAGGTCCATGGAACATTTGTTGAGTATGGAGCACCATTTTTCACAAAAATCTTTACTGTTTCTCCCTATTGTGGGTTGGTTCCTGATCCTAAAACCCCTTGGTATTCTCCTCACACGAAAATATTCCGACAGGGTTAGACCATGAAGTTGATATTCAATATGTTTAGTTTTTAAACGTTTCAGTTCTAGAATGGTATCCTTAATAGTATTTTTACCAAACGCACCTGTGGTGTCGCTATTGAAGAGTATATCTTTAGCTTGCTCTTCAGTATAAGTAAACAGTGTGGCACGTTGTGTAGCCAATTCACCGAGGTCCGAAAAGATCTCCATCTCAGATTCACTGTTGTGGGGGTGCTGGGGACACACCGGCAGGCACTATCCAAACGTGTAAATATTTGGTCACCGCACTCCCCTTAAGTAAATTCAAAGGTGCTGGGTGCAGCTGTTAGGCCAAAGCCACAGGCCGCTTAATCACAGACAATCATAAGAAACAGCGCACTCCAGTCTTTCAAAAAAGTTTTAGTGTGTTTATTCACACGTGTAACGTTTCGGTACCGTGTGGTACCTTCTTCAGACAAAAAACAATGATCAAAAGTGCTAGGTGCATTTAAATACAGTGTTACAACAGGAAGTGATATTGACCTCTAGTGATATAATAGTATAATGCATCAATCACAATAATACAGTACCGTGAAAATAATTATCTTATATAAATATTTAAAAATATTTAAATATTTAAATATTTATTTATTTAAAAATATTTAAAAATACAAGACAATAAAATATACAAACAGGTTATTAGACAAAAAGTCAACAAGTGCATGTGCCATAATAATGATCTTGTACCATAGTAATGATCTTATAGTAATTTGTTATATATAAAAAACCAATCTATTGTGTCGTGAATATAAAAAAGATAAAAAGTTAAAAAAGTCGTTTACTTCAAATTAACTATGTATACCATTCCTATTCGATATAAAGTATATAGAAATTATTGATAATATATTAATATACTCGTACTATGAAATATCCACAAAAAAAGGGGGAGGAAAAATCTTGTATTCATGCAATGCATATAGTATTTACCGGTCACTTAGAAAGCATTTTAGCCCTAAATTAACATTTAGTCCCCGCGGTTGTAATGCTTGTAATGTATAAATCCAAAAGGATTCCTTTCTCAAAAGTCTATTATTCCTGTTACCACCCCTCTTTTGTTGGAGTACCTGGTCTATCACCATCCCCTTCAATTCATGTACCTGGTGTTTGTATTCTAAGAAATGAGCCGCTACTGGTGGTATATCCTTTTTATGCTGTATTTCTTTGTCTTTCCTTTCCCAAGCGAGTTTGATATCACTTTTATGTTTTTGGAACCTCTTTTTAAAAGGTCCCATGGTTTTTCCAATATAGATCTTCGAACAGGGGCACTTGAGTAAATAAACACAGTAATCTGTATTGCATGTATAGTATCCTTTGATTGAATATATCTTACCACTATATGGATGTTGAAACTGCTTTCCTATGATTAATGAATTACAAATACTGCAATTACAGCAGCGGTAACAACCAGTTTTATTGGACAGTGTTACCGTAGGTTTTGAATATTTGTGAACCGGATCAGCCTGTACTAGGTAAGAATATAATGATCTCCCTTTTCTGTATGTGGGGATAGGTTTTTGTCTTACTTCTTCACATAGTTCTAAATCCCCTTGAATGATCGGCCAATACTTTCTTACTGTTTGATTAATCATATGTGAGGCTGTCGAGTATTTTTGGATCATAGGTGTTCCTTTTTTCCGTACCTTATTTGTGTTGTTATGTGTGAGTGCTTGTGTTCTAGCTAGTGTTATATCTGTATATTTGTAACCCCTCTCCAAAAATTTATTTTCCATCCTGTTTAATTGTATTTCCCTCTCCTCGGGATCATTACAAATACGGTGTACCCGTAAAAATTGCGATTTGGGTAAACTAGTGAACACATGTTTGGGATGGAAGCTATCTGCTCTCAATATCGTGTTCCGATCCGTTGGTTTATTGTATATTGTAGTATGTAATTTGTCACCCTTCACAATCATGTGTACATCAAGGTAATTCATTTCCAATTTCGACATGATCATTTCAAACTTCAAATTTTTATCCATATTATTCAATAACTCATTAAACAGTGTGGCTTCCTTTTCAGTCCCTTTCCATATTATGAATAAGTCATCTATAAACCGCATGTATTTCACACAATATTTTTTATATAACTCACTGCTGTAGACATACTCATTTTCTAAGTGTCCCACATACAGATTGGCGTATGATGGCGCCGTCGGACTGCCCATGGCTGTTCCGACTTGTTGTAAAAAGTATTGGTCCTCAAATCTGAAATAATTGTTATGTAATATTATCGACAAACATTCCATAATGAACTCAATGGGTAATGATCCATTGTATTTCTGTTCCAGGGACCGTCGTATGGCTTCCATACCCTTATCATTCTGTATGTTAGTATACAATGCTGTAATGTCCAACGTTAGTAATATCCAGTTGGGGTTCCAGGTCTCTATCAATTTGAGTTGGTCCAAAAAGTCTTGTGTGTCCTTAATGTAGGCCGGCAATAGCTTAACCAGAGGTTTTAAAATAAAGTCAATCAATTGTGACATTGGTTGCAGAATGGATCCCAAGGCAGAGACTATAGGTCTGAAGGGGGGTGTTTTGATGTTTTTGTGGATTTTGGGTAATCCATAAATTACTGGTCTTCTAGGGCTGTCATCTAACATAAAGTCAAATAATTTATTGTTAATCCAACCATTTGTTAAAGCAATATCGCATAGATTTTTTATTTTTGTATAAATACTCACGGTTGGATCTTTTGGCAGTATCGTGTATGCTCCACATTCCAAGTGTGATTTCATGCTTTCTTTGTAGAATGTATAATCCATCAGAACAATAGCGCCCCCTTTATCTGCTGGTTTCAAAATGATATCATTGTTATTACATAAATCTTTTAGAGCATTCCATTCCATTTTAGTCAAATTGGATCTGTGTTTCTTAGACTTAATGGATACAACCTCTGATTTAAGATGTTTGAAAAACAGATCAATGCTATTAAATGTACCGGTGGGTATGAAGGAGCTCTTGGGTCTGAAGGGATATACAGTAGTATGTTCAACTTTATTCTTAAACATCTCTTTCAATTTCAGTGAGCGTTCAAATTTAAACATTTCTTTTTCAAAGTCCCAAGCATTGAATTCTTGGACAGGCTGGAAATTTAACCCTTTAGTTAGTAATGGTCGTGAATATAAAAAAGATAAAAAGTTAAAAAAGTCGTTTACTTCAGATTAACTATGTATACCATTCATATTCGATATAAAATATGTGGAAATTATTGATAATATATTAATATACTCGTACTATGAAATATCCACAAAAAGGGGGAGGAAAAATCTTGTATACATGCAATACATATAGTATTTACCGGTCACTTAGAAAGCATTTTAGCCCTAAATTAACATTTAGTCCCCGCGGTTGTAGTGCTTGTAATGTATAAATCCAAAAGGATTCCTTTCTCAAAAGTCTATTATTCCTGTTACCACCCCTCTTTTGTTGGAGTACCTGGTCTATCACCATCCCCTTCAATTCATGTACCTGGTGTTTGTATTCTAAGAAATGAGCCGCTACTGGTGGTATATCCTTTTTATGCTGTATTTCTTTGTCTTTCCTTTCCCAAGCAAGTTTGATATCACTTTTATGTTTTTGGAACCTCTTTTTAAAAGGTCCCATGGTTTTTCCAATATAGATCTTCGAACAGGGGCACTTGAGTAAATAAACACAGTAATCTGTATTGCATGTATAGTATCCTTTGATTGAATATATCTTACCACTATATGGATGTTGAAACTGTTTTCCTATGATTAATGAGTTACAAATACTGCAATTACAGCAGCGGTAACAACCAGTTTTGTTGGACAGTTTTACCGTGGGTTTTGAATATTTGTGAACCGGATCAGCCTGTACTAGGTAAGAATATAATGATCTCCCTTTTCTGTATGTGGGGATAGGTTTTTGTCTTACTTCTTCACATAGTTCTAAGTCCCCTTGAATGATCGGCCAATACTTTCTTACTGTTTGATTAATCATATGTGAGGCTGTCGAGTATTTTTGGATCATAGGTGTTCCTTTTTTCTGTACCTTATTTGTGTTGGTATGTGTGAGTGCTTGTGTTCTAGCTAGTGTTATATCTGTATGTTTGTAACCCCTCTCCAAAAATTTATTTTCCATCCTGTTTAATTGTGTTTCCCTCTCCTCGGGATCATTACAAATACGGTGGACCCGTAAAAATTGCGATTTGGGTAAACTTGTGAACACATGTTTGGGATGGAAGCTATCTGCTCTCAATATCGTGTTCCGATCCGTTGGTTTATTGTATATTGTAGTATGTAATTTGTCACCCTTCACAATCATATGTACATCAAGGTAATTCATTTCCAATTTCGACATGATCATTTCAAACTTCAAATTTTTATCCATATTATTCAATAACTCATTAAACAATGTGGCTTCCTTTTCAGTCCCTTTCCATATTATGAATAAGTCATCTATAAACCGCATGTATTTCACACAATATTTTTTATATAACTCACTGCTGTAGACATACTCATTTTCTAAGTGTCCCACGTACAAATTGGCGTATGATGGCGCCGTCGGACTGCCCATGGCTGTTCCGACTTGTTGTAAAAAGTATTGGTCCTCAAATCTGAAATAATTGTTATGTAATATTATCGACAAACATTCCATAATGAACTCAATGGGTAATGATCCATTGTATTTCTGTTCCAGGGACCGTCGTATGGCTTCCATACCCTTGTCATTCTGTATGTTAGTATACAATGCTGTAATGTCCAACGTTAGTAATATCCAGTTGGGGTTCCAGGTCTCTATCAATTTGAGTTGGTCCAAAAAGTCTTGTGTGTCCTTAATGTAGGCCGGCAATAGCTTAACCAGAGGTTTTAAAATAAAGTCAATAAATTGTGACATTGGTTGCAGAATGGATCCCAAGGCAGAGACTATAGGTCTGAAGGGGGGTGTTTTGATGTTTTTGTGGATTTTGGGTAATCCATAAATTACTGGTCTTCTAGGGCTGTCATCTAACATAAAGATCTACTATAAGATCATTACTATGGCACAAGATCATTATTATGGCACATGCACTTGTTGACTTTTTGTCTAATAACCTGTTCGTATATTTTATTGTCTTATATTTTTAAATATTTTTAAATATTTATATAAGATAATTATTTTCACGGTACTGTATTATTGTGATTGATGCATTATACTATTATATCACTAGAGGTCAATATCACTTCCTGTTGTAACACTGTATTTAAATGCACCTAGCACTTTTGATCATTGTTTTTTGTCTGAAGAAGGTACCACACGGGTACCGAAACGTTACACGTGTGAATAAACACACTAAAACTTTTTTGAAAGACTGGAGTGCGCTGTTTCTTATGATTGTCTGTAACTATCGCCACACATCGCCACAGCGATACTTTTCTGCAAAGGCGAAAGCGAACGAGTTTAGAAATAAGGCGAAAATAGCGCTTTTTGTCATTGCGATGTCAAAATAGCGATCCTTTATAAATATGCCATGGCGAAAATAGCGATCCTTTATAAATATGCCCCATAGTATAGTATAGTATAGTATTTGAGGCTGAATAAAGACATGTCTACATCTAGTCCAACCTACTCACCAATACCCACATTTCCTGCCTAACTGTTGAAAAAAAACAACTCACCAGAATTAGCACCTAATAATCTGCATGAAATTTTTTACTGCCTTCAGATAAAAATATTGTAGTGTTCAAAAAAAGGAAGATAACAGAAAGTCCAGAATTTCATGGTACATTATAATAGTTTAGAGTAGTGTCCTCCTGCATACTGAAATGTTAGGTTACCAGGGCAAACATTATTTTCACCATATTTATAAAAGTAATCCACATCACCGCAAAAAGAATTAGGTTGTCGCTAAGGGAGTTTAATTCCCAACGTACGGAGCAGGCGGCTGGGAGGGTCTGCTGGGAAAAGGATTGTGCCACGGGTGGTCGCATCAGCCATTACAGAGGCGGAGACCACCCACCGCACAACCCCTTCCCAGCAGCTGGGAGGGACCCTCCAGCGGGGGCACTGCCAAGTGCCTTTTGGGGCTTAGGGGGTGCCACAGCTCAAACCGGCACCCCCTTTTCCAGCCATATCAGGGCCCTTGCGGCTCTGACAAGAGCCCTTCGGGGCTTAAGGGGTCCCGCAGGTCGAACCGCCGTCCCTTGTAAGGACCCTTGCGGCACTGAGTTTCTTTTTGGGGGTCCCGCAGCTCAAACTGGGACCCCTGTTGGCTCTTAAAAGAGCCCTTGGGGAGCGTCTTCTTTCTTCCATCTGGTGACACCAGCTCCACTGAGGCCACCAACCCCAGGAAGTGCACCTTCAGCCGCTAGGGGTACCTCTGGCACTGGTGGCCTCAACGAAGCCGTTACCAGTGTCTTGAACTGACGTCTTCGTTCTTTACAGCCAGTGACACAAACACCACTGAAGTCGCCGATGCCAGGCGAGCTCACTGTGGCCACCAGTGAGCCTGCTGCCACCGCCGCCTTCAACGGAGCCCATGTTTCTGGCCTCTTCTTTCTTCTGCCAT
Source organism: Hymenochirus boettgeri (assembly GCA_019447015.1). Classification (NCBI taxonomy): domain Eukaryota; kingdom Metazoa; phylum Chordata; class Amphibia; order Anura; family Pipidae; genus Hymenochirus; species Hymenochirus boettgeri. The sequence goes on from CM033472.1 coordinate 81,731,540, forward strand.
CTGCTGTGATGGCTTCTAAGCTCCGCAGAGGTTTGCAGCTCTTTATATCGGTTTGCAGAAAGTCCTAATCCAATTCCTATTGGTCAATTTTTCAATGCTTGCGATCACATGGTTATACAGTACCCAATCATATTTTAGAAATATGATTGGGTAGGAATTACCAGTGCTATATCCCTGTTCAAAGTACTTTTCAGTGTTTATTTTAATTAACTTTATACACGATCTTTAATTTTAGGAAGATGATTGAAGTTTAAACCTTTTAAACCATGCTTTTCTTGGCATACTAGGGTTGCAGTGCATAAAGTTTGTAAAGTCAGTTTGGTTATGAACATTAACCCGATTTTAATCATCCACAGATATGCTTTAGTGAGACATATTCAGTAAGTATAAAAGTCATATTTAGCCAGTAATCTATAGCTACAGCTAAGCAATTATGTGATTCTTATGTTGGAAACGGTCTTTGGGGATTTCTAGTTCTCTGGGCCCCAGGATTTCTTTTTGGTTAGGGTTGAAAGTTATCCCACCACCATCCAACTGAGTTGGATCTGATAGCTTGGTAATATACCAATTCCCTGTTCCTCTAATTTAATCAAGTAGGATTTGTTGTTTGTCCCCGGCAATAATTTATTAGCTTGTTTCTGAGTATTTATGTGATCTGGCACAATGATTTCTTTTACTGTAGCGTTTGCTACAGTAAATACTGTGATACATGGAATACATTGGAATACATGTTTTTTGTAATCTGGGGAGTTTGCAAACCTCACTCTTTGTAGAAGTTTGTATTTATAGCATAAAAGTGGGGTTTAAAAACTACCAGAGAAATTCTTATCTTTAAAAACTATAAGGGAGATTCTTATCTTTAAATATGTTGCATAACAATCAGATCTTATTTATCATTTGAAAGCTAACATCTGATTGGTTGGGTCAAAATTAGCACCATTTTTAACGATAAGAACTTTTATTGAATCTCCCTGTTTGTCTCTCCACTGGCGCTTAAGCTAGGGCTTAGTGGGCCCTGTCACATTCTCGTCTGGCCAAAGAGATTGCATAATATTAACCACCATCTCTGGGACATCTGTAAATTTTTCTGGGATACCCCTGATATGTAAAATGTTATAGCAATTTAGCAATTTTCCAATTTTTCTACTTGTATATTTATATATATATTTTTCGAAAATTATATTGGTTACGTTCGATCTTTCTTTGTTGTACACCTCTATAGCCCTTAAGCTTGTATTATCTAATAACTATTTTAGGTTTGGCAAGGACTTTTTCCTTCAGTTGTGTGGAACTGCCAAGGGGTCCTATGTGGCCCCTGCATACGCGAACTCATGCTTTGGCAGGAGGAGTCTTTCATCTATGTGTTGCCATCATTCACCAAACACTGTTGTGTTTGGTGGCGATACATAGATGACATTTTCGCGTTGTGTGGGGGGGGGGCGATATTGAGTCCCTAGAGCAGTTCCACATAGCCCTTAATGGGGTCCATGAAAATATAAAATATACCATTAATTACAGTTTTCCTAAACTAGCATTTTTGGATGTATTAGTATTAGTCACTGTCCATGGAACTTTTTGTCAAGGTTACAGAAACCAATTATTAAGATATGATAGTTGCAACCCTCAGCACCTTAAGGAAGCACCTCCTATTAGCCAGCTGAAACGGGTTGAACGAATATTCAGTAACCCAATCAAAAGGTCACTTGCAATTGACAAGATGCTAGATCAATTTCGGGATCGGGGGTACCTGTTTTACTAAGAGCCTTACATAGATCACATAAATGTAAGAAAGCGGCAAATGTCTCGGACAAATGTATTACTTTTGTAACGCAATACTCTATGGGAATTTAGGGCATTAACCGTATCATTAGACGTAACTGGTGACCTGCCCCACAGGGGCAGGTTGGTCATTTTTAGGCACCCTATTCTTAGTATCCCCTCGAGTTAATAGTCCTATTTTTAAAGAGTATGTGGTATGATCTCTGGTAGCTCTTATAGTACGATGATAGTTATGGTTCTTATATATATGTATATATTTATATAGTTATATATTTATATATTTATATTAATGTTTTTTCTATTTATATATATTGCTTTTATGTATTTATACTGATATTATGTATTTATCCTACTTGTGGTAGGTGTTGGTGGAGGTTTTTTAATCTGTTGATTCCGTTTTGTCTTTGAACTTCACATTTCTGTGAGGGGTGTTTCCTTGGAGGTGTGTTGGGGGAGGATCGGGGGAGGGTCGTTATGTATTTAACCTAGTGTGTCATGATCTGGCGTATCCTGATGACGACCACGGACGTGGTTGAAACGCGTAGAACGCTATAATAAACAGTTGATTGCTTGTAAGCCCATGGAGTGCTCCGTTACTTTATTACTATGTGGAAATTTGGGATGCACCCTGGCCAATAGTGGAGATTACAAGTGAGAGTGCGGCTACTTCCATCGTTTGATATATATATATCAATATCAAACGTCCATCGCCTGCACTCCTGCGCCGAATATAGGTGCCTGGGTGCTGTACCTGTCCACATCAACAGGCATATTTCTCCACTTCAGGGCACTCACAGGACTTCCCAAATCACCTTAAAATGTGTATGAACTGGGATCAATGCATTTCGGACATTATTGTGGCCGTCTTTAGGATGGTCAGTTCAATTTCCTCTCACCATTAATTTAAGGCCTGGGAGGACACGCCGCCTCAGGACCTTAACCCCTTGTGCATCACACCAATACAAAAAACATACAATACATTAAAATCATTCCAATAGTACAAAATTAACATTCCTATTACATGTCACTGAACCTGGTGATGGGTTGGAAACAATTACTAATGCCCTTAACCACCCGGGCCCTAGAATACTAGCCTTATCTTATCAACATAGTGCAACATAGTGCAACATAGTGGTATAATATGGCAACTCTATGATTCCACCCAATATGGATTTATTTTTTATAGGAAGTATGCCAATGAGACCATTTCATTAAGCCCTCTAGGGGTGACTGTGTCCAATCTCCTTATCCATTGGACCTCCAATTGCAACAACTTTTTATCCCTCAGATGGCCATCCATCTGAACATAGCCAAACTATGGCCTGCTGTCCTAAAATGGCGGGCCACCAACTGCTCTCCATATTTATTTTGGACTTCCAGTGTGTGGCCCTTATGGGGCAATGCTGCCCAAATGGCAGCCCTATGATTGTTCATAAGTTCTCTGACTGTGGTGCTGGTTTTTCCCACATAACAGAGGCCACATAGGCAAGTGATCATATAGATCACAAAGCTAGATGTGCATGTGAGTCTGAATTGAATTTTAAATCTCCTTCCAGTATGGGGATGTGGGATGTCTTTTCCTATAATTGCTTAGCAGCAGATTTGCACCCTAGGCATCCTTGACAACTGTATTGTGCATGGACTCCTGGTGAGATGAAAATTGATATTGTGCCTTATCCAATTGTTGGCGCAGAAGTCCCTCGCTATATCCTCTTGCCCGGAATCGCTGAAGTACCTCTTCTGCTTGTACAACGGCAATCTGTGGGTCCGTATTATTTCTAAAAACCTCAGAAACTGGGAGTAGGGGACACTTTTGATTTGCTGATACGGGTGGAAACTATTCCTATGTAGAATCGTGTTGCGATCGGTTACTTTCCTATATAAAGATGTGCAAATTTTTTTTATCAACAATCGTAATTCGAAGGTCCAAAAAATCAACAGTATCGCTACTGATGTTGACGCTAAATTTAATCAGTGTGTCCAGTCCATTCAAATGGTCAAAACACTGCTGAGCTCCAACATGGTCCCCCCGCCACACAATAAACACGTTGTCAGAGAATAATATTGTCCCCAAATAGGGAATATGTGTGTCTCTTCGAACCATTGCATGAACAAGTTCGCAAATGAGGGGGCCACGTTAGAGCCCATCACTGTACCTGCCACATGCTGGAAGTAGCGATTCTCGAAACGAAAATAATTATTCCCCAAAATATATGCCAAGAGATCCACCAAAAAATCAATAGGCCTTATGGCCTCCTTGGGACAAAGCATCACCACAAATCTTGACCCCCCTGTTCCTGCGGAATAACAGTGTACAAGCTGCTAACATCCGCTGCTGTAACCAATCGCACTATACTGTTTAAACAGTGACAGTAACTCTCGACTGTCCTTTAAATAGGAACGCATGGTCTTATCAACCGGCTGTAGAAAATGATCAAAAAAACTGTGCTATTGGTTTGAAAAGAGATCCTGGGGACGCAATGATAGGACGACCCGGAGGTGCCAACACTAATTTCTGTATTTTGGGTATGGTATATATGATGTGGCACACTGGGCTATCATTGACCAAAAATGTATGTTCCCTTTCGGAAATCCACCCACCAAGTAATGCTGATGAGAGTCTATTATCCAATTCTTTTTTGAACTGCAATGTGGGATCACTATCAAGTGGTCTATATGTATTCATGTCAGCTAGTTGGGAAAGAAGCTCATTCCGAAAATATACGGGATCTAATAGGACTATGGCACCGCCCATGTCGGCCACATGGAAATCACATTATCATTGGACTGGAGCGCCTTTAGAGCCACTCTTTACTCAGATTGTCAGTGTAATGTGGAGCCGACAAGGGCTTACCAAATTCCTGTAGGTCATTCATAACCATATAATGAAATACTGTAATCGCCGCTGCTGTATTGGGGGGCTCAAACATGCTCTTGGTCCTAAACTTGTCAACCTCTATGTTTTCTTGTCCTTTAAAATGATCCCTGATCTTTAAATTCCTCTTGAATCTAAATAGATCAATCTCATGCTCAAGTTACTTTGGGTACCGGATACAAAAGACAACCCTTAATTTAACAAGCTCCGTTCACCCATTGTGGCCGTCATAAGGATCGTCAGTTCAATTTCCAGGTTCAGTGACATGTTATAGGAATGTTAATTTTGTACTATTGGAATGATTATAATATATTGTATTTTTTCATTATATTGGTGTGATGCACAAGGGGTTGAGGTCCTGAGGGGGCGTGTCCTCTCAGGCCTTAAATTGATGGTGAGAGGAAATTGAACTGACGATCCTGATGACGGCCACAATAATCACCGATATGCATTGTTCCCAGTTTATACACGTTTTAAGGCGATTTGGGAAGTCCTGTGAGTGCCCTGAAGTGGAGAAAATTGCATGTTGATGTGGACAGGTACAGTACCCAGGCATCTATATTCGGCGCAGGAGTGCAGGCGACGGACGTTTGATATTTGTATACAATTGGACACACTAGCACTCACAGTTAAGTCTATTTATATGCTATATTTCGCTATTATGTCTGTCAATATGGTTTTCCTCCCTAGCTTAGCATAGTGTGTCTGTTTGTACATGTCCCAGTGAATCTGGATGAGGTGGATATTCACAAGCCTATACTTATAAAAGAATGTGTGTTTGTGCTGTATAGTTCTGCTATATATGAATCAATTCATGACATTATCCCAGGATTGAGATTTTACAGGCACGGGTGGAGTGGTGTCAATGTTTTAGCGGCCAGAACGGATGTGTGTTTCATTTCCGGGTCCTGGTCGTCCCACGATGCAATGGTGTCAGAATTTCTGGAAGTTGAATAGTGCACAGGGCCATGTGAATGGCGGCTGTGCATCTTTTACTCTGACCAGCTCCGGTGGTTGTCTTTACAACAGAGGGCAAGTGTTGGAGGCTACATATAGTGCATTCTAGAATAGAGACCACGACCGTGACCGAACATCCATTTGCACCGGGCAGCTAAGTACCATTTTGAATAGCACATTCCTCCATGATCACTGTCTGTGTAATAATATTGCAAGCTGAGGCGGGTTGAACTTTTATAGGCCCATATAGGAGCCGCAGTAAGGAGGCATGTTAGTAGGATCTAAGCTCATGCATTTTGTTTGTAAGTTTCACTGTGGTAGGGTGTTTTGCTGTGTTTAGTTACTGGACAGGTCATTTCTATGGTGTATTTTATCCAGTATATTTCAATTTCACGGTAATCTTTCTACTCGTACATGCTTGTCGTGTTGAGGGATCTTTGCGCATATTATGGGGGATAATGAGGGAGTTCCCTTCGCTGATATTGAGTTGCGCAACAAAATCACCTACACACAGGATGAAGTGAGTCAGATTTTGTTCCAAGGCTTGGCTGAGCTATTGGACGCTGATATGTCATATAATGAAACGTTTTATGAATATTTGAGGTTAAAAAAGCGGTAAGTGGATTTCCATTTACACAAGGTTTTCTTGTCGAACTACTATTGCAAGAAAGAAATCCCTAGAGGGTTTAGGATACGCAATGACAGGGAATTCTGACATGACATGGAATTCTGTGTAAAATGGATTAGTATTCTGAACAAATGTTCACTGGATCTTCTTTTATTGGTGATACAACAGTCCAGTAAAGCACTGGAATTAATCAGGAAGCATTTAATTAATTTTGAGGTACACAAACTCCCCAAGTTTAAAGAGGATGTAAAAGTTGACTGGGTAAAAAAAATGGAGGAACAAATGGAGAAATACCGAAATGACTTGGTACAATTAAGGAGGCAAAAAGTTAACAAAGTCCATATGGACTACAAAGATAAGAGGGTCTATGGGGGGCTCGCGGGATGGCAAAATTTTGAGTTCCCACGCAGAATGAACAGGAGATCACGTAAACCCATCAATAAAATTTACTCCTCCGGTGAGTCACAGTAGATCTGTGAATAAAATTTGTGCTGTGAAAAGTCCCACAAGTGCTCTATACCTGTACTTGATAATCTATTTTTTTGGATGCACCGGGGCATTGGAACCAAGAGTGCGAGTGAGAGATTTCATTCAGTGTTGAGCTGTACCAGAATTATCATCCTGTCCTGTCTAGTCTCAATGTCCCCCAATCTTTGCCCTAGTTGGAGTATTTTGTTTTTGATCGGGCACTATCCATGTTTGTGGTAGACCCATCCTCCTCCTCCATGCGGTCCAGTAAAGGCCCGGATTTGTGCCAGTAGGATTTTAAGGATTTGACTGCGGCAGCAGATTTGTTCTTTGCTGGCATGAAATTGAAAGCTTTACTCTGTATTTAGAGGTAAAAAGATTTCAATTGTGTGGGGGGAAATACTTATGTTTTCTGTTATCCTACGGGTGAGTAGAGTAGCTACATTACAGCGGGACTTGCGAGCAGCCTCCTTCTTATGTTTTTAGATAAATAAACCTCATGTCCTGATAATGGTGGGGTTAGTGCAGACATATTTACACACACAAAAATATGTAAGACTGGAATTTAAAAAGATTAATCTTTGATTTTCCATTTAATATACAGTGTCTCACAATTTCTTTTTGGATATCTGCCAACTAGAGAATGTATGCATTAAGCAGTTGCTTACTTGGTAAAAATAAATCCCATGTCTCGCTGAAACCAGTACAGAGTTCCATGTAGGTATAAAAATATTTCATCCTGCTAACATTTAATGGCTTTAACTATTTACAGACATCAGTTTTTTAAAAGACAGTACAAGTAATCTGTTTAATTTAAAGGGTATGTCCACCTAAAAATAAAGATTTGATGTAGTGTAGCTTCCCTTCTCCCAAACCCTAACTGCATGGTTTGTTTTCAAAAAGGTTCCCAGACCGGGTCCCCTCATCTTCTTGTCTCCCTCATCTTCTTGTCTGATTGTCTGAGAGTCATACAATCACAGACGCGGCTGCCGTCTATTGATTTAGCTGAAGGCATCTGGTCTTGTGAGTAAGTTTCTGCAGAATTTTTAAAAAACAAACATGCAGTAAGGGGTTGGGAGTGGGGAAGCTACACTACAGAAAAAGGATTTAAAAGTAAACAGAAAAGATGTAGAAAACTTTTCACAGTAAGACAGCTCCTACTCTTCACTTTCCTGGATTTTGGACAAGCACTGCAGAGAAACTATTTGTAGCAGAGTAAATAAAAGTAAGGATTTTTTAACATTATACAGTGGGACCAGCATGGGGTTAATTTTATTTTGGAGGTGGACATGCCGAGATGGGAAACTAAACTGATAAAAAATGTAGCATTTGTGATATGAAGATACTGTAGATTATCGAAGTTGGGTGTGTTTTCTTTTGTAAAGTGGCAAGAGGATATAATAAGGGTTACACACAGAATCTATTTACTTTTTGTGACCAACACTGCATATGTACAAATTAGTATTAAATATGCATGTTACATTTTTTGTTGGCAATAAAATAAGTCCTTACTAGCCTAACACATTACATATAAGCACTCTTGTATGACATTATTGGTTTCAATTCGATACATAGAGAGTGATATTTTATTACCCCGAATGTCTAAGTGTAATAGGAGCCACAATCTATAATTCATGTAATGATTTTTTTTTAAAACAATCCTGGTATTACTTGAGTAATAACAGAGATATCCATTTTCATGTCTTAACATTTATGTATAACCCTTCTGTATAAGTTTACACTGCATCTCGCGTAACCTTAATTGACATTGCTTTTCCAGTGATGGATTTTCTTTCTTACTATAAGGAATGCCTTTTTAACATGATCTTGATGAAAACTAAAAAATCAACAGTATTTTTCATCAAAGTAACTAACACATCTAAAAAGAACGTATGAGCATTACTAAGTTGTACAGGAAATCCAGTATTAGTACCAGAACAAACAATGTTTTGTGAAAGATTTCAACAGATATGCCTACCTTATACAGCATAAACACATAAATGCCTTTTATGCCTTTAAATGATTTTGTGGTATATTTCTGTAGATACTAAAAAGAAAACAATAACTGTAAGAGGATGGAAATACCAACATACCCGTGGTCAGAAACCCACTACTGGACAGAAATACAACCAGGACCACCACACCACCTGTCGTCTTAAAACTATTAAAATAGTGAGTCAATAGTTATAAACCACCAATATTTATTAAATCATATTAAGATTCCAATACATATAAATAAACTAACAGGCCACCCGATGGAATCTGGAACCTATAACAGTGTTATAGTATTACTAAGTATAGTACATATGAACAGTCATGCTTTAAAAAACACACATAAATTATGATGAAAATCATCACCTATAACACAGGCTTAACCATCTATAAAAAAAAAACTTAACTGGGTATGAACAAAGGTATATCACCATGGATGGACCCTCCATAATCATATTGTATTTGTGTTTTTTATTAATGATTGTTCATATATACTATATTAATTATTACTATGACATTGTTATAGGTTTTTATTCCATAGGCTGACCAGTCAGTTGATCTATACATAGGAATCTTAATACATTTAATAAATACTAAATGTTTATAACTATTGACCCAGTGTTTAATACTAAATCACTGTACAACCTTTTGCATTTAATTATCAAGTAAATATTTTCATCTATCTAAGAAAATGTAATGGAATGCAGTCTGACCAATTAATATCAAGGCGAGATACCAAGAGAAATACCTGTCCCAGCTATCATTTTGAATAGTGATCCCTGTTATGTTCAACTATACATCTTAACTAGAGATAGCCAAACTCACTGAAATCTGTTCTGCCTAAAATTAAGGTATAAATAGCAATGGTAACTTACTGTAAATGGCTAAGGGACCTGGCAAATCGTCTGGGGAACACATATCCATGCCCAAAATCTTTATAAAACACTGTCCAATACCAGAAACTCCATGCATTTCCTGTTTGGCATTCCAATCAGTATTTGAGATTTCTGGAAATTTCGAAAATTGATGATTAATTTAATTTATAAATTAAAATTTTTGAGAAATATGGAAAATGAAAGTTTTTTTAAATTAAATTTTTTTTAATTGTACACTAATTATCGAAAATGGTTCAGCATTCTGCAAAAATCTGAAAAAGTCAGATATCCTCTGCCTAGGTTTGAGTTCCGGCAGATCTGTGAAATTCGCTTCGGAACCCAATATTAACATTTCATGTATTCAAAACCCGCAGGAAGATGAACAAAGGAACATCAATACTACATATCTTCCATGCTCCCATAATGCAGTTAGTAAAAAGCACTTATATTACTTCATATTTTTGGTGTTAAAATTGTTAACAATGTGTGAAATTCCCTAAAGTCATTGTGTTACTTCTACCACAGTGTCACCACCACTAATTCCCACAAACTACTTAATACATTGCTGCAAAGGATTAGTGTGGGTTTAAACAGAAAAAGAGCAGTAGCAGTGGTCCTTAGGTTTATCCACATCAATAAGGAATTAAATAAGATAGGGAGAGTATAAGGCATTAGAGCTCCTCTTTTTTATGTGCAAATCAGGAACAGAGTATCCTTCCTCTATTCACTTTCTGGTCAGATATATTTGCCAACATTCCCAAAAAATTTTGGTTACACTTTTCATTAGCCATAATTTTTTTTCCCATTACTTTATGTATATTAGGTATCGCACATACAGAATTGCCCTGGCTTAGGATTGGAGTCAAAATAGCAAACTTGTACCTTTATCCTCAACACAGTGACATACAAACTACCACAAAATGGTCACAGGGAAACCTTGGATCGAGTGGGTCCATCCAATGCTCCCTTTGGAGGCCTGCTAATTGATGACCCTGGCTCAAACTTTCTCTAAAGGTGGCCATACATATGAACGATAATGGGTAAGTCCCATTGTTCCATGACGGGATTTACCCATTATTGTTCATGTGTATGGGCTTTTCCCGACCGACCAGAGTTCCAACAAACAACCATAGGCACCACTACGGTCAGTTGGGAAAGACAGAAAATTTCCAGCAGTCATTATCGATTCCCTTTACTTTACCGTGTATGGCTGCATGACCGACCGATCCCCATACCTCGTATGGGGATCGGTCAGGTATGAGTATGCGGTTCCCACAGTATGTACATGCTGTACAAATCACATGTGTATGGCCACCTTAAGTTAGATGTTGTCAGTAATTCACCTACCAGCCTGTGTACTCTTATTAATTCAATGATAGATATTAAATGTTGCAAATTGTGACAAGTAGAAATCAACCATTGGTTTATATTGTTATAGACCTGTACATAAAGAAATACTATCTTTTTCAGTTTACAAGTCAAATTAAATAAAGTAATCATTTAACTTAGCATGGAACTGCCCAAGGAAGTCAATTTCACCAAGCTAAACAATAGGCCTGGTAGAAATCCTTGACAAAGACATGTCCATCCTTAAGCCAAGTCATAAAGGCATTGGCTTATCACAGGACAATACTAGACCTGGTCCTACTGAGCTGCAAATATTAATCTCAGTCAAATGAGAAATAGTTATTTTTCAAGTTGATATCTGATAAATTAAAAAAAGCACATTTGTTTAAGGACCTCATTCCATTAATAAATCAGTATAGGAATGTCAGTCTTAAGTTCCATGACCCTTATAAAAGCACTATTTTTAAATGGTGAAAAAACCCATCCAGTACTCTACTTGGCATAATGTGGCCATATCAACAAAAGTAAAAAAAAACGTAATTAGTCTATAAAAGGGCATCTATAGTGGTAAGTTTAGATGTATTCTATAATTCTCCATAAGCCTCATAGTACTTTTATTTTTGTTAGATTTCACCTGTCTCCTAAAATATAAGCAACATAAGGTGCAGCAATTAAATTAAAGAACCTGTTCCTGTGGTGCCAATCATGTTTGCCTAAGAGCATCCCTGTGTCTCTTCCCCTTGAGACGAGAGAGATAGACACCTGGAAGCAAAAGAACACACACACACCCTCAAAGCTGTGTTCACAGGAGGATTTACAACCTACTGCACATGAGTGGCTTGCTTTACAGATGGCTTTAACAAGCAGGGGAGTGGAGTGGAGAGCCCTGTAGTAATTGTGCCAGTCTACAAAAATGGAGTAACAGAGGAAGTTAAGGATAAACCTGCGTATACTAAGTTCTTTTAGTTGGATTGGAGCTATGTTCATTTTTCATCATAGATGCCCTTTAATCAATACACATATAATCCTATGTAATAAAAGTTCTTATCGTTAAAAATGGTTCTAATTTTGCCCCAACCAATCAAATATTAGCTTTCAAATGGAAAATAACATTTCATTGGTTGGAGGAAAATTAGCACTATTTTTAACGATAAGAACTTTTATTACATCTCCCTTTATGTATCTTATACATTGTAACTATCCCCAAGCAGCAGATAATGAAGAGTTAAAATGTCAAAACTGAGTGGAGAGGAACTTTACGCACACTGAAATGTGTGCGTAAAATATTGTATCAATTTAAAGTCAGTCATCACATATGATAGTATGTAATTTTATATAAAAAATGTTTTACATAAGCTAAAAATATGCCTGTGGGTGTATCAACTGGCCTGTAAAAGATAGATCAGAATAAAATATGGGTAACATTGATTAAAGATTGAAAACAACATTTTTTAAAAATCTTTTGGAAATAGTGAGCCTTGTAACATAATTTTAGAGCAGGTTCATTGCCTGCATGTATGCCAAACTCTTTTTTCCTAGTTTACTATAGCTGTTCACTTATAGCTATATGTGTAGTTGAGTGCTGGAGTCTTTCCTATAAAGCATAAATTGTCAGTCCTTCATGCACCACACCAGAAAGCATTTATAAATATGGTGTACACAGCATATCTATACTTCTGCTATAATGTAATATAGGATGCTCTCCTAGACCCTGGGGCTACCAAAAGATCTTTAATAACTTAGGAATAGAAATGTGCACTCTGATTTTCTTAATACAATTTATTTATTAAACACAAAGGCTACATTTTTGTTCAGTGTCTCAGACCATTATACAAGGCAGTTAATGAAACCAACTAACAGAAAAGTTTTGTAGTGGGTATTGAGTGACCAATGGAACATTACATAATCATGTGAACCAAAATGTGTTCACTTGTTTTCCTGTTGAGATAATGCTCATTTTCCATAGAGCAAAATGGCAGATTTGTCCTGCTGACTTCAATAGCGTTTCTTGTCCCCCAGGGAGAATAATAAAATGAATTCAGTATTGACTGATCAGTCCTAGACTAATGGAAATTAGAAGAAACCTTACAAACCTGTATGGTAGAAAAAAAACAGTTTGGGCAGTGTTGTCGGCAATATGCATCTAAATGTCAAACTTGTTGTTAACATCAGAATAAAACAAAAACAGGAAAGAAAATAGTGTAATGCAAAACGTAGAAAGCCAATCTATATGTTTCTTCTGTAATCAGCAATGGTTGTTACTGTGTTTGTAAATGGGTGGTTGTAAAATGTGGGTAAAGCAGGTTCTTTCGTATCTGTTAATTCAAAAGCAAAATGGAGAATTGAACACCAAAAACAATGAAGGCTATTTTATTCATTACCATAAAAAAGAGAGAAGGCTAGGAATCATGGTTGTGTAACTTCTAATAATTCAGCATGGGAGTGTCGGATCAAGGTAAGAAAAAATGAAAACGGGATTTTGAGGGGTGATTTATCAGATTATAAAATTTTATTTTGGGGGCTGGAGTTACCCTTTATAACCAGCAAGAGAGGTCGTTGATCGTGGTTTATGCATAATAGACAGCCTTAAGCTTCATATTTATTATTCTGTATTTCTGTGGGAACTTTAAAGGGCAAGTTTATCCCTCAAATGAAAAATCATATATAGGTCACCAACCAAAGCCCAAAAATACAAGAGTTAGAAAGCTGAGAAACATTAAATACAGCCTGATGTTCTGTTTCTTCTCTTTCTGCTTCCTGGATTTTCTTGTTAGCAGCTGTGAGTCATGTATTGATGACATCACAGCCGATGACTCAATGCTGCTTGTTGCAGATTAGTGCAATAACGCACTCAATGAAAGCCTATGGGAAAAATGCATAGAATTGCATAAAGATGCAGTTTTATGCATTTTTTTTGGCATATCAACCAAAAACGCTCTAAAGCACACTGCATACAAATTCTCTACAAAACACATACAAACGCTTACACACAAGGGTGAGGACCTAGTGGTTCAGGTCTATTTGTATTGGGTATTTGTATGGGGAGAAAGCAGCATGTTTAAATGGGTTTCCTGAGAGGTTGTTAGAGAAATCGGACTGATCCACCCTTGTAATGAATTTGAGTGCATATTTATATGGACATATTTATAGATTTATAGTTACTTTTTTTATCTGTTTGTTACTGTATATTTTATATATTTTGATAAATTTATGATGCAAAAACACTTATTATACATAGATTTACATTGAATACAACACTATAGTCATAGGAAATTGCTGACCAAGCAAGAACAATAAAATACTCATTCTAACCTGTCAAAATCTTCTAGTAGATAGAACACACGATATCACTGCAATTCCTTTTAATGGAATAACCTTTTTTCAGCAATTATTTGTAGGGAAGGGCAGAGATTATACCAACAGAATTTAATCAGGGCATTAGGGACAAAGGTGTGATGGTGTACATAAACATAACACTTTCATACACCAAATATACGGTAAAGAAAAACAGCTCCGGACACACTGTGTTTAAATAATTAAGTTTAATCACTTTAATAATCATTCACTGAAATAGGAGAAAAAATACCTTTAAAAGCATTTAAAATAGATTACAATATGTCAAAGTGCTATGCCTAAAGTGCTAAGTTTATATACAGTACCGGTTCTACATAAAGCGCAAACAAAATAGGGTAATCCTATAATAGGATAATTACTGCTGTACAAGTATACTTCTGTCCATTTAGTCACACATAGTCAGTAGTAAAGAGCTCATAATCAGGGGTCTAATTACCAGGGAATATGGGAAGGTGCCTAATACACATTAAAATTGAATGCAGTTCACGTTCACTTTCTCTGGCTCGTCTACAATTTGTTCTTATTGCGTAATTACCAGGGAAGCAGGGGGAGCAACTGCAGGGGGGCCCGGGAGCTAAGTGGGCCCCATATTGTTATTTTTCCTATGACAGATATAGCCCCCAGAAAACCACTGTAGAGGAAACACTGATAGGGGCCCCATCACAGTTTTGCAGGGAGGCCCAGTGATTCCTAGTTACACCACTGCTACATTCTAGTTAAGTAGCGCAGCAAGACCTAAAGTTGAAGAGAATCGTAAAAGGTACGTCTCATAGGGTCATCTAAGCAAAGGCATCATCATTTAAGGACAATTAAAGCCACAGAACAACATTGAACCAGAAGGCAGAACACCTTATATAAATATAAAACCAGTAATCTGTGTCTTACCTCTCATTTTGATACGGGTGCTGAGAAATTTACCTAAATAACATAAGGTTTGTGCTTTATCTCACAGCATTCTAGCATCACACAGTTTGGTCAACGAAAATTATGTTCTGCACATGCTCAGTCCTTAGCTATGGCAGAAACTTGTTACAGTTGGTCACACCCATTAATCTGTAGCCAATCCTTTTACAGGACAGATAAAGCAAGGAAGCATGTGACAGAGGTCGGGAGGTGTGGTCTGAAACAGCACACACACACAGATACTTCATCCAGTTCTTAACAGGCTTACATTTACTTTAATACAATTTACTGAAGTGGTACTTTGGATTTAGTTCTCCCTTAAGTTGGGGGATCGCTTTGTGCATTTGCCCTCCATTGGGCTTTTTCAAAAATGTGTTCCCTCTCCACCTAATTGTGTAGTATAAATGGCGCCTCAAATCTCACAATTTTGCTTTTGCGCAAGAACATAACATTAATTTGTGCAACGCGATGATGTCATTATACTATGCACAGTTGTGAGAAGAAGCCATCTTAGTGCAGTCAGAGGTAGTCCCGTCAATGATTGGTCATTATGTCACAGGTTACATTACATAAGACCTCATAGTACATAACATTCTAAATACAGAATCCTATAACATTTGAAAATCATTAATATACACATAATTAACATGTTCCGATATTGGCCTCTATGAAGAGGTCTTTGGTAAATAGCCCATTGTCAATATTATCCTTTTCTAGGATTCAATGATATCAAAATTGCAAGAGAGGTTAATGGATCCTCTGAGGTTATTAACCTCATTTTCAACTGGGGCAATCCCATAATTTTCCACAACATAGTTCAAATTATTAGTTGATCTCCTTAAAGGGAATGTCCACCCACCAAACTAAAATTTAACCCACTACTGGCCCCACTGTGTAGTGTAAAAAAAATCCTTAGCTTACACTAAAAGTTCCTCCTTTAGTGCTTGACTAAAGTCCCAGAAAGTGAACAGTAGAAACTGTCTTCCTGTGTAAAAGGGCTGTATGTATAATTCTGGAGGTTTATTTGGAAATCTAACTTGGCGTTTGGGGGTGGAGAGTAGAGATGGCCGGTTCGCGGACCCGAACCCGGATCCGCCGCGGATTTCTCCCGTCCGCGAACGGCGGATTATTCCGGACTTTCCGGACTTCCGAACTGCGGATTTTTTTTTTTACGAAAATTTTCGAAAATACGAGTATCTCCGTAATTACGAGGATCTACGATACTTGCGGGATCCAGAAAAACTGAAGATCCTCGTAATTACGAGGATTCACGTAATTACGAGGATCTACGATACTTGCGGGATCCAGAAAAACCGAAGATCCTTGTAATTACGAGGATTCACCTAATTACGAGTATTCTCGTAATTACGAGAATACTCGTAAAAACGAGTAATTCGTGTAAATTTTCAAGACGGAGCAAGCCACATGATCCAAATTAGCCAATGGCAGCTATCATAGTTACAGAAAGCCTTGTTTTTTTACGGAAATCTTCGTTTTTACGGGAATCCTCGTATTTTCGAAAAATACCGTTTTTTTAAAGTCACGCTAGCGGACTGTACTTTTTAGGTATTGTTGGCATTTATACGTGCTTCTAAGGCCATTACCCAGGTCCCTGAGTGGTTAAGTGTACGTTACCAAGGCTATTTAGACCACTTTTAATGCGGATTTTGCCGAACTTTCATTTTAATACGTTTTAACGGGTCCGCTCGTGGATTTTCGAATTTTCGTATTTTTTCGAAAATCCGCGGATCCTCGCGCGGACCGGATTTTTCGAAGTTCGGACATCTCTAGTGGAGAGATACAATATAAGAAAGGTTGTAATTTAGAGTGGACATGCCCTTTAAACCTAAACATTCACCGTTCTTAGAGACATCCATATCGAGTGGGGAGAATTATTCTCCAGTATCCTATAATAATCCATATTCCAGGTAAGTATGCAAGTTTCTATCCTTCCATATTCTGTAAATCGTATTGTATACTAATCTAAATGTGGTGATACTGATCCAGAATCTCTTATATATCTTTAAATCCAAGGGTGTAGGGGTTTCTCAGTTTTATGGATGCAATGTATTTTCCTACTGCAGCAGATCCAGGGGTATAGGGGTTTATCAGTCTTATCAATACAATGTCCCATCCTCCAGCAGTGACACCTCGTCCCTGTGATACCATCTCAACTGGTTTCTACCTTATAAAAGATAATATTGCACGTGTATGTTATAAATAAAAGAATTAATTAGATGAAAGGCATCAGGTCCAATTCCTCATTGAGTCCAAAGGGGACAGTGTCTTAAGCTGATAATTGCTGAGTCTTCAGGAATTTACTGTTTCAGTCCCCACCTCTTTTATTTAGTGTCACCCCTTCAATCACCAAACATGATAGACCTGAGATCTTCCCTTTGTGTTTCAATAGGAAATGCTGCACCACAATTGCGAGGGATTTACCCTCCTGCATATTTCACTCTGCTAATCTTAAACTGGAAAGGTGTCTAGAGAGCTTTTAGAGAGCTTTGTTTGAGTTTCTGATTGGTTTTACCCACATACATCATATTACATCCACACCGTAGTGCATATACAGCACTACATTGCAAGAATTGCAATAGTAGTA
The DNA here is from genome assembly GCA_019447015.1 of Hymenochirus boettgeri. Taxonomy (NCBI): domain Eukaryota; kingdom Metazoa; phylum Chordata; class Amphibia; order Anura; family Pipidae; genus Hymenochirus; species Hymenochirus boettgeri. The sequence continues at coordinate 81,749,323 of CM033472.1, forward strand.
CCTTTGTAACCTGTATTTTTTAATACCTTGGGGGTCCCACATCATTGTCTATATACACACAGAAATGGCACATCCCACAAGGATACGTGCTGTTCAGAATAAATCCTCTATTCAAATGCTCACTTTTTTTGGTAATGACTAGAGGTAAGTATGTCCCCCAAGTTTTTACTATGTCCACAGGTGATAGAGGGTTAATTTGGAAGAAGTCCTGCTAATATTGGATCATTGCATAAAATATGCCAATTTTTTGATAGTGCTATTCTGTTTTTTTCATTCTCTAAATTATAAGTAGTAATGAAATGTGCATTTTCACTTTAGGCACGACTAAATCTCTCTGGGTGTGTTTAGTTGCTGTTTTTCTACTGTATGCCTAGCAATCAATTCTCTCAGGTACATTGAATACAACACTATATACATAGGAAATTGCTGACCAAGCAAGAACAACAAAATACTGATTCTAGCCTGTCAAAATCTTCTAGTTAGATAGAATGCATGACATCACTGCAATTCCTTTTAATGGAATGACCTACCTAGAATTTTTTTCAGCAATTATTTGTGGGGAAGGGCAAAGAAACTGAAACTGTAACTGAACACTAAACGTTACATTCAATTTGAAATTTAAATGTCCAGTTGATCATAATGTTGAGAGAATCCTGGTTTTACTTGCCATTATTTTAAGGGCATAATGTCAATCACAAAATAAGTGAGCCAGGAGGTTGTAGCATAGTTAACCCTCTGAGGGAGGGATTTATAAGTATCTGCAGGGATGTATCTTGCTCTTTATGCTGTAAGATTTTCTGACTAGTGATAGACAAACACGCATCAATCCTAATTATATGATCTCAGTATTGTAGAATTGGGATTGGCTGATTAAAAATCTTTCAACTTGGCCAATAGGCAGGAAAATTGTACATTTGGGGTATGATTTGCCAAATACGATAGAAATTGTTGCATGTGTACCACCATTATATAGGCTGCATCTTGGGAACCAGATAAAATATAAAAAAAAGGGTTAGTATTGTTTTATTTAGATAAACATGGGCAATAAACAGTCATTCCAGAATAGGCAGTTCAGTTTAAGCTTGATTATGCATTGATTACTAATTAAAGGAGAACGGAAGTCTAAAAAACAATTAAGGTCAAACTTCTATATGCAATGGGCATCTGAACTGCTACCATAAAAACAATCTGCCCATGTATTCATTTATTTACTGAATGCATAAGCAGGCTTATGTGTTCAAAGTGGACACAATTTCTGGAGCAATGCTCAGTGAAGAACCAAACATATAGCAAATGGTTTAAACATTTCATTAGTATGAAATCAGACGTATTAATAAAGATTATATTATCAATTTATCAATGGATGAGGACTGGACAGATTTTAATAATTTAAAAATACAATATGAATATTTTCATAAAGTCTTCTATATCTTTTAATTTGAGTTTACATGTGCAAATTCAATCCATAGGCATCACTAAGATCTTTTAATATATTCAACACTACATTTTATATTCCCTTTAATTTTTAAAAATTTATGGATTTCTATTTTTGGAAAGCACTGAATCAGAAAGCAAAGATCTTATACTAAAAACATCATTAAAAGAAATGTTTAACTGAAGGACAGGATGAATTTGCATGAATTTACTTCATAGCTGTAAAGTTATCCAAATGAATTATTCTTTTTTTTGACCAATTAAGGCTCTAGATGTATTTTCTCACTGTGTGGTATGTCATTAATTATTTCTTCATTCCTTGATCCTCTGCTGATTGGAGGACAAACTTTAAAAAATGTTATTAGAAGAGCTGTACTGATGGCACAGCAAAAAGCTGATATTTATGTGCTTTTAAATTAGAGAGTATCATATTTAATAATTGGTATAGAACATGACAAGCAGCATTTTTGTACAGTAGTATTGATCATGGCCTTATCCCTCTGCAGTGAAGCAAGACCGTGAGCAAGGTAACCAACCGTGTTACCCAATTGTGTGACGAACCCGCACACAATTGGGTAACACGGCTGAAACATAGGATTTAAGTCAACACATGGCGAGAAGTTTGGACCCCTACGAGTAGAGTGGTGGCCGGTTATGAGGTTCCCCGGTTTGGTAGATTGTGGAAGAGTCGGTTCCGGTTCTGGTATTGCATGGGGTGAAAAGGATAGCTTACCCCAACCTTGGCTGAGCAGAAGGCAGCAGGGTTGCGCGGAGGGGCGGGTCCCGGTAAGTCCCCTTTCCTTTTATTGAACAGGAAGTTGCAGATGGAGTAACAGTTCTGTTGAGGACCCGAAGCACAGTCTGTGTCAACTTGATTGGAGTGCTTGATTAACAGAGACTTGGCATTAATGTGATTTACTGCCATCAGGACCAGGGGGTAGTATAGATGTCTCTGGGGATGCTCAGAGCATGGGGTAATTTTATATATTTATATGGTGTATTTTATGGTGATTTTGTAATGGGAAGTGTGGAGGTGGTATTGTGTCATGCAATAAAATAGATTGGTATATAATCCCAAGTGGTTGTGCTGTTTGGAGGGTCTGTTTCTAGACCTCTTTGGTCTAATTTGTATGGTATATGTGAGTATACCCTCTTAGCACCGTACTATGGATACGTTCCACAGGAGGATACAAGATATACACAATAGTTAAACCAACTGGTGTTGGCAGAAACTAGCAGGAGTAGCAGCAGTGTCCTGTGGGGATTGAGGTGAGTGGAGTGCAGGGTGTTTGTCCTTCTCTTAGTGTCCGTGTATCTTCTAGGACCCCTATTACGCCAGCAGGTGTCTGCTTGTCTGAATGCAAGTCATAAAAACAAAAAATAGTCACCAACAATGGGCTGATCAGCGCACACCATGAAAACTCCACAGGAAGCTTAAAATCAGGAATCTTTATTTAACAGATATGCTCACATACATTGGTTCCGGCCTTACGCGTTTCGGGCCCCACGTGGCCCTTACTCATAGGCTGAATGAGTTCTTATGCCTGCACCTCTTTTATATATCTGTTGTTCCAATCATGATACACAAACGAGTCCTCCATAGGGCGGAGACTCGTGAGGGCGGCGACACACTATTAAACACTAAACAAGATAAAAAACACTATAATACATTAAAAACAGAAAAACAAAAAACAGAGTCTACATGTATGAGTATATCTACATATCTGCACTACATAGAGGGAAAACGTGCAGGTGACCCACTTAATATTTAGGGTAAGTATAATACAAGGCAGACATTCGCTTGATACATCTGTATCTTGTAACACTTACCACATTAGAGTCCATGAAACTGCATTGTTATATGTAACCTCTTAATTAACTCATAAAAACAAAACCAAACATTTCTTTCAATACTGCTTGTAATGCTCCTGCAATCTTAGTTCGGAAGGTAAGTTGAACAAACCAAAATGCTATACCAGGCAAAAAAGCCAGTGAATATATCAAATGTTTTTTAACATTTTAAACATGTTTAAAATCTAAAAATACAAAATACAAGAAACACATGACAAGTATAGCAGCTAAGCTAAGTGCTATAACAGGCCATGTGAAAGCTGGGAAAATTTCTAATTGAGTCAGAGCCTATTATAAAACAGAAAAATGACTGAGGGTAGATTCTGATTGGAGCAGGCAGCACTGGGAAGCACAGGAGTGGTCCATATTCAATAATTAGATAGAACAGACCGAGAGAAGAAAAACACCAAAGAGTAACTAGGGTTGGTTTAAAAAAATAAATCCCTTCTTCTAACTGTTTAAAGGGATACAATTAAGTAGTTAAATACCCTACATACTATCCACTATCTAGTTTTATACCACACTCTATTAGTTTAGGTTTCAAAGTGAGTGTTGAGCCGTTTGTGAGTGTGGAGCAATATAAATGGCAACTAAATAAGCAGCAGTGCTCCTTACCTGAATGTCACACAGCCAACTCTGCTACTGCCTCACATGATCAGTAATTTACCAGTGTTGATAGAAGAAGGACTGATGCTTGGCACAAAATGCTTCTGGTGCCCCCTCATCAGTATGGGTGCACAGACTATAATAGGCAGAATTGCTGGTGCCTGGATTGAGATTTTCCTCATGGATTTTGCTACTCATGGTGGAAGGGTTTTATGTACCTGATGGGAAAATGTAAGTAATGTAAATGTAAATAAAGTCATGTGTAAGTCTTCTGTTTAAAGTTGTGTATTAGACATATTTAGAGCAACAAAACAAGAACTGCAATCTCACCAAAAACCCAATCTATGTGATTAATTATTTTCTAACTGAGAATTTACTAGCAGTTGTGGATGGTTTTAACTTTTGATGTTTTTGATGTTTTGGGTTCCAAAAACAGGGGATTTTAAGGGACTTATTACAAGGTTTATCAACCATAGAACCATAGAATCCTGATGTTTTCCCTTCATTCAGATTAGAAATGTAATCATATATCCCCTGTTAAAAGAGCTTTTACATTTTTTGGGGACTCTTTGATCTGTTTGCTAAGTGATGTTGTGCAGGAGGATGTTTGATATGTTTATATATCCACAAAGTGGTTTCTTCATTTCACAAACATACAACACAGGTGATAATTAAAGATGGCTGGATCGTGGATCTGAACCCGGAAATCCTTGAACATTCCTGAAATCTGAACATTCTGTAATCCTCGAACGTCCGAATTCTAGAATCCTTGAATGTCTGAGAATTCTAGAATTTGGTCGTTCGAGGATTATCAAACGGCCATAAGTTTGGCTCAACCCGGGAACCTCCCCCGGGTCTTTAGAAGGGCCTTTAGGGGCTTAAGGTATCCCGCAGTTCAAAACCAGGACCCTTTTCCCCGGCACTTATAAGTGCTTTTTGACAACTGCCTTAAGGGGTTTAAGTGTCAGTGCGACAAGGGCCCTCCAAGGGTCACAAGGACACTTATAAGTGCAGGGGAGAGGGGTTCCGCTTTCTAGCTGCGGGGGTACCATTTTGAGCCACGGGACCCATGAACGTCCAAGGATTCCCGAATTCAGCTATTTGAGGATTATTGAAAACGGCCCTTGAAAAACTTCCTTTTTCCCCCTGTTCTTTCCACAGGAAGGTGTTCCCCAGACCATTTCCCAGGTCACAGAGGCATTTATAGTAACTTATCATTGTTATTTTGCCTACTATTTAGGTGAATATGTGCAGATTTTTTTCTCCCAATGACATTAATGGGTTTTTTCCACAAAATTTTTTTCTCTTGAAAATCTGCGAATCCACAGGCAGAAGGAATTTTAGCAGTTTCGCCCATCTCTAGTGATAATTACAGGACGAATAAGCAAAAATTGGTTAAATGAAGATCCAACATTGATCTCTAAGCAATGATTAATTATTCACATAGGGTACTTCTCATCGCCTGCTTGCATACTTGGGGCTGTATGTTTAGACATTTATTGTGCTGAATTGTAGAAAAGTGATTTTTTAAAAAACATAATATTTATTTAGCTGATAAATAAATGTATTTGATGTACCACCTAACTGATGCAAATAGATGGTGCATTACAAACCTAGAGGTACCCAGAGATTAACACCATATAAATGAATTTAAGCTAAATTCAAATGAAGGAATAGTTTTGTGCATGTATAAAATCCTGTTTTAGTGATGTCTTTGACTGTGAATTGAAAACCCACTGAATTTTAAAACATTTTACATCTAATCAGTGATCTTTATTCCATTTATGTGAAATATCCTGTTTATGAAGCATTTACATTTTTTTATTATTAATGTTGAAATACAATGAAACAGTTCAATGTAAAACAAATTATGTAGGCTCACTGTAGGAGTATTTGTTTCTGTATGTTATGTATGGCTTTGCATGGAAACATGGAAACATAGATGATTGATGTCTGCATGGAAACAGACAATTTCCCATTACAGTCTATGGGGAAAAATTTCTGAAATTTGTTGTGGATCCCATAGCTAGGTAATACTTCTCCTATGTGTACACTTGATAAAGGACTACTCAGTCCGAAACATGTTGTGTGTAGATATGTTTGAATTGTTCGATGTTTCATTTGGTTTTCGAATTATTGAAATTTTCAGAAATTTCAAAAGTTCGAGTTTCGATTTCGACTTTCGAAAATCGTCTATTTTCGAAAATCGTCTACTTTTGATTTTTGATTTTTAAAAAATTGTCTACTTTTTAACTTTCGAAAATCATCTATTTCCGATTTTCAGAAATCGTCTACTTTCGATTTTCGATTTTCAATAATTATCTACTTTTGATTTTTGATAATTATCTACTTTCGATTTTCGATAAAAATCGAAAATTTAAAAAATTCGGGTTTTGTGAAATTCGGGAGTTCAGAAAGTTTCGTTTGGACTTCGAAACCCACAGATTAGATTGGAAACTGGGTTCTATTTGCAACTACAATTGTGTTGTGTACTAAGACCTCTTCTTTTTTACTGATTACTGCCTGGGCAGGGCAAGCAGTGTCTCGCATGTCTTTACAAAATTTAGTGTCTTCATCTAGAATAAAGAAGATGAAGAAAAAGAAGAAGAAATAGAACAGTAATTTGGCTCTTTAAAGACAAATTTATTATCACATATATAGGGGCATATTTATAAAGGAACGCTATTTTACCCATTTCCTTTATAGACTTTGTTATGGAAATAGTGTTATTTTATATGTGCTTATAAATTGGATTGTTATTGGCAATATAAATATTTAATAATCTGTGGATTAATTTTAGGCAATACAATCAAGTGGTTACTGTCTTGATGGGGATTTGCGGCAAAAAGAGAGACTGCGATATGCGGAGGTATGACTTTTTGCCACAGTTTATCAACATTTTACAAATGTGGCAAAAATTAGAACATCCCCACTAGCACAGAGGTGAAGGCTAAAGAAATGAAACATCTCAGAAGAGCCCTTAAAACTTGTGGATATCCAGACTGGGCCTTTGTCAAAAGAAGTAAAAGGAAAGAAAAGAACACAAATACCAAAAGTGAAGGGGAAAAGCAAGACAGGAGGAAGAACATGGTCATCCCATATGTAGCAGGGATCTCCGAGAAATTAAGAAGAATTTTCAAAAAACACCTTATCCCTGTCTACTTTAAACTGAACAACACACTGAGGCAACAATTGGTACATCCGAAAGACCCAATACTGAACCACAAGAAAAGCGACATCATATACGCAGTGCAGTGAAGAATGCTCTGATTTGTATGTGGGGGAGACCAAACAGCAACTGCATCAATGTATGGCCCAGCACAGAAGCGCCAATTCCTCGGGTCAGGACTCAGCCATGTACCTGCATCTTAAGGATAAAGGACATACCTTAAAAGATTGTAATGTTAACATATTGGCAAAGGAAAGTGACTGGTTCAAGAGAGGTGTTAAGGAGGCCATTTATGTGAAAATAAAGAAACCAAACTTAAATAGAGGTGGGGGGGTTCGGCACCAACTGTCTGCCAAGTACAATACTGTTTTGACACCTTACCCTGGGCGTTCCTATAACACCTCTTAGCCACTATGCAATCACACCCTTAACACCTGGCTGTGATATGCTAATTGGGATTTCCCAGGGTACATAATTGCCACAGATTCTTGTACAAGTCATTCTGAATTGAGAAAGCCAGTCGGATGGCTAGTGAAACATCTTCAAGAACTAAACGTTAAGTCCAGTTGATCTAATTTAATACAGAACAAAACAGATATTCTTAGATAGTATTTTATGGTTGAATAAAATTTCTTAAGATGCTGAAATTTTTCAGCGCAGAGGTTAGCCTAGATTCTATTGCTTACAACTTGAAATCCCTTATAGAATACAATTAGAATTATAATGTTGTTTTTCATAAGAATATGAAGAGCAAGCTGAAACGGCAATCAACGACCACAGGTAGAGACGGCTATCCAAAAAGAAATAGGCACTAAATGAACCGACGTACTTTTCGGAGCTCTCCAACTCCTCCTTCGACCCGGAAGAACATCTTGTGATATTTTTCTCTTCATACAGGATTTAGACTACTATGGATATATATTCTTTCCAGGCTTCCAATTTGGTTTTACTAGTGTATTTTTTATGTATTTGTATGTATATTATGATGGTTTTGTGTTTTTTCTTAGGGGGGAGGGTAGATCTTCTTTGGTGATATGATTTATATGAATAAAGCTTACGTTTTTAATCTACCACAGATTCCATGACCGTATTTTTGTCTATTACAGTCCTTATGACTATGTAATAATTTAACAGCGTGAGTGCCCTTATCATCCCAAGATTAGGTTTCTATATTTCTATGGGTTATATTATAGGGATTCTCATCCAGATAACATGAAGACATAAAAATGCATTCACTCAAAGATTCCAGTTGCCACAATCACAAAAACATGATATGGCAATTTTTTTTTTTACAGCAAACTTTTTTTTTGTACAGCCCACTGGAAGACTACAAGATTACACATTTAAAAACCTTACAGGGACCTGTCACATCAGACATCGAGAAATAGTACTAGATTTTTCACAATCAAATTATCCCCCCGCTGTTAAATGACAGACTTCCTCCAAACATTAAATCACCATCTACCAGAATAAGAAGCAACTACAAAGAGCTATTCCCATTGTCCCACACAGAATTAGACAAGGCCATTAAAATTCTAAAACCACATAAGGGCCAGGCCCAGATGGATTGCCTGGAATTTATTACAAGACATTTCAGACAATCCTAATACCTTATCTAGAACAACTTGCCAACCACCTCTTCCTGGGAGGACAACCCCAATATGATACTCCAAAACCAGATGACTTGCTACTGACTATCACAACCCCTATAACATCTCTACTTCCTCTATTTAACTATTTACAGAAGGTTGCCAGCCTATCAGGACTCCATATTAATGTAAACAAAACACATATCCTAGCTATTAATCTGAAACTGGCACTGACTAAACTGATCTTCATAAATTTTGATTTAAAACTAACTTTTAACCTACCATACCTGATATAATAATAATAATAATAATAATAATATGAAACATTATTTAACCTAAAAGATAACAATAAAGATCACCTTCTTACCTTAAAAGAAGGAATACCTTACTTTATCCTTATCAAATGTACTCCAGCTGTACTGAAATGTTGGTAATAAAAGTTTAATGATTTTGGCAAAGACTGGTGTGTGGTGGATATTCAATATTTATATGTTTCGCAAGGAAGGATCGCTTCTAACAATTAGCACCCAGCAATTTATATAACATAAGGTGTGCGGGATTCCAGACTAACACTGCAGCTTTAAAATTAGTATATTATTAAGCAAATAATTTAACTTATATATACATACAGAAATAAATAAAAATTAGTGCAACTCTTCCTTTAATAATATTTATAAATAACAATTTAAGGTGAAAATAAACTAACCTGTGCAGAGGACAAAGGTATACAACTGTGGGTATACACCCTGCCAATCCCATAAGTAATAAAAAAAAATGCCCAAATATATACCGATAAAGTCTTTATAAATGCAGGCACGAGCGCAGGCATGTTCTCCAGCGCAGTAGTAGCCATTGGAACGTAATGCTTACATTCCCATTGGCTGTTGGAGACAGGAGCAGGATCAAGTCTGCCTGACGGATCCACGGATGTTATGCTCATGTGCGAAGGAACACACACGTCGGCGGGTGCATTCGCAGGCTGGGATGTGAAAGGGGTGGAGCTTCATACTGCAGAGCGATCTGGCTGGAAAACAACCTGTAAATCTTAAACTACTGAACAGAAAAGGCTGTTTCTTCAGGTAGTAATACCTTACTGAACACTCCACTGGTGTAGTTGGTTTATCTTGATCTGAGGATGTGCCACATTATGAGCTCTGGTTAAAATGTATTCATATGCATACATTATACTTATACTTGTCTTTACAGGACCAGATTTTAAGGGGCATATTTATAAAGGTTTGTTAAACTTCTTGCCTTCTTTAACGCTTCCTTTTCGTCAAATTTGGACTTTTTGCTATTTATAAAGCAGTGATAACCAGTGACAAAAGGTCATTACCGCTACTTTTCGCTTTTTGTTGCGGTAACCGCTCAAGCATATTTATAAAATGGCGAAAACTGTATTTTTGTGTTACGTTCAGCCATTCCAATTCGCCAAGTCTGAGGTGGCGAAAACGCATAAGTGACCATTTATTTAGCCTGCCAATGGGTCCATGGAAGTTGTCAGTACATTGTGGAGTGGTTTTCAATATTAATAGTACTTTATTTAAGATCACTTTTTTTTTTAAGGTTCCAATTTTCTTTATTTAAAGTCAAATGGGGGTCTGAGGAACATATTTATAAAGGGGCATTATTTTTGCTTTTTTCCCCACCAGCCTTTCCTTTACTGCATTTTTTTAAACTTTCAACTTTTCTTTTCATAAAAGTTATTAAAAACGCAAATTTTCATTAAAAGTGAAAATTATCTAGCAAAAAGTAGCAATAATAACGCTGAAAAAGCTCAGCACATATGATGGTAAATAGGTAATACTCCCTGGTGGTTTTTCAAAGTAGATTTAATTGGTTAATACACACTGAACACCTATCTTTGTTATTTAAAAATAGCCTAACACATGTGGTGTTTCTTTCAGCCAAAGATATAAATAGTGTAAAACTCAAAAGGTGAATTTTCTCTATTTTATTAATAGGATGAAAGTGTAAAACTCAAATGGTGAATTTTTTCTATTTTATTATTAGGATTATAGTGTAAAACTCAAAAGGTGAATTTTCTCTATTTTATTATTAGGATTATAGTGTAAAACTTAAAAGGTGAATTTTCTCTATTTTATTAATAGGAGACATTTTTTAGTATTGCTTATTTTCAGCAAACTGCAGCTAATTATCAAACCAGTTCCATTAATATAGGAACATACCATAGTGCTGTGTAAGAAATAGTCATGTTAATGGAACATTCCAGGAAGTAATGATGTTTGGAGACAATTCTGGTAAAACTGCAAAAAATGCAACAAAAAGGAAAAAAGCAAAATTTCACCTATTTATAAATAGCTTTAAATAAAAAAAAAGTCAAAAATAGCTCTGAAATTACACTAGAGAGAAATGTCTCTTTTTGCAGTGATACCGCACTTACCACAATGAATAAGGCGAAAACTAGAGTCACACATCACCGCAGAGATACTTTTCCGCAAATGCAGAATAATAATAATAGAGATTTGCAAGATGCAGCACAGGAAATAAGACATAGGTTTCCCTGTCTTGGTTTAGAGAACCAGCACAAAATTCCATCTTTGTATGTATTGACTGTGGGACAATGCTTGTTATTTGTATTGAAACAACCTCTTGGCACAACAGAACTTTCACTGGATTATGCCTTAAATCGCTATTTTTGAAAATCCAGATTTGTTGTTTTTGCCTTAAGCCTGGTACACAGTTTACAATTCTTCCTCTTGACCGACCGTTGAAGGCTTTCGACCGGTCGACCAGGAGGAAGAACTGTTGGTCGCGGCAAAAGGACCGCACGATCGGTCATGCTTTTCCGACCGTCCGATTGTGCTTTCGTTCGATTCAGACGAAGGAACGGTCGGCGATCGGTCGGAGCCGCCATACAATAATTTGGCCCGACTGACTGAAACACTGAAATGTCGATCGGTCGGGCCAAATTATTGTATGGTGTTTAAATGTTTACAATTTTTTTTACAATTTGTCAGATTCTTTCTCCACTGACCCTAAACATTGTATATTATCTCTGCAAAAGATGTAGAAAAAAAGACAGTGAGCCTACAAATGTAAATACCTTAATTTTTTTTAATCTCCCCTAGTATTCTTTAACCATAGTCAGCTTGGTTACATGCCCTGCCAATCAGTTTTATTAAAAGATAAATGTAATTAAAAAAAAACTTCTATAGGGTACAGAATAAAATTATATATATATAGCCATAGCTTTTTGATTTGTGCATGTCTTCAACAAAGGAAGAGGCAAAAGCTTACAACTTTCTATTGTATAACAGCTCGTTTACATTTACTACACACAACAAAATGTTATATTGTAACATTTGTGATCCTGTCAATAGGTCAGTTCCATCCTTTATACTCTGTTAAACCAAACTGGACCTTGCATTTGAAACTCAAAAGCATTATCACTGCATACAACATGATTTACCCACTCCTTGAGGATTTATTAAGTAATACCATACATTTCACAAACACTTATGACATTTTTTCATGCTTTCAAATAATAATCTGCACGGTACACTGCTATAATTAACATTGCAATTATCATTTTACCTATCTTTCAGTGAAATGCAATCTTAAATATCAAGGTGACCTTATGCTGCACATTCATCATTTATGTGTCTTATTGCCAGGAAAATTGAGATTTAGCTCTAGAGCGTATTTCATTTCACTTGGCTGTTCCTTAGCTGGGGAGGAGATTTATGACTGTGTACAGCAATGAATCCTACACTATGCAATGGCTTGCCTGATTGATACAGTAACTACTGTATGAGATCACTACTCAGTCTTTATGAGGAACAAATGTAGAAGCTAAATGTATTAATGGCTGTATTGGTGTACCTTCAAAATCAGGAAAATTACATAAATTCTTTACTTGCTATGACAGTTTGACACAACTGTCTTTCAGCCTAACAAGTACCACTCTCTTAATACACTGTATGACATTGTTTTGATAGATCTTATAGAGATACGTTGCACAATATATCTAGCCTTTCAACAGACTTGATGAAACCACAACTGACATTTACAATGCCTGAGTCTTTCTGGCACAGCGTTTCACAATGTGAAATAAATCCAGGAAGCTACGAAGAATTAATTTTTTTTTTCAGAAATTGACTTTATAGATGTCAGGGAGAATGACACTTTTAGAAAGCTTGAAAAAGAAAACAGCAAAAAATATAATATATTACCTGTCAATTCCAATGATAGAGTAAGAGGTAGGGGGAAAGTTTGACCCCTTTGATGCCAGACAGCTTGGTCATATTGGGCTACTTTAGAAGAATAGGATTTTTTTTTTTTTTATTTTGTTTTATGAAATGTATTTTTTTCAAAAATACAGATTTGGGAATGCAGCATTAATAGGGATTAGTCTATTGTATATATTCAACTTCAGTGAGAATGTTTATGGACATTACATTTCAAATGATGCCACTGCCCTGAGCAAAAGAAGGGATAAGAAGGAAAAAAGTGGTACTTATATAGAAATACTTGAACAGTAAAGCAGCAAACAATAGCAGGACCCCTGAATGACCTTTAAAAAAGATTGCAAACAGTTATGATATATACTGTATATATTACTATGTATCATCGAATTAATAGCAAAACTGACAACTTTACCAATGACTTGGAATTTGCAAAATCTATTTAAAAATGTAGACCGTCTTTTTTGCGCTACCAATTATTGCCCCCATTCTGGCAGTTGTCTCCTCTTTCCATGCTGTTACAACTGACATTACAGCCAATGATTGACTGCTGTTTCCCCCGTTGCCTCCTCTGCACATGCTCAAGTTCCTAAAACTTATTGAACAGGGCTGGAAAGGCAGCAACCTCTGCCAGAAAGGGAAAGAACAGGGGCAATACTTATCACTAAATAACTTTTTTGATATGCATGTAGTTTGGGTTAGGGGCAAATAAATGGCAAGTGACCCATTTTTTTTTTAAGGGTGGGCATTCCCTTTACATAGTTTTGTGAAGATAGGAAATTATGCCTTTTGTTATTAAGGCTTTGTTCACACTACTCATCGTTTTACCACATTTGAGTTGGAAAAAAGCAGACATTGATGCCATAATACCGTTCCCACTAAAGCAATTTTATACATTGTGTTTTTCTAACGCACTGTTTGCTGCAAAAAAGTGCAGTTGTGTGCGTTTTTTTGCCTTTTAACCCATTAAAAAACAAATTCAAAAACATGGTAAATCACAATGCGATCTATTGCATTTTGTTACTTGTCATTTGTGCTCTGTATTGTGAATGTAGTCTTTTATGCACTGAAATTAAATTAACCTCTACCTTGCTATAGCTTTTAGCTTTTCTTTAGAAAATAATCTGAATATTGTTCAAATAAACTTTTTGTCTTGTGACTTTAGTTATGGGGTTGTCTTTGGTCAGATAAGTGCAACCCCCCTTAAGCAAGGGTGTCAGTTTTGTACTTTTTTAGATTAATCTAGTTGTAGATTACAAGGTGGGAATTTACATAGAGTAAATTTACAGAACTGTAATGTTGTCCATATGCACAGCAACATTATCAAGCGATCATCTGGTTAGTACAGACAACATTGCTTTGTTTACAATTTCCCCCCTGTCACCAATAACAAAAGTGAACCTATTTTGTTGTCATACTCCTTACATAAGTTGATTATCAGATAATAACACTATGCACAGACAGTTACCTATAAGTGGATATTCCTAAAGCTAGGTACGCATGATGCAATAATTCGGCCCGACCGACATTTCAGTGTTTCGGTCGGTTGGGCCGAATTATTGTATGGCAGCTTTTTGCAGCCGCGACCGATCGCTGACCGTTTGTTGCTGACCGATCATGTGGTCCATAGAGGACCGCACGATCGGTTGTGATTTTTAGACCTGTCCGATCGTTCGTCCGTCCGATTTGGACGAACAAACGGTCGGCGATCGGTCGCAGCTGCAAAAATCTGCCATACAATAATTCGGCCCAACTGACCGAAACACTGAAATGTCGTTCCAATGTTCCAATTTACTACTAGTCCAATGTGCAAAAAGAGTTTTCTTTTTCTTTAGTTTGCATTTAGTCAGCATTCTGGATATAATATAAGAAATTTTTTATTTGCTTTGTTGGTTAACTGTAGATTGGAATTTTACTCTACTAATAAAAAATACCATGATACTGAACAAGAAGTCACAAAGTACATATACAGTATTTATAAAATATTTACAAGGTGTACAGTCGATTCATGAAGCCATTGTCTAAATAATTTGCGCATAGTCTGTAAAAACATCATTGCTTGAATATTACATTTAACATACGCATTCTGAATATTTTTACATTCACCACTGAATAAACTTTGTCTCTCTGGTCCAAACTTACACCAAATGTCTCAGCAACAAACACATAGGAAGAAAAACATAACAAGAAGCAGATATTTCCTCGGGAGTGTTGTTTTTCTAGGCAGAATCATCTTATTTATGCCTCTGTGTAGCTAATGCATGAGAAATAATTTGCAAACAAGCAAGGGTGGTTTGACACAAGAAAACTAATTTTACACACTTTTAAAGTGAAAGTATAATCATTAAACAGATAATAGAATCTTAAATGTTTAGATAGTTATATATTATAACTGAATACTTATGGTAAAATTGTAAAAAGAATTACAGTTGTGTTCAAAGTTATTCAACTCCCACTGAAATTGAGTGTTTTGGCCAGTTTGACATTGATTTTGATCATTTCAGTCATCTTGTTTACAATTAAATTAAAGAGACACTTGCAAGTCAGACAAATATAACATAACATTTATAATGAAATAACCACAAATGTCTTTTCTGTGCTCACATCATTATCAATTTTATTCAACCCCCATTGACATTCATTCTTAGTACTTAGTATCGAAAGATCGAAAACACTTGAATGAACCTCTGTTCTTAAGAGTGGTAGTCTTTAAGGGGTTGAATAATTGTGTCAATGAAGAAATCACAAAAAAACCATTTAAAGGGCATGTCCACCCCCAAAACTATAATCCCCCCACTACTGGCCCCATTGTGTAGTGTAGTTTAATCCTTACCTCACATCCCAGATCCATATGGTTCTCGTGTAGTCCCCCCCCCCAAAGTCCCAAAAACTGCCCACCAGGAGGCTAGCAGAGTCCATATAGGACTCTGCCTCCTACCTGGCCTCCGGGAGAAGTTTGGCATGCGTACTGCAGCCCTTCTCCCCCTCCCTCTCCGGATTCCCTCCCCCTAGTGTAAAATCTTTTAGATGTATGATTCCCCCTGTCCCCCCAGCCCCAACAGCTCCATTTTTATTCTTAGAAAGTGCCCCACACTTTACTTACCTTCCCTTTTTCCCCTGCCGCAATGAACTCCCGGCAGCCGCGCCCGTGATTGGCTGCCGCTCAGCCAATCACAGACGCGACTGCCGGTTCTCGAAAGCAGAGGCTCGGCAGCGCAGCGGAGGAAAGAGGAAAGGTAAATAAAGTTTGGGGCACTTTCTAAGAATATAAATAGAGCGGTTGGGGCTGGGGGGACAGCGGGAATCATATATTAAAAAACGGTTTTAAGGGTGGACATACCCTTTAATACTGTATTACAAGAACATCAAGAATTGATGTCATTTTAATTGCATTTGGTTCTTTAAAAAGTCCTTGTAAGATTTCATTCTGAACACAATTACAAATGTACACTGATTTCCCTAAAACCCTTTACAGCATTGGGGGTTGAATAATTTTGAACACAACTGTATTAGAATTTTGAGATTCGTCCAAGAGATGTTGACCAATGAGAAAAAAAATGGTTTGCATAGAATTCCTGGTATTCACATTTCAATAATAATGCCTCTATAATGCAATTACTGGTAGTTTCTAACCTGCAAAACATCATGGTAGGTAGGCCCCAGTACACAAGTAGGTAGGTAGGTAGGCCCCAGTTAACAAGTAGGTAGGTAGGTAGGCCCCAGTACACAAGTAGGTAAGTAGGCCCCAGTACACAAGTAGGTAGGTAGGCCCCAGAACACAGGTAGGTAGGCCCCAGTACACAAGTAGGTATTTAGGCCCCAGTACACAAGTAGGTAGGTAGGCCCCAGTAAACAAGTAGGCAGGTATGACCCAGAACAAAGTATGTAAGTAGGCCCCAGTGTACAAGTAGGTAGGTAGGCCCCAGTACACAAGTAGGTAGGTAGGCCTTGGTACACAAGTAGGTAGGTAGACCTCAGTACACAAGTAGGTAGGCCCCAGTACACAAGTAGGTAGGTAGGCCCCAGCACAAAGTATGTAGGTAGGCCCCAGTATATAAGTAGGTAGGTAGGCCCCAGTACACAAGTAGGTAGGTAGGCTCCAGAACACAAGTAGGCAGGCCCCAGCCCTTAAGTAGGTAGGTAGGTAGGTAGGTAGGCGCCAACCCTAAGTAAGTAGGTAGGCCCCTGTATAAAAGAAGATAGGTAGGCCCCAGCACACAAGAAGGTAGGCAGGCCCCATAGAAAAAGTAGTTAGGACCCAGACCCCAGAACACAAGAAGGTAGGTAGGCAGGAAAGAAGCTAGGTAGGTAGGTAGCCCTCTCTCCCACCTCCCCCTTCCCCCCTCCATCAAATAAAAACAATTCACTCACCACATTATATGTACCCATGCTGGTGGTGCTGGAAGAAACAAACAGGCTGACCCTCATGCACCGACACATGCTGCACCTCTACTACTATTAGGCTCCCGGAGGTCCAGCCCCCGCTATGGGGGCTGGACCTCGCTAAAAGGGGGAAAAAAACACTGACAGTTGCCGCCTTTCTAGTCTAGCAGTAGCTCGCGCCATGAGCAATTCATTCATATTGCTTCATGGCAGGAGAAGCACTGTCTGTGTCTATTTGAGTTGTTTTTTCCAAACTAAAAACTCCTATTCAGGTTAAATGATCATGTTGGTACTATGCAATAAAAAGTGGGTTTTGGGTTGCAGTTTGGGCACTGTCATAGAGTCATGCATCGGGTCGGGTACCCGCAGATTGCCCAATTTGCGGGTTGGGTTCGGGTAACTTGCATTGAGTTTGAATTGGTTGCTGGTCTGGTTCGGATAAAGAGAACCATGGGTCGGGTAGAGAGATCTGTCTGTAATAACTGAAACTGAGGATACATTGTTATCAACACAAAGTGCAGTGTGTAAAGCATATATAGCGTATATTATCAGGTAAAGGTACTGAACAGAAGTGGACTTTGTTTAAGGAGATTTTAAGCCATTTCACATTTAGATTTATACCCTTGGGGAAATAAATGTAAAAAAAATAAATCCGTGCCCATGTGGCTGAATTCTAAAGTAAAGAGGCAAATTGAAAGGAAGAAAAAGGCATTTAAAACCTTTAAGTCAGAGGGAACGGAAAGGGCCTTTAGGGATTATAAAAACTGTAACAAGGAGTGAAAGAAATCAATCAAACTAGCTAAAATTAAAGGATAAGTGCACTGTAAAATCAAGTTCATTTGTTCATTTGGAAGCCGCAGCTTTAAAAATACTGTTGCCATATTTTTTTTTTCACCTATGTCCCTCCAAAGCCTAGCTTTGTGCCGTGAAAGTTGCTGACATCTTGTTACTGGTTTGCTGAATGTTGCAGCTTCCAAATTAACAAAACTTGATTTTACAGTATATAGGAAATTGGGCTGTTGTACATCCATATTACAGTGCAACTAGAGACCAAAAATATAATACATACAAAAAACAGAATTCTAGTGCACAAACAATTCTAATTGCATATTGGCTATCTCCATAAGGTTGCTACTACTTAGCAGACTGTTTGTAGTAGCAATCTTATGGAGGTAGCCAATATGCAATTAGAATTGTTTGTGCACTAGAATTCTGTTTTTGGTATTGATTTTACAGTACACTTATCCTTTAATAATAAGGATAGCTGAACAAAGCATCACTAAGCCTAAATATTTTTTTAAGTATGTTAATAGTAAGAAGATGAGGAGTGAAAATGTGGCACCATTAATTAATGGGGATAAGTTAGTTAGCTTAAATATTTTTTTTTCCTCTGTATACACTATAGAAGATCCAAGTAGAGATATCATAGAGTATAGTAGCAATAATGGTACAAAAGATGCAAGTGCACTTTGGTTAACCGAGGATATGGTACAGAAACAAATAAATAAGGTTAATATTAACAAATCTCCTGGACCAGATACAATACATCCTCGGGTCCTTAGGGAGCTACGTTCAGTTTTATCTAGGCCATTGTTTCCTATTATTGCAGATTCCTTCATGTCTGGAAGTGTGCCTCTGGATTGGAAAAAGGCTGATGTTTTTCCAATATCTAAAAAGAGTAGTTGCTCACAGCCGGGTAATTACAGGCCTGTAAGTTTAACTTTAGTGGTGGGGAAGATACTGGAAAGTTTAATAAGGGAACATATTCTATATGTTTCAAGGACTAACATTATAAGTAGTAACCCGCATGGATTTAGGAGGAATAGATCTTGTCAAACTAACTTGCTTGGATTTTCTGAGGAAGTAAAGCTGGGTACACACAGTAACGATAAAGCCCCGATACCGTCGGATTCCATCACATTCTTTTACCAAGTTTTCCCTCGCATTCAGTCTTAATCTCAACCCCCTAGGCACCTTCTTATTTTTAAGATAATTCTCCAAACTAGATATCTCCCATTTTATACGCAATTGTTGGAAAATTTGTTTTCGATATCTTTTCTGATACAGATGGGAACACACAAGCAGATTTTGTTGGCAAAACCGACCTATATTGCCATTTATCAGTTGGGCCGAATTTCGTTTCGTTGTACTCGCTGTTGACCCATGTTCTTACATATCAGACAAATGGGTGATCAGACCTGTCGGTAAATCACAACTGATTGTGCAGTCTCCTACGGTCTTTTAGGGCAGGGATGGGGAACAACTGTTATGTCTGTGCTCAATATTAGAATTAAACCTGTAGAAATAGACAATAGGTCAGTAGGTGTGTGTACCTGTGTGGGGGTTGGGGGTATCAGTGTTTGTGTTTATTTCCCCAATGGGAAAAATGACAAAGTTAAGTTATAGTTTTGGGGGTGGACATGCCCTTTAAGTTGCCTTCTCCAGTCTATCCTTCTGAAGAAGAATTGCTAACAGATTAATGTGTATAAAAGGTCTGTGGATCATAGACAAAGGACCAGTTATTGCTCTTTCACTTGACATTTTCATATCCATATATAAACATTTCACATAAATGGAGCGAATATGGAAAGGTAACAGTACCTCAGCAATCCACATAATAATACAATCTCTCCGATCTTTTATGTTCTTTTGTCCACACCAAATGTATTTTATTATTATACTTTATATTTTATTAAATTCCCTATTTCTGTATTACAATTGCCTATCCTGGCAATTATCTGCAATTCACAACTAAGAAATATGGATGCACACCGTATCCTGGCTCCTTCACTGCCCAGGGGCAGGCCCAGACCCATCATGGTGTAACTTCTCAATTCAAGGGATAGGGATGCGATCCTGCGGAAAGCGTGGACAGCTACAAATCTCTAAAAGGTTGACATTAACCACAAAATCGTGAGCCTAAGTATATTGCTTAACTGTATGATATGAAAGACATTTGTTAATATGTTAATCATAAGACACACCATAAATAGACATGTAATTAAGGTGAAAAATGCAAACGGCAAAAATCGTTGATGCAATATGTACAGAGACTCACATTTCTAGACACTCAAATTTACAGACTTACTCACATTAACAGACACTCACATTTACTATCGCACTCACATTAACAGACCAGCTGCCTGTGTGTGGTTGTAGTCCGTTCCATTCGGCGTTCTTTGATCCACCAAGTCGGAGCAGAACCACCGACTGACCGGCCGCCCACAAGTGCTTGTAGTCCAGCCTGACCGGCCACTCGTATGTGGTTGTAGTCCATTTTTTTGCAGTCGGGCCGGCGTTCGTTGATGCAACGTGTACAGATACTCACTTACAGTTCACAGAGATACATATGCACACTCAATTTGTAGACACTCACATTTACCGACTTACTCACATTAACAGACACTCACATTTACTATCACACTCACATTAACAGACCGGCTGCCTGTGTGTGGTTGTAGTCCGGTCTGACTGGGCGCCTGCATGTGGTCATAGTCCGGTCCGGTCAGCTTTCGTTGATCCACCAGGTTGGAATAGAACCACCGACTGACCGGCCACCCGCGTTTGGTTGTAGTCCGTTCTGACCGGCTGCCCGTATGTGGTTATAATCTGTTTTTTTGCAGTCAGGTCTGTGTTCGTTGATGCAACATGTACAGATACTCACTTACAGTTTACAGAGATACTCTAACATATTCAGAGACTCACATTTCTAGACACTCATATTTACTATCACGCTCACATTAACAGACTGGCTGGTTGTGTGTGGTTGTAATCTGATCTGGTCCAGTCAGCGTTCGTTGATCCACCAGGTCGTAACAGAACCACTGACTGGCCTCCTGCGTTTGGTTGTAGTCCGTTATGACCAGGCTCCTGCACGTGGTCGTAGTCCGGTCCGGTCAGTGTTCGTTGATCCACCGCATCGGAACAGAACCACAGACCTACTGGCCACTAGCGTTTTGTTGTAGTCCGGTCTGACTGGCCACCTGCTTATGGTTGTAGTCCAGTCTTACTGGCCCCCTGCATGTGTTTGTAGTCTGATCTGACCGGCCGCCTTCACTTGGTTGTAGTCCGGTCTGACTGGCTACCCGCGTGTGGTTGTAGTCCAGTCTTACTTGCCGCCTGCGTCTGGTATACAGAGACTCACATTTCTAGACACTCACATTTAATATCACACTCACATTAACAGACTGGCTGCCTTTGTGTGGTTGTAGTCCGGTCTTACCAGGCACCTGCGTGTGGTTGTAGTCTGGTCCGGTCGTTGTTCGTTGATCCAGCAGGTCGGAACAGAACCACCGAATGACCAGCCACGCACGTGTGCTTGTAGTCTGGTCTGACTGGCTGCCCGTATTTGGTTGTAGTCTGTTTTTTTGCAGTCGGGTCGGTGTTCGTTGATGTAACATATACAGAATCTCACTTACATTTCACAGAGATGCTCTAACATATACAGAGACTCACATTTCTAGACACTCACATTTACAGACTTACTCACATTAACAGACACTCACATTTACTATCACACTCACATTAACAGACCGGCTGCCTGTGTGTGGTTGTAGTCTGGTCTGATCGGGTGGCTGCGTGTGGTTGTAGTCCGGTCCGGTCGGCGTTCGTTGAACCACCAGGTCAGAACCGAACCGCTGACTGACCTGCCGCCCGCGTGTGCTTGTAGTCCGGCCTGACCGGCCACTCGTATGTGGTTGTGGTCCATTTTTTTGCAGTCGGGCCGGCGTTCGTTGATGCAACGTGTACAGATACACACTTACAGTTCACAGAGATACATATGCAGACTCAATTTGTAGACACTCACATTTATCGACTTACTCACATTAACAGACACGCACATTTACTATCACACTCACATTAACAGACCGTCTGCCTGTGTGTGGTTGTAGTCTGGTCTGACTGGGCGCCTGCATGTGGTCGTAGTCCGGTCAGCTTTCGTTGATCCACCAGGTTGGAATAGAACCACCGACAGACACATTAACAGACACATTTACTATCACACTCACATTCACAGATCGGCTGTCTGTGTGTGGTTGTAGTCCGGTCTGACCCGGCGCCTTCATGTGGTCGTAGTCAGTACCAGTCGTCGTTCGTTGAACCACCAGGTCAGAACAGAACCACCTACTGACTTGCCACCCGCGTTTGGTTGTAGTCCGTTCTGACCGGCCACCCGTATGTGGTTGTAGTCTGTTTTTTTGCAGTCGGGTCAGTGTTCGTTGATGCAACATGTACAGAGACTCACATTTCTAGACACTCACATTTACAGACTTACATTAACAGACACTCACACTCATTAACAGCGCCTGCCTGTGTGTGGTTATAGTCCAGTCTGACGGGCGCCTGCATGTGATCGTGGTCTGGTCGGCATTTGTTGATTCCCTAGGTCGGAACAGAACAACCGACTAATCGTCCACCCGCGTTTGGTTGTTATCTGGTCTGACCGGCCGCCTGCGTGTGGTTGTAGTGCGGTCTTACCGGCCTCCTGCATGTGGTTATAGTCCGATCTGACCGGCTGTCTGCGCTTGGTTGTAGTCCGGTCTGACTGGCTGCCCACGTGTGGTTGTAGTCCTGTCTTACAGGCAGCCTGTGTGTGGTTGTAGTCCGGTCCGGTCGGCGTTCGTTGATCCACCTGGTCGGAACAGAACCACCAATTGATAGGCCTCCCATGTGTGCTTGCAGTCCGGCCTGACCGGCCACCTACGTGTGGTTGTAGTCCGATCTGACCGGCTGCCTGCGCTTGGTTGTAGTCCGGTCTGACTGGCCGCCCGCATGTGGTTGTAGTCCTGTCTTACAGGCCGCTAGCATGTGGTAGTAGTCCGGTCCGGTCGGTGTTCATTGATCCACCTGGTCGGAACAGAAACACCAACTGATAGGCCTCCCGCGTGTGCTTGTAGTCCGGTCTGATCTGCCGTCTGCGCTTGGTTGTAGTCCGGTCTGGCTGGCTGCCCGCGTGTGGTTGTAGTCTTGTCTTACTTGTTGCCTGCGTGTGGTTGTGGTCCGGTCGGTGTTCGTTGATCCACCAGGTCAGAACAGAACCACCGACTGACAGGCCACCCACGTTTGGTTGTAGTCTGGTCTGACCTGCCGCCTGCATGTGGTTGTAGTCCATTCAAACGAACGCCTGCATGTGGATGTTGTCCGGTCTGACCGTCCGCTTGCGTTTGGTTGTAGTCTGGTCTGACTGGCTGCCTGTGTGTGGTTGTAGTCCTGTCTTACCGGCCGCCTGCGTGTGGTTGTAGTCTGGTCCAGTCGGCGTTCGTTGATCCACCTGGTCGGAACAAAACCAACTGATAGGCCTCCCTTGTGTGCTTGTAGTCCGGCCTGACCGGCTGCCCGTATGTGGTTGTAGTCCATTTTTTTGCAGTCAGGTCGGTGTTCGTTGATGCAACGTGTAGAGATACTCACTTACAGCTCACAGAGATACTCTAACATATACAGAGACTCACATTTCTAGACACTCACATTTACTGACTTACTCACATTTACAGACACTCACATTTACTATTACACTCACATTAACAGACCGACTTCCTGTGTGTGGTTGTAATCGGTCTGACCAGGCGCCTGCATGTGATCGTAGTCTGGACCGGTCGACGTTCAGATCAGAACTGAACCACTGACTGACCGGCCACCCGCGTGTGGATGTAGTCTCATCTGACTGGCTGCCTGCGTGTGGTTGTAGTCCAGTCTTACCAGCCGCCTGCGTGTGGTTGTAGTCTGATCTGACCGGCCGCCTGCACTTGGTTGTAGTGAGGTCTGACTCACCGTCCGCATGCTGTTGTAGTCCTGTCTTACCGGCCGCCTGCATGTGGTTGCAGTCCGGTCAGGTTGGCGTTCGTTTATCCACCAGGTTGCCTGCATTTTCCAACTGCCATGTCTTTATAGAGCCAATCATCTGACTTGCAGACATGACATGCTTCAATCTTGTGAGATCTTATCAGCACAAGAAATAGATTCATGGCTCTATGGGGTAGGACTTGGACGTACAATAGATGGCAGCTATATAGCTTAGGGAGACCAAAAGAAGCAAAAAGGCCTCCACAATTTATCTTAGTAACAGATATAATGTAGACTATAGATTTCATGAGATATCTCTACCAAACAAAAAGATGTGTTGAGCATTGTAAGACATAAAGACATACTGGTTGTATGTGTACTTAAAGTGATTAGATTGTAAGCTCTTCGGGGCAGGGCCTGATGTGAATTAAGTAAATAATTGTAAAGCAATGCGAAATATGTAGCGCTATATAAGAAATAAAATACATACATACATACATACATACATTGTTAAAAGGAATTTCATATGGTTAGGTTAGCTTTAGATAGAGTTTGTTAGGTTACATTAAATTAGTTAGGTTAGTTAGGGCCCTGCTGAAAGAGTCTACCTTGACGTGGTAGAAGGGCTTACAAATCTTTTGGCCAACATCTTTTATTCTACGGTAGGTATTTTTAATGTAATGCAATGTTTTGTGTGTTGGAATGGAGAACTGTATACATAAGGCTCTGGTCTTTTAATACATTTATTTAGCACATATGTCAATGTACTACGTTTAGGGGATCGCACTCCCCTTGGTCATGTACAAACATTCACATAATGCTGGATGTAGAACAATCTTTTATACCCTCCCACAGGAACTGACTACATCACCCAACCCACATCTTAGAACATTCCCCTTAAATTTAACCCCTTGCATTAAAATAGTAATTCAATCCACATATAAAGTCTCTATTTTAGGAAAAAGACAATGTTTATCAGCACTCAACATTATTTAAGGTAGTGTTAGAGATCGTAGTCTTTGTTCAACCTATCCGGGTATAAACTCTTAAAGGGCAATTATAGTGAGAAAATTGTTTTTTTTTAATTTCTTCTAATGTATCCTATAAGTCATCCCATCCACCAGAGTACCTTTAGTTTCTTTAAATTCTACATAGTCCCCGAGATATAAGCCTTTGAATATGCTGTGATTTGTAGGAGCTGCTACACCTCATCTGTCACTCAAAGGCACACACCCACACAATCCAAAGCTCCCCTGCAGTACTGTCACACACTCTCTCACCCACACTATATGTACCATGTGCACATAGTCAAATGCTGTAGTGCTAAACACAATCAATAAACCATTAACCCAGCAATATGAGCATAACACACTATAAAACAGCCCCTCCCCCCCAAAAAAATCTTATATACATACAAAACCAGTGACTCAAATGGAACATTAATACAGTATATATAATACAGTAATACAGACTATATACCAAACAAGACACACAGTGCAATCTATGAAATAAAACTAAAGCAATTGAAATGTAACAGGACAACAAGCAGTGTCACTGTTTGTGAAGGTCTCACTACAAGCTGCTGTTACACTGACTCTCTCTTCAGTGATTATGATCTCAGCTAAGCAGGGGAGAGATATGAATTTTAGGTAAAAAGTAAATAACAATTAGCAAAGTTAGAGAACAGGCAGAGTTCAGTAACTTACTTGTAAAGAATCTCAGCACCACTTGTCCTCCTCTCTCCCCCTCTGCCCCTCCCTTCAGCATATTGCTACTTTATTCCACACTTGCAGTTTAGCTCTGGAAGGGAGGGGTCAACAGGATGTCAGCACTTCATTTAAAGTCCTTTCAACTGACAATGCTCGGACTCTGTATACAGCCCGTCACTGCTTGAGGGGGAGTAGACAGAGAGGGGAGGGGGACTACACAGCTTGGTACAAACTTCTGCCAGTGTGAAGAAACGAAGCCACACAGAAACATGAAAGTAAGGCAGCTTATACTAAGTGATCTATACATTGTATGCAGACAAAGTTTTTTTTTTCACTATAGTTGCCCTTTAAGTTGGTGTACCCACCACACATCTCTTTTTTTCAATCTAAGGCTACGATCTCCACCTTTACTGTAATTCAAAACTCTCTTCAGCACCCTGAACTTTAAGTCATTATCAGTGTGGCCTGCCTCCACATAATGCTTAGGTACAGGCAACTTCATTTCCTTTTTTCGTATGCTAGCGTGGTGCTGGGAGATTTTATCATTTGGGTGGTCTCCCCAATATAAACCAACCCACATGGACACCAGAGGGCGTAGACCACATAAGTTGATTTGCATGTACATAGTTCTCTAGTGTGGTATTGTTTCTTATTCCCTGGGTGTGTAAAACAGGACCCATGTCCACATATTTACACAGTGTAGACAGGGATATATCCCAGGTTTCTGTTTACCAAGAATACATTTGTTTCATCTGCCGTGTGTCAGGGTCACTCACAATACGATTCACCCTCCCAAACTGACTGATCGGAATCGACTTCCTGTCATGGGAGGGATGGAAACTCCCAAATGCCAAGATCTGATTACGATCAGTCGGCTTGCTCAGTATTGATACCCTGGTCTATCCTTATTAGCACATCCAGAAAACATATCTCTGTCGTGCTGGTCTGCATAGAAAATGTAATCTCTGGGTGTAGTTTGTTCCCCTGCTCATGAAAATGTTGTAGGGACCCAATGCCGCCCCGCCATATGAGGAAAACGTCATTTATATATCTCCACCAGGCCACACAGTGCCTGGTGATGGATGGTAACATAAAGATGAAGTCCTCCTCAAGCCAATCCATAAAGGCATTGGCATATGATGGAGCGACATTGGATCCCATGACAGAACCTCTAAGCTGCCTGTAGAAGGCATCATCAAACTTGAAATAAACTCGACCTGTCACTCATTGTAACCTCCAACCCCACTCAGTAGATGGCGGCACAAAGCCATTCCATCTCCGTGTGGTATGGAGGTATACAAGGACGATATGTCCATAGTGGCCATAATGACATCACCCCAATCAACAATATTTAACTCTTTTAATTTTCCAAGAAAATGGGAAGTATCCCTAAGATATGCATGTGTGCCCAGCACCAAGGGCGCAAGAATCCCATCCAGCATGGTAGCCATAGTTGTGAACACCGAATTGATGCCTGCCACTATGGGCCTACCTGGTGGCTGGATGGGATTTTGTGAACCTTGGGCAGGGTATACAACACATCGGGTGTGTCACAATGAGGGCCTTTTTAAAGGGCAAGTCCAGTCCCAAAATGAAAACTTACATACAGGTAAATCACCCCCCAAAACCTAAACGGTAATAGTTTGAAATCTGAAATATATAAGTCTAACCTGAAATCCTGCATAATGTCCTGTTGCCCCTGTTTTTGCTTCCTGGTTCTTCCAGTTAGCAAATGTCAGTTATGGATTTGACAGTTGACACCACAGCCAATGACTGAATGTTAAAGGGACAGTTCAGTGGAAATTATCAATATTTGTTAAATTGTTAGTGTGTAATGCCTTCTTAGTTATTCTACATATTATCTCCCATTTTGAAAAATCAGTTGATTTCATACCCTTTGCTGTTCCCTGCTGACATTAGGGAGCTGACATTTCAGGTTCTAACAGTCCTTCTTCCCAGGATGCACCACTTCCTTGGAATGTTCCTAACAGTAATTTCTACTGATTGTCTGTTGAATGTGTCAAAGATGCTCAGATCTCTACTGAACAACTGAATCAACCCAGGCGCTGGGTCAAGGGCAAGACCATAACGGTCTCTACTAGGGGTCCTGCAAACAGGAAGTCAGTATTTCGGTTGCAGTTATTTATACACAGACAAAATGCTGAATGGGCAGATTAAGGTCATTGGGATGAAAAAATACTGCTCTTTATTCTGAAAAGCATATGTATTTGCAATGAAATGAATATATTTTAACATATTTTTTGATTGGCTGAGCGGCAGCCAATCACGGACGCGGCTGCTGGGAGTTAAGTGCGGCGGAGGAAAGAGGGAAGGTAAGTAAAGTTTGGGGCACTTTCTAAAATTAAAAATAGAGTGGTTGGGGCTGGGGGGACAGGGGGAATATGATATCAAAAGGGTTTTATGGTAGGGGGAGGGAATCCTAATCGGGAGGGAGGGAGAGGGAAGGGGAGGGAGGGGGAGAAGGGCTGCAGTACACTCCCGGAGGCCAGATAGGAGGCAGAGTCCTATATGGACTCTGCTATCCTCCTGGTGGGCAGTTTTTGGGACTTTGGGGGGGGACTACAGAAGAACCAGATGGAGCTGGGATGTGAGGTAAGGATTAAACTACACTATACAATGGGGACAGTAGTGGGGGGATTATAGTTTTGGGGGTGGACATACTCTTTAACCTTTTTTTTTTTAGTTCCATAAGAATACTTAAGGATACATAAGGATAAAAAGGTTGAGAAACACTGGTATAGAACCATCCCCTGCTGTGAATTTGGGTCCTTGTTTTTTAAATAGCGATATATTTATAGATCTATCATCTTTATTTGTATAAATTATGCTTTTTGATGAATTCATGACCGAGAAAGAAAAATGTAGGGGTTTCCCAAGACAAGGAAATTGTTTCAAGGGTTCTCCACAGATTAAAAGGTTAAGGAAACACTGCTTTAGATAATACAGTAGAAGAAATGATCATTAAAAAGGAGGCAGAATTCTTACTTGTTGAAACTCCCAAGGTTGCAACTAAAAATGCAACCTTGGTAGGCCCAGGTAGGCCTATTATCTCAAGGATCAGTAGCCTTCTAATGGGGGCTTTTTACACAGCACATCATGTGACTGTCACAGACTCAGACAGTCAGGACAGAAAAAGACCTGTAATTTTCAAGCCTATAACTTAAAGGGCATGTCCACCCCCAAAACTAAAAATTGACCCACTGCTGGCGCCAGTGTAAAAAAATCCTTACCTTTCCTCTCAGCTTCATATGGTTGTCCAGCCTATTCAAAGTCCAGAAAAAGGAAGAGTAGGAGCCTTTCTGTGTATAAAAAGGTATTTGCCTCTTCCCTATCCTCCTGGAGGACTCTTGCATGTTCTGCCGAGCTCTACCCCCCCCCCCCTCCACCTAGATCCATCTGCACTGTAATTCATGTTTTTAAAAAAATCAACTTTTTTCTGCAGGGAAGGGGACCCCCTCTCAACCCTAACCACCAGGTTTAAAACTTAAAAAAGTACAGAGAAACGACTTACCAGTCTTCTTTCCCTTGGCTCCCGCAATAGCCAACAGCCGCATCTGTGATTGGCTGACTCTCAGCTGCCGGTCTGTCCCCTAATGTTACTCCATTTCTAGAAGTAGCATTAGAGGCAGAAGCTGAGGAAACAAAGGTTGGTAAGTCTTAAAACTGGGAGGGAGTCTTCTACACTACAGAAAAAAGTTGACTTTGGGGCGCAAATACCCTTTAAGATCCAGAGAAGCTAGAGAGACCAAATAGAGGTCACTTGTATGGAGAACACAGTTAAAGGACAATTATACTCACCTTCCCTCCGCTCCTCTTCTGTGGTCAGTACCTTTTACCCAGGGTGAGGACCTAAACCGCTAGGTCCTCACCTCTGTGTTCGCGTAACTTGCAGCATAGCCTTACTGACACGCTGCTCCGGTAGGCTCCGCCCCCTCCTCCCCGTCGGCGACAAGGCCAATAGGAAGACACGCTCTGCAACGAGTGTGCCTTCC
This sequence comes from Hymenochirus boettgeri, assembly GCA_019447015.1. Lineage (NCBI taxonomy): Eukaryota > Metazoa > Chordata > Amphibia > Anura > Pipidae > Hymenochirus > Hymenochirus boettgeri. The sequence continues at coordinate 81,779,065 of CM033472.1, forward strand.
TATTGGCCTCGTCGCGCAAGGAGAGGAGGCGGCGGAGCAGCATGTCAGTAAGGCTATGCTGCAAGTTACGCAAACCCAGGGGTGAGGACCTAGCGGTTCAGTTCCTCACCCTGGGTAAAAGGTACTGACCAAAAAAGAGGAGCGGAGGGAAGGTGAGTATAAGTGTCCTTTTACATTGAACTCCATTTTCATTATATCTGTCATTTGTTTAGCACAAAAAAGCTTCTTTGAGGGAAAGCATAAATCGTTTGCTTCTGTATACACTTTAGAGCAACCTGTAGCGCAAATTATTCATTCTAACCACAGGGATGAAGGAAATAAAACAAATCTAATTTCACTAAACCTCCTGGACTGGATGAAATACCCCCAACTGTAATGATGTTGTTGGGAGAGACCCGATATTAAAGGTCTACCCATTGTGAAGGAACTCCTGGCTTTGTCCAACAGAGGTGTGTCTTCGGCATTCCAGGGTGTGGCTGGGGTGGTAATATTGAAGCTCTTCTTAGCCCTGCCCCTGAATTTTTCACTTTCAGTTTTTGGAAAGTATGGAAATACATCCTTAAGGTGCCCATACTCTACTTTAGACATTTGTCTGTAGATGTTTGTCTATAGACAAATGTCTTATCTATTTAAGAGCCACCTAGCCTGTTCTTTTTTGCAATCAACTTGAGATCACAAAATTAATAGGCCAAACTGTATTATCTCAAGATAAGAACTGCTTGTAAAATGCAGTCTTTAGACCAGAAACTCAAAAGAATAAATAGGTAATTTTCCAAAATGCTGTTGATTTGAGAGCTGAAAGAAAATGCTACCTTTAAGTTATTTATTATAGAATTCATTCACTTATTTATATTTTAGCTTTAATAATTACAATGAACTGTGTATATATTTTGGAATCTCTCAAATCCATTGATGAAATCTAGGGCTATGTAAAAAATGTATAATCATAATTGGAATAATGTTGATATTTTTACTTACAGCATGTAAGAACGTAATCTGTCATTTTAAAGGTTCGCCATTAGATGGCAGGCCATTCTCACAAAAAAGCTTTGGCCAGAAATGTTGCTCAAGAACAGAAAAAATATTTCAAATAAATATAATTATTTTGTATCCTTGGTTGTGGCACCACATTCTTGCTGAAAATGTTTTGTGACCTTATTTCTCAGGATAAAGATAAACCTTGCTGTCCTCATTCACTCATGTGAATCATTATTTAAATGTTTCCATACTTTGGAAAACAAATGTTTGTTCTGCAACTTCCATAAAAAAAAGTGGTAAAAACTAAAGTACATTAGGAGCAGTTTGATCTTGCTGACCCTAATGGTCCAGAGTTGTTGTGTCAATCCCATTTCATTTTATTATTAGGGACAATCGATTTCCCCAATGTTTGTTCCTCATCATGTGTCCTTGCTCTTTAAAATGATTCTACCAGAATGCCATGCAAGTATTATCTTTCAAGGAGTCTATCAAACATTTCCTCGAGTTGGGCTACAGCTCAAAGCTGATCCATTTTGTTACGGAGACCTCAAAGGAATTGTCCGAACACTTTACATTTGTAGGTATTATGCGGATATGAACTCATGGCATATCATAGTATTTTTCCTTATCTTTTTACGCACTCTTTAATCCCTTATCCCTTATTATATAAATAAATTTATATTTTTACGGAGATTGCATTGAGTTTTTAGGAGCAACTAACAGGTGGGGGTATATAGCATTATTACACATAGGAAAGGTCCATATGTATGTGTGTAATTAGCACTATTTAATTAAAATCACCATAAGAAATAACACCATACAAAGTATAGTACTACTACCTACTACTGAATTACAAAACAATTTATATACAATTAATAAACTAATTACTTTACTTGACACCCCTAAGTTTGAATGGAAAACTCAAAATGATAGGTTAAGACACACCTCCAGGATTTCTACATGGTCTCCGTGTAGACACTAAAAGAAAGTGGAATTTTATTAACATCCAATGAGAGGTTCTGATCTTCCACTGTTAGCAAATCAAAAAATTCTCTTAAGCTAGGTACACACCTAGCGATTTTTTCCTCCTGACCGACCATTCAATACTTTCGACCGGTCGGCCAGGAGGAAGGACTGTCAGTCGCGGCAAAAACAGCCACGTCCGACAGTTACCGCGACCGATCGTGCGGTCCATAGAGGACCGCGCGATTGGACGAGGTTTTCCACCATGTCCAATATGGACGAACGATCGGTCGGACATGGCTGCATTCGGATGGGATAATTTCGATCCGATCGACCGATACACTGAACTATCGGTCGATCGGACCGAAATATCTCATCGTGTGTACCCAGCTTTAGGCACTGTCCATGAAAAGACAGGAAGTGTAAGGAAGTTCCTGTATTACACCCAGTTATGTGCTGTTTGTAAAACATGTGACAGTCTTAGCCAATTAGAACAGTCTCTCACATTTACTACCCCTCCTCTCTCCATAGAAAGTAATGAGACAATCCAATTTCTGTTTGCTAGACAGGAAGTGTCTGTTTATGATTAAATGACTTTGCATGACTCTGAAACTACCCAGCATTCTTAGAGAAATGGGCAATTTTTACCCCAATATTAATATATTAAACATGAGGCTGTCAGGTACCTTCAGTTATAAGAAGACTCTACTTCATTTTAATCAGATATTATTTAACATTTGAAAGCTAACATCTGATTGGTTGGGGCAAAATTAGCACCATTTTTATCGATAAGAACTTTTATTGAATCTCCCTGTATATTTCTTGTTCGAATTAATAGAAATTATATCCAACTTTGTGAGAATTGGCTGCAACCTAAAGGTAAAATGGAAATAAAATACAATCAGGACTATTCAATAAACGTTCTTATCGTTTAAAATGGTGCTAATTTTGCCCCAACCAATCAGATGTTAGCTTTCAAATGTTAAATAAGATCTGATTGGTTGGGGCAAAATCAGCACCATTTTTAGCGATGATAACTTTTATTGAATCTCCCTGATAGTTCTTTCTTTTTGGTAAGATCTTGTGCAATATTAGGAGAAAATGGCATCTCCCAGGTACAGTAGCTAGTAGGTAAGAGAGACAAACTTATGTATAAGGACCCAATTAATTTGGGATTAATGTTCTCTATTAAAGGAGAATTACAGAAAAAAAACATTATTGATGAAAGGGCATGTCCACCCCTTTTTTACTAAGTTTTTCTGTAGTGTAGGGCTCCCTCCTCCAGCCCCAACCGCCATATTAGTTTTTGCAGAAACTCCCCCGAATTGTACTTACCTTGCCTCTTTCCTCCGACGATCTGTCCTGGCCCTCTGCTTGCATGAAACTGCAAGCAGGGGCCAGACCGGCAGCCATGTCCGTGATTGGCTGAGAGGCAGCCAATCATGGACACGGCTTCCGGCTATCCAGAATGCCGGGGGAAAGAGTTATGGTAAGTATAATTCAGGGGAGTTATCTGCAAATAGTACTATAGCGGTTGGGGCTGGGGGAGGGAGCCCAACAGTACACCAAAAGGGATTTGTGCTAGGGGGAGGGAGAGCAAAACGGGTGGGAGTGGGGGGGGGAAGGGTGCAGTGCGCATGGCAAAATTCTCCCGGAGGAGAGACAGAAGGCTGTCTAGGCTTCTGGTGGGCACTTTTTTCAACATTGGGGGTGGGATTACAGGAGAACCATTTGGAGCTGGGATGTAAGGTAAGGATTTTATTACACTACACAGTGGGGCCAGTAGTGGGTTAAATTCTAGTTTTGCGGGTGGACATGCCCTTTAAATAATTTACCTATATTGCACATACCTAGTTATTCTACTTTTTGTTATTAAAAAAAACAATTGATTTCAAACTATACCCGGTGATTTGCTGTAGCCAGTACTGAGCTGCCATTTCAGGTCCTGCTTTTTTGAAATTTTCCAACAATAATTTTCACTGGCTGTTGGTCAAACTCAAACATGCTACTATCCCTACTGAGCAAATGAATCAACCCAGGGATTGGGGCTATAATGGACACTTCTATATTTATAACACGAAAAATCTCTGGATAGGCAAATTATGGTCATTTAACTGTGGTAACGGCCCTGGGTCCATTAATATTTTTGTATAAAGTGATCATATCCCCAGACATTCACTGCTTCTCCTTTGTAAAAAGCTCTAACTAATCTCTCTGCATAGTCAAGCCTCTCCATTCCCCTTATTCATTTAGTTACCCTTCTCCGAACTTAAAGGGTATGTCCACCCTCCAAACTATAATTTAACCCACTATGTAGTGTGTAAAAATCCTTACCTCACATCCTAGCTCCCAGTATTCCTGTAGTCCCCCCCCAAAGTCTCAAAAACTGGCCAGCAGGAGATTAGCAGAGTCCATATAGGACGCTGCCTCCTGTCTCCCCTCCGGGAGATGTTTGGCATGCGCATTGCAGCCCTTCTCCCTCTTCCTCCTAATTTTGGCTCCCTCCCCGTAGTGTAAAATCCTTTTTATATTATGTACTGCTCCTTCCCCCAGCCCCCAACCGCATTACTATTATTCACAGAAAGTGCCCCGATCTTTACTTACCATGCCTCTCTCCTTCGCTGGTCTGAACTCCCGGTCCCGCCCCCTGCTTGCATTTCCATGCAAGCAGAGGGCTGCGGCAGTGCGGCAAAGGATTGAGGCATGGTAAGTAAAGATTGGGGCACTTTCTGTAAATAAAAGTTATGCGGTTGGGGCTGGGGGAAGGAGCAGTACATTATATAAAAAGTTTATTACAAGGGTGGACATGCCATTTAACTACTTTGTTTATGATAGTCCAAAACTGCACTGCATATTTCTTATGAGGCTTACCAGTTCTTTGCATAGAGGGAGAACCATTTTTCTCTTTTAAAATTAGTCTAGATTTAAAAGTTTCTTTGGGGTGAACTCTTTAACATGCTCAGAGTAGGCTGCTATGGGAATAGCATTTAGTCATCAGCTACTGTATCATTTCTGTTATATCCTTGACTGGCAGCTGCTAACTGGTAGAACCAGGAAGCAGAAAGAGAGGTAACAGAACATCAGGCAGCATTTCAGGTTAGATCTCTCAGATTTTAGGGACGGGATGTGGAAGCCAGAATTGGCTTATAGGCTTGGGTCTGTGTCAGAACCATTTTGTCTAGTTTAAAATACATTTATTTCTGCTTCTCTGTACATTTTTTAATGGAGAGTGAGGAAAGAGTGATTTGTGGGTAATATGAATGCACCATTAAATGTGACCATTAGAATGTATTGTACAACATGATGTTAATGAAATAATAGTGGTAATGTCTATATAAACCAATTTAACTTCCTTAAAAGCATTGGTAAGGCCTCATTTGGAATATGCAGTGCAATTTTGGAATCACTAGTACAAAAAGGACATCCTGAAATAGAAAGAGTTCAGAGAAGGGCAACTAAATTAATAAGGGGATTGGGGGAGCTTGAATATGAAGAGAGACTTGAAAAGTTACAATTATGTATGCTGGAGAAAAGGCGCTTGCGTGGGGATATGATTACTGTGTATAAATACATTAATGGGCCATACAATAAACTATCTGGGGCATTGTTCACCAATAGAGCATGTCAGAGGACATGTGGATATCCCTTAAAACTTAAAGAAAAAAGATTTAGGCTTCAAGTTCAGAAAGGGTTTTTCACTGTGAGAACGGTAAAGCTATGGAACTGTCTTCCAGTGGACGTTGTTATGGCAGGTTCATTGGTCAGTTTCAAAAAAAAGCTGGATGAGTTTCTGCAAACAAGGAGTGTGGCAGGTAACTGGTATTGATACATGGAGTAGAGTTGATCCAGGAAAATTTCAGATTGCCACTTTTTCCCCCTTCATAAATTTGGTGTTTTTTTTTGCCTTCCTCTGTATCAACAGTTAGGCAGGAAATGAGGATATTGCTAGATGGGTTGGACTGGATGGACGTATGTCTTTATTCAACCTCAAATACTATACTATACTATACTAAGTCTCAATGCTCATGAAGTGATTTATTGTGTGGTAAGCATTTACAATAAACTTCTATATATATGTTTAAGCATTTGAAATGGACTTTGTCTCTAGATTTATTTAGATAAGGTACCTGCAAAGGTGCTTGCCTAATACGGGGAATTTACCACAGTTAAAAAAAAATTTTAAGGGGTGAACTTGGCTTTTTAAAAATGCATGTCCACCCTTAAAACGAAAAATGGTGACTTGTCCCCAACTGCTATTTTTATCAGTGTATTACATGAAATTGTATCCAGATATTTAAGAAGTTATCTTCTCTCCTGCCAAAGGTATCCGCCTATTCTCTCTGCTCAATGAACTTTTTTATTAACTTGAACATGTGCAGAGGGGGCAGCAGGGTTTACAGCAGTCAATCATTGGCTTTGATATCAGCAGTCAAAGAATTGATTGACTGCATGGAGGGAGAAAACAGCTTACTTACCATAATGCGGCAATAATTACCCTTAAATATCTCATTACAAATGCTTGTAATAAGCTGGTAAAAATATAAGTTGGGGTTGCCAAATTCTTAGATTCTTATTTGGGCCTTTAGTTTCTTTATTTTTATTTCTAAACAGACTGGGTGAGACCCTGGCTGCGATTGTCTTTCCCCTCCTAAATGAAAACTTGGGAGTATTACCCAGATGACACTTCAGGATGGGGTCGAGACTCAATAAATGCCAATGTTTTTTTATCACACGACAGATACTCTCTATATTATCGGTATACGTGAAAGTGAGGAACGGTGTATTATTATGTTCCCCATTTTTATGGCTCTTATGGTTTTTCTTATGATCGTTGGGCCTATACCGTAGGAGGTCATACCGATTTTTATGTACTGCACGTTCATAAGCTGTTTTTATGATATTGGTCTCATACCCCCTCTCAATTAGTCTGTCCCACAATTCCATAGCATTGGTTTGAAAAAGTTGCCAAGACGAACAAATACGTCTCAGGCGCAAAAATTGACCATAAGGAAAGGCCTTGATGGTTGATTTAGGGTCATTTGAGGTGGCCTTTAACAGTGTGTTTCTGGTGATCGGCTTACGAAACAGGTTGGTATGTATCATGTTCTTCTCTATCTACTCAATCAAATCACTGTTAATGTTATATGTAAAGTCTTAACCCCAATCATTATCATTACAATGTTTCACAAAATTCTCGGCGTATGTAGTGTCGCCCTTCCAGATAATAATCAAATCATCAATAAATCTATAATATTTGATTATTTGTTGTCGATAGATGTTATTGGGAGAGAAAATAAACATTTCTTCCCAAAATCCCATGAGGAGGTTGGCATACGATGGAGCGTATTTTGCCCCCATCGCAGCCCCCTCCTCTGGGTATAGAATGTCTCATCAAACAAAAAGTAATTGGTATTTAACAGATGAAACAACAAATCCACAATAAAATCATTCTGTTGATCTGGATATAGATTATGAAGCTTGAGCCAATAATTAACTGCTTTTATACCAATGTCATGTCTAATAGATGTATACAGAGCACTCACATCCATGGTCAGCCACTTGTATTCATAGTTCCACTCAACATCACACAACTTGTTGATGATGTCCGTGGAATCTTTTATATATGAAGGTAAGGCCATAACCATGGGAATGAGTAATTTGTCAATATATTCTGCTGCATGTTCGTTTAGAGACCCAATACCCGATGCTATCGGTCTACACTGGACGTTCTCTAAAGACTTATGGACCTTGGGGAACATATGAAATATGGGAAGTATTGGATAAAAAAAAAGTGTGATAAAAAAACATTGGCATTTATTGAGTCTCGACCCCATCCTGAAGTGTCATCTGGGTAATACTCCCAAGTTTTCATTTAGGAGGGGAAAGACAAACCAGGGTCTCACCCAGTCTGTTTAGAAATAAAAATAAAGAAACTAAAGGCCCAAATATGAATTTAAGTACGTGGCTTAACAGCACTGGCAGCTATCCCTGTAAAAAACCGAGGTGTAGTGTATGTAAATATGTAGTACCCACCAAAACCATTACGAGTTTTTGTACTAAAAAAACTTACAACATCAAGATGTTCGCCAACTGCCGTAAATCTGGTGTAGTGTATTTGGCAACATGTATTTGTGACCTCCAATACGTAGGAAAGACTATTAGACCGGCACACAAACGGATATCAGAACACATATATGCTTTTAACAGAGAGGAAAATACTATACTATACTATACATATATTTTGATTCTGTGTGTGGGGGCACATAGTATATATTATAGTTCTCTGTGTGGGGGCTATTCTATTCCAATTCTCTGTGTGGGGGCACCTATATTACAATTCTTTGTATAGAGGCACTCATAGTACAATTCTCTGTATTGGTTACTTATATTGTAATTCTCTATATGGTGGCACTTATATTACAATTCTCTATGTGGGGGCACTTACTGCATATTGTAATTCTCTATGTGGTGGAACTTATAATACAATCTCTGTGTGGGAGATTTTATATTACAATTTGCAGTAAGAGGCCACTTATATTACAAATCTGTGTGTGTGTGTGTGTGGGGTGTTTAGGTTTTAGGGGGTGTAATTAGGAAGTCTTGGGTGATGTAAAGCTTGGGTGAAGATGTCAGTATGAACTTTCAATATTTTCCCAGAGGATACTGAATGAAATTGTTGGAAATTGTCAATAATATTTTCCCAGAGGATACTGAATGAAATTGTTGGAAATTGTCAATAATCCTTTTAAACCAGTGACTTTTAAATTAAGGTTTGCCATGAAAAAAATCCTTTTAAACCAGTGACTTTTAAATTAAGGTTTGCCATGAAAAAAGGATTTTTTTAGGTAAGATCTATAGGCTGGATGGCTCTTTAACTGGTAATTTAGATGCATTTATTTCAATGCAGAGCCACAGAAGTTTGCATTTCTAGCCATGTTCTATGCAGCTTTGCTAATATAACCGATTAGCTGTGCAGTATGTGCTTCATCAGTATTCGGTTTTAAATGTATTACATGGAAACAGTAAATCTTT